>JACGCK010000018.1:0-608352 GCA_014925825.1 Pholiota molesta | reverse complement strand
TGTTAGTTTGTCTTGTTGCTGAATATTAAATGGGCATGGCTTGTGGTGACTGTCTTGGCCGTAATTGCAGGCATAGTGTGCCTCAGCGAACAAATCGGCCACCTTGAAAATCGGCCACGAAATATGAGAAGAAATGACCAGAATAGCTAACCGCTTTGATATGTGCGGGTAAGCAAAATATACCCTGTGCTCAACGCCAATGCCCTGGGACGAGATAGCTTTCGTGCGGAATTCAATCACTAATGTATTTCCTTTGAAGAGATCTATAACGCCGGAATCAAAAATTGTGATCGATTTCAAGTCCTCCAAAAGATGTCAGAAACATGTTTATAAATTGACAATCCATCTTTCTGATAGGTCCAGGAATTCAATGTCCACCGTATCGAAAGCGATTTTTTTTTGTTATTTTTTCCTGGAAGGACGCACCCCTTAGAGTTGCGACACGAACCGAGTCCATTGGTTTGCAAGTTGATCGCTGACAACCACTGCAGCAAAGCTTGAGGGCTAGGTCGAGAAGTTGACCCATCAGGGTGTGTATATGCGCGTGATATTATTTCCTGCGAGACATAGCGAGCAACAGAGAGTTTGTATACTTCAATTGATGGGTTTTCAGAGCATCCTCAGTACCGAAATTTCTCCCGGCACAGAGAGTGGCACTGATTATGTGTGAGGAGCTTCTAGTCGTCAGAGCCTTCGATGTTGTGCGAAGCCAAAAAGCCAAAGTCTCATCTGGTTTTCCAAAATGTTTAGAACATGTAGAAGATGAAGTTAAAGGGACGGATTCGGCGATTTTGGTGAGAGGAAGGTGGGGAATTGATTGGGTTGAGCTTGAGCTTGAGGCGATTGAGGTGTCGGACAAGGCCGTGGCGGAGGTTCAATCCCAAATCTAAACCTTATTTTTCTCATCCACACAAGTTTCGAGATCAAGCTCGTCGTCACACACGCTCAACTTGTTGCCTTGAAAAATCCATTGGCACTACCAGGTACGTCCCTCGGCTCGTCGAAGATGCTGTATATCCTAAATGTCATTATTTACTGGCCCAGGCGCAGAGGTCAATTGGGAGGCACTCGTTAACACTTACGACAAACTTGTATGTTCTGCATCTTGGAAATTCACATAGGTCGGTCTCTGACCAACCTTTGCCAGATAACTACAATTCAAAATGGGTGCTAGCCGTGCTGATAAAGCTCTCTACTTCGAGAAGCTAAAGGAGCTCCTCGCCAAATATCGTGAGTAATTTATATTCCAATCCATGCTTTAGATATTGATACACAAACCAGCCTCCATCTTCCTGGTCAACGTCGACAATGTCGGCTCCAACCAGATGCATCAGATCCGTGTCGCTCTCCGTGGCAAGGGTGTTGTGTTGATGGGCAAGAACACCATGGTTCGCCGTGCTCTCCGCACCATCCTCGCCGACAACCCCCAGTACGAGCGTCTCCTGCCATTCGTCAAGGGCAACATTGGATTCGTCTTCACTGCTGATGATCTCAAGGAAGTTCGCGAGATCATTGTTGCCAACAAGGTTGCCGCTCCTGCTCGTGCTGGTGCCTTCGCCCCAAGGATGTCACCGTCCCTGCTTGCAACACTGGTATGGAGCCCGGAAAGACCTCCTTCTTCCAGGCTCTTGGTATCCCCACCAAGATCGCCCGTGGTACCATTGAAATCGTGTCCGATGTCAAGGTCGTCACTGCCGGTACCCGTGTCGGAAGCTCCGAGGCTACTCTCCTCAACATGCTTAACATCTCCCCATTCACCTACGGTATGACCGTTTTCCAAATCTACGACAGGGGAAACATCTTCTCGCCCGATGTTCTTGACATCGATGAGCAAGAGCTTGTTGACCGCTTCTTGTCGGGTATCAAGACCATCGCCGCCCTCTCTTTGGCTCTCAACTACCACCATTGTCTCGGTATCCCACACTCTTGTCAACGCATACAAGAACGTCCTTGCTATCTCCCTTGCCACCGACTACACTTTCGAGGCGTCCGAGAAGGTGAGTCTTCTTGATATCGGAAGGATTTGGCAGCAATATGATTATACCTATATACACACTGAAAATTCTGAGCATCTCAAGGATGCACTGCGGAAATATAACATTTGACATGATTCACTGCCGCCTTCCTTTATTCCTTATATCTCAGCGCTAACGCTTTTTTCAACAGATCAAGGAATATCTTGCCAACCCCGACGCATTCGCTGTTGCCGCTCCCGTTGCCGAGGCTGCTGCTGCCCCCGCTGCTGCTGCCCCTGCCGAGGAGAAGGAGGAGGAGAAGGAGGAGTCCGACGACGACATGGTGAGCTTCATGCAAACAACATCAGAGGAGACTTTATTAAAGCACGTTCGTAACGCAGGGCTTCGGACTGTTCGATTAAATGCGTTGTCCCGAAGATCCGCCGCGGTATATACGTGTTGTGTAGTCGTCCTATGTAGCGTAAAATAAATATCTTCTGCTGCTCCGAACCTACGTGTGACTTTTTTGGGGAACAACGTCGGGAACGGGCGAAACAGGAAGTGATTCAACTGTGATTAAGGTGACGATGACACTGGCTATGACGGAGATAATCGCTGGCCAAACATGCCCTCATGGTTTTTTCCGACCAAGCAGCGTCGACTCTACTTCTTGACCATCAAACGTTTACCGTCGCGATCCGATTATCTTTCCCGATCTGGCGTTCCCCGCTCACTTTTGGCCTCTCTTGACTGAACTGTCATCCTAAAAGCGATATATATTGCAGACTACCATGGCTTCCGCATCGATCCCAGAAGACCAGAACAACATGGATTTCGGAAAGGGTGGCCATCTCATCGTCGTCTCCAACCGCCTCCCCATCACCATCAACAAGGATGCCAATGGCGAGTACCACTTCAAAATGTCCTCTGGCGGGCTCGTCTCTGCCCTCTCTGGCTTCAAAAAGTCTCTGAACTTCACCTGGATCGGCTGGCCCGGCTTCTTCATTCCGCCCAAAGATCGCCCTCTTGTCGATAAGCGCCTCATGGAGGAGTACTCGTGTCAGGCCGTCTATCTCGACGATGATGTCGCCGACCGGCATTACAACGGTTTTTCGAACTCTATCCTCTGGCCACTATTCCACTACCACCCTGGCGAGATGAACTTCGACGAGGAGAACTGGCTCGCCTACCGCCAGGCCAACATGCAATTCGCCGAGGTCGTTCGCCAGCAGATCACCCCGGCGCCATGGTCTGGGTGCAGGACTACCATCTTATGCTCCTCCCGATGCTGCTCCGCGGAATGATCGACGGTCGCAAAAACGTTGGGACGTTCACCAGCGAGGAGTTGACCAAGATCACTGAAGGCATTGACGTCACCGCTTTTTCCTCGACCCCTCCCACGCCTGGCGTGAAGATTGGCTACTTCCTCCACACACCCTTCCCCAGTAGCGAAATCTACAGGTACGCTGCTATCGTTTGATGTCTCAGACATTCCCTGACGCGGTGAAGAATCCTGCTGTGCGCCGCGAGATTCTTCTTGGCGTGCTCTACTGTGACCTCATTGGGTTCCATACGTATGACTATGCGCGTCATTTCCTGTCATCATGTACCCGAATTCTCGGCCTTCCTACGATGCCTAACGGTGTCGAATTCGAGGGCCGGCTTGCTCATGTGGGTACTTTCCCTATTGGAATTGAGCCCAACAGTTTTATCGACGTAAGTGTGGATTCATGACGTTCTTCATTATTTTCACTCACTTGGTTATAGAACCTGAAAAAGCAATCCGTCGTCGACCGTGTGAAGCAATTAGAGCAGCGTTTTGGCGGAGTGAAAGTTATTGTTGGCGTTGATCGTCTCGATTACATCAAGGGTGTTCCCCAGAAGCTACATGCGCTCGAGTTATTCCTTACGCAGCATCCCCGAATGGATTGGAAAGGTGTGTTTTCAAAGTCCTGTTCGTGTGATTTCGGCTAATTTTTTTAAGGTTGTACTCGTGCAACTCGCTGTCCCCTCACGGCAAGATGTCGAAGAATACCAGAACCTGCGGTCAACGGTGAACGAACTCGTTGGCCGTATCAACGGCCGTTTTGGTACTGTCGAATTCATGCCCATCCATTTCATGCACAAGAGCCTCGCGTTTGACGAACTGTGCGCGCTTTACGCTGTTAGTGATGTATGTCTTGTGTCAAGTACACGAGACGGAATGAACCTCGTACGCAGTCTCTAATTTTACCTCTGTAAAATGGCGTGCTCATGAAGAAATGCAGGTATCATATGAATACATTGCGTGCCAACAAGCGCGCCCAAGGTGCTCTCATTATTTCCGAATTCGCCGGCGCTGCTCAAAGTCTCAACGGATCGATCGTTGTCAACCCATGGGACTCTCAAGAGGTCGCAGACGCGATCCACGAGGCTGTCACGATGGACGCTACGACTCGAGCCGAGAATCAACGCAAGCTATTCAAATACGTGAACAAGTACAGTGCTGCCTTTTGGGGAAGCAGCTTCATCAAGGAGATGAGCAAGATCGAACCAGAGGATATAGGAAAGGAGGGGCAGGCGGAGCTTCATGTCAAGGCTCAGGACGAGGCGTCCTATGGAAACCTGATTGTCAAAGAGCCAGTGCCACCAACATTATAATATCCTGTAAGAGCGTCTTACTCTTCCAGCTTTCCCGTAGAAGTAGGCGGTCCAAAATGAAGGCAACTCGAAAACTAGCGCAAAAGGAAAGTTGTCATTATACGCGTTTAGAAATCACTTATTTTTTCTAGAATTATCTTACTCTATTCTCCGCTATGCTCGTTCCCTTTTAGAGAGTACGAATGGGACCGTTTTTGTCATGACATGTTTGCTCTTTCTCTAGTCGTTATTGGTCATTCACAATATATTCCACCATGTTCACGGATGTCTGGTGGATATGTTTGTTTTCTCATGAACATTTCAACGTACTGCTCGCGCAAAGATTGCGATAGCCATATTCCAGCCTTCCATTATAACCCGGTCTCCGGTACGTAGCGCCATCCACTTTCGTAGTAGACCATTTATAATTACGATAGATACATATGCCTCTACCCCATCAGTTCCTGTAAGAATTGGTGTGTTCAGACCCTATCGGCCGAATCAAATCAATAGCTGCCAATGTAACCCCACTTTATTCCGTCAACGCTAGAGCTATGCGAATGTTGTCTTACTGTTTTTCGTTTGGTGCCGTAGGCGCAGTAAAATAATCGGTCTGCTGATCATGCAGGCAGCTGAAAATGCGGCATCGGGCAAGCCGGCAATACCTGGAGTCCCATTTTGGCATTGAGTTTGCCCGATAAAGAATGACATATATCTGCGCATTACAGCCGCGGGTACGAATAAAACAAAATACAGTCAGTCCATCTTCGTTGCACTCTAACTGAGAGCTTTTCGTGCTAGATTATGAGGGTTCGGAAGACGGGTTTGTTGGTCCGTTTGGAAAGAGCCTCGTGCACAATGGTACTTATGAGAAGACACAAGGCAGACACAGCCTCGCTGTCAGGCTGTAAAAATATCAGCAGGTACTATGCCGAGAAAGTATGTTGGGACTTCCAAAAGGTACCTTCTTCGCGGTAAATGATTGAGGTACCTATTGTTGAAATTTGAGCCCAAGATTCATAAGCTTATTAGTTTCAATGGAAACTTTCTGTCTGGATGCATGGTATCTTGACAATGTCCACCCCAAGTCTCTTAAGCACAATTATATATCTTGGCTCACAATAGTCGGAATACCAAGCTAGTCCGTTAGCCATAAGCCAGCGTGGGCAACACGTTTGCAATTAGGTTTCGTGCTTCTAGAGATGTCTGTTAAACGCTAGATAGCTGCCAAGACCACAAGGTTGGGCTGCAGCTTTGACGAAACCGCAAGCCTCGTGAAACAGCAGTTCCATTGTTTCGCAAGCGCGCACACGACTGCTTTGGAAGCTTCGATGGCAGGATAGAATATGCGAGGTCCACTTATTCAAGCATGGGTTACGAGACATTGATCCATTAACGCGTAGGTAGTATGCATGAGCGCTATCCAATGAGATGCATGACTCGGATGGCTCACCTAAGGAAACTGCATAAATGAGAAATATCATAGTTCTACATACTATTATTTTATTTGAAAGTAGAACTCCCATCGAAGTACCAGGAGTACTAAGATGACTTTGGGGAATACTCTGAAATGCCCTGAGTGTTTTTACAGGAAAGTATACGCATGTTCCGTATACTTATCATCAGTATTCTCCTGAAGGATTTGCCGAAAGTTGCAGGGAGTCGAAGGCGATCCTCAAAGTGCAATTATTCTATCGATTGACACCTATGCAACTGGAACTTGCGCTAATAAAGCTTAGCTTCAAGGTTGAAACTCCGTATCAATGACTCTCTGATATGATCCTGTAGCTCCTCAGACGCATATAGGGCTCACACCATGCGCGAAGCCGCTCTAGAGGCTGTACAAACTATCCAAGCCAACGGCTACGGGGAAGAACTTTCTCATGCCCGCGAAAATAGGTTCGTTGACTCACAGGAGGTACTTGGTTTCAAAAAAAACCAATCTTGAGATCGTATATCGCACTGTTCTTGGAAGCATTTTGCTTGCAGAACACGGACAACAATCCGATGGAAGCCGTAAGAAAGGAGAAAATGGTTCAGGGGATTGAGCACCATCAACTCAAAACATTTTCTGTATCCAGGGTGGGAAGAGAAATGGTCTGTTTATTCCGCCCACCTAGAGAATTACAGGTGATCACTTGAAAAATTTTAATAAAAAATCAGTACTCAAACATTAGTGCCCCGTAAATGCATCAAACGATATCTGATTGTATTATCTACTATCAGATAGCACATACATCTAAAGATTAGTCCAGGTCTATGTGGATGGATACCAGCTCTCCAAATGTCAATCTTAGTATCCTCAAGGATCATTCGAGTCGTGTTGCATTCCTTCACGAAGCGGCTTACATTGAACCGGTCCATCTCTGGTCGATTGAGCGCTTGTGGCGCGCTCAAGTTCGCACGAGATATTATACTCAAGCGCCCGGCCCGCGTCAATTAGTCCCAACCCTCATCCACCAGCGATTGGCAAGATATAATTTCAAACCTCTAGATGCCTAGACGCATACACCACTAAGCTAAACTATGGTATATTTGACTTTCAAACCACCTTAATTGGGCATTTCCCGACTTCCCGGTGGCTCACATCTTTAGTCTGTTCTCTACACTACTTAATCAAGTGAGAATAATCAACGGAGGAATGCCGCCGACTACCCCGCATCCTGTCATATGCACACGTCAGGACTTTATCAGATCTACATAGTAAGTAGTAAAGGCAGTGTGCATGTTTAAAATTACTGCGCACGTTCAGAATTCCATTGTCCGTTTCCAGCCCGGGCTCCAAGTAAACTGTCTATAACAAACTGCCAAAAGCCGCCACATCAAGCTTGCTACCGGTGGCGGCTGTCCTGTAAAAGCCACAAGTCTCGGAATCCGGAATTTTAGCTTCCAAATCTTATCTATCAGGACCTATAATCGTTCAATTGAATATGTCTGCGATGTTCGGTAGTTACAGGACAAGAAGCACTGCAATTGAATTTGTCAAGTTCCGATTCAGATGCAAAATTGCATACATAAATACCGCAAAAAGAAGAAAAGAACAAGTTCAATGTAGAATTGACGAAGTACTACAAGCAAATTTATCAAAAACGACGGGCCTGGGACTCGAACCCAGAATCTTTAGCTGGTTATTTAACCGGAAACTAACGCGTTGCCATTACGCCAACCCACCACTGGAAGTCATGGCGCAATAAGTTAATACGATCTGGGGAATAATCGTACCTGTATTTTTAGACGCCTAGCAACTATGAGGTCACTGGCCAAACTTGTACGCCCTGGCTGTTGGCATGAAGCGATGGAGGCGTCATAAATGCGTAACCATTTGAAGGACATCGTCATACTGATATCTCAATGTATTGGAGGTGTTCTGAACACGAGAAATATCGTTTTCATATGTATTTGAATTGATTTGCCATGGTAAATATAATTGGGCGCCTCAATGGCACTGAACCTGCACTGAACAAAGCTGAACAACCACCGCATGTAGATGTGCATATCTCTGTGGGATCATTAACATAACAACAGAAATCGGATTAATGAAAGTTACTTAGCTATGAAGTGATTAACAACGGAATATGATAATAAAGCAAAATTTGAAGTCAAACCCGGGCAAACGCTCGAAAGATATGAATGGTCAAAATAGCGCCTTAGGACGCTGGAACACTGCACCAGGTCTCGAGGTGACCTGGCTTCCCAAAAAAAAACGAGTGGCCGAGATACACCTGGACGTAGGCTGGACGACGTTTTAAATAAGCTGGACATACAGATAAGTATTCAAAATTCTTCACGAGAAGCAAAGCAATGTTGGAGCGAGTATGTCCCACAACAGAAGGCTAAATACATACGCGCTTTTGCTAGCCCAAATATGACAAGAATACATACCCCTAAAAATGGAGATATACATATAAAGCTCTGAGCATGGGGATACTTTGGAAAACATACGCAGCGCGAGGGAGGCAGTGAAGCTCTGAGATACGGAGAGGGGCTAATAAATTTATAGGTCTCAGACCATTGCCGGGCTTGGGTTCTGTGTCCATTAACTTGGACCGGAAAACTGTGCGTCGGGCTATGTAACAAGCTTTTTTATGCACTTACTCCTCCGCTGAATGGTCGTCGGGCTGCGGATGTATGCCGAGACGACCTTGGCCTGACCTTGGCCGCGTTTGCCAGGCATTTGCGTCAGCAGATTGGAACGGTGGGGAAATTTAGACAGGCGCGGCAGAGATGACTGAGTGCGTGTCTGCACAGCCTCGCATGGTAAATTTTAGCGCTTCTTCAATATCTTCGACTTCCAGAAGTAAAATTGTCTGCCGACAAATTATGCACACGGATCTACCTATAAGCGTATGTAAGGCTGAATATGGGAATGCGTGCAAGTGGAAGATAGATACCTGCATACACATGGTGTTTGGCGTGTTGGCTGTGGGGTATTTGTGGCTTGCGAAAAATGAATCAAGCCGCTCGACTAGATCTTGAATACGGTTGTACCTCCTTCTTGATTCGGAAATTGTGAAATGGTTCAGAGCAAAGGTACGCAGTGAGATGCACTATGCATTACTGCTCTATTTGGTTTTTTGGATCATGAAATGGCGGTGGAATCGGATAAAGGAGGTATCCGCGAAGAGGGAAATTGCGAATCCCACAAGTCGTGCTCACGGATCAAGAGCAGTTCGAGGGCATGCGTATTTAATATAGCTAGTGGCACTCTAAGGGTAAGGTTGAAGGTCGTTTCAGTTCAGGGAACGAAGTAGAAGCGCGTTTGGTCCAGGATTTTGTGCTGCATCGGCGTGTAGTTGTCGAATTATACATGATTGACGGAATGAGGCATGTGTTTTGAGATATGCATCTAGGCGGCCGAGCAAGTTGAGCAGACTGAAGAAAGCATACTTCAGTCGGCGCTGAAGCCTGAGGTGACATAAATCCGAACCGCGGGTCCGCCTAGATGATGTGCCCTCGGCGCCAGCATAATTTGGTATAACAGGCAGACCTGATCGGACTGGGGGTGGAGAAGGATGAAGGCCCCAGATCACTTTACATCGCCTGCAGGGTTTTCATTATCTAGCCTAGATAATAATATGCTGCGTTTTGCGTAGACTGCGGCCCGGAGCCAGATGAATGCGATCCTAAGCTTTCATCGATATGTACCCTATGACGATGATTGTATTGGTAGACAATGAAATGACGATGCCGCTGTCGTTGTGGAATAGATGGGTGGAAGCGTAGGGAAGCGTAAATATGGAGCCAAGTGGACAAGAGTGCAAGCGTAAACAGACTCACGTGTTGATTCAGACGGATTCTCGAAACGGGGTTGCCGAATTAGTCATTGACAAGTCCGAGTTGAACAATGTGTCCACTGTCCACAGCCCGCCTTCACAGCGTCGGGATAGCACTGCGCCTACATCTGAGCAGTGCAGACAGCGGCCAGGAATTTAGGTGGCTGGGCAAGCGAACCAGCTGTTCGCTTAATCTGGGATCTGTGGTGTTGCAGAACTAATTCTGGCACGCACAGCCTCGTACTATACGACCGTGACACACTGCTGGCTTGGCGGCACTATTTGAACGGGTGTCCCACATCCTGCTTTGCTTTCCACGCCATCTACGTCGCCAGAGTTTTCTACTCGCATTATGGCTTCCTCGGATGATGGCCACAGTATCCCTTCCATCAACATAACCATCGACCCACCCCATCCCGCCGACGTCGTGCCCTCCCTACACTCTGGGGCTTTCTTGTCGCCAACGACCTATAGGACGTATGGTTCTTCATCCCCACGCCATCAGACTACAGCTCTGCACCCCCATCCCCCACCCTCTCCAACCATTCCGTCCAGTATCCCACCACGCTACACCTACGACAGAACAACCCCGAACAGTCGTCAGGTCTCACTTCGCTCAATCTCTTGAGTCCCAATAGTCATCACCGCAAGGGCAGCGACACCACTTCCCTCACGGACGTAGAGTCTGCTGAACTCCGGCATGTTGCATCAACCAGGAGTTCTTTGACACATGTTGACTATCATTCGCCTGCCAGTCCTCAGATCACAGCGCTCGACGCGACTACTACGAGTGAGAAGCAGGGGAAGGAGACGGAAAACGAGAAGGAGAAAGAGAAAGATGGAAAGAAGAAGAAAGGCAAGAAGGGAGACGACGCCGACGATGGCGAGCCCACCAAGACGGCTCATGAACTGGAGCTCTCGCAGGATGATGCTATTGACCCTGCCCCCTTTCATTTTAAACCGTTTCAACTGGCGCATATACTCGATCCCAAAAGCCTTCCTCTTCTCACATCTCTCGGCGGCGTGAAAACTCTATTACGGGGACTGGGTGTCGACGCAAATCATGGACTCTCTTCTACGTCTGCGTCAACAAATGCAGATAACGATGCTTCACGTGCTCCTCTGTTGGAAAAGACACATGAACCTTTTGCGGGCAGCGAGAAGCTGCCAGAAATCACACTAACAGAACCTGGAGGTAAACCCGCCCCTCCAACTGTCGCCGACTACAGTGCCGCGTTTAATGCGACACTGGAAGACCGCCGGCTTGTTTTTGGCGAGAATGTTCTGCCCACACGCGTCAGCAAGACGTTACTCCAATTAATGTGGCTCGCTTTGCAGGACAAGGTTTTGGTGCGTTGCGCTTCGGTTCCTATTTTTTTCTTTCTTTCGACGAGGCTCTTACATCGTTTTTAGATCCTGCTTTCAGTTGCCGCAGTTATCTCTCTGGCACTGGGTTTCTTCCAGGACTTTGGAACAGCTCGCGATCCCGGTGAGCCACCCGTCGATTGGGTCGAAGGCGTCGCCATCATGATTGCAATTGCAATTGTTGTAAGTACCATCGTTTGGGAGTTTGCATATCTTTGAGGGACTCGTTTAGAAATCATCTTACCAGGTTGTTGTGGGATCTCTGAATGATGGCAAAAGGAGCGCCAGTTTAAGGCTCTCAACGAACGTAAAGAAGAGCGCGGAGTCAAGGTCACACGCGACGGCGTCGAAAAAATGGTTGATATCAAGGTTCGTGCGCATATATTCGTATTTTGTGTTCCTTTCGACTTTTCTCACCTGAAATTGAATACAGGAAGTGTCGTTGGCGACATCGCCCATCTCGAACCTGGTGAAGTTATTCCTTGTGATGGAATTTTCCTTTCAGGACACAATGTGAAATGTGATGAATCGGGGGCTACTGGGGAGTCGGATGCAATCAAGAAAGTGTCTACGCCGAGGTTATGGAACTTCATCTTCAAGCGAGGCTGCAGGCAAGGACCCCGAGGCGGGCATACAGACTGCTTCATTATCTCGGGAAGCAAGGTTCTAGAAGGAGTTGGTAAATATGTTGTCGTCGCGGTTGGCACGAAGAGCTTCAACGGCCGTATCATGATGGGTGCGTCAAGGCTGTATGTATCATTCGATTGTAAAGTTGATTATATGCGACTTTCACAGCTCTCCGTGGTGACACCGAGAACACACCACTACAACTGAAACTAATGCCCTTGCAGAGCTCATTGCGAAGCTTTGGTTCGATGGCTGGTTTGGGTCTTTTGTGGCGCTGATGATCAGGTTTTTCGTTCAACTTGGTCAAGGCGAACCTGCTCGGTAATGCTCCACAGCATTTTCTCTCTGCGCATTGCAGTACTGACAGTTTACTTTTACCACTAGTACTCCGAGTCAAAGCGGTATCGCTTTTGTCAACATACTCATCATCGCAGTCACTTTGATTGTTGTCGCTGTCCCTGAAGGTGGGTTTTCTATGTTGCATTCACACTGGCATTGACTCATGTTCCATTGACAGGTCTGCCACTGGCTGTTACCCTCGCACTGGCATTTGCAACAAAACGGATGACATACGAGAACCTGCTTGTCCGTGTCCTTGGCTCATGCGAAACGATGGCCAACGCCTCTGTCATTTGCACAGACAAGACCGGCACATTAACGCAGAACTCTATGACCGTCGTAGCCGGCTCCATTGGTATCCATGCCAAGTTTGTCCGCCGGCTCGAGAAGAACGCTGCGCGGACGAACGCCAACGATAACGAGAAATCAGGTTCGGGAACCGAGGTGACACGAAAGCGTCATCAAGACTTCTCCATTGACCAGACCGGAGTTTGAATATTATCCTGTCGCCCGACGCCCGCGAGCTTTTCAACGAGGCCGTCACTATCAATTCGACGGCTTTCCAAGATAAACATCCTGAAAACAGGAGAGACTATCTTCATTGGCAGCAAGACTGAAACGGCGCTTTTGTAATTCGCCCAGGAACTCAAATGGAAGGATTTCCAACAGACGCGCAACGCCGCCGACATCGTGCAGCTGATTCCATTCTCGAGCGAGCGTAAATCGATGGGTGCTGCCATTCGGCTTCCTACCGGAGGCTACCGCACGCATTTCAAAGGCGCCAGCGAAATCCTCGCGAAGAAGTCTACGCGCCATATTGTTGTATATCAGGATGGAAAGTACCCGGATGGAATCGAAACGAGGCCTATCGACGATCTAGCTAGGGAGAACATCAGCCGAACGATCATCTTTTACGCGAATCAGACTTTCAGAACTATCGCGCTGTGCTACCGCGACTTCCCAATGTGGCCTCCTCCAGGAATGGCCCTCAATGCCGAACACGAGGTCAGTTTGTTTTAACTTCTCGATTGGTATTTTATGACTTACTGCTGGTTTTCTTTAAGATTTCCTTCGAAGACCTATCCCAGGATTTAACTCTCATTGGCATCACTGGTATTGAGGACCCTCTACGCGACGGTGTGCCGGAGGCTGTCATGAAATGCCATCAGGCAGGAGTGACTGTCAAGATGTGCACGGGAGACAACGTACTCACTGCGAGGTCAATTGCGACGCAATGCGGTATTTCACCAAAGGCGGTATAATCATGGAAGGCCCCGTCTTCCGTCAGCTCAGCCAGTCGGAGAGGATCGAGATCGTGCCTCGCCTGCAGGTTCTAGCTCGCTCATCGCCGGAAGACAAGAAGGTTTTGGTCGAGACGCTCAAGATGATCGGCGAGATTGTTGGTGTCACTGGCGATGGTACTAACGATGGACCGGCGCTCAAGACGGCGAATGTCGGCTTTTCGATGGGTATCGCTGGTACTGAGGTCGCTAAGGAGGCGTCAGACATTATCCTTATGGACGACAATTTCTCTTCCATCGTCAAGGCTATCATGTGGGGTCGTTGCGTCAACGACGCCATCCGCAAGTTCTTGCAATTCCAGATCTCTACCAACGTCACAGCTGTCATTATCACCTTCGTCTCTGCCGTCAGCTCGGTCCAGGAGACATCTGTACTATCGGCGGTGCAGCTTCTCTGGATCAACATTATCATGGACACTTTTGCCGCTCTGGCCTTGGCTACTGACCCTGCCACGGAAAACCTTCTCGACCGCAAACCCGACAAGAAGAATGCGCCTCTGTTCTCCGCGGAGATGTACAAGATGATTTTGATGCAGTCCGTTTATCAGGTCGTCGTTATCCTCTTGTTCCATTTCCGTGGTGTCCAATCTTGGGCTTCGAAGACACTGCAGCCAACCAGCTTGATGTCAAGACACTCGTCTTCAATGCTTTTGTCTTCGCTCAGATCTTCAACTCGATCAATTGCAGGCGCCTTGATAGCCACCTCAACATCTTTGAGAATATCATGAAGAATCCCTTCTTCATTGGCGTCACATTACTTGGTACGGTGTCCTTTCGACTCTTATTGTTTATATCTTCTAATATTGTATCTGTAGAAATTGTTGTTCAGGTCCTGATTGTTTTCGTTGGTGGCGCTGCCTTCCAGGTCACTCGCGTCGGTGGGCGTGAATGAGGTATCTCTCTTGCTCTCGGCATTGTCTCTATCCCTTGGGGCGCCGTCATTCGCTTGATGCCTAACGGGCCCTTCGCGTGGCTATTTAAACTCATGAGACTTATGAAGGAGCCCAAAGAAATCCTACCGACTGTGAAACATGAGCAGGATGGATGGAACGGCGCTATCAGCATGGTCCAAGACAACCTCAGCACGTTCGCTAACCTTCGTGGCGGGCGTTTGAGGTCATCATCCTTCGTCATCAAGAGCCGTTCGGCGCGTTTAAGCTCGGACGAGCGCATGGGAATGTAAGTTCTTTCTTTCCGTTCATTTGGAGGAGGCCTGTTGCTTATCATTCATTTTTCGTGTAGATCATCTATTTTGACGATGGCCCCCACCATTATAATTGGAGCTGTGGCTGCTGGTCAAGCCTACCTCCAACCAGGTTCTTTGTCGGATCCTGCTCACAATGATCCTTCTCGCTCATCAGCTGCCCTTTGGGAAGGCAAGCTCCAAATTCATCCCGATACATCTGCAGATGACCCCGTTTACAAGCAATTCGGCGGAAAGGAGAACATCGCTTAACTCTGGCTTAACTCCTTGCTTTTTTTCTTGTCCTATACGGTTAGCCGTCGTCCCATACGGCGCATATCGCTTCAATTCAGAAGCTGCGAATGTCCAGTGCGCGACCCATCAATGACACGATACCTTTCTGGCAACATACCATGCACTCTTAATCACTCGCAATCTTTTGGCACTTCGTTCAACCAGGGTTCTCGCCCTTCATCATATCAAGTATCAAACATAGAGCAACGAAACCACTTCATTATTTTATTCCCACCAGACTAGTATTTCTCTTGATGGTCATTCGCATTTCACGTCTTGCTCTTTCGACCAGCTCTCACTCTTCTACAACGCGCAGAAATCAATGTGGGCATGTTTTCCACGGTACATATACCTATATAAAACCCTCAACTTCCACTGCCGATACATTTGGCTAGCTTCTAGCGTAAGAGATGTAGCTATAGGATAACACGAATCATGTATTATTAGCTTTAACGACCTTCATATGAAATGTGCTGTGCATACACGTTTGTTTATTGAAGTGCGACCACCTCAGAAGTTGTTCGGTCGTACTTAGTCAACGAACACGCACCCTCATTTTGTCCAAAGGGAATGGAAGATTGACGATAAAAATCAAACCCCAAAAGTGGTGGTATACTAGCAATCTCCCATCGATCTATTCACTTCAGCCAAAAAGCTGCCTCGTGTCATTGATTTCATGATTAAGCATGAATCACTCGCAGTGCCTAGATGTGAATTCTGAGAAGCGTCGCGATTTAGTTTTAAGGAGTAACTCTGAGGTCTTCCTGCACAACTTTCCCTTCGTGCATTTCTTCAAAGAGCATTATAATTGCCATCGCCACGCAATCCAAGCCGACCTCGAAGCCTCTGATTTTGTATGACTTTTCAATATCCACAATGTTATACGATTATATTCACCTTATAAATGTTTCCGCAGATTATTGGGCCAGACTGGATCTGGGAAGAGTACAGTAAGAGCTGACTTACATGGTAATAAACGGGCCTAACTTGAATATTTATGCTCGTAGCTCATTTCTAATGTCGGAGCCACGAGTGTTCTACACCCTGGCCAAACGCCAATAGTTGGACACGGGCTATCTTCTTGTACAAAGGGCCTGGAAGAATACGCAGCCATCTTTCCAAAAGATACTGAAAAATCAGTGCAACTCGTCGATACTCCCGGATTCGATGACGACGAATTAAACCAGGGAGATTGCGGCAAGTTGAGAATAATTATAGATTGGCTCAAAGCTCGGTAAGAAAAAATCGACCTACGCCATGCCAAAAGCTCTAATCGTAAAGAACTAGACAAGTAGGGCATGTTCTTATCATATATCTGCTTGATATCACCCAGTGCAGGTTGACCACAAGTTCAGGCACGATGGGCCCTACAAAGATCTCGTCCTCCAGGTGTCGTATTCGTGACCACAAAATGGAGCCAGATAAACGGAAAGGAACTGGGGAATCGCGAAAAATTGCTTGCAAAGCAGTTTCCAGATTGCAAGCTCAAGTCTTTTGACGGTAGCCCTGAATCCGCTTGGAAGATCCTTGAAGAAGTGTGCTCCGACACTATGACAACGAAAGAGCTCATTATTGAAAGGTTGCAACGCATCCAAAATGGTCTTCCACTCGTACCAAAGGATTATAAAGGCATACAGAAATATGTTCATCTTTTCATCAAGTGGTCGAAGGTTCGTCTGATTTTGCTCCTTGATATAATTCACATTAGATTCTCCTTGCTAATTGAATCATTCCTAGTAATTGTTAATCGGCATCAATACGGTCATCGAGTAGTAGAATGAGAGATTTATTACCGTTGCTGACTTGGAAAAAAATCATCTGTTGCGAGTTGCTTTCAGTCGTGAATCGTGACAGTGGGCTTCAGAAAGGGCTGGCCCAAGCAAGGCCCAAGCCAAAAAATTGAACGAGCCTCGTCAATGGTCATCACATGTGTGGTGGCAAAGGCAGGTGAACGATGGTATATGCATTTGAGAGTGACATATGAGCCTTGGTGAAAGACAGCGAAAAACCGAACGGAACCAGGCTTAGGCGCGCGCCACTGACCAGGTGCCACGCCGCCGCACGGCATTCCGCTGGTGTCACGGTCGACACGAAGTCAACGCTTGGTCAACGCGCTATACTAGCCGTCCCCACATTTCTTTAATTAAATCTAAAGTCAGTATATCTTGCATGATGCCAAGTCTGTTAAAGTTTGGCACAAATAATCACATGAATATTCAACCATAGTAGTGAAGAATTGATTTGGAATTGATGAAGAACATCCATCTTGTACTACAACTTCAATCCATCTTGATGCACATGTCAGTAAGCACTATGTTTATAAATTAAAAGCAAGGTACTGGTGAGCAGATAAATGGAATGTTTGCTTACCTCCACCTTTGGTCCATTTTCTGAGGAATGCATCGAAAGCAATATGTAGTAAAATAGAACTGATGTCATTCTGTAGCTACATAAAAAAACAGTACTCGAAGAAAGCTATATTATTTAGGAGACAGTAAATAAATAAAAAGACAACCGACAAGGGAGAGCAGTACACTTTTTGGGAGAGAAACAACGGATTGAGAAGAATGGTGGTGCGATGGGAGGAGCCCGAGACTCTCCAGCATCCCCAGTACTCGTAAACTATGTCGGTGGTGCATATTGTGTTAGCGGTGAGGCCGAACCTGCTCTGACCTTCTTGTTGTTCCCGCAGCATTCCCAGATTGTTATCTGAATTCGATCTGAGTCTGCGACAGAGGGTACGCTCTATCTCGCTGCGCGACGAAAGCGGCTTCATGATCAATACGCTCGTGGATCAAGGGCCCTCGGCCTGACTCTGGCATCCCGGCATCTACGTACACAATGCTTGCACTCTGGGCATTGACACGGCATCCCACCATGTACAGAATTGCCTCGCAGACCTGCGTGGCCTGGAGGGCGGCAGAGGGCGGCGCACAGGAACAATGTCAGTTCTTGCTGGCTGCCGCTGGCTGCACACGTACTTAGCATCAAGCAGCCGCGCTGACGCCAGAAGGCAGCGTTACGGCCGATGTCATCGTTGAAGCTGGAACACAACGAGAAAACGGTAAACGCATGCAACGCCCCGCCAAAACGAACCCCCTGGAACGCGCCGCGGTCAGTAGGAAAGGCAGCAATGGAAAGATAAATCCCACCATCGCCCTACCACGCCGTGAGCTCTTTATCCTCTTTCTTTGGGTTGTTCTCCCTTGAGTTGGTCTGCAGTGCAGGTGGTCGACAGAGAGGCGGCACGTCGAGTCGATGGAGACACATCGCATCGCGCCAGCAACGGAGCCCTTCAGTTGAGTCGGATGGCGTGGGCGATGCAGGACACACGCGGTGGGCTCCAAACGGCACCAGTGCGCGTATACGGTACGGTACGTTCACGCTCTTTTCGATGGCGCGCAGACAAGCTAACAAACGGATGGTCAGCGCTTGCGTCGCATCTGCCGGTTCGCCATTCCGGCCGCTCCCCTGCCTCCCTCTCGCCGCGTGCCCCTCCCCTCCAACGAGGGATGTGGGCCAGCCGCCTAAATCGATGCGATGACAGCGATGGCACCCGCTACGTCACCGTTCACACCACGTACACCCCGCCCCCGTCCTCAACATAACCGTTTCTCAGCAGCTACCCCAACAATGAACGTATGTATCTTGAGCTGTTCCAATGCACATGGGGGCTCAATCAATATGATTTTATTGTTTTATTACAATATTTCAAGTGTTCTGATTTACATGACTCTCGCTTTGAAACGCATTCTCGCAAGCTACATCAAAAAAAAAGATTAGACGAGTAGACGCCATGCATAGCAATGGCCTACAAGCCAAGTATAAGTAGACTACATCTGAAAAACAGCTATAATTACATCGACATCTGTATGATTTATCTCAGGGGATTCTAGATTATGATACGAAACGGTCAACTGGAGGTTGAATATTGAATACGTGTCGCCAATACATCCTTTTCACAAATTCACACTGCTACAATCATACAGATACTCATACAACCTAACATGATGATTATGTATTTTCCTCTCCACCGATACTCTCTGCGCACCGCAAGTCAAGCGTCTCCATGCCGTAGAGGCTGCAATACTTGCAGCCTCGTTGTACATGCAGACGGTATCCCGCGGTGGCAGGAGCTGGCAATGGATGAGCACTGCACAGTGGATGGCCTCGTCGTGGCCCCATCGCCTCATCTCCTCGTCGCCTCGTTGCTTCGTGTCGTCGTCTCCTCGTCGCCTTGTATCGTCGTCGTATTGTCGTGACTCGTCGCCTTGTCGCCATGTCGTCAGCGTGTGTACTCGGGCGATCGGCGATCGCGCGTTGAGTGGGCGCCTCGGGGTCTGCGGTGCCTTCCTCAGCATCGGCGTCGGTGGCATCTGGGGTAGGAGCAGCGATGGAGTGGGGGTGATCGGCGATCACACCGCGGCGAATGGGAGCGCAGGCGGGTCTACGACTCGCGGGTCTCCCTGCCTTCATCTGAACTTTCACTCGACACCTCCAACCCCTCTCCAGCCACCCCCTATCACCCCCATGAAAGGTGCGGTCACGTTGGCATCCTCAGCATCCTCGCCTCGTCATAGCATCCTCGCCTTGTCAGGGGGGATCCATGGAGAGGGATGGGAGGACTTGGATGGTGGATGGAAGACAAGATCAACATTCGATGAACGTCGATTTGTGTTGATCTCGATTTCAGGCGGAGTTCAAATATTAGGCGCCCATTCTCGACGATGGCATTGACCGAGCACTTGACGAAGATTGCAGAGTCCGAATAGCTAGTTTACTGTTTGTATACATAGGTATTCTCTATAAGTAATATATTCCTTCACCATTTGGTTTGAATGAAAATTCTTAGTTGTGTTCATGCAACAACAGAACTACATTGACACTGAATGCTTCTTATTGGTATAATTGCTCAAATTATTTATTTATCTCTAGGGATCTCAGGGAATCTCTGTATACATCTGTGCTACATATCTTGCCTACTGTACAATGCTGGAAAGCTCACTGCAGCCTCAAAGTGCACACTACAAGAAGGCGACTGAAAGACAACATGGACGCACATTTTAGCAACCAATTTTCGTCAAGGGCGCTACAGACACAGAGCACTGATATCAGTGGGGACACTTGCTTTTACATAATTCAAAGACGCACAATGCAACAGGCTTATGACAAAGAAATCCCATTTTTTAGGGAGTAAAAATACATGTGATGTCATGAAATTTGAGTCAATGTAATGAAAAAAATTCGCAGAACCCGCCAACGCAGATTTGCGCGAATATTTCCAGATATCCTCATTTCTACACAGATATAATCCTCCCTTTCCAGATCTATCCAGAACCAGTTTTCACTGGGGGTGCCCATTGCTTAGATCTCCTTCTGGATGGGGAGGACAAAGTACTATTTTTAAAATATGCTATTCACACCACCGCCAAAATTTAACTTACAAAAACCTTGGCAATAGATACAATTTTGCTCTGAAAGCCTCCCTTTCATTGTTGTTGAATGCAATATTCACATCAGGCCAACAGCATATAATTTCCGAATTCTCAGCAGCTAATCTAGAGGATGCTTGTCATAAAGAACTCTTCCCCGCACCTGTGCAGCCAATGATACCAACCTAGATAAAAAATCTCAATACAATGTGCGGGAAATGAGAACAATTGGATAAACTTTGCCGGGTTTGTTTTCCAAGCTTACATCCTTTTCTCCAGTGTACATTAAGTACTTGTAGGCCACCTCTTCGCATGGCAGTACTCATATTTTACATAATTTTTATGGTTTTCAATAGACAATGTGGAATATAAGTATGCAGTATGGACCGCCAAACACACATTTATTCCCATGTGCACGTGAATGTCCCCGCGCACCCCAATGGGGCTCAGCTCATGAGAACGATAGCTAATTACCATGTATTGCAGTCCTTAAAAAATAAAATAGCACTGTCTTGACCTATACAAATTGTATACAAAACCCTCTGATGTCATTGCCGGTGCCTTGGGAAGCCGGACCAGGCCCATCATATCATCGTTAACACTTCAAAGCAACTTCAAACTGCAGGAATACCAAGAAAGGGATCTCTAGGGGGATCATAAGAGTAGTAAAATTGGGTGGCAATTGTGCGAATAGTAACTCTAGGGCTGAATAATAGAAATAAAGACAAGCATACAGTTGCGCTCAGTGCTATAGTAAGAAACATAGATGCAACTGAGTAGCATATGGGTTGCACTGTGGCAGCATGTAATTTGTTATATTTTGTCCCCTACTTGTAGGCTCTAACCTAGATTATCTTTATATTATCTGAGTCTCCCTTTAAATAGTGTGAATTGGGATTTTACTCATTACCTACTTCTAGGCAACCACCAGATACATGTTTGCAAAGAAATACCTTAAAGAATTGCTATGCAATTTTACTACTTTTATGATCTCTCTGTAGGTCCCTTCCTTAAAATTCCTAGTAGTTTGAAGTTGGTTCAAAGTATGAGTCTACAGATTTTTAATTATGTGCTTTATCAAATCAAACTCTTTTGTTTGCTCTTTGTAGATAGCTAGGAACCCTCCTATAATGTAAATATTATGTAATTCCTACTAGCACCCTCATCAAACTCTGCAAGTGCCCACTAGTCGAGTGCCAGAATCCGCTGGCAAATATATATAAATAGCGCAAAAATGCAGTGCATAGCTCACTGAGCCGCGGTATCCTCAAACCAGTCTGGCACAGCTACAAAGCTGCCTGGATGAGGGTCCAAATTGTTGATTCAATGACTTAGAGTTATTATACATGTAGAAGTCTATTAATTAAAGAAAAGAAAAGAAGATCACAAAGTATATAAAGTAGTCAATACAATGTGAAATGTAGGATGCTATAGTAACATACATCAAATTAGAAAACACGACCAAATAAACCAATCGGTAAGCCAATTAAACCAATCGGTAAGCGGGTTAAACCAATCGGCAAGCCAGTTAACCTAATTTCCCCATGAATAAAACCAAGTGGTAGGATTATTAAACCAGGATGTTGCCAGATCAGGTCCAATAAGAGCGCGGCATTGCCGCTTCATTGTGTATTGCTTGCAACTAACACAATCAAAGAAGTCAGGAATAAGGTTCACACCAGAAAATCTCATTTGATTAATGGTTTCAGGTCATAGGACTTGCCTATTTGGTAGAACTTGGACTTTTTGAAAGATCCTGGAATATTTGATGAAAAAAAAACTCATAAGCTATCCTTGCTGATTTTCAAAGCGGCGTCTTGGATCCTACGCAACAACGTTACTTACAAATATCTTAGTGAAGGTGCTAGTAGGGCCCCAACTCCGACAATCTTTGCATCTTGAGGACATAAGCATATCCCGGAGATCTATTAAACCTTTAAGCATGTCATTCTCGTGAGAAGGTAGAAAGGATTACAAGGACAACACCAGACATAATTCAAAGGCGTTAGTACGGGGCATCAAAATCCGTCGGTGCTTTCAATGGGTGTGGCAAAATGCGAAGGAACACTTGGCGATACACACCACGCCGCAAGAGCGCTCCTCACGCTTTGGCAGCGGCCTTATCATTAGGGGGGATTGAAACTTGATCCTATAGCCACGCATAACGTAGGGATGCCAGATCAAATGAGATCGTGAGTCGGACTCATCCCATAAGAAATTTCCTCACTCAAGGAGGCAATGGTCATTAGTTTAGATTACATGCAAGAGAATGTGTTATATGTCGTGCCTTGGCCACCTAAGATCGAGAGCGAAGATTCTGCCTTAGAACAGAGGAAGAATTAGCTTGAAGCTTTGGAAAATTGAACTCTGAAGTGGAAAGAACATTGATGATTGTACAGACGCGACCAAGACGCGACTGAATTCAACATGCTGTGACTCCTGTGAGCCTCATCGTCTTTAGGCAGACATGGCCAAATCTAACCAAATACGCTCTCCTTGGTGGCACTGTGCGTGCCCAGTGCGTGCCTGCTGACAGTCATCCACTTGTTTGATTATGTGACATGTCTGCCCTGCAACTCAAGTTCTTCTTGCAGCAGTTCGGGAAATAATCATCTATTGGGCTATTTGATTGGTACATACCGCTCTCGCACTCTGGGTCTCTTAGACTCTGCAGAAGATTGTTCTTGTCAATCAAATGTCAATGGTTTCCAAATGGTTTCTCCAATGAACGATAAAGCTTGTGAGTCGGTGTCATATTCAGACCTACTTTCGAACCAGGACCTAAGCTGATTTTCTGATCCTTTACTAACCCATATTTCTGCAGCAATTCTGCTACCTTCTCTGAAAGAGTTACCTATTATTTGCCTGGAGTCGTCTTGAGCCATGCCCTCAGCCTGAGGTCATAGGGTTCTTTGATTTGATACATCGCCCTTTTCCGGAGATTATACCCATCTGGGAGCAAAAGATCCCACATGCATGCGCGGCGCGCGCACCTTTCACCTTGACTTGCCCTTAATCTCCATCTTACCCAAGCCAAGAAATCATCCACTACCTCCGCCATCTGACGTTGTGCCATAGTAAGGTCCTTTCTCGATGCCTGTATATAACACAAAATCTGACGTTTGGACCTGAATTGAATATTAATCAGATGCCACCCTCTGAAAACATCGAGAATGATAACGCGACGCGCCAATTGTGCATTACGGACTTGCCAAACGAAATCATCGCCAGGATATTCTACGCTGGCACGCAGAGTTGGAGCGAAGGACGGACACGGGCGCAGGAACTTCCGTTCCCACTTCTAGTTTCGGGTGTCAGCGCGCATTGGCGACTCCTCGCACGAAGCACGCCAGAGCTTTGGACGTTCATTGTTCCTCCATTGCACAGGGATGCCGATTTCTGTACCTCAGAGACTGTCGACTGGCTTTCGCGATCCAAGAGCCTCCTTGTGTCTGTGGTCTTTGATGCCAGACGCCGCATAGGCTCAGCTGCACAAATATCCACGTCGCTCTCCAAAATTTTAGTCTGCATAGTGCATTCCAACGCGATTAGTAGATTGCGCAGGCTTGACATCTTCGACGATTCTGCCGAGATTGTGGCCCACCTTCCCGTTCTTCGGGATGCAATTAACCTTCAGCAATTCTCTTTCTGCATTTCTGGCACTCATCAACCCATTATCGACATTGACTCTTTTCTCTGGGAATGGTCGAAGGGCCTTCCAAACCTTAGAAAACTCAGAATTGAAGCCTCATTCTTCCCATATATCCCAAATCTTACTTCATTAACAGTGAGCCGCCTCCGCCTCAGCTACCAAAATGCACAGGTTCTTTTCAGTGCTTCACCCAACCTCACAACTCTAGTTTTGGAGAACCTTTTCCCCATATCTTTGCCACCAAATTCTAACCTCGCACCTATCAACGCGCATTCTGTACGTTCCATTGCCGTTAGCTGTATAGGAAATGATGCAGTCAGTGTTTACATGCTCTCACTGCTCTCACTTCCGAGTCTCGTTTATCTAGAGGTGTCCGGCCCTCTCGCTATGTCAATTTCCCTCGTTTTAGGATCATCCACATCAGGCGCAAAAATTCAGAGCTTACGGATATCCAACTCTACTATTCTACGAAATTCTAGATCCGAAGACATCAGAATGTTCCACTCTTTTACAGCTCTCCGACATCTACAAATCATACAGGCACCCGCAGCCACGGCGTTGTTCTCCAACGTACCGACAGCGCTGTCCCGCACCCAGACGCGATCCATACACCTCCAAAATCCTCCAGCTGTACAAGGCTCACACGGCAACGACCTTGATAGTGTTATCAGATATGTTGACCGTCAAGGGGCGCCAGCGTCAACGAACGCAGCAGCTGTCCCAGTGGCTCGATCGGATATCCCCTGGCCCGACCTTCGTACCATATCCCTAGACGCCCTCGCGGCGGCCGACGTTGCCGCGGTATGCGAATTCGTGGGCGAACACAAAGGCGTCCAAGTCCTCGAGCTCTCAAAGCCGTCCATGCGCCACCTCTCAGAGAGCTTGCGAAGACACGGAGACAAAATCAATCCCCTTCCGTGGCGCGCGACGTCGAAACCAGAGGTTGGGTATTCTGAAGGGACGAAGGACGTAAAGGAATGGCTGGCTGCGCGCGTACATTTGGGATTGCTTCCGTCGCCCAACTATGGACTTTTGGACAGCGACCATTTTTCTGAAATGATTTAACTCTTTAGGGACGGCGAGAGTAATACTAGTGATTATGTGCATTTCCGTACGACATCAATATTGCTTTAACTAATGTCACAAGCATGGAGGTAAAATTATGGCTTTGTGTAATAAATAGTATCCAGAGAGTATACATACAAACTCTCGAGGTCAGGGTAGATGGATGAAACAAATCCCGATAACGAATGGATGGAGTTGGGATGGAGGAAGATCATATAGTGTATGACTGCCTAAAACAAATACAAAAACAAAACATGAAGAAAGGTGCATTATTGATGACGCGGCTGCACATCCTGGTCTTTACCATCAAGCGCAGGCACATCAGGAGCGTCAGTCGATATCTGATACGGCTCAGTCCTCATCGTAAACGCAGACGATTTCGACAGATTTCTGGATAACACGCTTCTCGTATCGGTGGGAGAGGCCGCATAGGACCCCCCAAAGTAGGACGCATGGAATTTCGCGATCAATCTGGCCGTTTTGTTGGAGCAAGAGCTTGTTTTGTGGCTCAGGTCGGACTGGACGTCGCTCCTGTATGTATCTCTTGCGGAGCGGGCGATAGAACCGCCGTAGGAACCGCTGGGAGCGGTCGATCGTTCGACGAAGCTTCTGGCTTGAGGAGACGCCCGCGACCGACTTGAGCGAGCAGCTGGTGTCGGCGGAGGTACAGCAGAAAGGGCGCGCTCAACAGCCCCCGAAGATGGGTCTTCAAAGCTTATCTTCTGGGAGCTAGAGGCTGGCTCGGTCGAGGCTTCGTTCGCGTTGGTCTCCCGAGCAGCCTCAAGGTCGGAGGGTGCACCGACATCCTGCAGCGTAATTGTATCGTTGACCTTGGCAAGTCGATGGCGTCTCCTTCGTGCGACATGGCAAAGAATGATGGCCACCGTGGCTATGATGAGAAGAGCCAGGGCGATGACGTCCACGACGATGATGAGAGAGCCATCGTCCGAGGATCGCCTGTACAGTACTGTCTGAGGTGTCGATGGGGTGAAGATATGTGGTCTTGCTTCTGCCTCACATTCTGCAGATCGGGCGAACCGTACGGTGTTATAGAGCTGTGATTCTGCAAGATTCGATGGCTTGAGTCATCGCGACCTTTCGATGAAGATTAGATTAGTCCGAATCTTTCAGAGTTCCGCTTTGCATCTGAGTACTCACTCCCAAAGTGTAGAATAGACGACCCCACAGCCCATTTCCCGCGCCTCAAAGTGACTTTAGCCTCACTTAGCTATCAAAAAGAAGATAAACAGAAAAAACTCACGAGTCGCTAACTGCAGCTGGTAAATCGAAGCAAAATCAGTATCTTAGCGCCAAGGTAGTTTGGAGTTTGGCTCTTCTAGCTTACTTAGAAGGGTATCCCGTTCGATGACGTTTATCCAATGGATAAGTGGCGGTCGATAAAATGGAATGCTTGGTCCGACCTGGAACCGGAAGACGTCAACCAAATCAATGTGGTTTCGTAAGGCGGCACTCCTCCATGGACATCAACGCGCAGCGTATTGGAATCGTCCGGCTGTTCGCTGATACTTGTCCCGCAGGAAAATTCTGATTCAGAATGTCCATCGGTAGGTATAAGAACGGGATGATGGTCAACACATTCTGTTGTACTTCCGGCTTGAGATGAAGTAAGATGGTTGTCCAGTTGATGGTGTAGTCATCGCACAAAGGGCTCTCACCTACGACCTCGAAAATATGCGGCAGATATCCTCCTTGGGCGCCATTTGCGTCCTTGAGGTTGAATATCAACCTGTACCCTAGGGGCAATCTTCACTCCCTGTGCCCTTGTTCTGGAGTTCAAATGCAGATACTCACCAATTGGTTCATCGACCACCCAATCGAGCCCATTGCCCCTACTTTCGCGATCGATGACGACGCTCCGAGTCTTCCGCTCGTTCCCATTATCGATCGAAAATACAGTGAGGAGATACGAAGAAAATCGCCGCGATTGCGGCGCGGTCGACGTCGATGTGCAAGGGATCGCATGCGCGGATGCTGGAGCCGCCCTGACGTGATACAGATCGACAGTCATTAGACTGGCATAGTCTTCGGTACTGTGATATCAAGCGCACCTGATTAGATATGCTCCAGTTGAAAGACGGAGGATTACCAGCTTCCGTCATAGGCGACAGCTGTTGTGGACTCCTATAGATGTCTTCTTGTGTTGTAATTTGATTCATATATCGACCTGCGTATTTTTGTGCTTTGCTGGTTTTTGTAGTGATAATTGCGGTGGAAAGTGTAGATAACGATGGCAAGAAAGCTAAATGAAGGGAAGGCTTCCCGAGTCAGCGATACTGGATGGGAGGAAGAGAGGACGTGTTTACCTCTGAAATGACGGGAATTACTACGAGGAAGATGTCAACCGACTAGTCCGGAGGCTGGGTCTTTATGTGCGCGATTCGACGCTGGTGATGGTCATCTTTGACATGATCACTGGCTATAGCAATGTGATGAGTGTGGCTGAACGATAACATCAAAAGTAAAACTCGGATAGGCATTATCACCATTCGTTTGCCCCGAGTCTTTGCAAATAGAAATTCATTGCTGAAGTATGTCCAAGAAGTCCCTCTTATTCGAATTGACTGCGTATGAGCTTTGATAAGTGCTATTTGGCGGAGTGAAATTATAACCCATTGAAATCTGTGTCATTGGAAGTAATGTATAGCCACCAGTCGATGCCGGTATATTCTTGTACAGTCATGAAACGGCGTCCTTTTCTCCACCCAAACTGCGGAAGAACTCTGCATATGCATGTTCAACATCGAATATCAACTGCAAATCACCATTGACAACGCTCGTAAGCATTAAATAGAACAAGGATAATACCTGACGGGTTTGCTCATCGGTGAGCTCTTCGGATGCTTTCATCCCGTTAAGTGTGATGAGCCTGACGCCGACGGAACAGACTGAATTTAGTTGATGGTCTCTGCCAGGTGAAAATAAACGACGTACCAGGAAACCATCCGACTTCGACCTTCCCAGTCTTTGCTTCCTTTAAATCTTGCATAGCCCGTGACAAGTTCTTGAAGCATGGGGTGCAATTGATCCTTTGCCCTCATGCGTAGCCTCAGGCCATCCATGAAGGTAATAAAGCTCTACAGGCGGGATATGAAAGCATTTCTTTAATCAGACAGTGACAGACAAACCTGTGTCGTCTCCGCGATCCATTTCCCTGTCTCTGGGCCGGCTTCACTCGAATGCTCAACGGTTGCTGGGACACCAACTTTAATTCTGTGCAGTGCAGCTGGATGGTCCATCTTTATGTGTGCAGGCGCTCATCAGTCCATTGATGACGGCGATTGATAACTGTTCGCACCCGATACCGCTTCATGAACTCCTCAATATTGGGCACGTCCGTGCCAACGAGCTTCACCATCGTCTTATACTGTGATAAGAGCCGCGTGCATGCAGGCGAATATCTCTTCAGTGATAACGACGATGCTCAGTATAAGAACGGCGCAGGATGGTTGCCATTCGACGCACTCAGCTGAGGTGATAGAGTCCCGAACGTAGGCGCGTTCGAGATAATCGAGAGCGACGATGATTCCATAGAGCGTCGCCAAAGTGTTGTATTTCTCTCTTTCTGAATTGGTAGTATAAAGGCGCGCTTCTTCGTCAAGAGAAATTGGCGTGTTCATCAGTAGTGGTTGCGTTCTTCAGAGACAGGAGTGATGGTTGTTTACATCTGCTTACCACCAGAAAATGAATACCCTCGGCGGCACTTGGCATACTGTGCTGGCCGAGAACTAAAACAACATTGGATGTATTATGGGACCTGGGCTACAAGACTCAAGAGTACAAACTAACTAGCCCCCGACTTGGTGAAAGTCGGAGAAAAAAAAATTCACTGGCCAACGTGGGGATCGAACCCAAGACCTTCGCGTTATTAGCACGACGCTCTAACCAGCTGAGCTAGTCGGCCGATGAGTATAAGCATAAATGTAGCATATGTAATCCGCACAATATTATCGCGCGAGTAAACGCAACCGTTTGTGTCACCAGTCGCGTCCCTCTCTTTCTATTCTCTCCACCATGTTCTTCATTGTGAGTACTGGCAAACTTCTCAGATACTTAGAAATAACTGATACGCACTATCAAGAAAGAGCTAACACACACCATCCTACTTCATCCGTCCTACTTCGGCCCTCGGATGCTCAACTTCCTCGAATCCAAGCTATATTCAGACGTCGAAGGAACATGTTCGGGCCAGTTTGGATATATCATCGCTGTCGTTTCAATATTGGACATCGGAAGGGAATGGTGCTGAGTGGTAGCGGCCAAGCCGAATTCATCACTCGGTATCGTGCGATAGTCTTCAAACCATTCAAGGGGGAGGTCGTGGACGGTGTGGTGAATAATGTCAACAAGGTAAGTCAAACCGCCACCGTTCCGATGGATTGGATCTCACTTGGAACTAGATGGGTTTCTTTGCGGATGTTGGACCACTTACTGTCTTTGTCTCGCATCAAGTACGTTTGGACCTCCAGAGCTGTCCGGATCTGCATAACGAATCTTATTGCCCAGCTCATCCACCCTGATATGCGGTTCGACCCAAATTCAAACCCGCCCTCCTTTGCTTCAGATGAACAGGTCCTTTCAACGCCATTCTATCTATGGGCTCTTTCCCTGACGTCAGCTTCTGGCAGATCATCGAGAAAAACACTCGCGTGCGGCTAAAGATTGTTGGGACGCGTGTTGACGCGACAGAAATTGTACGAGACTTTTTCAACAAATCACCGTGCAGTACTCACTGTCTTTCAATACCTGCAGTTTGCTATTGGGACGATAAAAGAGGATCACTTGGGAGTTATCGATTAATAATTCTGTTTCACTTTTGCTCGCTTCTTCGTGTTATGTTGTAGTTTGATACCAAGTATAAGTGCGTGTTCATCAACATATTTTGTCCTTGCACCCCTTCTGATACTTCAGGACACTCAGATACGTTTTCGCTGTTCCGGCTTTTCTTACGCCGATTTGCTAAAATTGCCTTGGACACCATATTTAGTCCTTGTGCTGTGACCCGCAAAAATTGTATTATCTCTCTCTCTCCAATTATTGGCAAGATGTTCGTGAGTGAGAGAACTGATGTATTGGATGCACCCTCTGGACACTATTAACACAAGGTCGCCTCGGATCTACTACATAATTCACCATCCTTGACGAGAATGCCAAAATTGTATTTTTTCTCTCTTCAATTATTGGCAAGCTGTTCGTGAGTGAGAGAACTGATATATTGGATGCACCCTCTGGACACTACTAACACAAGGTCGCCTCGGATCTACTACATAATTCACCATCCTTGACGAGAATATTTCACAAGAAAGAAAAGAAGAAAGCCAACAAATTTGCCGATGTCCAGCCATTCTCCCTACATTACAACGCACCAACCGCCCTCTTCTCGACGGTGCCTCTGTTCAGCAGCCACCCGCTCCCGCTCTTGCGCGGCTGCCTGAACCCGAGCAACGCGTTCTCGATATTCTCGGGTCACCTCTTCAACTCTTGCCCGCTCTGCCTCTCTTATCAGAGCCTCGCGGCGGCGGCGTTCCGCTTGTGCTTGTTCCTCTCTACGTTGCGCTGCTTCCTGCGCCGGAGCAGGCTGCTGCTGCTGAACACCCCTTGCGCCAAGTTGCCATGCTGGCAATCCGTTGACGGCCGGTTGATACCCTGCAAAAACGTGTGCGCGAGGGATGGGTTGGGGGATGGGCTGAGGGACACGGGCACGCAGCGCGTCAAATGCCCGTCGCTCGCGTTCGAACCTCTCGATTTCCCGTATCTGCGCCGCCATCAACGCATCTTCGTCCACATCTGCGTTGCCTCGGTTAGCGCCGCCCGGAATTGCGTCGTATAAGTGGCCTTCATGAGCAGTGTTGATGTGCTGATAGACCGTATCCGCTGTGAACAGGCGCAAGCATATCCAGCAGATGTGAGCGCCGCACTTGCACGTCATGTGGTTGCACCCTTCGGTCTTCTCGATGAATACGCTGCATTGAGGGCATTTCTTGAATCCCTGCTGCCGTGCCAGTTCGTCGTTGAGGCGTTCCTGCAAGCCAGGGTCCCGATGAATCTTTCGTTCCTCGCAGGTCATGCCTTCGTGCGCCTCCTCGTCGCACATTGGGCATATAGTCGAAAAACAGGCAGGGCATTTCAAAAGGACTTTGTCCGTACGACGGCGGTAGATCTGCTTGCAATCTGGTGTCGTGCAGTACTTCAGCTCCTGCGGATGTTGTTCAAGGTATGCCATAAATGCGGCTTCGACGAGGTTCTCAAACAACTGTTGTGGCAGGAATCGACGGATGAAGGGAATCGCGATCGGGACTCGACATTGGCCACCATTTCCTATGCAAGCGAGCGGGAAATTCTTGCTGTCCGCTGCAGAAGTCAAGAAATGCGACAGGCATCCGGAGCAATAGGTGTGGCCGCAACCAAGCTGTTCGGGGTTCGAAACATCGTCGGTGCAAATAGGGCAGATTTCCCGCTCGGCATCGCCAGGAAGGGTATTGTCAGGGGCATGCATCGCACGCGACTCGTCCATGAGCCTTTGGAGATGATGTGTAGCTTCGACTCCGCCCTTGACCGTCACTTTGTATGGCACGGACGCAACGTTCACGGCGACATTGTCCTCGCCTATAAGCTCCTTCAGCTTGCCCAATCCTTCCCTCATAAATCCGCGCACGCAAGCTCCATCCAAGATTCTCGTCGTCTCCATCCCCGCAAGACGCTCGACTTCCTCTCTGATCATCTGCTTCGCCTCTTCGACTCTTGCTGGCTCGCCGCACACCCTCAGGCAGCGCGTCTTGAAATCGCTGCGAACGTACACCTTTTTCTCATCGAGCACGCGGTTGAGGAAGGTTTTCCCTCTCGGCGACCCGAATGAAGGATGCCAGTACGTTGCGTCGAGTTTCTCGCCTGCGACCATCCCCTCAACTCTAACCTTGAGCGACCCCGCGAGCTTCTTCTCTTGGCCTAATACGCGGATGAAGACGTCACCGCGGTCTCCCACTCTCGTGTGCACGTGTGCATCGCGACCTGGTTTCTTCTCGGATAGCTCGTCCCATTGGGATTTCTGCGCCTGGTACTGCTGGCGAGATACCTTGATGGAATACAGGAGAGGTCTGGGAAGCCACGACCGAAGAACAGGGAAATTCATAGCCCGCAATCGCTTTTTGTCCATGGTATCGTGGGCTCGTTTGGCATCTTCCCAGTCGTTGAATCCGATTTTGATCCTCGCCTCCGCATCGAGTTGGTTCCCGTTGTTGAGGACCTCGTAGCTATCCATCTGGACACCAGGGAGGTAGCGGAGATGTTGGCGGACCAATGCGAATATCTCATCCAGATCATAATTCGCGGCATTTAACAGCCTGACATTGAACGTCTCGACGAATGTATAGAACTCGGCGCTGTGTGCTGTTCCGGGTGCACAACCGAGAATTTTTATCTCTGTTGCAGCGAAATTTGCGAAACCTCTTGCTCCATTTGGGCGATCATTGAGCATTGCTCTGATACGACGACCATTCCACGTCTTCCCGTTGAGCCTTTGCACCTGCCGTTGGGCTCGCTCTGCCGAATCGTACGTCGCGAGGACAGTCTCAGACGGTGCCCACCAAGAAACTGTGAGGAAGGGCATGTTCTGGGCTGCTGTGGCCATACCGTTCCAGCTGGCGTTCTCGCTGACCGCGAAAGACAAGTGTTCGTTGCGGAACTCGATGCCCTCAAGACCTATTGCGATATTCTGGCCTTGATCGACATTCGCAAGAACCTCTGCCTCGCGCTTGCCTCCGTTCGGCCTGAGTTGCAGGATGAAGAATTCTGAAGAGTCGACGCCTTGCTGGGTGAAGATATCAGCAATTTCCTCCAGCTTGGTGTCGTTCGGAAGGTTTTGATCGTGATCCGACACAGCTCGAATCCGCTGACGACGCGTTGGATATTCATGCCCGCAGAACATGTCATGAGGCTGGATTCTGAGACGATGTACTGTTCGATGGCGGCGGCCTCCTTTTCTCGGCGAACCCTCATTTGCTCCTGGTGCGCCGCTTCTCTGGCAGCCTTTTCTCTCGCGAGCCTTTCCTCGTTCCTCAGCCTGGCTTGTTCGACCTCCTGCTCGCGTTTCCTCCTTGCTTCTTCGCGCGCCTTTTGTTGTTCTTTCTTTCGTTGGGCTTCTTCCTTCTTCTTTCTTGCCTTCGCCTCTCGTCGTTCTCTTGCTTCTGCCTCCCGTTTTTCTCTCTCCTCTGCTGCCTTTCTCTCTCTCCTGTCGCTGTGCTTCTTCCTTCCTTTCTCTCTCCACCGCCTCTCGCATTGCTCTCGCTTCTGCTGCTCTTCTTTCTCTGGCTTCTGCTGCTTTTCTTTCTCTCTCCTCGGCCGCCTTTCTCTCCCTCTCCTCTGCCGTCTTTCTTTCTCTCTCTTCCGCCTCCTTCCTTTCTCTGTCCTGTCGCTGTATTTCTTCCTCCCTCCTTCTCTCCGCTGCCTCTTGTATTGTTCTGGCTGCTGCCTCTCTTCTTTCCCTCTCCTCTCGCTCCGCTTTCTCTTTCTTTTGCTTTTCCTCAGCCTCCGCTTTGGCCCTCGTCTCGCCATTCTCCCGATCCAGTATCTCTTTCGCGAGCCTCTCTTCCTCGGCGCGTTTCTGCTGCGCAGCTTGTTTCTGTCCATCGTTGACTCGGCTCTTCCCTTTCTTCCCTTGCGGGTTTACGGGGGGCGTTCCGGAGTTACTTTGGACGCTGGAAGTAGATTGAACGCTCTCGTTCGCTAGGGTTGGAGTCTGAATCTATAAGGTCAAGGGTCAGATATCGATGAAGGCGAGGCACTAATAGACTCTGACTGACCTGGATAGCGTGGCTAAACCTACACCTGTGACCATACTTGCATTTTCCGTCCTTCTTCCACTCTCGGCAAACAACGGTCTTCACTGGGAAGTTCGAAACGCTGTATATCTTGCTCCCAGTAGAAGCGGGAGGAGCCGCAGGAGAAGAGCCTTTGGATGCGCTCGTCGATGGAGATTTGACGACGTTTGGAGCCGGAGGAAGGACAACTGTTGACCCGCTATTCCGATGTTTGTCAGATATTATATCAATTGTAGCGGTAAACTAAACACCTACGCGGTCTGAGCTTTTTCGATTGCTTTCAACTTCTCTTCTACGGCAGTGGCTTGTCCACTGATATTGCGACCGTCGTTCTGTGCACACAATATCATAAATTTAGAGCTTCGATCTATTATGGGCGAAACGAGCAACGCACCTTGAGAAAATCGTCCAGTTCCATCCGAATGAGGGTACCCTTGTCCTTCGCCTCTTGGACGTATTCCGGCGAATCCAACGCCATCTTGGTCAGCGTAGCGGCCTTGATATAGGACGCAAACGCCGCTCTCAAATTCCCTTTGCCCTCCTGGTCCTTAGCAGCGAGCATCTGCGCCCGCGCGGTCTTGATAAGCGTAGCTGCGGCAAACCCGCGTGCCTCCTTGCTGATATCGTCCTTCGCATTTATCTTGATCTCCGCGACTGTTTTAGATTCTGCTGGTATGTAGCGTATGTTGGGAGCGTCCCCAGGGTGTCCTGAGGTTGACATGGTGGTTCGGGTTGAGAGAAGACTGCTGCCTGCCACGGTTGGGCTTCGCAGTCATTTAGGCTCGCATCGGTGGCAAGGCCGGCCGGGCGCCTATTAATTGATCGAACTTCGAGGCCTAGGCATGCATCATTACTACTTAATTATCGTTATCTTAGTATACACACAAGGCATTCAACTTAGGGACTTGCCTCAATCTAACTGACAAGTGCTTAATATTGACAGAGCTCTAATTGCTAAAAATCTCTTTGGATTATTTAGTCCTGGTGCTATGACCCGCCAAAATTGTATTAATTTTCTGCCGTTGTAGTTGTTGGCAAGTTGTTTCGTGAGTGAGAGAAACGATATATTTATTGGGCACACACTATGGACACAACTAACACAAGGTCGCCTCGGATCTACATAATTTCACTATCCTTGACCGAAACACTTAACAAAACTAAAGATAAGAATAAAAAATAAACAAATTACAACACACCACCCGTCGTCTTCTCGACGGCGCTTTTCTTCAGCTTCCACCCGCTCCCGCTCTTGCGCGGCTGCCTGAACCGCAAAGCGTTCTTCATCTTCTCGGTTCACCTCTTCAACTCTTGCTCGCTCTGCCACTCTTATCAGAGCCTCGCGGCGGCCGCGTTCCGCTTGTACTTGTTCCTCTCTACGTTGCGCTGCTTCTTGCACCTCAGCAGGCTGCGGCTGCCAAACACCCTCTGCACCAAGTCGTCCTGCTGGCGATCCGTTGGCAATTGGAGGAGCGTATGCGCGAGGAATGGGCCGGTGGATTGGCCGCGGGAAACGGGCAGCGCGTCAAACGCCCGCTGCTCGCGTTCGAACTCGTCCTCACCTGTTCGGTTGGCGCGGCCCTGAATCGCGTCAAACAAGCTGCACTGGCATGAGCAGTGTTGATGTGCTGATAGATCGTCTCCGCTGTGAACAGGCGCAAGCATATCCAGCAGATGTGACTCAGCCAGTTCCTCGTTGAGACGTTCTTGCAAGCCAGGGTCCCGATGAATCTTGCGTTCGTCGTTGGACATGGTGGTTTGGGTTGAGAGAAGACGGCTGCTTGCGCATGGTTGGGTTTCGCAGTCATTTAGCTTCGCATCGGGGGCGAGGCCAGCTGGGGGCCTATTAATTGATCAATCCTTGAGGCCTGTAGGCACGACCTATGCAGTATGTGCGCATGGTACGCAATACCATGGATTCAGCTCTTGAGCAGGACGAAGATCGAGCTGGCGGAAGGACCGATGGAGGCGAGCTTAGCAGGCTAAGTATGGCTTTGTATGAGTCTGGGCCAGATGTTTGTCGGGATGGGATTATCGACAGCAGGTGGTTGTAGCAGCATACGTCCTGGCCAGCTACGGTTGTTGCAGGATGGGCGCTGAGAGAGTTGATGATGAGGGCGAACGAAGGGCATTGAACGAGGGTGAACGAGTTACGAGTACCAAGTTATAACCTTGTGACCGTGATGGTAGAATGCACGTGCATTCCAATGACTCTCCATGTCCAAACTCCAAAAAACCTCTGTGCAACGCAAGTGCAACGTTCAACGTTCAGACGTTCAAGTTGATACAAGTACAAGAAAAAGTCATATATTCTGCCATTCTACCTGCCCACCAGTTACATGACGATACACCAACCGTCCTCTTCCCGGCGACGCTTCTCTTCCTCTGCCAAACAATCTCCCACTGTGCTAAACTCTTTCAACGTCCTATGATCTAAGTATGCTGAAGCGCTGAGCGCTGAACTCACTAACGCGGATCCGAAGCTATTATGCAGTCCTGCCCCTGCAATATCCTACTCTTATGTTACTTGCACTACGACGCTGTTGATTCAGAGGGATACCAACGGACGCGTTTGTCATTCAACTTGGCCACTCCATCTCCTCCCTTCTACAGCGACGAACTATTATTCAATTATTCCGCATTCCCCATCGAACTGCTTTCATGAATCTCTTCGTACTTTGATTTTGTATTAGCTCAAGCGCTCAAAGTCATGCCCAAAAGACTTGGAGCTCCGAGAATCTAGACGCGCTTATACCTGGACCAGGGTCCGTACTCCTTCTCTCCCACCTTAGTGGTCTGATATCCATGAAAAATGTATCACAGAAAACCACACCACTCTACTCCTACTATTACCACTGCGCACGGCACCTTCATCAACACCCTTTACATCGATAGTAGAGGCCAAAGAAGACGCGCCGAAATGCCTGACGCGCCTGCCGAGTGACTCGCTAAAACGAAGAAAACGGAAGAATTTTTCGCGATATCAGATGTCCTTAGGCCTTAGGATTAGGACGGGCTGCTCAGAAGGGTTTCCGACAAGGTGCGCAGTTGTTTAATTTCAACGCTCAGTATCAAAACTGACCGGTGACCTATGAAACAGAGAGACACACAAGTTCTCGCTCGAGACGACGCCCAACGTCCGTTCTGGACTCCAGAATCGCGCTTGCCATAAGTGGCATACATACCCGCTTTTCCTTTGTGAATGTCGAACACACACTTACTAAGACGAGGAAAACATGAATGTATGTTGCATTTCTCTCTCCGAACACTCACAAATTGACATCCTCGTCCTCAGAAACATTCGCCAAAGCTACGACTGGTATTAGGTTAATAGCTTTGCCGTACCCTTTTATATAGCCGATGAGGCCCAGGACAACAGGATACCGTCTTGAAGACTAAACAAAATCACCACGTCATCCCAGCCAGCCGACAATCGAACAATATTTAAATGCCCCGCTGCCCTATGACAAGCCAGGCAGTACCAGCAGCAGCTCGGACGGCGATGACCTGTTCTTCGCTTTGTTATACGAGAACACAATCCGCGAGCTTCTCTGTGGTGCTGTCTAGACGCCCTCTCAACATTTACTACTACCCACACCCACGATATCTGCACCGACTTCGTCTTGAGCAGCGATTGTCGATGCTATGGCCCTTCAACTCGTTAACTTGAAACTGGTGAGTGAGTTATGTCCAATCAAAAAGACTGCCGCCTCATAATTTCATAGTCAGGCATGCACCGGAACCGAGCGGGCCAAGTGTGGCCAATGATACCGTTATTCAGCGATTCGTGGAGAAAGTCCAAGTACGATGCTATGTTAAAAATTTCAGCACTTCAGGTGAGCACACATCGTCGGATATTCCTATATCATTATTCATGTCCTATCCGAATTCCCCACTCAGAACCCCTCGAGGAGATTCACCCCACTCCATCAGCCTGTTCCAGCGAGCCCGAGTCGAGGGTTAACTAGGCTTTTTAGTCAAATCATCAGCGCTGCAGTCGACGTTACAGACGAATTTACTGACAGGTACGTATATACCTTCGACTGCGGCTAATTCCAACGTTGCAATGTGGCCTGTTCTACCTTCGCTTGCGCTGCCTGCATTGCTTTCGCTGCCTTGGCTGCCTGCGTTGCCTGAATACGGGCGATGCGCTCTTGATTTTCTCGGATCCGCAGTTCTTCGCTTGCCTGTTCTTCCTGTCTTATCCTTCGAGCCACGCTCCGCTCTGCGGGTGCCTCTCTCCGGGCTTCGCTCAGTGTGGCCTGGGCTGCCTGGAGTCGTGCGATGCGCTCTTGATTTTCTCGGATCCGCAGTTCTTCGCTTGCCTGTTCTTCCTGTCTTATCCTTCGAGCCACGCTCCGCTCTGCGGGTGCCTCTCTCCGGGCTTCGCTCAGTGTGGCCTGGGCTGCCTGGAGTCGTGCGATGCGCTCTTGATTTTCTCGGATCCGCAATTCTTCGCTTGCCTGTTCTTCCTGTTTTATCCTTCGAGCCACGCTCCGCCGCTCTGCTGGTGGCTCTCTCCGGGCTTCGCTCAGTGTGGCCTGGGCTGCCTGAAGCCGTGCGATGCGCTCTTGATTTTCTCGGACCCGCAGTTCTTCGCTTGCCTGTTCTTCCTGTCCTATCCTCCGAGCCTCGCTCGCTGCTCGTGCCTCTTCCTCTCTGCATTTGGCTGCTTTTTGAGCCCACGCAAGCTGCTGCTGCCCTTCAAGTGCTCGTCGCTCGCGTTCGAACCTTTCGGTTTCCCGTATCTGTGCAGCCCTCAACATGTCTTCATCAACTCCTGCGTTTCGTTGGTTCGCGCCGTCGCTGACGCGTACGAGATCAAATTTTCGCTCCTCGCAGGTCATGCCTTCGTGCGCTTCTTCGTCGCACATTGGGCATATAATTGAAAAACAAGCAGGGCATTTCAACAGGGCCTTGTTCGTACGACGGCGGTAAATCTGCTTGCAATCTAGTGTCGTGCAGTACTTCAGCTCCAGCGGATGTTTCTCCAGGTACGCCATAAACGCAGTTTCGACAAGATTTTTGAATGACTGGTGTGGCAGGAATTGACGAATGAAAGGGATTGTGATTGGAACGCGACATCGGTTTCCATTTCCTACGCAAACGATCGGGAAATGCTTGCTGTCCATTGCAGAAGTGAAGACATGCGACAGGCACCCAGAGCAATAGGTGTGGCCGCAACCAAGCTCTTCAGCGCTCGAAACATCGCCGGTGCAGATGGGGCAAATTTTCCTCTCTGCGCGAGGACGGGTTCTGTCAAAGGCGTCAATCGCACGCCACCAATCAACAAGCGTCTTGAGATACGTGGATCTAATCCCGCCCTTGACCGTCACTTTGTATGGCCACGATGCAACGTTTACAGTGACATTGTTCTCGCCTAAAATCGCCTTCAGCTTTCCCAATCCTTCCTTCATAAATCCTCGTACGCAAGCTGCAGCCAAGTCTACCGTCGTTTCCCTTTCCGCGAGGCGCTCGACTTCCACTCTGATCATCTGCTTGGCCTCTGTGACTTCCGCTGGCTCGCCATACAATCTGAGACAATGTGCCTTGAAGTCGCTGCGGACGTACACTTTTTTCTCATTGAAGACGCGGGAAAAGAAGGATAATTTCCCACTTGGAAATGCAAATGAAGGGTGCCAATGGGCCGCGTCGAGCTTCACTCCTGCTACCATTCCCTCAACCCTGACCTTGAGTGACCTGGCTGCCCTCTTGTCCTGTCCCAACACACGCACGAAGACGTCCCCCGCCTCTCCAATACTCGTGTGTACATGTGTGCCGCGATCTTGTCTCCTTTTGGATAATTCGTCCCATTGAGCCTTCTGCGCCTGGTACTGCTGGCGAGGTATCTCGGTGGAATACTGAACGGGTTGAGGAAGCCAAGCACGAAGACGGGGGAAATTAGACCTCAATCGCTTCGTGTCTACGGCAGCGTGAGCATGTTTGGCGTCTTCCCAGTCGTTGAATTCAACTTTGATCCAAGCCTCCGCATCGAGTTGATTCCCGTTGTTCAGGACCTCGTAGCTTTCCATTCGGACACCGGGGAGACAGGAGAGACGTCCGCGAACATTTTTGAACACTTCATCCAGGTTGTAGCTCGCAGAGCTCAGCAATCTGACGTTAAATGTCTCCACGAAGGCGTAGAACTCGTGGTCAAGCGCTGTGCCAGGTACGCAACCACGGATTTTTATCTCTGGTGCAATGTAGCATGTTGTGTTATCATCGAGCGTTACTCGAATACGACGGCCATTCCAGATCTCCCCGTTGAGCCTTTGGACCTGGCTATGAGCTTGTTCTAACGAGTCATACGTTGCGATGATGGTCTCAGATGGAGCCACCCAAGATACTGTGAGGAACGTCGCATTCTGGGATGCCGTGGACATTCCGTTCCAGCTGGCGTTCTCGCTGACTTCGAAAGTTAACCGTCGGTTGCGAAACTTGATGCCTTCAAGTCTGGCAGCGATATTCTGGCCTTGATTGACCTTTGCAAGAACCACCGCCTCGCACTCGCCTCCCTTCGGCTTGATTTGTTGAACAAAGAATTCTGAATCGTCGACACCTCGTTGTGTGAAGATTTCGGCGATTTCGTCCAGATGGGCGTCCTTTGGAAAGTTCTTGATTGTAATCCTACACAAGTCGAATCCACTGACGATGTGTTGGATATTCATGCCCGCAGAGCATGTTACGAGATTGGACTCTGCGACGATGTACTGTTTGATGACGGCGGCCTCCTTTTTTCTGCGCGCCATTTGCTTCTGCTGCGCCAGCTTTTCCGCTTCTTCGGCGGCCAGTTCGATCTCTCGCTCGCGTTTTCTTCTTTCTCTCGCCTCTCTCTCCGCTTTTTCTATCTCCGCTTTCTCTTTCTCTTTCTTCACCCTTTCCCTCTCCACCCTTTCCCTCTCCGTTCTTTCTCGCTCCAGCCTCTCTCGTTCCACCCTTTCTCGCTCCATCCTTTCTCTCTCCGTCCTTTCTCGCTCCGCCCTTTCTCGCTCCTGTTTCTCCCTCTCCGCTTCCTCTTTCCTTTGTTTCTCCTCGCCCTCTGCTTTGGCTCTTTCCTCCTCATTCTCCTGGTCAAGGATACACGTGAGATATCGATGGAGCATCGAATGGACTTTGACTGACCTGGATGGCGTGGCTGAACCTCCATCCTTGGCCGTATCTGCAATCTCCGTCCCTCTGCCAATCTCTGCAGATAGCGGACACGTCAGAACGTTGGGTTGAGGTGCTGAATGCGGATTTTAAAATTCAATTGTTGAAGATAATATCGTATATCTTGACGCCTTACTTATCGGTAGTCGCCCGAAGCTGTAGAGAGCCATTCTCTTGCTTTTCCTTCGAGACATAGTTGGAGATTGAAGCACGGGTGACTTCAGACTCACTATCCCAGTGGCCGTCAGGTATAAATTGTAGCAATGGGCTGGGAAACCTACACATTATCTTCTTTAGCTTCCTGGTATCCACACTTTGATCCAAAGCAACATGCGCCATTCTTTCGCCAATGGCCGCAACGATCTTGCGGAGTCGACAGTGCATTGCTATCTCTGGCTGCGGGTACGCGGTATACGCCCCCAGGCTGGCCTGAGGGTGGCATGGTGGTTGCGGAAGAGAGAAGACTGCGGATTGCGCATGGCTGGGGTTCGCAGGGCTTAAATCGGTGGTCAGGCCGGCCGGGCGCCTATTTGATTGATGTCAATCCGGGACATGCATCACACCTCTGCTGTTTGTGTCTTTCCATTTCGGTTCTAACAAATCCCATTTTCTCTCTTCATAAAGTCAGGTCCCATGGAATAACGTCTCCTCTCGAGGCCAAAAGGTCCCGACCCTGTTTGAACTCTGCCGCGCTATCGCAGATCCTGAAATGGAGGCCTGCGTGGAATTCGGGCCCATCAGAGGGATGATAATAATAAAAGACCCCTCCAGTATTTTCGGGAAAGTGACTATATCTCAGAGAGCCTTCGTCGTTAAAGCGATTATATGTACATCTCAGCTGATCTTGGCCGATGAGAGTGGGCACGGCTTGCTGCGTCTTCCCCGAGAAATCAATAACCTCTTGGCCCAATATTGATGATTATTCAGGTCGTAGAGTGCGCAGCTTGAAAGAAGAAGAGACAGGACACGTCCTGGTGTTTTGCGGGGCTTCCCTGTTGAAGTCCTGGGTAGAATCAGCAAACTGTGGAGAATGCTCTTAGTTTTGTTATGATAACGCACCGTGAGCATCCTCTTTCCTAAGTTTGACGTCGGTACCCGTGCAGTATGCGCGCATGGTACGCAACACCATGGATTCAGCTCTGGAGCAGGACGAAGATCGAGCTGGCGGAAGCAAGGCGGAAGGACCGATGGAGGCGAGAATGCGATAGCAGGCTAAGCATGGCTTTGAATGGGTCTGGGCCAGGTGTTCATCGGGATGGGATTATCAACAGCAAGTGGTCGTAGCAGCATACGTCCTGGCCAGCTACGGTTGTTGCAGGATGGGCGCTGAGAAAGTTGAAACTTGAGGGCAAACATCGACGGTCGAACGCGTAGGTCATGGACCTTGTGACCGTGATGGTAGAATGCACGTGCGTTCCAGAATCCAGTGAGTCTTCCTCAATCCTCTTGCTTGCTTGCCTCGGACGCCGAAGCAGAGTCCGCAACGTGACGGCGACGCTGGGATACTTTCTGGACGACTCGCGGCGTGGCTTGGACGACAACGGCTTGTCTCGGGGGACGACCATGCAACAGAGATTGGCGTGGGCGATGCGCAGCTGCGGGCGATATATGGACACCGGAGCGTAGTCAGCCACGACACGACGGCGCTGGGATACGGATGGGCGACTCACGATGTAGCTTGGACGACAGCGGCTCGTCTCGCGAGGGGGGAGAGGACGAGAGTAACGGTGCGCAGCTACGAACGAGCATCGGTAAGTGCTCCGTTGCCTTCACCGCCGTATGGAAATTACTCACGGCGATACAGCGTCGAGGTCAATTGCGCCGCCTTTCGTCCAGCGCCGAGCCGCGGCATCTCCAGGAGTCATGTACAAGCAACACTGCAGCGAGGAGACATCGAAACGCGGCCAGCGACGCGCCGATCGCCTTTTTCTCGCATTCGAACACGATGTGACTTCCAGAAACATATTCACTATATCGACTTATCTCCAGTGCCATGGACATACCTATACCCGCCGAAATTGTATATTGTTTCAATTGTTGGCAAAAGTGTTTCGTGAATGGGAAAAATGATTCAGATATCTTGCATTACAGCAGTTTTCATGTCTATACGGAATCGCGAAAACCAAAAAAAGTCATGTTTGGTCGGCACGTGCCAGGACCCCGAAGCTACCCCGACGCGCGTCCCCGTCCCGCCTCCCCCAATGGCCCCATTTCTCCTCTCCTCGCCTCTCCTCTGCCCCCGTCCCTGTAGAGCAACGTTCTGCTGCACCAGGCACAGGTGGGACTCGCCTCGCCATTGACATCCTTATTGTATGCCTGTCATTCACCATATATCTCAATCCATGTACATTGTACTCCATCCATGCTCCTGACGCGTCGCCTGCCTGTCTATACCGCACCATTATTCGTGTAACTTGCTGGGTTCCTCATGTCCAAATCAACAGCAGTGATGCATGTCTGCATTCGCATAACTGCACCCATGTTCTGGAATTTGTGGTCCTTTATTTCAGCCTCACTGTTGCTGCGCGCAAAACAGTACTAATGACTTGGTATGTGAAATGGTAGTATAGCAGTTATCTGGAACATAAGTACAGCTTTGAGTAGACATACAAATGTACAGATGTAGACGTAGTAAATGAACGTCGTATGGAGACTCGCGCGAGCGACATTCTATATAGGTCTAATGTCATTGCCAAGGCGCGCACCTTGCAGCAGCTGAAGCTGATCCCTCTTTCTCATTCCACCCATCCCAAAGATAGCCGCAGCTCAAACGAATGCCAGTGTGAGCAATCACACCACTTTGAGATAGAATATGCAAGCTGAAGTAGCGGACCATGCGTTCGTGCTTGGGCGGAACAGAAGGTCCGTGGGTAGGATGTTAGCTACGCTCGGTGTGGCGGGATGGTGCTCTGGAGGCGGGTAGAGCGGGGCGCGGAAGCGGACGAGGAGAGAGGGGATGAGACTCCGAGGGGGAGAGGGGAGGGGAGGATGAATGGAGACGTCCGACGGCGAACGCGCGACATCATATGCGTTGGGCGGACGGCTTCGGGGTCCTGGCACGTGCCGACCAAACATGACGTTTTTTGAATTTCGCGATTCCGTATAGACATGAAAACTGCTGTAATGCGGGCATTCTAGTAATACAAGGTTGCCTTTAATCCGCATAACCCCAACATTAGCCACAACAAGTCTCTAGGTCCGATTGGAATAACAAAAACACAAGGAAGTCAATTATTCTGTGGTCCCATTCTCCCGGCCCACCAATTACATTATGATACACCAGCCGCCCTCTTCCCGACGACGCTTCTCTTCCTCTGCCAAACGCGCCACTGCGGCCGGCGCTGCCTGCAGCCGTGCGATGCGTTCTTGATTTTCCCGGATCCGCAGTTCTTCTCTTGCCTGCTCTTCCTGTTCCTTCCGCAGAGCCTCGCTCCGCCGCGCTGCTCGGCTCAGCATGGCCAGGGCTGCCTGAAGCCGTGCGCTGTGCTCTTGATTTTCTCGGATCCGCAGTTCCTTGCTTGCTTGTTCTTCCTGCTCTCTCCTCCGGGCCTCGCTGCGCTGCGCTGCGCGTGCCTCTTCCTCTCTGCGTTTGGCCGCTTTTTGGGCCCGCGCGAGCTGCTGCTGCGCTTCAAGTGCCCGTCGCTCGCGTTCGGCCCTTTCGGCTTCCCGTTTCTGTGCAGCCCTCAACGCGTCTTTGTCAACTTCCGTGCTTCCTCTGTTCGCGCCGTCTAGCGCTGCGGGATCGAATATGCGTCCTTCGTGAGCGTTTCTGATGTGCTGGTATATGGTGCCCCCCGTGACGTAGCCCAGGCATATCCAGCAGATGTGTGCGCCGCACTTGCACTTTGCGTGGTTGTATCCTTTGGTTTTCGCGATGGATATGCTGCATCGGGGGCATTTCTTGTTTTCGTGTTCTCGTGCCGGTTTATTGCTGATGCGCGGATGCGGTCTGGGGTCTTCGTCTCGCCGTCTTGCATCTGCCTGGATTCTTTCTCTCGCCACTCTCTCTGCTTTCTCTTTCTCCACCCTTTCCCTCTCCGCCCTTTCTCGCTCCAGCCTCTCTCGCTTCAGCCTCTCTCGCTCCAGCCTCTCTCGTTCCACTCTTTCTTGCTCCGCTCTTTCTCGCTCCAGCCTCTCTCGTTCCACTCTTTCTCGCTCCGCCATTTCTCTCTCTTGTCTCTCCCTCTCCGCTTTCTCTTTCCTTTGTTTCTCCTCGCCCTCTGCTTTGGCTCTTTTCCCCCTGTCCTCCTGGTCAGGATACGCGTGAGATATTGATGAAGCATTGAATGGACTCTGACTGACCTGGATGGCGTGGCTGAACCAGCATCTTTGGCCGAATCTGCAGTTTCCGTCCCTCTGCCAATTTCTACAGACAACCGACATGGAAGATCGCTGGGTTGAGGTGCTGAATGCGGATTTTAGAATTCAAAATTTTCAAAGACGATAATCGTATATTCTGACGCCTTACTTATTGATAGTTGCCTGAAGCTGTAAAGGCCCATTCTCTTTCTTCTCATTTGAAAAACGGTTGGAGATTGGAGCAAGTGTGACTTTCGACTCGCTATTTCAGTGTCCGTCAGAACATTAACTGTAGAGCAATGCGCTAAGAAACTTACGCGGTGTGGCCCTCTAATTTCTCTTGCAAGGCAATGGCTCGTCCCGTGATATCGCGACCGTCGTTCTAAACGCCAACATGAGTACAAAACATCCATTCAACCACGCGCAAACGAATTACACACCTCGAGAAACTCGGCCAGTTCCATCCGAATGGCAGTACTCGTGTCCTTGGCACTCTGGACGTGTTCCGGCGAATCAATCGTCAGCTTGACGAGTGTCGCTGCTTTGATATAGGAAGCATACGCCAATGCCAAATTCCCTTTATCCTCCTGCTCTTGCGCAGAGAGAAGCTGGGTTCGAGCAGTCCTGATAAGAGTAAGGGCAGGAAGCCCTCGCGCGTCTGTGCTGATAGTTTCCTTCGCTCGTTTCTTGATCTCGAAGGTCGATACTTTAACGGATATAAAGTCTGAGCCGTCTTGTATCTCTCCCATTCCTTCAGCTGGCTGGAATGTACACTTTGCTCCAAAGCGACATGCGCCATTCGTTTGCCAATGGTGGCAACGGTTCTGCGGCGTCGACATGTTTCTGGCTGCTGGTATGCGGTATACCTCCTCAGGCTGGCCTGAGGTTGGTAATGGCATGGTGGTTGCGGTTGAGAGAAGACTGCAGATTGCGCAAGGTTGGTGTTCGCAGGGCTCAAACCGGTGATTGAGCGGCCGGGCGCCTATTTGATTGACATCACGGCCACGGCCTGCCCTCTTCTGATTGTGTGCTTCCATTTTGATTCTAACAATCCCATGCTTTCTCTTCATAAAGTCAGGTCCTATCGATTCATGAAGCCTTGCATTACATGCAGTGTTGTTCTTTTGATATCGTGAGCGATATTTGTGTGCTATTTTTAGCCACTGTGAAGTCGTGGACACAGAATACTCAACACTTTCATCATCGACACGTTACTCCCAGGTTGTATACAAAATATTTCATAGTGTAATGCAAGGCTTCATGAATCACAATTTAGAGACTACAGCAGTACAAATACATTAAATTAGCTACGATGGAAGAAAATGAAAGCTCTCCTGGGCTCAGCCTCTCCTATATCAATCGTTTACGGAACAGAACTTTAGCGTTCGGGTTCGGTATGCAACTCGACAGCAGCCACAAGTCTGGAGGCCGCACGCCTTCCTGTTCAAACTTCACGTCGTAATTTATCAACACATGTGCCATCATCATCTTTAGCTGGGAGGCAGCCAAAAACCGTCCTGGGCACGCGTGTCTTCCATTTCCGAAAGCGAGGAATTTATTGCTGGTCGTCGTCATATCCGAGGGCCTTTCGTAGTCTTTCGCTGCACCTATACCATTCTCTTCTTTGAGAAACCGATCTGGATCGAAAGTGCTTGAATTCTTATAAATGCTCTCGTCGAAATGCGGGCCATGAAGATTCACGGCCACCGTGGTTCCTCGAGGGACATATGTTCCATCTGAAAAAGTGTAGTCCTTGAGTGCGACTCTCGACAATCCAACTTCAGGACCGAGGAAGAGGAACATAAGCAAATACAGAGGCGAAGGAAGAGTTCAGAGCCTACCATTGAGTAAGGGATGCATGCGTTGAGATTCCCGTATGAAACTATCAACTTTGACCATCATATCCAGCCCAGCTTTAGACCAGCCGTGTTTTTGGATGATCGCCTCGACTTCTTCTCTAAGCGCCTGTGCATACGCAGGATAGCTCGCCAAATAATATATGGCATGGGTAAACGTCTGTATTCTTCATAAGGGGAATGTGCAGGATAAAAACTGAAATAGACATTACCATGGATGATGTATGGATAGCGCCAAAATTGATAGCTAGAATGCGGTCCGTAAGGGCCTCATTTGTCGTTTCTTTGCCCGTTGCAGTATCCATAAGCCAAGTAATCATATCCAGCTATTAATATTATACCAAGTCTTATTCGAACGCATGAAAATGCGAGATTGTTACTTACTGGCTGGCCTTCTTCGTTATTAATTTTACCAAATTCCCGCTCCTTACGACGAACATCGAATATGGGTCCTAGGTGCTTCAAAGCTTTCCGTTTTTGCTTGGGAATTGTTGAAATGATAGTATTCAAGAACCTGCCAACAGAAGCGTCTAAATGTATGATAGGTATTCGTTGATCTAAAGGAAACTTACGGCCGCATATATTTTGGAAAAGAACGTAGGAACAACGCAGTTTTAACAGTATCGAATGCGAATCGAACGCTCAAATCCAGGAAGTCCGGATCCCTGCCTGAAGAGGTTAAGTTAGACACGACAATAGGGTTGAATGAATATGTAACGTACATAAAGGATATCCAACAAAAACACGGTTGCTTGCTCGACATAGAATCTTAGGTATTATCTCTGAGAATTTTATTGGCATCCATAGACCTAGCAAAAATTTATAAACCCTCAATCATAGGTAACAATTGCCCAAAGGTGTTCCTTACCGTCGGTAACAAGAAGGTATTCCTTGAACGCTTCAGTCACTTCCTCATGGATATCAGGAACCAATTGCGGAAGAGCTCTTCTGAGTTGATTCTGTAAAATAGGGAAATGATACCGATTCGAGGATATAGCAGGACCGAGGGTATACTTCATTTGCACAAGCTAATCGAAATAGGTTGAGTACGTACTGGTTCAAACTTTTTGGGATACTCACTTCATCATTGGCTTCGGCACCCGAAAACGTGCTTTCCGGTGCGCGAAGTAGTTCTGCTATTACTTCGCGTTCAGAAGCAATGACAATCCATTGGACCAAGTCTGGAACTCTGAACATATTATTGGGCCACTACCACTGGTATTAGTTGTGGGTTGCAATGGGTAGTGGGTCATACGCACTCTTCTTAAGCAATCGTCTACAAAAGCCTTTCCTCCAAAGGTATACCGTATTGCTCCCAGGTATGACACAAGAGGAGTGTTCGAACTCGAGGTCGGAATATGTCTGAGCTAAGACTCCGTGCGGCGTGATCAGTCGCAATGTCGAGACAGAATTGACCGACAGTAGCTCTTCTCACCTGATAAGATTGTCCTGTAAAGTACGCCACCAGAAAGCAATAGCACAACGCCCCAAGTCCGATTAAGACCAGTCGCCAGTCCGCAACCGCAACCTCTGAAAGTGCAAGCATCAGCGCCATTGAAAAGTAATAGGTGATCGGTGATATGGTGAAGGCGCTCAGAAAAGATACAGACAGGGTTCAGACCATATCACCCAAGGTAAATACTTATATCAATATGTGCGCTGATTGGAAAATTCCATTTCATTTAAAAAGCGACAGATTGGCCGTGACAGACGGTATGCACGTAAATAGACGGTATGTATGAGATAATGTATGAAGGTACATAGACTCACTTGGCAGAAGGATTGTGGCAGATTGTGGCCGTTGGTCCTTATACATAGCGTTGGGAACGCCCCCAGGTCGTCCTGATGGGTTTGCGTTGAGAGAACACAGCCTTCACGTATCGTGGCCAAGCGTCAGCGCTCAGCCGCCGTCCAGCTTGTGCGGTGCTTCTTCCTCTACGTTGCGCATGCTCCGAGTCCAATCAAACAACTGCTGCCGAATACCACCTGCACCGGTATATCAACGATCGGATGATACCCTGGAGGATGAAATGCACGAGGAGGCGGCTGAGGGACACACATCGCTTCATGGGCTTGTTGCCACGTTCGAACGTTTCATTTCCTTTATCTGCGCCGCTGTCGATGCGTTACCGTCAACTCCTGTGTTTCTTTAGTGTGTGGCACCGCCCGGAACTGGGCCATAGACGTTTCCATCGTGAACAACATTGAAGTGAGGATATATGGTCCCCGCTGTGAAAAGGCGCCAGCATAAACAGCAGATGTGAGCGCCGCACTTGCACATCACGAGGTTACACCCCTCGATCCTCTCGATGAATACGTTGCATTGAGGGCATTTCTTGACTGCCTGCTCCCGTGCCAGTCTGTCGTTGAGGCGCTGTTGCAGTCTGGGGTTCAGATAAAAATTCCGCTCCTCGCAGGTAATGCCTTCATGTGCTTCCTCGTCGCACATTGGGCATATAGTCGAAAAACAGGCAGGGCATTTCAACAGGGCCTTGTCCGTACGACGGCGGTAGATTTGTTTGCAATCCGGTGTTGTGCAGTACTTCAGCTCCTGCGGATGTTGTTCAAGGTATGCCATAAACGCGGCTTCGACGAGGTTCTCAAATAACTGTTGTGGCAGGAATCGACGAATGAAAGGCATCGCGATCGGGACTCGGCATTGGCCTCCGTTACCCATACAGACGAGAGGGAAGTTCTTGGTGTCCTCTGCAGAAGTCAAGAAATGCGACAGACATCCGGAGCAATAGGTGTGGCCGCAACCAAGCTGTTCGGGGTTCGAAACATCGTCGGTGCAAATAGGGCAGATTTCCCGCTCGGCATCGCCAGGACGGGTATTGTCAGGGGCACCCATCGCACGCGATTCGTCCATGAGCCTTTGGAGATGATGCGTAGCTTCGACTCCGCCCTTGACCGTCACTTTGTATGGCACGGACGCAACATTCACGGCGACATTGTCCCCGCCTATAAGCTCCTTCAGCTTTCCCAATCCTTCCCTCATAAATCCGCGCACGCAAGCTGCATCCAAAATTCTCGTCGTTTCCATCCCTGCGAGGCGCTCGACTTCTTCTCTGATCATTTGTTTCGCCTGTTTGACTCTCGCTGGCTCGCCGCACACCCTGAGGCGCCGTGTCTTGAAATCGCTTCGAACATACACCTTTGTCTCATCGAGTACGCGGGCGAGGAAGATTTTCCCTCTCGGCGACGCAAAAGAAGGATGCCAATGTGCTGCGTCGAGCTTCTCGCCTGCGACCATTCTCTCAACCCTGACCTTGAGCAAACCGGCAGCTTTCTTATCTTGCCCTACCACACGAATGAAGACGTCGCCCCGGTCTCCCATGCTCGTGTGTACACGTGCATCGCGATCCGATGTCCTGTCGGATAATTCGTCCCATTGAGCTTTTTGCGCTTGATACTGTTGGCGGGGTATCTTGATGGAATATTGGAGGAGTTTAGGAAGCCAGGAACGAAGAAATGGGAAGTTTGACTTCAATCGTTTCTTGTCCATGGTTTTGTGGGCTTGTTTGGCGTCTTCCCAGGTGTCGAACCTGATTTTGATCCTGGCCTCCGCGTCAACTTCGTATCCGTTGTTCAGAAGCTCGTGGGTGTGCATTTGGACACCCGGGAGGTGGCGGAGATGATTACGAACACTGGTGAATACCTCATCCAGGTTATAGTTTGCGGAGCTCAGCGATCTGATATAGAAGGTTTCCACGAACGCATAGAACGCACTGTTATGTGCTGTTCCAGGCGGGCAACCGAGGATCTTTATCTCTTTTTCAACGAAAGTCATGAAACCACTTGCTCCATTCCGGCGATCATTGAGCATCGCTTTGATACGTCGGCCGTTCCACGTCTTCCCGTTGAGCCTTTGAGCATGTTCGCGAGCTTTCTCTACTGAATCGTACGTGGCGATAATGGTCTCAGATGGAGCCCACCAAGATACTGTGAGGAATGGCGTGTTCTGGGTTGCCGTGGACATTCCATTCCAGCTGGCGTTCTCGCTGACTTCGAAAGTTAAGTGATCGTCGCGGAACTCGATGCCTTCGAGTCCTACTGTGATATTTTGCACTTGATCGACATTTACAACGACAACAGCTTCGCGCTTGCCTCCATTCGGCCTGAGTTGCAGGATAAAGAAATCCGAAGAGTCGACGCCCTGCTGGGTGAAGATATCGGCAATTTCCTCCAGCTTGGTGTCGTTCGGAAGGTTTTTTATCGTAATCCGACATAGCTCGAACCCGCTGACGACGCGTTGGATATTCATGCCCGCAGAACATGCAATGAGGCTGGATTCTGAGACGATGTACTGTTCGATGGCGGCGGCCTCTTTTTGTCTGCGAATGTTCATTTGCTCCTGGTGCTTCTTCGCAGTTTCTCTGGCAGCGTCTCTCTTTTCTCTCGCTCGGGCCCCTCTTCGTTCTCTAGCCTCTGCTCCTTTTCTTTCTTGCTCCTCTCGCTCCGCTTTTTCCTTGCGAGATTTATCAATATATGGAACTGAAGAAAGGACAACCGTTGACCTGTTATTCCGATGTTCGTCAGATATTAGTGGTAGCGATAGACTACATAGGAAACCTACGCAGTCTGAGCGTTCTCGATTGCCTTTAGCTTCTCTTCCACATCTTTGGTTTGTGTACCGATATCGCGACCGTCGTTCTGTGTACATGTTAACATTGATTTTTGAGAAAAAAAATCGTTCTACTGTGCCTAAAACGAGTAACGTACCTGAAAAAAGTCGGCCAGTTCCATTTGAATGACGCCGGTACCTTTGTCCTGTGCGTCTTGAATGTATTCCGGTGAATCCAACGCCATCTTGGTCAGCGTTGCGGCTTTGATATAGGAAGCAAATGCTGCTCTGAGGTTTCCTTTGCCCTCCTGCTCCCTGGCAGAGAGAATCTGTGCCCGAGCGGTCTTGATGAGGGTAATGGCAACAAGCCCACGGGCTTCCTTGCTGATATCTTCCATCGCCCATGTCTTTATCTCTGCCACTGTTATTGCTGGTATGTGAGGAGCGTCCCAAGGTTGTCCTGAGGTCGACATGGTGGTTCGGGTTGAAAGAAGACTGTAGGTTGCTCACGGTTGGGGTTCGCCGTCATTTACGTTCGAATCGGTGGCCAAGCCGGCCAGGCGCCTATTTGACGGGCGTCGGACTCAAGGCCCGCTCGAATGAGGGATTATCAGGCCACCATCACTATCTGACTCTCTGCCTTCTTTTCGATTATAACAAATCCTGATCTCCATCTTCGTGTAAGTAAACCTTACACAACAATTCTCTATACTAGTAACTTGTGGGTAACCTGCTACAGTGACACTGGCTAATAATAGCACACAAATCTCGCTGACAGTTACTTTACATCTCGAATTTGGATCCAAAGGCTACAGCAGTACCGTGACAAGTACATCAGCTATGATGAGAAAAAATGAATGCTCTCTTTACTCAACCTCACAAATCAATAGTCGATGACTCGAAGAAGAGGTCTTTGTGATAACAGATTTAGACCGTGTTAGCCACTGTCATATATATGGCACCGTGGCGATTGAACGCTCCTATTTGAACAAAGTAGCCTATACAAAAGTGAACTGCTGAGTCTTAGCGTTATGTGACGATGAAGGTCTAAAGAGAATTGACCAGCTCAGAGTCTTGCTCAACGAAAAGTATTTGATTAATGAAGAATATACAACAGCTATATACTTGGTCCATAGCAAAAGGCATTATGTAGGTACTGATAGATATGGGTATTGCACGCAAAACGGTTGATAGACGAAGCATTGTCCTCTCAAAAAAAGGAAAAAAAGCAAAGAGAATCAGAGGGTCAATGCGGAGGATAGATATGAAAATCAGAAGCAAAGAAATGTACACGAAAGATGACAACCCGCACACACTAAGTTTCTAAAATAAATACTGAGAGGGCTGCAAATTTGAGCCTCCAACGCTCAGGTCTCGGATTCCCCGTCGGCATCATCGCCACCCAGACTGTATTCGGTGGGATGGGTGCTGCTATTTTCCATGTCCATTTCAGAAAGCGCAAGCCTGATGATATACAACGTGGTCAGCGCCATCTTGCGAGTACGATAGATGAACTTGACCAACTGGTATGCTTCACGACATTGTTGTTTGGATGCTGATGTTTTCCATTTCTGCTTCTGATTAGAATTGAGCAGCTCTTCGTCGAGCTCTAAAAAATCGCCTTTGGATCAGCAAACATAATTAGACGGAATTTTCAGAGGTATGGATACTTTTATCTTCGCCCAGCTCTTGTAATCGCTCTTTTACAACACTTTGCCTGAAATAATGTTATATGGTTAGATCTAGCTAGACTTCAATGACGAGCAACACACCATGAATTTTGTTTATCGTAGTACTGAACAATATATAACTTCATTTTGAGTTTCTGTCGTTTCTCTCTTGCAGCTGCCAATATGTTTTTAGGAACTGATGGGCTTGATTCGGAATGAACCACGGCTGGCCACCAGGGAAAAGAGTCTGTAAATTTGTATACGGGTCAGTGTGATATTTTCGGCACATAACGAACAAGATCTCTACCTGACTTGGCCCAGACTGAAAATAAAAATAAAAATATGATTAATATAAGAGTTGCCTACGTCATATAATCAACATACCAATTGTGCCTTCTGGGAATGCCTCGCTCTTTTGAGTTTTCCTGGGGCGACCAACTTTCCTCTTTTCCTTCTGAACAACAGGTGGTTCATTGTCCTGTTCCGGAGGCGGTACATGCGGTTCGTCGGCATCGATAGCGGAAGGGGACGGTGCACTGAATGACGACGAGCTGAGTTCGCTCAACTCTGACTCCTCTTCGAAGTTGAAGTCGAAGTCTCCTGGCTGCTCTTTATTCTCCGCTTGGGTAGACGGTGGCGGGCGCGGAGAAGGCGCAGGTGGAATAGTGGGCGGCGGTGGCGGGCTTTGCTTGATGATCGGGACATTGCTACTCGCTGCTGATACAGGGGCTGAGCTCTCTTCGGCCGCACGGGCAGCCTGCCTCTGTTTCTCTGCCTTCCTCCGCATGTTCTTCTCGCGACGGATCGCAGGTGTATCCAGCTTCTCGATAATGACCACACCGTTTGGTTGCGTAACCACGTTCAGCGGTTCTTCGACGTGAATGTGATCATCGTCTACAGTGGATTGAGTATGAGAGACCACACTGTCGGGAGGACCGCCGGGCCGCGAGTCGAAGGACCGATCGCCTTCAGCATCTACATCCATAGCACTGGGCGCTGCTTCATTCAGATCATGTGTGGCTTCTTGTGGATCGGAAGACCATGGAGGAGTTCTTCGTAGAGTATAGTTGTCGGATGGTGCAGTGCTGACAATTGACAGTCTGGATGATGGATGATCTGTACATTATAACATTCTCAGTACATGTTCCAACAACAAAGAGGATAAAACTTGCCTGTCTTCTGCCGTTTCTTCGGAGGAGGTAAGTGCCGATCCGTTGCAGGACGCCCGCCGCGTTTCTGATCAGGAGGTAATATCCATCCGGCGTTGAACATACTAAACGAATCCCGGTTGCCCACGTCATGAACAACTCGAGGAAGGGTAGTTTGCCCAAACGACCCGGAAGCCCGCTTCTTCAGAGGTTGCACGGGTTTGCTGATCTCTGGCTCTGGCTCTGGTGTCGGCTGGGAAGGCGGAGGAGGCAAAGCTGCTTCGTAGACAGTGCTCGGACCGCCCGCCTCAGCCTCGAAGGCGGCTTCAGCGGCTTGAGCACCCCTCGTTCGGGGAGCCCTAAATCCTGCCGAAGCGTCGAGCTGTGCTTGGATCTCGCGGTCCCTCCGTCTCGCTTCCTCCTCTTCGTCACGCTCGTCGCTCTCCCATTTACTCTCCTGGCCCTCGTCGGTCTCCTGGCCAGGGTGCTTATCCTCATTTTGCGTCGCGCTGTCATGTGACGCAGCAGCTCTAGCCTCCCTATTAAGCCTAGCACGCTCCAACTCTGCCTTATAATCGCGCTTCGGTTTCTGCACTTTGGGTTTCCTCGTTCGCGGAGGTGGAGGCGGCACCAATGGACTTGGAAGCGGGGGCGGCTTCACTTTAGCGAACTCGTAGTTGATTAATGAGGTGACAGGGTCAACGTCGAGCTCCATATTGAGGTCGGATTTGATGGCGTCAGATGATACCAAGAGCTTCAGAACATCCAACGGGGGTTCGAGGTCGCCAATCGGTTTGAGATTATCCTTGTCCTCTTCTGCGCCGTTTGCCATGACGGGAGTGGCATGGGGGTATTTGATATATTCCAGGTCAGATAAAATGGTTTTCGCTTCTTTCTGGATGCGCAAAGCAGTTTTATGGAACACTGTCCCTGCCTTGTTGTATAAAAGCGCATTGTTAATCACAAGTTCTATGTCATCCTATCATTAATTGAGTAATGAGCAACGGCCGGAGTAGAGAACTTTGGCAAACTCACTCGGAAGGACTGCAGATCCCAGTACTTGTGTTGATCTAGCTTCGTATCAATATAGCTCCAGCACATTGGGTGTTTGATCACATCGAAGTAATCTGGTACATCGTGCTTTGAAACTGGATTCTTGAAATGATCATGACGGTCAAACCTTCATTCAAAGTTTAGAATCAATTTCTTTTTTCAAGACCAGCAGTCACAAAATACACGTACGACATGATACGTTCAAAGGCATGTCGTAGGGCAGCGTGATGCGGAAAGAGACCTTGAGACAAAACTTCATAGATAACCTCTCCTTGTCTGAGCTTTCGAATTTCCCGTTTCCGGCAGAGATTTGTGAGTGTATGAATCTTGAAAAGATCATGCCGCAATCGTTGAAGTTGCTAGACAAGCCCATAATCAAGATCGATGTCATTGACCAAAAATGGAAAAGACTCACATCGAGGCGCATCAACTGTTCCTCCTCAGTTAACTGCTTCATACCAGCATTCGCAGTCCACGGTTCCAAGTGCAGTCTCTTCAACAACGGGGCGCCTCGTCTCACCTCGCGCTTCAAGCTCCAATATCTGCACATCTGCTGGATGAACTCCTGTTTCTTCCTGATTCGTATCCGATTGATGTATTCCGATATTCGACGAACAATAATGGCAGGGACAAGGGGCGGACCAGGCTTGTATGTCTTCGCATAGGCACGCGCGGATTTGGAAACGAGTTGGGTATGGGACGTGTTTCGATCGCGGTTCTCATCGAGGGCGAGTGCAGCCACGCGGGCATCTTGTTGCTCTTGCTACGATATGTTCGAAATTTGGACGATGGAAGGAGCATAGACAGGAAACATACCGGTAGATGACGATCACAATAACATGTTAGAGATGCAGGCTCTGCTCCTTGTGCGCTCTTCATGGGCATCAAAAACTTTTCCTTCCGAGCGCAGGTAGCGTGGAATGCCACAAAGCACGAGGGTTTCGTGCATTGTATACACGCGCCATATCTCTGGTGACATACACTGCATCTCTGTTTGAATTGCGATGAGTACTGTGAATCATGCACGAAACAGAAATTTTACTGACCAGCTTCCAACGCTGTTTCGATATTCGCTCAACTCCAGTTATAGGTTCCATGAATACATCGTTCGCGACGCGAGTCTCGGGTATCCATATCGCGCAGAGTAAATGCACCCATTCACCGTTCACCGTTTGCTTGAAAGCACCACCTTCATTCGGGCAGAGGTCGCAATTCTTGCAAAACCATGTCAACTTTTACAATTCACAATGACAGACGATGGACATACCACAGGGACTTCAGGCGAGACTGTACACTTGCGACATAGCCATTGGCCTTCGGGGATATATGGGACACCGTAGCAATCTGATATGCAGAAATTAGATTCAACGAGGTAAAGGAAAAGGATACGATTACGCACCTTGATGCACCGCAAGATTACACCCATCGCAAAACACAATCGCATTACTATTCTCCCCCTCCGAATCATCGCAAATGGCGCAAGTAGAATCTTCAGAGGGCATCGCAAAATCTGGTTTCGGAATATTCTTTGTCTATATCTCAGAATAGAGAATAAGTATGGATTGGATGCACTACACAGGAACATCGTCACATACCAAGTCAAACCACTCCTTCTCCAAACGGTCCATGATGATTTCGAAGCTTTCGCAGCTCACTTTGTCCAGCTGCGCCTTGCTTCGCTCGACGTTGACAGCATCGAGCCATTCCTGGTCTACACAGCCATAGTATAAGCACAAAGATTACTATCTTTAAAGCAGGAAAGCTGACCTTGCTCGTCCATATCATATTCCACCGTTTTAGCCAAGTCACTTTCCAGCGGCTCTGAGAGGATAGCCCCTTTATTAGTATCCATGCAAGCGCAAGATACGTCAGACGAGGTACCTATATGGCGAATATAGTGATCTGGCCTTCGAAAGTCGGTAAAATCGTTGTCTACAAGCCGTCATTCAGCACTTTGTCTATCACACCCAAACAGAAACTTAACACAGAACTCACATCCGAATGATCTTGCCTGTAGATCATGCACACCCCCTGGAAGCTTCAGTTTATCGTCGTTTATGATCTCATATTCGACCTTGGGCAAGGAACTGCCTGTTGGAGGCGAATTGGCAGTCCCTCCTCGCGCCATGGGTTATAGTAAATCGGTTCTTGATTTGAAGAGTGTTGCTGAAGTCCTATACCCAAAAATCCGTGTTAAGGCAGTAAAAAGGTCGGGATTTGCATCCGTATTTCGCTCAGTAGAAACAGATAAGGATATGGAAGAGGTTTGAGATGGATTTCAAGGCGAATGGTTGCATTATTATTAAACACTTGGCGTCACTCAACAGGCGGTCACACAACAAGTCATGTTCTCGACATAAATTCACGTGTCGTGACAAAGGGTTATCGTGACAGGGAGGGAATCCAGGGATGTCTGTTTTTAACTTTTATGATAACCAAATTTTACCTTTTAGCCTCGTTGAGTCGTTACTCAAGTACTCATAGCCGCAAACCTTGAACGCAGCCCGAAAATAGGATAGGCCATTAGGCATCCAGCACATCCGAGGTTTGAAGGCGAAGACAGAGCGGGGCTGGAGGTGCATGCGCGGTTTGACGCAAAGGAACTTGTCATATACTTACTAACGCCATACCTGGATGATCCATCTCATGGACGTGTCTTCCCAACATAATTCCAGAATTCCATTCCCAACGGTTTCCCGCAATGCACACAATACGACAAAGGCATGTATGTAGATAGATGTCACATTCAAGAGCTTGTCGCGCTGGCAGATTACATCAAATTCTACAACACATACTAGAAAAACTTACCAGATACTCGCTGGCCATTTCCTCTTCTATGAACTTAAAATATGTAATTAGTTCAATTTGAATTTGATTTCACCGAAAAGCTATCCTGAGAATAATATATCCCAAACCCAACGTACGTATCCTACAAATATGCCAAATCTCCACGATCATAGCTCGTCCTTCGGTCTCTCTGTAGCCTCAGGAGCTTGAGTAGGTGGTGGAGTAGTAGCATGAGCAGGTACCACAGTACTGTCCATCGACGCGCCTCCAGCGTCTTTCTTGAGGTGTTCAGGAATCCCACCCATCATACCTCCGTAGCCCGCCGTATCATGGTAATTCGCGCCACCTTCCAGCATAGCCTTCTCAAAGTCGATGAGGTTGGTAAATCCTCCATGCATGAGCGCGATTCGTTGGGCGTCTTGCTTCTTCAGGATCTCAGCCTCTTCAGGATCCTCGACGAATTCTTCGGCTTTCGCTTTCTCGAAGGCCGCGCTGAGGTCTGCGGTGCCGTCGAGGATGGAATCGAAGAACTTGGTAAGAGACTCGAGTTTGTGCAGGCCTATATGAGGGTTTGATTAAATTAAAGAGAGATAAAATTCAAGCAAAACATGGGACATACCTTGGTATATCATAGGCGTCTCTGAACCTGCAGGGTAGATCAACACCTTGGGCTCCTTGGGTCCTCCAGCCTCGTAACCCATGGCGATAGACGATTTCCCCTTCCTATCACGATGTGACCCAAGCACAAGATCCGTTCCCATGTATTTGTTGCCGAGAACCTGCCACAGTAGGGGCATTTTCTTGTCCTTGGTCAGCAGAAGCGCGCGATGCTTGTCCTTGTTCTATATCATTCATTAAAAGGCAAGAATCGAAGATGAAGACGAGCTGGCTTACCCCAGAAACAAATCCTGGAACTTCTTCCACGGTGTAGAGTTTCGTGACAGCCTTGGGTATGCGCCGTGTGGCAAAGTAGAAGAAATTACTTGAAGTTCGTTCGGCATCATACAAAATGGGTGGAAGAGCGTTTCCACGAGGGAACAACTGTAGGGGCGGTCACTCAAAGGCCTATACGTCGAAGACTTCATGCCAACACACCTTGACAGTGGGGAATCCTTGGACTCCTTGCTCAGAGCAAAAACGCTTGTTCTTCTCTGCATGGCAATTGACGGCGTAAGCTGGGATGAGAGGATGCATGCCGAGAGCAGCTTTGCTGTATTCTGGGACCATTTTTTGACAGTGCTATAATAGACGCTCGGTGCTCAGCTGTAAAGTATATAGATCGAGCAACACAACTCACCCCACACCAAGGTGCGACAAAAGCAACCATACTCGTTTCCTAAGCATCACCATTAGCCCCTACACAGAAGCGCTCGTAGCAGAAATACTCACATTGGCCTTCATCGCCTGTTTGAACGTTTTGTGATCCAGCATCTTGACAAGAGAATCCTTCGGGAACATGCCCGCAGCCACCAGCGAAGGTGCCAGGGTAAGAGTGAGCGCCAGGAGTTGAGCGGGCAGCATCATGGTGGTATAGTGGTATTGGCCAGAAAGCTATGGAAGAAAAGGTGTTTTGAGTACATTGCGTACTATTTATGATCTTCGGTGTTGTAAGCAAACAACGGGCCAACACATATTTGGTCGCACTGACGTGTCCTTTGATCTTGCATGTCACCCACGCCCCGAAATTCCATCTTTTCTCCGCTATCCTTCGTACATAGGGACAAAAGCCATCGGTTTCTCTGGCGCCTTATGGACGTCTTGTCTACAGCACGATCTTTCCCAGAAAAACTGGCTTTTTTTACTCCAGAAAACAGCTTGAACTACTGCGGCGAGCTCGACAGCTGCAGATTTCTGCCATTCTCGACGCAACCGGCAACAGACAGGCTATTTGCGGGCACGATATAGCCGGATCCTTTGGAAACGGCTCGGTGACCAGAGGACTGGCTTATTACCACGACAGCAGCATCCCCGAGCCCGCAGGCAGCCAACAGGAGCTGGCGGTCCCGCAGGTGCGAGAAAAAGCGCGGTGTCGAAGCTTCTCACCTAGCTAATTCCACGAGGGCGAGGCGAGCATACCGAGCGCTTCAGCGTTTTATGCTTCTTGAATTTCTCATGCTGCCTTGACTTTCCCCACGACTTCGACCAGGCAGCATCTTTCATAAATAGGCCTCGCCCATGGATGAGATTTTGATAGTCATTCTACCGGAGATGCTGGCATGCATCTATCTGTTTCATGCGCGCCGCAATGCTTGTTCTTGCCATTGAAGTAATCAGGATTGTGTCTGCTCGTCGCGTTTCACTTATGCTGGCAACATGGCCTCGTCGATGTTCTCCATGCACCGAAGAATTATGTTTACCAGGTGCAGTCAAACTTTTGAAAATATGAAGCAATATACAGGCTAATAGCGATGCCAGCATAACATGTCTTTGAGCTTCCACATCTCGCTCTTTTCGTATGACCTCGGCCACGCTCTTCGAGTTCAACGACCAGCTTCATAGTTCAATCCGCTAATCAAAACGCGGCAGGTCTCATTCAAAACACGTCCTTCGTGCTCCATTCATCTCCAACAATCATTTGCGCATAGATCAGCATCGCTCAAGTGCGCACGGTCGGACGAATATCGTGGTTGTCCAGGAAGACCAAGATCTTGCTGGACTATAGCGCTTGCTAGAGTAGTACGAGCCACCCATGCAATGGTAGCATTGTAGGAATGACGTCCACGATAAGCTCGAATATCCATGTCCATCAAAACCCAGTTTGAAGCCTGTGCTTGATTCGATAAGGATAACCGACGTCCGCATTCTCGCTCTTCGCAGTGTTTGAATGCCACACGATAATGACTGACTATGTTGATGCGACGTTCGGGGAGCTCCATGAGCACAATGCGATGTCATGCGAATTTTGAAGCGCCGTTCTCCGTTTTCATGGTTTCATCAATATCATGATGTTCCATTCTTCTGGAGATAAGAATTGAAAATACATTGACAGATACCCACATCTATGGGGGGCTAAAACTACAGATAATTTATATGATTGCGTCGATGCAATGCCTCACCAGGAGGCAGGGTGAATATCAAGCATGGAATTCTTCTCCACGCACAGTCGTCGACATTGCAGTCAGCGCATCCGTTGATTGTCCCAGGTTCTGCAGACGAATCAATGATCCAGGATAAGCGAATTCGAATTGAGAAGCCGTGGGTGTGGGGCTTTCGACGATGCCTCGTAGGTTGAGTAAAAGCCTGAACCATAGCGATCAATCTCAACTCAAGAGACAGTTTGGAAGGTTCCCGCTCACCTTGAGCAAATTGTCGCTTGCAGACTTTTCATGAGGCCAACGGCCAGATACGAGGCGAATGGGTCCAATATCCAGATGAGAAAGTTGCAAATAGAAACGGCTGCGTGAGGAATAATAATGTTGGACGTTGGATAAAAGAAGATGACGAGGCCAGTACTTACACATAATGACTAGTAAAGTTCGGCAGAATTCAAGTTAATGCTTGCTGCTGTATAATATAACGAAATTGTTTACTGACCAATGTAGTATAGAATACCTATTAAATTTTATTAGAACTTCGATACACATTGGATAATGACTCTCCTCACCATCACGCGCGAGTATTCGGAGAATAGTGGTGGAACCAGACATTCTCGCCGCCAAAACTATAGTACAAACTCAGTAAATAGCCGTTCAGAATAGGCGAATGACACCATACATGAATTGTAAGATTTCCATGCTGTGAGAACGAAGACGACTGAAGATATTTTTGGTGAAGTCAGAATCTACATCGGTCATGAGAGGCAGAGATTCCTCACGGGTTTCGAATGCAAGAAATGGAACCCAAAATGCAATGAGAAGGGGTCGACAAAGAGGGCTAGTGCATCCCGAGAGACATCCTCTAAGGCCAATCTCGTCCGCCGGAAGAACTAAATGGGGTATATTTTTCAGTCAATGACAAAAATATGAATGGAATTTTTTGCATGATCCATACTTACATGTTTCCATTTTGAAAACCAACAGAAAACACGTTAACATCACGACCATGGATGCCTATTTTTGAGAGCAGAATATGTAAGAGATCAACCCTATGATATCAAGCGGCGAGAGAAAGGGCTTACTATACAGAGCGTTGAAAGGAAGAGCAATACTCTCCGATATGGATACAATGCTTGAGTGCGCATTACTAGTACACCTGTTGAATGATACGGTTATGACGTTGAAAGCGACGTTCTGATGGAAGGGCTTATTTACATTCGATGATGGCGATAGAGACCAAATCTAGAATGGTAGACGATAATTCATAATTTTTGCAGCTTTTGAGAGGTTCAGGACAAGGGTTCTGAAGAGCTAAGGATGAATACACACAACTGTATTGGTGAATCTGCGTAAGTAAGAGATTAACTCAAAAGCTAAATGTATACTTACATTTATGGACGGTGCTGATACAAATTGAGCTATATCACCGTTCACGGTCAGTCATTACGATTCTAATCAGCTTGAGTATCTTTCCGTACAGAATAGGTCGAAGCCAAATAGCAACGGCGGAAGATATCGATTCTGAACTTGCTTTAGATCACTTGTTGCTTCGCTCCTAGGATAGTTGAAGACTCACTAAGAAGAAGAGAGTGGTCCCAACTGTCTTCTTAACCCGCCACACCCTTGATACCTAAGAAGATAAACGGAGAGTGGATTTGGTATTGTGAAGGCAGAGATAATAGCGCTGATATGGTACACCTACCTCCCGATCGAAAGTCAGAGCAATATCCCACACCAAAACCGTGGCCGAAGCAACTGATGATTGCCAGCGTTCGTTATTCTCATTGAAGAGTAAGAAGTAGGGATCGTCACAAACGAACCTGTTGCGTACTTCCCAGCAATTATAACGTTAACATGCGCAAATTTTTCCCAAGAAAATGTAAACCTTACCTTCGTAGCAGACAAGGTAGAGAAGAGCGTTGGCGGTGGGACGCCGCCGTCCATTGGGATGGGCTCGTTGGATCGGGTGCGCTCACCTAGGATATGTGGATGGTATTCTCAGGAAGCAAGAAGAGGGGGCATCGTGAGGGCTCCACGGGTGACTGGTGGGTACAGTGTGGAATGTGAGATTTGTTTCGTGTGTCAAGCGATAGATGGGGTATTTCGGGACAACGTGGGGTGTCGTTGCATACGGTGGCTTTTAATGAATCCGACTATCAGAAACCAAGTGATCCCTCGAGTCTCGGCGCACTTGATTATAGCTGTCGGAAAAGACCGAGAAATTCAGCTTCGAGATTGTAGACTTTATTATACATACTTCGATGCTTGAAATTTGTCGAATTGCTTATGTAGAGCAAAGTTGAATGGGACCAGCGGCCTATGTAGGTGGGAAACATATATTGACGTGACGGTGACGTCGCAGCCGAGCAGACCGTTCAACAAACCGTTCTTACTTCTGTTAATGGGGAGACGGAGAACAGCCACAGGGATCAAGAACATCAAAAATTGTGCTCGTCGTGAAGGGTGGCATGTGTGCGGCGCAGCTGCAGCTTGGCTGCAGCTTAATCAATTTGCAGATGCGAACTCTTATCGATTATCACTGATTCTTCGTCGCCTCAAAGAGCGCGGGGCTAGTAGGTGGCAATAAGAGCTGCGATTCGAATTGTTGTTTTGAATCTCTAATCGCCCATCGACTGCGCCATAGACTTCGACTTGAACGTTTGGAATTTGAACTGAAAACGAAGACATCAACGTTGGATCAAGGTATCTGACTGTTGACAACGATATGACCGGCGGAGGCAAACGGAGAAACGGGTCCGTGCGCAACCTGGAGCACATGAGAGCACATGGCGGGCATTGGCGGCTTCGTTATCACTGTTCAACGATTAGCCCTTCATGCTGCCACTATTGTTCGTTGTGGAATGTTTGATGGTTTCGGGCATCCTGTGAGTATATGTCTGATATTCTGGGCGATCCTCTCTAAAATTACTTATCATCGTCGTACATGCCCAGGATTGACGATGGCGGTGGATGCGCAGCGAATGCCATGTGTTTCAAAGCTCAATATTTCACCGAACCGGGACATCCTCGTCTAATCTTCGTTGTTTTCAACGCCGGTTACTAACAGTTACTAGCCCTTCTATTTTCTATAAAAGAGCGTGAAGGTAGGCCCAGCCTTTCCTGATCTCCTCAACAAGCTGCTGTAGCCCAAATTGCACTTGATACGCATAGCTCTCAAGAAATCGGGTAGCAATAACATCTTGCCATTGGCGTCTAGTTTACGCTGATAGGCATCCTTGCAGGCCCTGCGCTGCTGTTCTTCTGGCTCGTAGAAATACAGGCGGAAGTAACATCAATGGACGCGCACCTCGCTTTCATGCAAAATCAGCTTCTGATGCAACAAGCGTAACTATCCTAATTCCCGCGCAGTCTTTCCTGTCAAGCCTTCTCTCTTGCTGAGAGATTTCTCTTGCACATACCCTTCAGCGCTGCATACTGCTACACCTTGTGTTTGAGTTCTAGGCTGCACCGGCTGAATCCTCTTCCATTGCTGCATCCGACGGCCTTCACTTGGCAATCTTTAAACTGATACTGCCGCCGCCCACGAGTCATCGACCGCGGCCTATGTACATACGGTTTACACTTCTAATCGACGTCATTCTTCTCCGCTCTTCCTCCTACAGGTCTCTCAGGCCTCGAAAATGTATTTTTGGCTATCTTGGGCTAGAGAGACCGAATTTTCAGTGGAGGCCCTTATATCGAAGGCCAATTCAGCATCTGAGCCAAATCTGAGCTTCTGAGAGGGCTCGTATCGACGAGTGCCGAGTACCACTGAGGCTTCCACCACAATAGTTGGGGACCGTGTGCGCCCATGCTATTGCTATCTATCAACTTGGACGCGCTGTCTTAATATCATCATTCAGGGCGCGTCAGGAAGCCCGCCTGACCACATTAAAAGGGGATTTCCATTTCGTTTTCTACTTAAGCGTTCACGGCTGAAACATGCCCAGTGAAGAGAGGTTTTCTCGACCGACCATCGGCCCAGGTTGGACCCAGGAGGGATCTGAAGGGATTTTCTCTACCCAATTCACAGACGATTACTCTGGTCTCATGTCAATTAGCTTATTTGGGCCAATTCAAGTTATTATCACATCCCGGCGTCCTGATGTGATGAGATATGTAATGGTATGTGGTCTTCCGCAGGATGCATATCACAATTCAGTACTGACTCTGCTGGGTCCTGACCATGTGGACTGTTCTAATATTCACCAAGGACGTGGCTAGGCTGCCTCAAGTTTCAGAGCGCAGATGAATAGGATGGCAGGCTTCCTTTCATTCTAATCATCCACAATTTGAGAACACACCATGATCATATCATGATTCAGAAGTCTAATAGTCTTGAGAAAAGACGTGTCAACCTCTGGACAAACTCTGATTCTGATATCGATTCAGATGAATCCACAACAAGGTATTCATCGTCAGACTCAATCCTTCTCAATCAATATATTCCTATTTTACCACTTCGTATACCATTCAAACGTGCGGGAATTCCGAGGCGGTCGCGTCTTAATTTTCATCTACTGATGATGTCCTTGTTGTCGATTTTTGACAGACCCCGGCGGCCGCCCCAGCTGTTAACTTGATCCCATTTGGGTCCCTTGGGCTACAAAGACTGGTAAGCTCAGTCATTGACAGGCACGAAAGTTCATGAGTAAGTAGTGAGAGTCAGCTCAGTCATTGTGTCCAAGCGACCTGGTAGGATGTGATATTAATCCATGGAGAATGCTTCACTGAGGTTGCGGACCTGCACCTCCGGTCGCATTAATGGCTCGGAGTGTTCCTTCCCCATATTTGTCGTCGGCGCTCAATCGGCGCTTATACATAGTTGATGGGAGGATCCGCGGCACCGAAATAAGGGCGCAATGTCAATGATAAGATAAGATTGTGAGAGATGATACATGGCGATTTGGATGACGGTGCAATGTAAGGCCTTGAGATTATGATCAACTCAGGATTAAATCCTTCAAGTTGCGGACGGAACATAGTGCCGTTCTCTTCCATGAACCTCAGGAACTGGAAATGTTCACGTGGAACGCATAGATTATTACACAAATTTAACATGCAGTCCCCATTGCACGCCTCGCAAAACACACGGTTTGTCGGGATTGTTCCACCAAAGATGTGATGATATGATGATCTTCTGAACATATTATGACACCTTAGACCTTGGCATTCGGAGATGCTCTAAGAAATCGTCGATATACAGCTTGATATATCCTTAAAGCCGCGAGAGCTTTTCATTTTTGTATCTTCTTTTGTTTTCGAGTAAGATTTTTACCACCGACTCGGACGCACTGTACAAAAGTAAGCGGGAACATCCCGAATCTAAGTACAACACCCCCGACTGTCGCTTGCGAACCTCTTACCGATCAACAACTTGATCATGGTTTTCACGGCAGACCTAAGATATTGATAGTTGAGACTTGACCGTGCCTTCCAGTTCTCATAGGCTTCTGAATTCATTATCGGAAAGCTTCGCGTATAGATGAGGAACAAGTTTTAATTTCCTGCGGTATCAGTCGAATGAAATGCAGCTTTCTGCGATGACTATCTTACCTCTCGCAGTCAGGAGACTTTTGACTGCGGCCGTTTTGACATTCACTTCGCAGGCTCAAAGTCTCGAAGGTCACATATCAGAAGACAGATTATGTACAGAGAGGGACAGTAGAGACTGCAGTAACGATTCTGATTGCAACAAACAATCTGTGTTTCTCGTTAAAGAGAACGTTTTATTTAGCGCAATGGAATAAATTGCTCTGACCTTATATTGTCAATGAAGTCGAATCGACTAATACCCAATTGTGGGAGTTGGAATTGTTGTGGGCAAAGAAGTGTCAATAATACTAGCGCCTTCACTGAGAAACAAGCCAGGTTAATATTGAATAAATCTGCCTTCTGAGAATAACTTGAGTACTGACGTCCAAGTTACAGTGGAAGTTGCCTGAACAAGATAAGGCGACTGATCGATGATAGTGTTGTACACTTTCTCCGCTGTGAACACATTGGCCCTACGCTCCATCTAAACATCAATAAATATGTGAGGTGAGTACTTCATCAAAACGAAGGGCTGTGCTCACCGCCATTATTGCGACGACCTGGCTTGCAACGAGGATGACGGACTTCAAATTCATAGTAGTGGCGGTCAGTGAAAGAGGGATACTATCATCGAAACTTGGGAGACTGCTTATATCGTCGGCCCCGGTTCCACCATTCCTAAACGGTCTTTCAGGTTTTTTGGCTGCTACTTAATTCTTCCTTTAGAAAAATATGTCCGCGACGTCGCGGGAACCTGAAGTGGGGAACCGGTACTACCCCAACTGTCTTTTTCAGGTTTTACGTCCATTACTTGCCGGAAATGCCTCAATCTGAGAGTTTGAGAAGGCGCCATCGTGGAAAGAAAGCAAAAGATCAATACCTTTTGTCATCAAGATCATTGGGGTGACCTATTTCGGGCTGTGCGCTCAGTCTCTGTCGGACTCGTGAATGAAGAGGCGACGATATTCGTAAGTCCGGCGAGAAAGGGCGAAGATTTGTACCATCTCGCATCCACATTCCCACAAATCTGTCAGTCGTGACATGGAAATTTCGTAAACGCCCGCCCTGTAACAAGGGCTAGATACCCCATTTTGCGTCCCAGTACATTGAAGTCTAAACGGGTCGAATTACAATGGTATAAGATCACTGAGAGTCTTTCCAGAGTATGATTTTCAACCCAACATTTGCAAATCTGACCTGAGTGTTAATATGGGTTTGCTGTCAGCAATCGCTAGTCTCTCTGTCATCGCGGGCGCTTATGGCGCTATTGGCCCAAACACAAACCTGTACATAAAGAACAAGTGGATCTTGCCCGATGGCTTCAATCGCTCGTAAGTCTACTCCTACTTATTGTAAAGTATCTTTAATTCTGACACCTCTACTACCATTATCAAGTACTGTTTTGGCAGGACAAACCGAGTCAAGCGTATCTTTTCCTGGCCCTCTTATTTCTGGTTTCAAGGTACATGAAGTTTTGCTTAACTGTACAATCACTAATTTCGCTCTAGGGAGACACCTTCCACCTAAATGTGATCGACCAATTAACGGACACGAGTATGTTGACGAGCACGAGCGTTGTATGTATTCCTCTATTCATGCCCAACTACTTCTCAGTCTGTACATAGCACTGGCACGGCTTGTTCCAAGAAGGAACCAATTGGGCTGACGGTCCAGTTGGTGTCACTCAATGCCCCATCGCACCTGGCCACTCCTTCCTATACCAATTTGCTGTCCCCGATCAAGCGGGAACGTTTTGGTACCACTCACATCATTGTAAGCAACTACTTTTATTTCGCTATAGTTCAGCTTTGAATATATCACTGCTCGAAATAGCAACGCAATACTGTGATGGCCTCAGAGGCGCTTTGGTTATCTACGACCGACATGACCCTCACCGGTCAAAGTACGTTAAGTTCTCCAAAATAATTTTATAAATACTAATCTCATTCGTCTTTTCAGATATGATTTTGACGATGGTGAGGAGATACGCGTTGATCGTTTTGATATTTGTGGATATTATGAAACTAGGTGGACTTTGTTTAATCAAAGCCTTACCCCTTGAATTTTGTTTAAACAGTTTAAACGTTAAACAAGGACTTTGTTTAACAGACTCTTAGAGCTTTGTGTTTAATCTACAAGTTTCTGTTTAAACACTCAAAGACATTGGTTTAAACACCAGATATATTTGTTTAAACACTAGCTACGTCTGTTTAAACACTAACTACATCTGTTTAAACAGACACTGTTTAAACGCTAACTATGTCTGTTTAAACACTAACTACGTCTGTTTAAACACTGACTACATCTGTTTAAACACAAACTACGTCTGTTTAAACATTAACTACGTCTGTTTAAACATTAACTACGTCTGTTCAAACTAGAAATGTCCTGTTTAAACGCAAAGATGGCTCACCCAGATTGCACACCGATCGTAGTCGCGAATCACGCCATCGGTCGTCCGGCCGGCATGTGGTGGGGTTCGTCATCCGTGGCCCGTCGCGCTCGCAGATTGTCGTCGTGCTGCCCATCCTGTGTCGTGGTCATTGCTGGCCATGGTGGTGGTGGTCAAGCTAGAGCCGGCCCACATTCCTCGTTGGAGGAGAGGGGCTCACGGCGAGGGGTAGGCGAGGGCGCCGTTGAGTCAGAGAAATGGGGACAGTGGATGCCATGCTCGCCACGTGGCATTCGTGGCTGCGGTCGTGCTCGCGCCTTAGTCGGTCCACGGCAGGGGTTATGGCTGAGGGCTCGCAGTGTAGCGTGGGGGGCAACTGGGATGGTAGGGAGGGGCGGGCGCCGAGTATTAGCACCCATCCCCAGCATGTATCTACGAAAGGGGAGGGAGGTGGTGGATTAGTGAGGGGGACAAAGGGCAGAGAACGGCGACATACGTGGCGGATCTCCCGCTGCCCGGGTCTTCCCTGTTTTATCCGACTCCCATGTTCTTCAATGTTGCGTGCGGGCATCGTTGTCGCGTGCGTGTGTTGCGGTTGTTGACGAGAGCGGACGCGAGGATGGGCAGAGGTGAAAGGGGATGCCAAAACGTCGAAGTTCAACTGACAACAACTGCGAACAATCAACAAAGAATTCAAGCTCCGCTTCGGCAAGCGGAGCTTGAATTCTTTGTTGATTGTTCCACGTTGACCTTCTCAACTTCAACCGTCCAACGTCCAACTGCCACCTCCGCCGCGTCACCACTCGCCTCATCAAGATTCGCTCCTCCAAGTAACCAGGGATGAAGAAAAAAGGGAATACCTGATGAGAGGGAGATCTCAAAGGTATGTAGACCGCCGTCCCAACCAGCCCCCCATCTAACACCCTCTCCCTGTCAGGTCCATGCCCTCTGCCAAGTGGACGGCGACTCACGAGCGCCTGCCTCACGCCTCATGCATCTCCTTTGCTGCCGCCGTCCCATTCGCCGCCGCCGTCCCCATTTCTCTGACTCAACGGCGCCCTCGCCGTGTGCCCCTCTCCTCCAACGAGGAATGTGGGCCGGCTCTAGCTCGATCACCACCACCATGGCCAGCAATGACCACAACCCCTGGAGGACATCGTCGGCCAACAACGACGAGAGCCACGAGGGTCACAACAACCAGCGAGGACGATGGCAAGCGAGGACGGCGGCGGCGGCGGCTAGCGACAGCACGACCAGCAATGACCACCACCAGCGAGGACAACGGCCAGCGAGGACATCGACCAGTATGACGACGGGAGTGCAACTGCCCGCGAGCATGTCAGCGTGAGTACCACAGGGCGCAAGCAGGACGGGCAGCACGACGATAAGCTGCGAGCGCGACGGGCCACGGATGACGAACCCCACCACATGCCGGCCGGACGACCGATGGCGTGATTCGCGACTACGATCGGTGTGCAATCTGGGTGAGCCATCTTTGCGTTTAAACAGGACATTTCTAGTTTGAACAGACGTAGTTAATGTTTAAACAGACGTAGTTAATGTTTAAACAGACGTAGTTTGTGTTTAAACAGATGTAGTCAGTGTTTAAACAGACGTAGTTAGTGTTTAAACAGACATAGTTAGCGTTTAAACAGTGTCTGTTTAAACAGATGTAGTTAGTGTTTAAACAGACGTAGCTAGTGTTTAAACAAATATATCTGGTGTTTAAACCAATGTCTTTGAGTGTTTAAACAGGAACATGTAGATTAAACACAAAGCTCTAAGAGTCTGTTAAACAAAGTCCTTGTTTAACGTTTAAACTGTTTAAACAAAATTCAAGGGGTAAGGCTTTGATTAAACAAAGTCTACCTGGTTACGGGGATATTAACGCCTGTCATCTCCCTTTCAGACACCACGGTCATAACTCTTGCAGATTGGTATAGCAATTATGCTTCTCATTATATTAATATGATTGTAACAATCTTTTTCAGGTATCATACCCCAGCACCAGAGGCGGGGCTTGTCCCAACTTCAGATGCAACCTTGATCAACGGCAAAGGCCGCTATGCTGGCGGTCCAACATCGCCGCTGTCTGTGATTAGGGTTCTCCCGAGCAAGCGGTATCGTTTCCGCCTGGTGTCCATCTCATGCGATCCCAACTTTGTATTCTCTATCGATGGCCACACTATGGTGCGCGCTTTCTTAGCACTTGAGCGCCAGGCGTGGGAGAACTCACACACTTCTAAATATAGACTATCATTGAAGTTGATGGCGTGAACGTTCAACCTCTCACTGTCGATTCAATCCAAATTTTCGTGGGTCAACGGTATTCATTCGTACTCAATACCAATCAGCCAATCGCCAACTATTGGATTCGCGCTCTGCCAAACTCTGGAACCGTAACCTTCGATGGCGGTGTCAATTCTGCTATCCTTCGCTACTGGGACGCACCAAATGCCGACCCCACTACGACTTCAACCAGCTCGAACCCAATGCTCGAGACCAACCTCCATCCTTTGGTAAATGCTGCCGCTCCAGGGATTCCCACTGTTGGTGCTGCAGACGTCAACATTAATTTGGACATCGAATTCAGTTTCACGACTTTGCAGTTCACTGTGAATGGCGCCACGTTCCTTCCTCCTTCAGTCCCAGTACTCCTTCAAATCATAAATGGTTCAATGACCGCTCAAGACTTACTCCCTGCTGGGTCTGTCTATGTTTTGCCTCCTAATAAGGTTATCGAAATATCGATCCCTGGAGGAGCAGTTGGCGGTCCCGTAAGCACTGTTCTACACTCGTTGACGTTATATTTTCTGATGAGAGTTTCAGCATCCCATTCATCTTCACGGAGTGAGTTTGCTCAGAGACCATAGGAATTTAACCATCTAACGAAGTAATAGCACACGTTCTCTGTTGTGAGAAGCGCAGGAAGTACCGTTTACAACTACGCCAACCCTGTTCAACGCGACGTTGTTAGCATAGGATTAGCTGGTGACAACGCGACAATCCGCTTCATGACAGATAATGCCGGTCCATGGATTATGCATTGGTAGGTCGTTGCTTTGCGTTTGTAAATCTTCATACTTATGGAAACATTTTAGTCACATTGATTGGCATCTCAATATGTGAGTTTTCATTGGAATTCCTTTAATCAGCAACATATTAAACGCGCGCCTCGATTGCACTAGCGGTCTCGCCGTCGTCATGGCTGAAGATGTTCCCCAAGTTGCTACAGAGAATCCTCCCAGTAAGTCATTCCGTGCCATCATGCCAGACATCTCAAGAAATTGAATCATGTATTCTAGCTGCTTGGGATAATCTCTGTCCCATCTATGATGCTCTACCTCCTCAAGTATTCACCTAAGGAGATTAGTGTGACAAAGAGCGATTCCATGCGCTTTTCGACCAAAGAAATGAAATGATGAACAAAGTCTGTAAGCACCAGCATTGATGTTATGCCTCAATTAATGCGAGAAGACTTTATTGCCTACCATGTAATACCACTTGTTCGGAATGTAGTAAGCTCAGCTGACCATCGATATCGATCATCGTGCACGCAAGGTCGGGCATGTAGAAATTTATTTGCGAGAAATTTATTCGACCAAGCAGTCTGAAACCATACATGGCCGGAGGCATTCAAAAGACATATGCAAGATGTTACATTTTACGGGCGCTTAACATGAAGCTTGAGGCTTCCTGATCGGAGTCGTCGTACGTTGCATACATGTACACTGATGCTTTTGATGCAATCTGTACTGCGCAACGACATTCAGCCTACTTACTAGCTATAAGAAGCTGGGGTAGTCTCAATGCGCTCAAGTGCTCTGTAAAAGAATTTGTGCGATTGAGTTGATTCTCTCAGGCATCCCCTTGTACAGCGTACTTTCACATCTGCACAAGGTGGGAATGAGATTAAAGACGTTTGCGACAGATTCATCTTCATAGACAGGTCGTCGGATGCTCGTCTAGGTAAGACTTGGGAGAACGGCAATTACCACCTTCTGAACAAATGTCAACGTCAAAGTGCAGTATTATCTGGGAATTTACATGTTGGTTTCTTCGATTACTTATGCATGCAGGCTATATAAGTCGAAGAATTGCCTATATTGGTCCTGCGTCTGATGTCATGGAAGTGTCACATATTCATGCCGCATACTATTCGACACGCAGATCGTACCTTCCGAAGGTGGGAAACGTTAGACATTAAGAACTTAAGCATTTGGCTTTTGGAAAAGCATGTTATTATCGTACTATTATCTCGACACGTTTTTTTAATGTAAATGGAGAGATTTTCTTTCTAATTATGGAACGCATTATCAACAATGCCTGGTCTTCCGATTCTTTAATTTCGGACGAACGAAGCGCTGGGCATCATCATATAACATTCGACCTTTAAGTTATTTACCTACATCAAGGCATCTAACACGGGAAGCGCAGAGTATTCGCAAGGGCTAGAATTTGAGGATCACAATCTGAAATCATCTAAGCGCCGGTAGCGTGAACCGATGGGCAGTGCAACAGTCTCCCAAAAACCCATACGTATCAGCGATATGAGCACTTATCTCGATAGTATCCTCTACGCCATCGTGGTGCCCTTTCAATATGTACCGGGGTAATAAGGAGGACCAAAGTAGATTTCAATGCGAAGAAAGGATGTTATTATTTCTTGTTTAAACTGGGTGGCGACACTGGGCGCCTAAATTGCCATGCTTTGTCATGACTCATCATCGTTATCATTGATGCATCATGGTCACCATCCAATGTCAGTAGTTCATGTGGGTGCACAAGCGCCCCAGACACGCGCATGATTTTACAGTTGATTTGATTATATACTATATTTTCCTCCATCAATCTTAAATGGTTCGATAAAAGAACATCCAATCCAGTTAAAAAAACACATGAGTTTTCAACATCTGGGGGTAACAAGCCCATGGTATCGGAGATATATTCCAGCCAAGAAGAAAAAAAATCACGCCCTACTCGCTCAGCAAGGCCTGGGCAGCTTTTCGCGCGTTCGCGCGGATACTCTCTACCTGCAGCTCGAGATTCCTGATCTTCTCGCGGGCCTCGCGCAGTTCAGATTCTAAGCGTTCGTTTTCTCGCTCCAGGTCAGCCTGCTGAATGATGGGTTGATATGAAATTCTTTAGAGGAGGATTACATGCGATAACGACTTACTTTGCTGTCAAACGTGTCAGAGCGAGCGGCGGTCTTAGGTTCTGGTGCGGCTGAAGCCGGGGAAGGGGATGGCGTCCAGCTCTTCGAGACTGAGGCCAAAGCAGGAGGCTCAGCGATAGAAGGCGGAGGGTTTGCGGGACCGGCGCTGAATGTCCTAGTGGGCTGGACAAAAGTGGGAGACTGAACAGAAGCAGAGACCGGAGTAGGAGGTACGGCGCTTGGTGGCGGCCCCGCAAAGATAGAACCGTCTCCGAGACTGACAAGCTTGAGAGGAGCGACTTTGCCGTGGAAAAATTCTGCGGCAGTCAAGGAAGGTTCAATTGAGGGAGCCGGAGGGTAGATGTCGGACTGGAATGAATCAGCCTATGGTGAGAGCGAATTAGTTGGTCAGAGCCGAATAAGAAAGGCTTCTGAACACACACCTTGCGAGGGACAATGAAGGCGATAGGCTCAATGGAGGAACCATGAACTTTGTATGCACGTGCGATCTCACAATCCGCGATACTCAATGCCCGTCGAGGGAGGAAGCACATGCCGCGTTGCGGTTCCGATGACTTGTGCTCTGATAGAGCGTGCAATGAATCGGATTCGTATTCATAATAACGGATGTTCCCATCGCTGTATACTGTACGTTAGTAAATGACAGCACGTATATATAGTGAAAGCGCACCCTTTGCCCGCTGTAGAGAAGGTGTCAGGAAGCGAACAACAAAAAACACAACATAGTGATAGTGGGCGCACCAAGGAACAATATATTGTTATCTGTCCAGAAGGGCATCACAACACCAGCAGATTGATCCAGAGAGATTGTCTTAACGTTCCCCAAGCCACCAGTCTCCCAAATTCCGACTTGACGATCCGACATCTTGCTGAAGCCTGTCGTAGCAATTTTGTCCAAGTCGCCCATCCATGTTACACGGGATCCTTTGATGCCACTGTGCCCATCATTAGTCCTCACTGCCTCGCCACCCACACGAGGATCAAAGATGCGAAGCTTCCTGTCCCTAGATGTGGTGGCCAAAAGGGTGCCCGTAGTGTTAAACGCCATGCTCTGCACAATATCCCCATGACCCGTGAGGAGCGATCTTGGATCCTCAGGGTTGGCAAGGTCCCAGAGCTTGACAGTGTATTCTCCGGAAGAGCTGGCCACTATGTTGGAAGCGGTGGGATGGAAAAGAACCTGCCCAACTTTACGAGGGGATGCGTCGATACGCAAAACAGGCTCGAAGTCCTGAGGGACCCAGCCCTCTTGAACCCAGCCTTCGAACATAGAAGACTCAACCTTCCATATCATCACTTTGCCGTCCTCGCCTCCGGATGCCACGATCGAGTCGTTATGTGGCGACCAGTCCGTATCCAAGACCGCAGCAGTATGGCTGCGCGCCATGGGGATGGTGTCGAGCAACTTGTGAGGGAAATCGGGAATCCCTTGAAAGGGAGAAGGCAGGGGCAAGATCGCAAATGCTCCTCCGCCTGACGCGTTCCAGTTGACGCTGAGATATTTCTACATGATTTCAGTGCATACGTAGCAGTCATCGCAAGATGACGACTGACCGCAGAAGCAGAGACGATGTTCGTGTCCCAAGCGCTGTTCGTGACTTTCACATTCTCAAAGCTATGTTCCTTCTTCGAGGGCTGCCCAAAGACGTGGCTAGAGGGCACGAACGATGCAGAACGCGATTAGATCTCTCAGGAGACCGTATATCGATTTGAGCGCGTTCTCACCGGTATTTGGAAGATCGCACGAAACGAGACATGTTGGTGGCTAGCACAAGATGATTTCAGCGAAATGGATGAAGAATAGCTGGGGATGTCGTCGAGATGGATGATGTACTTGGGTGTTGCTGATTAGGTTGCTCAGGGCCAACCGCAGTGGTAACGCACAATGATGGGGTTAGGGTCATCGACAATGCTGACTGCCACGCGCCGCTGTTGTTCCGTCCACCATCTTCAGTGGACTCGACATGGTTTCTTTCCGCGTTCTTTCTCTCTTAAGAAGTCGCCCTGTGAGCTTCTCAACAAAGGTTCCTTCTCATTCGAAGCTATGCCAGTGCTGGCGAAGGAGTAATTCCAACTTCGCCACATCTATTCGCCCACAACGCTGACGATGAACTCTACAGCCTTTGAGAAAGACAGGTCTGTATGACTTCCACGTCGCTCATGACGCGAAAATGGTGCCGTTTGCAGGCTATTCTATGCCTTTGGCATACGGAAATGTTGGACAAAGTGAGTTCGCACGATGTCCACTACGCGAATTTGATTCTCTGATTGACCGAGGTTTGCCATCCCAGTCGCGAGCCATAACCATGTACGAAACAGTGTTGGCATTTTCGATGTGGGACACATGGTTCAGTCAAAGTGAATGAAATCCTATTGCACTTTCGCCGTCTGGAGGACTTACCCGCTCTCATACCTCAGTTTTCGGGGGAAGACGGCGACAGAATTCTTGGAATGGTTAACACCATCTTCATTGGCCTCCTTGAAGCCCTATTCCTCAACTCTTTCGGTTCTACTCAACGAGAATGGTGGAATTATTGACGATACCATAGTTACCAAGCACGCGTCCGACGCTTTCTATGTAGTCACTAATGCAGGTCGCCGAGATCGAGACCTTGAGTGGTTCAAACACAAAGTGCAAGAATGGAACTCGAGCGAGAAAGGGAAAGATGGACCTGTAGAGCATGAAGTTCTGGAGGACTGGGGACTTGTAGCCCTACAAGGCAAGCAAACCGCGTTCATTTTCTATGCACATACGCCTGACATATATCCCTACAGGACCTCAAGCCGCAGCGTATTTGCAAGGCCTGACCTCTTTCGACCTGAAGCAACTCACTTTTGGAACCTCTGCATTTGTGCCAATTGAAGGTTTCAACCTGCACGTTGCGCGCGGTGGATACACCGGCGAAGATGGCTTTGAGGCTAGTATTCTAGTTCGCTATGGTTTATGTCGCGCCGGCCTAATTTTAGGCATAGATCTCGATCCCTCCATCGCACACTGTCGAAGTTGCAGAGCTCCTCTCCAAGTCCCCAGTCCAATTAATTGGTCTCGGTGCTCGGGATTCCCTGCGCCTAGAGGCTGGCATGTGCCTTTACGGTAATGATCTGGACGAAACAACAACACCAGTGGAAGCAGGTCTATCATGGGTCATTGGTGAGTCATGTGTCGAGATCAAAATTTTGTTTCACCAACACATTTTCCTAGGCAAAGAGCGAAAGGAAAAGGGTGGCTTTATTGGGGCAGAAACTGTTCTCCAACAGCTCAAAGAAGGACCTTCTAGACGTCGTGTTGGATTAGTTGTCGATGGTGCTCCAGCACGCCGTAAGTCCATTCCGTCTGACCTCTCTCAGCCTAGCAGAACGTAATGTTAATCACGGTCTATCAGAGGGGCCAAAATATTTTCACCCTCCGGAAAAGAAGAGCTCGGTGAGCGTTTGTTTCTCCTTCAAGTTAGCATGAACTGCCATCTGACTGGAATTCTATCATTTGTCGTTTGACTTACAGGGATTGTCACCTCTGGGATACCGTCCCCAACACTTGGAAAAAACATAGCCATGGGATATATTAAATCAGGGTGGCACAAGAAAGGCACAGAGGTCGAAGTCGAAGTCCGCAAACAACTTCGCAAGGCAGTACTCACACCGATGCCTTTCACGAAGCCCAACTATTGGCGGGGATGATTTATCTTTTCGGCCTCTCTGGGCAACACCTGTTGAATCTGATACCTAGATCTTTAAAAAAATTTAACGGTGCATGTTCTGCTTCTCTCGCCGCATGGCCATTAAACGACAGCTGACGTTTGCGAAAAACTTCTCTGCGGAGCAACACGGTTCTTGTCTCGTGTTCACTGGATGTACCACTTGGCACTCACCCTTCTCAATATTTTTCGAACTTCAGGTGGTCCTTTCGTGAACTTTTAGGTTGATTGTTACTTCAGCTGATGGCGATGCGACCCAGCCGAGAAAATGCTCAAAGGATCGAATATTACCAAATCTGAAGGCGTACACGTCTACCGCTTATTTCCGACTCGCAATTCATTACACAGGTTTTCAGATTTCAAAAGTATCGTGAAAACAATGATCGTCAAACTCTACTTCCCTTCGGATCCTTCCTGAGCCTCAGAATCCATCCAAAGTCAACTCTGACTATAACTTGTTTTCAGGGAGTCATCGCCTTCGACAAGACTTTGTTTCCTCTTCGGTTCACGTACGGTAACGTACCATGTTTCTTCGCATGTCCTCGTTTATTATTTCGAATGACTCTTTCTCATGTGGAGCATCATTAATGTCGATAACTGTTGACAGTCAAATGCAAATGTTCTGATCAGTTAATCGTGTAACCTGGTCGTATAGCCTCTTTATCTTCGCCTGATCCAGATCGCCTGAACTTACTTGCCTTCCAGTGAAAGGAAGAATGTCGCGACAAACACGCCGCAAAGTAAGCTTTTTCCTAGCCTTGTTCCGAGGCGAGTAATCTGACAATCAAATATCTTCAGGCTTGTGAAGGCAAATATATGCACCCCGCTCAGCTGTCAGATAATTGTACACAACTACGCATTGAGTAGAAGTCAGGTTATGTCTGCTACCTTGACCTTGCTGATTTCACTACTGTGCACGTTCATTAATCCATGGGAAAGCTCAGCCACAAACCCGCTTTTTCTTGGTCTACGAGAGCAAGAACATTCTTGTTCACAACATTACTGCGGAAAAGGTTCGGCAGCACCAGGTCACCGACAGCGTCGATTACAGATCGGTTCCCCAGGATGTCAACGGAAGACTTCGAGGCTGTAGATCGGCGCAGCTTGCCATCACCCCCGAAGACATTATCCAGATATCTACATGTGCTTCCTCCCAGATCCAAGAAATGGTAGAACACGAAATTTTATATCAACATCGCCTTAGTCCTGTGTATGTTATGAATTTGAGTCTCGACCTTTAAAGTGAGAATCACTTCCCAAAATAAAAGCCTGGGCCTCAAGAACGGCAAATTTACCACCAAGGTGCTAAATATATTTAGGAAATACCGTAGCGAGACACACATACTATTTGTGCTTCGACGGAGTTAGAGGGAGATTTAATGGGAAGACAGACATTGGCATGCCGAAATGCCCATCTTCTCGGTATTCGCCCCAGCGCCGATGTATGTTTATTGGCTGTTTGGCATTGGCTAACGCTCGAGAAATGTGACTTCGCCATGACTTGTGGTTTTTGTGTGCATCCAATGAAACTATGTAGGTGTTAGACCGGTCTTGGAGTTATTTGAATATCAAAATCAATTATCCAACATTCTCAGGTTTGCGGAGACGAGTTTGGGAGAAGTTATTATTGTATCCCCTCCATTCGATCCCGGTAGTAAAGAAGAACTTGGCTGGAGAGGAAGTTAGAGGCACGATGAGAACTTGTTCTATTTTCTTGTCCAGAACGCTCTCGTTCATTGTAAATTAAGATCCAAGCTAACCTCCTATGGTCTCACGCTCCTTGTACTTACTCAAATTGCATATGTATATGACCATTATTATTGTCGATTTCCAGAACGTTACAACTTGCAACTGATGGATCATTCGAATCAGACGGCATCTGCCATGTAACAATCCATCGGTTCAACTAATGTTATGTGCATGCAGATGTCCGCACAAGCCTATTAAATTTTATTCTACCAAAGGTAGATTCTAGCATACCGGCAAATCAGAACTGGCTGCTGGTAAAGACAGGCTGTTACATTGCGGCGTTAGTCGAAAACTTTAGGTATGTCGTGGGTACGAGGCGCATCAGCCTGGCAGCAGGCGTCTACAAGGATAGAAGGGGAGTGATGGATGTCGAGCGCCAAACCAAGCCATAGATGGAGGTACATTGCCCTAAGAATTGACTTGCAAGTGCCCTGATGGCCAATAAACTGATAAACCTGGGACGTTACAATTATTTCGAACTGTACTATAAAGACGATTGATTATTACAATAGACATTGAGTACCATTGAGTACAGAGTACCAAATATCGAATCGCAATCCGAAATCTGTGGATCACAATGGCTTGGCTGCGTAAATTCCCGAACTATGACGAAAGAAATTAGCCACATTAATTAACTTCCAAGCGCCCGTTTGGTCCTTCAAGCATGGAATGAATACGTAGTTAGAAAACTCGATTGGGGACCGAATACCTTAAATCCTCACTGAGGCCCTATTCTGTAGGTCGTTCAAGCTATAAAAGAGGACGGTATATCTCGTTGAAAGACCAGTCGAACAGAAAACAGTTCAACTACTCTCCACAGTTTCAGTCTCTCTACCAACAAACTCTTATTCAAGATGTTCGCCCGTGTCTCCTCTGTCTTTATCCTTGCTCTGCCAGTCCTCGCCGCTGCCAATGTTCTTCCCCGCACTGACCCTGTCAGCCAATGCAACACTGGTGGCTCTCAATGCTGCAATTCCGTCCAGACAGTACGTAGACCGTTAATCAAAGATTTCGATGGTGACAGTTGCTGAGCTTTTCAATAGTCCGCCAGCCAGCTCACCGGTCTTGCTGGCCTTCTCGCGGCCCTCGTTGGCCCTGTCACTGGTCTTATTGGCGGTAAGAACACTCTCAGAACTCGCGATTATGGATTTCAACTTAACAGATTTTAGTCACCTGCACTCCCATTACCGGCATTGGTCTTAGTGGAACTTCTTGCACCGAGCAGCCCGTCTGCTGCACTAACAACTCTTTCGTGAGGTTTTCTTCGAACTTGTTTATAGAGTCATTATTGACTGTCAGCAAATAGAACGGAGTCATTGCCCTTGGCTGTACTCCCATTAACATCAATGTTTGAACACCATGCGGTGCTTTTGACGAACGCGCTTTCTTACTGAGGTCTGCAATGGGTCAATGGGGCGCTACGTATTCTTAGCACTCTCTAGTTGTAGTCGAAATTATTGTCAAGGAAAATTTGATCCAACCTTGTCGCGTTGTCACGATTAATTATCACAGTTTGAACCTAAGCGCCCCGGCCTATGCACTTGGCAGTAATGGGAACTATATTTAGCTCTGCCTTTATTGGTTAGATCATTAACGGGCGTCAATTTCTGCATGAATGTTTGAATGCAGCCTCAACTGGGCGCAACGTTCGAAATTGTGCTGAATTGGAGCTTAGCACACATGCAATTGAATCGATCGTATGCTAACAAATTATGTCTAGTATAGAAACTCAATTTTGCGATGATAGGCATTGATTTCAGGACATTGGTAGCATAGTAATTGTTTTAATGCCACCGCTGAGATATACATACTCGAGTTGGACCAATATATCAAACAACTAGGTAGTGAGAATTTTGAACCAGAACCAATAGCTTGTGACCATAACGAGGTCAATGATCATCTTTAAGAACGCGAAGGCAGCCAAAATTAGTGCTCAGTTACCGCGAGACTCCGAATCACACGCTACTATGTTTGGAGACGATAAATTCCGGTATGTTTTCCGAAGGATAGATCGCTACTCAGATTTGCAGATTCAACAAATGATGCTTCACCGTTTATATGAAAGTTGGAAATGTTATAAAAGGCGTCGCAGAGTAGCTCAAAAATTCTCAGACAAGCACACCAGGTCTACTACCCAGTCAGCTTCTTAACCCAACATACAATGTTCGCTCGCGCATCCTCTATCTTTGTTCTCGCTCTTCCCGTTCTTGCGGCCGCCAATGTCCTCCCCCGCCAGGACAACCAATGCAACACGGGTAGTCTTCAGTGCTGCTCGTCCGTTCAATCTGTCAGTTTATGAGGCCGCCATCAATACCATATATACTAATGATCTGCTGTTCTTGTAGTCGAGCTCTTCCCTTGTTGCCATCCTCCTCGGTCTTTTAGGAGTCGCTGCTGGAAGTATAACTGGACAAGTTGGTGGTAAGATCCGGAATATGTACTTGAAAGCTTGTCAGCTTATTGGACATTATAGTTACCTGCTCTCCTGTTACCGTCATTGGGGTCAGTGGCACTTCCTGCTCCGAGCAGCCCGTTTGCTGCACTGGAAACACATTCGTAAGTGTTTCGCTGCCAATCATGGAATATATGCGAGATGATAATTGTATTGTCAATGTAGAACGGTGTTATTGCGACTGGCTGCACTCCCGTTAACATCAACCTCTGAAATTGGAGTTCAGGACAATTGCTAGTTTTCTGTATGCTCATGTACGATGACATAAATATGATTTACGCCTGTTAGTCTCTCTCCAAATGGCTGAGCGTTATTAGATAGATAAGTATTGAAGTAAAACCAAAATGCTGAGCGCTGTGATGATTTTTGATTGTGCGCGCGATTCTGGCCGGCCCGTACACTGCCTCCCTACAACTCCACTGCCCATAAATCTCCTGCTGGATGTATTTATACTGGTCGCTTGAAGAGAAGCACAGCAAGATAAGCCGACTGCTTGTCAATATTATTAAAAGATTATTTATTCGGATCAAGAGCAGTATGCCTGGGCTTAGAGAAAATCAGAAGACAGTCGATTCCGATTTTACTAAGATTAGATGATCTAGGTGTTAGAAACGAAGCTGGCTGCCCAGACCTAGGATTGAAACGAGAGAAGCTGGGCTAATATGCATGTTGGTACTTTACTGCTTCTATTTCTAGCTACATACAATTGGTCTAAGATGCTGTTCACGACTTGAATTCTTAGCGCTGAGCTCTGACATTGAGATGCACGTGAGCGCAGATTGCCCACAGGCTCTCACAGACTACGTAGTACTTGTTCGACATTTGTCCATAACGTTAGACGGCATGGATGCAGTGAATGTATTGTGGAGGTGCTAAACATATTTAGAAAATACCGAATTGATCTCTTCATCTACGGCGGTATGTACAGACTGCCGTCATTGCCGAGCATGCCACTGAAATCGCTGACATATGTCGTCGGATGGTTCAGGTGTATTGATCTATATTGCGGCCTTAATGTTTTCGTGCGCAATTCGGCTTATAAGCATTTAGTGAGATCTTCACTAGTTTTGAGATCCCTGAAAATTCAGTGGGCTATGAACAATATAAAGGGAGCGTTTCTCTGCGTTCAAATCTTCAGTTCAGCACCTGCTTTACTACTCAACTCAAGAAACCTTTTCTCTCTCAACATTTATCCCAAGATGCTCGCTCGCGCCTCCTCTGCCTTTGTCCTCGCTCTCCCTGTTCTTGCGGCCGCCAATGTTCTTCCCCGCCAGAGCAACCAATGCAACACCGGTAGCCTCCAGTGCTGCAACTCCACTCAGAGCGTTGGTGCATTTAACCTACAAACGTTGTGCGCTTGCTAACTGCGTTCAATTACAGGCCGCCTCCGCCAGCACTGGCTTATTGGGAGGCCTTCTCTCCCTCTTGGGTGTTGTCGTTGGCGACCTCACCGGCCAAGTTGGTGGTAAGTTCAACGATTGTTGCTAATTATAATGATAACGATTTATACTGCCGCGATATAGTTACTTGCTCCCCAATTACCGTAATTGGTGTTAGTGGAACCTCTTGCAACGAGCAGCCAGTTTGCTGCACCAACAACAGCTTCGTAAGTTCTGTAACAATCTTTGTCTAGTATTATGTCTGATTCAATCTATTTCAGAACGGGCTCATTGCCCTCGGCTGCACTCCCATTAACATCAACCTTTAAATGGCGGTCGTCAAATTATGTAGTCTCTACCAATTGTGCTTTGTTGAAATGATATATCTGTTGCGGAAAACAATAGCCTGATTTAAGAGAGAAAAAAATGACTCGTACTGTTATCTCAATTGTGGTTGCAATCACATCCATAGAAATGTGAGCGTATGGCTTCATATAAAGGCTACTCACTTTGCCGGGTTTCCCACCAAAATCCTGAGGCCAGACACGCATCGGAAGCAGCCCAAAATTAAATGATGCTCCACAACTGCCCATGTTTTTAAAACGCGGAGATTTCCAGCCACTGCGTTGGAACTCTCTGGTCTGGGTCTAGATGTATGAGAAGCTTTCAAGCGCAGCAAGCTCTCATAATTCGAAGTAAATTCTGCAACGAGCGGGGTTGACACACTGCACTCGTAAACCACAAAGACGACTCTCACCGAATTCTTATCGAGAATTTGCAAATGTGTTCAGGCTTCGGGTCCCCATAATGCGACAAGGTACCAACAACAAGACCGCATCCGAACTATGCCACTGGCTTGTGTGTCTGGACATCTAGGATCATTGCGCATAGTTGGTGCATAGCATACGATTACGCGCCGGAACATTTGTCCGGGCGTACAGAAGGGTCGCACTCAACGAATTCCACGAATGTCTGCAGGTTGATTTAACTCACACAATCGTAGGCGGCATCTTCACGATATCAAGATTGTTATTTGGCAGTCGATCTGAAGATTAGATGTCGATTTGACATACTATGCAGTGACTTTCCTTTTCCGCTAGCTCGGATCATGTGGCGCCGAACGGGGATTCCTCACTTTCATTGGATCGTTTGTTGCCAGTTTGTTGCCTTGTTGGCTATAATCTGGCTATAATTACAAGAAGTGCTTATTCTTAGTTTCGACTAACATACTGCCGTTTTATCTGCATTCGTATACTCGAGTACATATGGAAGAGCTACCCTGATAGATTCGACGGTCGACAGGTAATATTTTTCAGATTCCTAGCCTCGATGTCGGTTTCTGGACTTTGATATTATTAGTATTCGGCTTTGTTTTTCATTTATGCCAAGATGTGACTAGTTGACTGTGGATTGAACTCTTGTTAAGCGGCCCTACGCTCTAGCATACCATGTATAAAAGAGACTACCTTGACTTTGAAGTACCCAGATAGAAAGAAGCATCAGCGCCAATACTTTTTTTCCATCTAAATTGACTATCAGCCATGCGCGCATCCTCCATCTTTGTGCTTGCCCTTCCTGTCCTTGCGGTCGCCAATGTTCTTCCTCGAAATGATCCTAATTCAAACCAATGCAACACCGGCAGTCTTCAATGCTGCAGCTCTGTTCAATCTGTGCGTTCTTAATTTATGCAAAATAGCATCGACAAGTACTAACCATCAATAGGCAACGGCCGGTGGGTTAGTGTCCATTCTACTCGGCCTCCTGGGTGTTGTAGTCGGCGACCTTACTGGACAAGTTGGTGGTAAGCAAATAATGAGCGTTATCTTTTCTCAAATCAATTTCTCAATTGACCACAATTCTTTTTGTAGTTACCTGCTCTCCCATTACCGTCATTGGTGCCAGTGGCACTTCATGCTCTGAGCAGCCCGTCTGCTGCACAGGCAACACCTTCGTAAGTATATCTCACTCTTATCTTATACTGTGGAAACTGAAATTACGATTTTGACGATAGAATGGTGTGATCGCAACTGGTTGCACCCCCGTTAACATTAATGTCTGAGTACTTGTAGGCGTAATATTACCCTTAGATGTATGCTATGCACACAGCGATATATGGTCTATTGTTTTACCTCGTCTCGGCCTGCAGTGCCACGATAAATGTTGATACGAGCCGCAACTTTGGTGGAAGTCGAGATCAAAAATGGATTTATTTATAGCTCAATTAAACACGTCTGTCACATTCACGTTATTGTTCCACAAGTAGTGACCGTGCGTCACGACAAGACACTTGACTTGAACCATCATGATATCTCGTGTCGAGACCGTCCGTATTTGACCCGGAACCAATATCGAACGCTACCCATCGAAATAATAGACGAAGAAAAGCTCAAATGCCCACAGGAACACCCTACAACTCTTTCGCTGCCCCTTATCGAATCCGGGTGGATGACTTCACGACTCTGAGCCCGGATTCCAACCAAAGTCCATTGCTACATCTCTTGACCCATACCCACACAGACCACATTAATGGTCTATCTGCAAAGACGTTTGGCTATAAAGTCTATTGCTCTCAAGATGCGAAAGCCATGCTTCTCAAGCACGAAGTCTACGCTGAGCGAGAACTACACACGATGGCGTTGAGAGCTGAGAAGATACGAACGTACTCCCATCTGAAGGTTGATCCTATGCAATCTTTGGACGGAAATATGTACTATACGGGATCGAGAGATTTGCTGGTCAGTCACTTTATTGGTCATTCTACTGGGTCTAAACTTGAACCAGCATGCTCTGCCCCTACAAGCGCCAACCCAAATTCCTCTAGAAGGCGAGGAATCAGTTACGATAACACTATTAGATGCCAACCACTGTCCTGGCGCGGTGATGTATGCCAATTTTGATTCGTCTCCAGGTCTCCAAATTTGAATAGCATATATGTTAGGTTTCTTATTGAAGGTTCTCGCGGTGCTGTTCTTCACACAGGGGATTTTCGTGGAGAACCATGGTTTCTGGAATCCCTAGTTCGCAATCCATTCCTTCAGAAATACCTTTCGCATGGAATCGATCCGTCAGGAAAACAACCAATGAATCCAGTGTCCCACACTTTAGAAGCCATCTATCTCGACACTGCCTCTGTGTTGTCCGTGTTTGAAGTACCCACTAAAGTTCGTCGCTTCTCATCTACATTTGGTACATATGCCAACTCCCCACCGACTTTCAGGCATCTGCTACATCGGGACTCATCGAATTGATGAAATTGTTTCCGGACTCAGCTTACTTCTTCCTAAATTGCTGGACCTGGGGGTACGAGGATATTTTGAAAGCAGTCGCTCAAGCTTTTCAATCACGGGTAAATCAATTCCAATTGACCGAGCAATTTTAGACTCACGAAACATGTACAGATTCATGTTGATCGCTACAAACACTCGATCTACCAATCTCTATCCGATCCCTTCCTCAGTCATATTGTTACACCGGATCCCTCTTCAACTCGCTTCCATGCCTGCGAACGTTTCCATCGCTGTGACTTCGTGGCTGTCGATAACGATTTGAGTTATAGTAATGCGACAAGTTCGATGGGCAAACGTGTGATATATGTGAATCCGGTGAATATGGAAAAGGCGAAATGGGCAGAATATCTTGAAGATACGAAGAATCGACTGCGATCAGGCGAGGAAATCAATAATCTGGTACAACAGCTTCTCTTCTCTTTGTCTCGTACACTAAATGACCCTGCTTAGCTTGTACCTCTATTTCGACATTCCACTCTTCCGGAGCTTCAAGCTTTTGTATCCCTGTTTCGACCCAAGCGCGTCGTTCCTAACACTCTCGATCCTCGATTCAAGAACCTTGACTGGATTTGTCTCGATCGCATGTTTGCCCCATATCTCCATGCTTCAATGCAGCATGTAACGTCTTCCAGCGCTACCCTCCGTCAGCGACTCGGTATTTCCGCCAATGATCGATTTGGTCAGGATGGCCTGGAAGATGGCGACGTTACATTGAAGAACCTCATCGGTGAAGGAGCTTCAGAGGCCGCTGAGCGCTGGGCTGATCACGGCAAGCTTGTCAAGAAAATCACGATCCTTAAAAACCAGCTTGGCGAAGAGGAGAACAACATGATTGACGAGCTTCTTGGCATCTCGAAGCCACGGCCGAAATCGTTTCAAGGCCGCTTAATCGAATACGATATTGATATCATCTCAGCTACTAAGGGGAAAGGAAAGGAGGTGGTCACCTATGCCCATGATCCAAGAGAAAGTGACGAAGATACGAATTATGACAGCAGCGACGACGAGCGCGGAAAAACTGCACATAAACTGTTTGCGGGTTCGGATGACAAAGAAAATACCTGGTGGGCTTCTTCTCAGCCCGATGAAGAGGAGCAGGAGGGTCAGATTGGTGCGGACGTCTTAGCCCAAAGTACACCCGTCAAAAGGCACACGGAACCGGGAGGCGATGGCGCATGGAGACTTAATCGGATGACGCCTGAGTCTTCGCCTGTTCGTCCACAGCGTGTACCCCCTAAACCTCAGTCATCCACACCTGAACGCTCGCAGCTGGCTCAAAGCAAGGCACGTCATCTCAATGAACCTATGCAGGCGTCGCGCGTCAATTCTATGGCGATAAAGCCGAATTTGTCACCGGGACACAGTCTTGCGTCACCTATATGCCTTTTGACCTCCAGCTCACCTCCACAAGGGCTCACCGTAGAACAACCTGTGCTATCGAAGAAGTTTCATTCCAAACCTTCTCGCGCATTGGTGTTTCCCTCGCATCCAGTCGCTGGCCCTTCGATTGTGTCAGGCTCTAGGCAAGGCAAATCTTTTAGTATCGATAACGCGGCATCGCCATGCCCGCCACAAAGACCTCGGAATCTTGCTTCATCTTCAACTCGACCTCTGGACCAACCTGTGAGGCATATTGCGCCGTCATCTTTTAAGAAGCATCCGAGACGGGAAGATGACACTAGCTCGCTTGTCGTCTCCAAAAAGCCGCGTCATGATGCCTCTATACTTAAAGACCCTTCGCCGGTTGTTGCGCCTCACGCGTCGAAAATAACCAAGACCACCACAGTCCCATCTGTGACTAAATCTTCGACATCCATTGCTCCATCATCATCATCAACCTCCGGCAAAAAAGGGGTTCACTCCGATGCATATTCCGCCGTTACTTCTCCCCTTCCCGAGAAAGATGCCGCACGGCTTAAGCGCCTGAAAATCTCCGAAGAGCTTGCCAAAGCCTACCCTGATATGGTCTCCGCTTCGTATGCAATCAAGAGAGATAAACAACTCGAACGTCTGAAAAAGGGCAAGCAGAAGAGTGTAGATATCTCAACTTCGCGTTGTGACGAATCTAAAGCCAGCACATCGTCGGGCGCTGGAGACTCTCATGTTCAACCACCAGGACCCGCAAGTGCTAGCCGAAAACTAGCGCCAGCGAAAACGCTCCCGTCATTCGAGCCAGTGGAAGAGGAAGGCGATGGAGAGATTGACTGGAATCGGAGCCGGATGTTGGCGGCGGCCGTCAAGGAGGATATCAAGTATGGCCGAAAGCTCTCGTTGCCTGCACTTCTGTGCGCCCAGTCGCAGTCTCCGAATGCTCATCTCAGCTGAGGGGATTGCTACGGATTCGAGGCATTGTAGATGCGATAAGTATGTATCATTATTTTTATTTATTTTCTTATCACTACTTACATCGTAAAATAAATATCAATCGCCACAAAACTAAGCATAGAATTGGACCAGAACTATCTGGCTCATTGCTCGGGGGTCCATAGTTCAAGTTGCAAAATTGCGGTTTCTTTCATGATAATAAATCACCTGATGATCCTGGCAGGCACGCCCAAATTGATACCTCGGACTCCGTCCGGATCAACACCGGCTTTACACTCTTCATCGCGTACTACCACCATGACGGCTCACTTTTATTCACTCCCCCGCGAACTAGTCGATCTTTGCATTGACAAGCTGCAGGAAGACGACGACGTGGAATCCAGAGAGGCGCTGCGCGCGTCCTCTCTTGTTTGCAGAGCATTTTACCCCCGGTCCCGCGCGCACTTGTTCAAGCATATCAGCTTTTCTGGCCAGGCGTTGCCAACGTTGGCGGCCAGACTGTGTTCCTTAATAGATGTGATGAAGTCTCCATATGGGACAGGGATTGCGCCCTATATAAAAGCTTTCGAGATTATTATAGGTGTGTTCATTTTTCGTGGCACTTTGTCCCCTCTAATCTCATGAATGCATAGATTCCACTAACTCGAATGCAAGTCGCTATTACAGAGCACTCCTCCATGACGATGAAGGTGTACTTTGTAAGATAATAAATGCACTTCACGGGCCTGATTACGGAATAAGGAAGTTCTCGTTGGCTATGAGCTCCAGTCCTCCCACTACAGTCGGTTTCGTCACATGGTCAGACCTGAATTCGTCGTTTCAAGAATCGGTTTTTAGCCTCATAAAATCGCCCAATCTTACATTCCTTCACATTGGAAATATAAATGGTCTACCTTCCACTTTCCTCCGCGACACGAAACTGGAGCATCTACATCTGTCCCACACCGAATTCTCCGCTCTGAACAAATCTCCTGGCGGGGTGGATAAAGGCCAGCCAATTCCTCCAGCATTGGGCTGCGTCACTATGAATCCCGCAGACTGCCTTACGGGTATTGCTGGCGGATATCTGTCCCATCTCACGCGCCTCACTACCTTCACGTCCACCATTTTCTCAGTTGGCCACATGGACCTTACATGGGAGGCAATGAAGGCCTCAGCTTCCTCCATCGAAGCTCTGCAGCTTGATTTCTACGGTAACACCTCCTCTTCTATGCGAAATTGAACCCTGCACTCATGGGTTGCAGAACGGTTTCCTCCGCCTCCTAAACCTTTCGATTTTGGCCAAATGACGAAACTACAGAACCTCGCAGTGACACACACCGTGCTGATGCCGGACGAAGAAGTCGAAATCACGACTGTGCAGACCTTCGACGAAGACGTGCAGCACATCTATTCGCTCTTGGATACGCCGACCCCAGCGACGGCATTGAAGAGACTCGACATCATGATTACTTCCTGGCAGATATTCCCCGACGACGATTTCTTCACGGGCGGACACGAGTCTTCCCGATGGCACCTGATCGATTCGCTCCTAACCAGTCCGAAATTTCCGGCGCTGTTCACCGTGGATCTATTCTTGAGCCTACCAATGCTTGTTGAACACGCTAGAGCTTTCGACCAGAAATGGTTCAAGGCGAAAGTATCCGACTTCTTCAAGCAGGTGCTGCCACGACTTACAGCCTCGAAAACCGTGGCATTGGGCCTTGATGTCCAAGTTATTCTTTTTGGATGCGGAGATCCTGAAAACGCTGCTATTGATGATGATGGAGAGGAGATTCTTTTTACTACTCTTTTAAGTTGAGTATCACAAGAATGGTCGGTGGATTATTTTACATTGCTTGCATTAACGTTTCTGACTGCCATCCTGGTATTCATAGGAAGAGCAGAGCTTGAGAAGAGTTGGAATGGCTCCAAATCGGTTTGAAGCTAATATATGTGCACGTGCACGACAAGCACCACAACGCTTTGTCATCCTCTGTCAGTCTTCGACGATTGGCCACACATCTTGGCTGTCAGCCATACGGTCATCCAACGAGAATTCTTCGGTCTCATATGTCTCCTCCCCGCGTGCACAGGTTTACTTAAAACACTTCGATACCCACATATCCTACCCTGGTCCTCCTGATTGACTCTGCCCACTGCCAGACCTGATCAGTGCTTTGTTTCCGAGACCCAGAATGGCTTCCACCCCTACTCCCACTACGAGGTCAAGCAGTCGGCTCTCGTCAGAGAGCACAGTGACCATCGTTAAACCATCATATACCCTTCCCATTTTATTTCCAGAGATTTGGTTGTTGGTCTTCCCATATCTCAACCCACAGGATTTGCGATCGGTATCGCTGACATGTGGTGTGTTTCGTTACTTGGCGCAGCCGCTTCTGTTCTCGGTGTTGGACGTATCACCTTTCCTGCTCTCGTACAACGCCGATAGACCAATCCTTCGTCCACGCACTTACCTTGAACGTTGCAAAGAACGGTTGGAGTATTTCAAACTGCCGCACATCGCGCATGGAGTCCATCATTGCTGGATATCTCCCTATACACGATCGGGGTTCCCGGCGCGGAGTCTACAAGATGATTTGGAGCCAAGCTCGATTATCGACACAGTCCTCGACGCATTGCCCCTCTTTCCGAATCTATCGACACTCTCGTGGCATTGTATCGACATTACGCCGGAGTGGTGGAATGTCATCCAGTCATTGTCGATCAGGAAACTATGGCTAAATTCCTCTACCATTCCCCTCTCTATTCTCTCACCCTTTCCTTGTATAGTCCACCTTGACCTGGATCATTGGCCTTGGGAGGGTCGGGTGACCAATCAAGTTTCCATCCACGAGGAACGGTCTACTGGTGTCAGTGATCTCGCACTGCACTACGTTATTCAGCCGGACGTCATCCAATCAATATCCGTCCCTAGGGCCGATACCGCCCGCCACGTTCTCTCAATCCTTTCCCAGATTACGTATGGCTTACGAGCCCTCAAAATACCGTTTGCATCTGTCACTCATCCAGCCTTCATCCCTGCCCTGGAGCATTGCCCTGCTCTGGAGTCATTGTGTATACTTCCGCCTTCCTCTGACGAAAGACCACGGGACGCTATCATCGACAACCTCCCAGCGACAATACTTCCGTTGTTGACGAAATACGAGGGTCCCTACACCCATATCATGCAATTCTCCCGCCAGCCTCTGCAGAACATTGTATTGTGGGGGTTCGACGATCCACCGGCCGTATGCGACCCCGATGCCCTGGTTGCATCGCTGTCTGCCCTTGCGGGGACGAGTACGGTGGATAGCCTGCGCTGTCTGAAAATCACAGTCCTCGATATCACGCTCGATCTTTTAGAGGTTTTTGCTCCATTCAGCCGGTTGGAGAATATCATCATCCAATCGCAGGATAGCCCACCGAAGGACGTGCCGCTAACACATTCGATGAGGCCGTCTCCGGCTGTTTCGGTGCGTACTCTGCCCCGCATTCCGTGACGCATAGTTAATAAATCTACTAGGCGTTGTACAGTATGCTGGATAAAATAACATTGCCACCGAATGTTCGATACATCAATCTCTCGACACGTCTCGGCAGCCCCAAGCTGGGGCTCACCGGACAAGAACACGACGCCGCCTGCTTCATGGAAAAGTTCGCCAGCCGACATCCCAAAATACAGCGCATGGAGATTGGCTATGGCATCTACTGGACAGGGATGTACAGCGCCGTGTGGGGCCGTCTGCGGGAGAACGGAGAGAAGGGAGATGCGTGGGTGGACCGAATCACTCGTGCTGACGCAGCCGATGGCGGCTATTCGTCCGAGTCGTCATCGCGAGACTACATTCTCTCCACTGTCGTTTCCAGCTCGCATCCGCTGCCGTTGGGCAAGCTAACGTTTACGGAGCACCGGCGGACGATTTTGTTCCCGCACGATACGTCTGGTGTATTGGCAGAGGATCAGGAGATGTCTGATTTCGGGGAGAAGCGGTTTTTCGCGTTTATATGGATGCGCTTTAGGAGACTTTTTGGAAAGAGCGATGCCGTCTGATTTGTGGTATTGGATGCTATACGGTTTTCAGAACGAGTTATTTAACGTCCTGTGTTTTGCACATCGATTCGTCGGATAATTTTTGGGATGATCTACTGTAAGTGGCGACAACTTTTGTCATGGTCAAACTTTAAAGATGCGGTTGAGATGCGGAGCCTGAATTTGCATGGAAGCATGCATTTTCGCACTTTATCATGTACACTATCTTGCTACCATCTCTCTTTAAGTTTCAAAAAGCATACGTTTGGGATATCTTGACATTATTCAAACAACTATCACCTGCGGTATATCGATAATGGAAACGTCTCGGGATCATCAGGAAGTGAGCTTATTTCGAATCTCTCGATAATCTATTCGGCGCTGGAGTTGCAGTCACTGCCTAATGACTTGTTGTTAGGAAGAGATCTATCTCTCTCTCTTTGGACATATACTGGTGACTCAGAGACCCGAAGATAGGCAGGCTTCTCCTGCCAGTGCCGAATCTTCAAGATGGCGCCACTCCCCAAACCGAACGGGAATAACTTCATTGCCTGCGGAGCTCCTCCTCTGGATCTTCAAACTAGTTTCTTCTGCTGCGAAGCGCAACACCTTCCCCCTTACCCACTATGCTCATCACCACACCCCAACTTTTTGCGATTGCGAGGAACGAGGCATCGATCGCTCTCGAAACACCATCTTTCCGTACGCACCTGCTCAGGTGTGCCACCAATGGAGGGGCGTCCTCTCGCTCCAGCCTGAATTTTGGACTAGAATTATCGTGTCCAGAATTCCAGGCGTACATATCCCTCCATCAGCTCTGGAAGAGTATCTACTCTGGTCGCGTAACCTGCAAATCGAAGTGTATGTCGGAAACGTGGGGTTCGAGCGTCACTACGCTCGTGAGCGCTTGCTCGTCGAACAATATACCAAGGCCCTTTCTCCTCATTTCCATCGATGTACTCTCATCAATTATGATGTCCGATATGCAACGTCGCTCCCCTGCCTGATCAGAGATTTTCCCACTATTTCATGCTACCTTACATCACTTCAGCTCAAGAGTCAGGAAACTCACGACCCGTTGGACGACGTTGTTAGAATGGATTCAGTGTTTGAGTCTCGTTTAACGGCAATTCGTTCAGGCACCCCTTTGGATAATGAAATGGAAGGTGCCCATCTACATAAATTGGTTCTCAATGGACGGAACTACCTGTTGGCGGCGATGTATATGCCAAATTCACTATCATCCGCCTCCCTCGAGGTACAAAACTATCGAGCGAATCTTGGTAGGCATCCCGAGATCGAGGAACAACAATCACTCGACGTTACATGCCACGGTGTCCTAGAAAATCTGAAGAAATTTACCCAGGTAGAGGTGGCTTTCGTAAACGTCGAATTTTCACCCGGATCTCCGAAGAAGGGAATGGCCCCGCCTCTCCTACATGACTTACTGCGCTTCACCTGCGTGGACTCCAAGTTGATAATGGCGGCGCAACGGCTACGCCCCCGTCATGTCGTAATAGAGGAATGCGACTTGTCGAATGAACACGATCTCAGCGACTTGCATTTTCTCGAAGTTGAATTGATCAATATGAAAGAGGACGACATGATCTACTTCTTTCGCCGCTGGGTAGGAGATCTATTGACAATCACTGATTGTCCTGGTCTCAGCGACAAAGTCTTCGACCTAATGGGAACGGTGTGGAATGCCTCCAAAGGGAAAAGCTCTTGGCACGAGATACACATCCGCAATTGCACCAACTTCTCTACCCAAGCTTTCGTACGGATGCTCCGATCGTGTGCATGTCCTCGGATGTCTGTGGCAATCACCGTATGCGGGGCGCGCAAGTCGCTCTCTGACGAGGATTGGGCATCGCTCAAAGTGTTAGGACTATCTGGAGATCAGATCGAATGGGATCCCATGCATTATAGCGATGATTCGGATGTATCAATGGGCGATGGCTCTGATGTCTGTTCGGAGGACGAGGCGAATGTGATCCCCGAAGTCGACAACGCCCGGATAATGGCTCTGGAGTCCGAGTTACAGCGCAGCCAACCGGATACAATAGCGAACTGGGCTCCGATAGCGAAGAGCCTGAGGCAGACCGATGTACTGATGCCGGAGCCCAGCGATCTTCAGCGGTCAGCGGTGCATCCATTTCATCAAAATGTTTTAGAAACCGGTACGTAAACTTTTTCATTGCCAGTGAGCGATTCTCATGGAAATAAAGGACATTCGGGTGCCGATGTATCAACAGAGGAGGAAGAACATGCGGATGAGTTACTACGCCAATGGACCAATCTATAATCCCATGAGTAACCGATATAATTACAATCCAGAAGCAATTTAAATACTAGTTTGAAGGATAAAACGCCATTGGCCAGACGATTCAATAATCATAAGCCAGTCGAGAGCTCGGAATGATCATTAGCTGTGGTATGCGCGAGCCTGGAATCTCTATACCACCCTCCGGATACACACTGCTAGAAAATCAGAATTCGACAGCGGAGGAAGCTAGCAATGTATCAGCAATTATGACAATGTCATGCCTGCATGAAGGTCTGGGACCTCCCTGCCGTTATCAGAATTCTTGTGGTGCGAGGGCCTAAGGCGATAGACGAGACTCAGCTTCAACGTCCCGTCTTCGATGTAATTCAGAAGTTCAGCGCGAATGTCAACAACTCCCATTACCCGGGAAAGCTTTGTGCGGAATTTTCTGAGCGGTTTGACGTTCCCAGTCGGAGACTTGCTCGCACGCATCCTGCTCTGGATAAAGGAAAGAACGATGGCATCGCTGAGATTATTGAGCTTGTCGATATGCACCATTTGCAAACGCGGACAACGCATTTCGCCGTCGTCGAGTGGGGAGGCCAACAGGTCGAGGAACACCTTTCTTTGAATTTCTTGTAAGGCACTACGGTTGCTTGAAAAGCGTTCATTTTCGTCAACGAGGTGTGTTAAATTTGGGAGGAGTGCAAATATGGTACTGGGATCGTCCGTGGTGAAAGCAGTGGAATCACAAGAAAGATAAATTATCTGATTGGTGCGACAAAGGGGATTGTCGTCAAATTGTCGTTCATCTGAAGGATGTTCTCTAGTATGGTAGAATATTCTCCGGAGTTCAGGAAGAGTAGCAAATGATCTAAATAACGTCGAGATTGAAGGACACGATTCAACGATGCGTAGTGATTTGAGGAATGGAAACGATATAATCTTTTGGAATTGTGTCAGCAGAACCACCAAAAACAGCCAGGGCACAATGAACGAGTCCAGAACGTGCCATAAAACACATTATAATAAGTACAAGGCGTTGGGTTGTATTCCGGATTCACGCAGCGCGACTAAGCGGTGCGATCGACAAACTTCGCCAAAAACGCATGGAGCTCCCTCTTCCCAACCCCGCCCTCCTCCCAGGCATGCGCGATCGCCTCCTTCACGCGCGCCGCATTCTGAGCCATCTCTGCGCCCTTCGGCCCGCGCACCTGGTCGATCACCTCCCTGAGCTCGCGCCCCACGGCCTCGCGCGTGCCCTGGGGCGCACGGTCGCCGAGCCGACGGATCGGCTTGAGCCCGTGCTCGCCCGTGCGCACTTCCACGAGCTCGATGGCGACCTTCTTGTCTTCTGTAAGGGAGGCAATCCCGATAGGCTGGTCGCCGGTGAAAGGCCAGCCGATTCTGTCGCTGGGTGTCAGCTTGGTTTTCTGTGATGCCAGAAACTGGGAGACTTACAGGGGAATACCACTGGCGAGCGCTTCCGTGAGTCCTCCATGACCTCCGTGGGTTAAGAACCAGCCAATGGACTAGCATTTCCCAGTGAGCATACAGTATCCATGACGATTTATACATTGGGTCCTCCGCACCTTATGGGTCAAAACATATTGCTGCGGGGCCCATTTGGTCAGCAGACCCAAGCCCGAAGATTCTACCTTCTTTTGACTTTCATCGGATATCTTTGCGAAAGGAGAAGCATAGCAGAAGAGCTAATATTTTACGATGAGGATGGAAGAAATATCAGGGAGCATAAAAACCACGTACGAAAGGCAACTCCTTCTCGATGAGCGCATCTATAAGCTCGTCGACATACTCTGACTTTGTTGGCCAGAACACGGTTCCAAAAGATATCTAGTCAAGGCAGGTAAGGAGAGAGGATCAAATAGAGGGGAAATAATTGGCTTACGAAAAGAATAGATTTCTCTCCGTACTTTTGAAGGGACTTCTCCAAGAACGTTTCGACTGCAGTATCACCCCTGTTGCTGATAGAATTGCTACCATATCCGATAGGCATCAAGGGGCCAATGGCGTATGTGGTCTTGCCCCAAGCAGAGAGCCAGGATCGCATGGATGCTACTGATAACGGGTTCTCATATTCATCGGAAGTGGTGATGATTATTCCATCGCTTTCCTTGAAGAATCTGCAGAAAATAAATTTAATAGACGAGTTGAAAACGATAAAAGAGACAGGATCTGAGCAACTTACGAAGTCGCAGATATATATAAGGGTGACGCTGGACGCTTCACAGGAAGCTGAAGGCTACGGCGTCAGCAAGTCAACTTATGGTATTCACCTCCGACTTACAATCTGCGGGAAGGCCTCATAATCGTACATCGAGGGGATCCCAGGCACCTTGATGAGTTCCCCACTAGCTCTGCGGAGTATCTTGTAAATGATTATGTTAATCAGCTTAAAATCGAAACGCAGTTAAAATCCAGAGGATGTTCGTACCTCCTCACTGATTTCATCAGCTGATCTGCCCGTCCTTTGTGCCTCTGCTTGAGCGCGGTCCTCTAAATCACCAAAACCGCCAAACTCTGGTGGACCAGAGATGTAGGTAGCAGCTGCAGCGCTGGAAGAGATGAACGCTAAAATAGATACGGAGTTTCCAGTGATCTTCCGTGTGAGGCGTAGCTGGGGCAAGGCAAAGAACTGAATAAAGCCAAGTAATTTATACATTTAATCATCATCTAAATTAAATCATGGAGGGCTTACATCCATAATGACGGCGGTTGGCGCTGGGACCGCCTCGAATGTGGTTCCTGTCTTCGCGCAAGTAATCGGCTTTTCCTCAAGGAGAGTCTGATATACGGGTGGGTACGCGCCAACGAGCTCGCCCATAACCTTGAACAGATCAAGTTCCTGCGTGTCAAACGCCGCCACAATCCTATCGGAAGATAATAGGAAACAGTGTTAACGATTATCTTCTATCACGGCGTCTTTAGCGAGGGCTAATCACCTAATGCGATCGCGAAGATGCGCTTGCGATTCATCTGGGAATTGGGTCGCAACGTCCGAAAGTGCTTTTTCGATCACGGTTGGGCCAAGAATGACAGTGAGGACGAGGTCATCGCGTTCCAGCACCAGCCTTGAAGCCAATACTAACAAAGGTCTGACATGGCCTAACAGTCGGAAAGGAGATTGCATATATGTTGTTAGTATGTTATCGCTCCATCAGATCTAGCATCGAAATGCTTACCCCACGCTGGGATCGCCAGAAGGATCAAATGGGTGGTCTTAGTGTGCGACATGTTACTTCGGTGTTCACCTTGCTTTGGAATTTGTGGGGAAGAAGCTCGTTATTTTATAGGTGACTAGACGTTGCATGAAACGTCAGAATGCACAGGAAAGTGCTGGAAAGTGAATCAACGCTTGTCAGTTTCGTGAGATTTCTGACAAATTCGTCTGAGAGATTATCAGCGACTTGACGACGATAGGGATCTTCGGAGAACGAGTGGTTGCAACGTTTGATGTACAGTTTCACGCGCGCATGGGCCTCATCTCAACATCCTTTCCTCTCTGGTTAGAGCTGCTGCGCGGACACAAACATAAGATCGTATGAGTATACTGTACCAACATTCAAGATAACTTCATGATCCCAAAGGCACTCACATCTAGATTTATCCGATGAGTGCATAGAGGTCGCAATCGCCTCGATGATTGCATACCCGGCCGGGAATTCCCCAAGTTAGGCGCTCCCACACTGATCAGCTCCACTTCTATTAGAACCTTCAATTACTTCAGACATGTTGATGGTGATCAGACCCATGGCATTGTTCGTCATTGTACAAGAACAAAGAGAGAGGTTTGCAGAGCCCTAGCTATAAGTGGGAGATCGGAATGTATTTGATATTGCAAGCTATGCACTGCTAAGAGTGAATACAACATACCTTTTCTACATCGGTAGGGAAACTATGGGCGCTTGCAGACCGGCCCTCGATATCCCAATGGTGTCGCTGACAGCCGGGCCTAGAACGCGCTGCTGCAGCACTTTCTCCATCTATGTAGCGCAAATCACCAAGTCAGTCCGACGATTCTTCTTCCATTACATGTACCAACAATAAAACAAAAATACCTGAGCGCACAATAACAAGTTTATCCCTCTCCCTCTTCGACAATTTCTGCACCGGAATCCCCGCTAATCCCCGTCGCTTCGCCACAACCCTGGAGATACCGCTCGACGGTACCCGGCCATGGAACACCATTCTCAGCAGGTCTCAACGTACGCTTCGTCCTCCTTCAGCAGCAGCTGCTTTTCCAGTTCTGGTATTGTGGTGAAACGCAGCCGCAAGACAAGCTCGTGTTTCCTGGTGCGCTGCACAACTTCAAGCTGGTGTTTGGTTTCTTCCATGTTGCACTTCGCAACTTCTCTTTTTCCAAGCGCTCACGCTCTGCTTTTGAATTTTGAGTGGCAGAGTTGCCTTGCGTTTGACCATATAGGAGAGGCGTTAGAAGGAAATGGCGAGGCAATGAGCAGCAATACTTAGTTGGGCGTTTCAACGTTGTTTCAACGAGCTGGCGAAAGGAGGACACGCCAGCGGTCCGGGCCGGTCCGGGAGGGTGAGGACCTTTTTATTTAGATTGTTTCGGCTTTCTCTCTTGGTTTTGCTCTACTCTGACTCTGATCTCTGCTCTAGACTGTCTCTACAAGCTGCTTCTATCATACCCATTGAGATTACTATGTGGGCCCACTTCAATGGCTTGTACTCTATGTTGGCTGCCATCTGGCGCAAGTTCCTTGTGCTTGATCATGCTTTAGAACTGTGCCCTGCGTATCTAAACTGGAATAATTGGAGGCTTCTACACCTGTCAAGTACATCTGGAATTTTTTTTGCTGCAGCAGCAATGCAGCTACAAGGGAAAATTTTCTGAACGCAACGATACAATGTGCGGGACTCATATTACGAACAAATTACAAATCCACAAAACAAAACAACAAGAAAGTAAAAACCAACAAAGCTAAGCATCCTCTATCTCTCCGTCTTCCATCTCCACCTCTGCGGGTCTTCTAGCCTCGAGAAACACACTATCCCTCCACCCTAAATGCGTCTCATACGTCCTCTTCGCGCTGCCCACCTCCTTGAACCCCAGCTTCCTGAGAAGCCGCAAGACGCCTCGTTCTCCGGGTCCACATCCGCCACGACGGCCTCGGGCGCCGTGTCTTCCAGCGCCCAGAAGTGGCGCAGCACCGCGTCGAGCGCCTCGAACGCGTACCCCTTGCCCCAGTACTCCCGGTCATGATGTACCCCAGCTCTCTGCCGTCCCATAATCCGGCCTTGCCGATGACGATGTACGCCTCGGCGCTCTCGTCGCCTTCGCCTTCGCTGCTGCTGCCGCCGCCGTCTGGTTTATGTTCTCGGTGACGGTCACCGCCGACGACTCGGTGAGGACGTGAGGCAGATGGCGAACTCCATGACGCCGTTGGTGGGCGACGCGACCATGTAATCGAGGTACTTCTTGGTCTCCTCGCGCGTGGAATGCGGCGGCGTGGACCTGGAAAGGAGAGGGTGTCAGCGCGCTTCGAGCTCCATCCTTCGTTCGTAGGATGCGGATTTGGAGGACTAGATGCAGAACAACTCACCAGTACTTCATGGCTACGGGATCGCTGAACCACTTTTGGAAATAAGGAAGATCTCTATCCTCTGCGGCGCGAAGGAACAGTCTCTCGGTCCATATCTCTGCTTGTGCCATTGAATTAAGGGCAGACGGAGTAATACCAAAAGGACCTGGGACCGTTCAACGACGATAAAGATTTTTGGAAATGCGGAAGGGGCAAAGCCTGAAGCCTTACCAGAGTATGATTCCATATTCTTGATCTAGTAGATTATATGCACACCCAGGCATGAGATACAAAAACATGACTCACTTCAATATATGAATGGCGTGATGAGAACTTATTTCATTATTGATCTTTAACAATGACTCGACGCAAGTTTATATTACTTTTGTTGGATATCGGATTTCTGACGAGACTGCCCGTCCAATTAGTACAATTCGAGCTGCGGTTATCACAGGTCGACGTCACTGGTCGCTTTGTTTGAATCCCGTCTCCGGAGGTTCTGTTACGGCCGACGTTGCGCCTCGTTGCGCCGACGAGTCCGCACAGGCCAGGCACTCAATGACTATCAGTCCTGTTAAGAACGTAAAATAACAGGTGCAGTAAGAGATGTAGTACGGCCACGCCTCCAATTCTACAAAACAGACATTCATTTTTTCCACCGTACAGAATTCAAAAAAGCAAGCAATTCAAAACCCTAACGCATACTGTAGGCCCTAGTGTAGGTATACATACAATATCTGAGCGTACATAAAACATAAGAAAGGAGAGACTACATAGCGCTTCCACAATGGTAACAGAGGGCTGGCAGAATAGGTACCAACATTTACATATGACAAAACATGCAAGATATCAAGAGAAAACAAAGCGATTGCGCCGCTTTCCCCCTCAGGTATATATGTACAGCTTACCTGACGGGATTTATTGCTTCTTTTTCTTGGGAGCAGGAGCAGCTGCTATCCTCTTAGTTAGAAATGCCATGACGTGGACTCAAAAAATCGAAAAGCGTACCTCCTGCTTTAGCCTTCGGTGGAGCCTTCCTCTTTCCACCGCTTTCCATCGCATCCGGGTCCTCAGCTGGGCTCGCAGCCCGCTTGGATTTACTCTTGGTCTTGGTCTTCTTCTCGGTTCGCCATTTGCCTACAGGCGCACCGGGATCGTCCTCGCAGTCGGGGCAGAACCATTCCCCATCTGGACTGCATCGAGAGGCGGATCGAGACACTGGAGGTGCCACGGAGCATCGCACTAGAAACCACACTATATTGAGCATCAAAAGTAAGGATGAACGAGTGAACACGTACCTTGTCGCATTCTAGAGGAGAATCATCCTCTCCGTAATCCTTCTTACACCCAACGCAGACGATGGGTGGGTCCACTTCTTCTGGGTGCCGGGGCATATCTGAGAACTTCTCAGTGGGTTTTGCGAGGATCACAGTGGTATTCTGTCCAGCAGCAATGCTAACGAACGATTGATCAGCAGAAACATGGTACCAAGAACATTGGCGCTCACTCGATGACGTTGACCCCAACGAGAGTGAGATTGCGCGTCGGTTTGCTGGCACTCTTGCGTTCGTCGGGGCCCAATCCAAGTTCCCCTATACATGGAAATGAGCAACCCGCTGTTACTACACTGAGAGCCTGGCCTACCGTTATTGGCGTTCTGACCCCAGCAGACAGTCATGGGGCTGCCGTCGTCGTCAGGAGTGACTAGCCAATGAGTAACGCCTCCTGATCTCGCTAAGATTACCTTGCAGCCCCTACGAAGGAAATCAGAAAGATCACAAAATATTGGAAGACAAGTCTGCGTACATGACGTCCTGCATGTATCTGAAAGACGAATATGGCGATCCGGAGGAGCCTTCCGTCAAGGTCAATAGATGGAAATGTGGAACAACCGCCTTGGCATACCTTCTCCACTGTTTTTCCACTGATGATGAACCGTTAGCCTGATGTCGATACCGATTCATTTCCAAACTACTCACTTTACCGGCCATCCAATACATCCCTTGTTTGTCAATGACAACACTGCTTGAAGGACCAGCAACAATGCCTGAAGCCATCGTAGCTTCGTTCGGACCAGCGAACTGTGGAGAACGATATGCATGAATATTTGCAGCAACAAAAGAGGAATTTTTTACCTGTGGAACGACTTTAGGTTTAAGGCATCAACTTGGTTGCCCAAGCCAAGGCGACAGTAGCCATTGTATCCCCAGACATATACAACCCTGACAAACAGTTAGCACATAAACCATATATAGCTGTTGAAGCGTTCTCTACCCAGTGTCGTCGAGCGCAAGGCTGTGTTGTTGGCCAGAGGCAATATCTACAATGTTCTTTCCGTCCAATTCCCTGATATAAACTAGCAGCACAAGGTTGGAAAAAGAAAGAAAGAGAATAAGCACAGGGCGATGTACCAGGTTGAACCTCGATATCGAACGACGTCTTGTTTCCTGTCGTGATACGCTCTCCGGTGGTTCCATTCCCAAGCTGTCCCTTTTCGGCGCTACCAAAAGCGAAAACTGAAAGCAAGTATAAGAAAGCGAAGGAGATTGAATAGCATGTAATACTCACCTTTTCCAGATTTTGTGCGGACAATAGAGAAGGTGATGCCTGCGGTGGCTTGGACAACGTGTTCTCTTTGTCCTCCGTGCATGACGTTTACAGGTTGGAAAGAAGAAACCTCGGGACATACTGACTGGCCACACTATAACAACATGTTGGGCGATATTCCAAAGGTTTGGCAGCGTAAATGGAGACTTACTTGACCCAAGTTGTTCTGTCCAGCCGCCCAAACCTGGCCGTTGCTCCCAACTAATAGGTGTGGTTTCTCCCGCAAGCTGCGTGGACAAATTTGGTGCCTTGGGGCGCTCCTAGATCTGCTGGATTGACAAGACGAGGGGCATTCTCGGATATGAATTCGACTTCGGGGACGCCCAACGCAGAATAGCCGTTGCGCCCGAACAACCACGCATTGCCTTCAATGTCAAGTGCCACAAAGTGACATCCCGCGCAAGAAGTGTGGATGGAGACAGTCTTGACATTCAACAGCGAGCGAAGGAGATGGGGCTCAAGGAGATCGGGATTCCTGTAGTCGAGTGGGAATGATGGGAGTAGGAGAGAGAGAGCCTGAGTTCTAATGTCCAACAAAGTCAGAAGTTACACGCACTGCGGCTCGGCTTCGGTCCCTGCAGCCCCTCCACGTTCTTTGCGACCAAGTTTAGGCCTGTGCAGACACAAAAATCGAGCATTGGTTGAAGTTTTGATAGTGTGAGAACAGCGAAAACGCACCAATCCGTACCCCCGCATATTAGAACTGCAGAAATATAGAATTAGCCGCGAGAATAGCTTGTTAAACGAGCCAATCATACCTCGGCCCCATGGCTGCGCAGCTGAGGGTTGTGCATCGTCGGTGGCCATTGAGAGCCTTGAGAGTCAGAGTACAAGGGTGGGTTACCGTGGATCACCTTGTCCCATACAGGGCTTACTCCGAAAGGATGTCGTACATTCATGCGTGGGCAACCTACACAAGCATACACAAGCGTCCAACTATTTTCTAAAAAATCGTAGAGCACATATTCCGAGCAGACGCGTATATAGGGGCCATAGACGCGCTCAATTAAAGGTACCCTTCCGATAAGGCTATCTAAAAAAACAACGACGACACTTGTCCAAAAATATATATTAAGCGTGTCCCAATGAATCATGAGATGCAATCAGGACTACAGATATGGATCGTGGTCAAAGAATTGAAGGTAAGAATTAGCCAATGAGGCACTTACGCAAGGAAGTTCCATCCCGTTTGACAGAATACTAAAATTAAAGTGAGCAACACGATCTCACACCAAATCCAGGGGCCGCACCTCAAATTCATCTCCGTAAAACACGATCACATCTCCGTGCATGAGTGTTATGACGAAGCTCGGTTTCGCAGATTTAGCGATCGCTTTGCCCTTCTTGGAGATTTCAATTGATTCCTCTCCGCCGTCTTCATGGTCTTCGGCTATCCATCCTGAAGCAGCAACATCGTGATCTACAATTTCGTTTTTTGGTAATTTACTAGATTCGGCTTCTTGGCTTTCATCCATTGTTGGGGTGCCCATCGACCGAGGGGTAACGACGAGCCCGATCGTACATCCCAAAGCAAGAAATATGACAGACTTGTTTTTGGCTTGAATTATTTCAGAGAGCTATAAAAACATGTCCTTATTTAAAAGAGAAGCGTGAATTGAAGTGTGGAAGAAGATAATCACCCTTTTAGAGTAACCCGAGGTAATCCAAGCGATTATTCTCAGGTCGTTGACTACTACCTGTTCTTCTTGCAAGCCTCCGAACGATCGCGCTGTACGGACCATTAACTCCTTCGCTCGATTCATAGTGGCCGGTATGTTTTCCCATTCAGAATCGGTCGGTGAAGTGTTATATTGAGGGCTCTTAGCCGACCAAACAAAAAACGGAGCTGGAAGAACGAACATCGCTCAGTGGTTGCAACAATACAGAGCAGCAAAATGAAGGCATACTGTTGTCTGCAAAGGACGAACAGTGGAACATTGATCTGTATATCGTTGAGAAGAACGCTGGCAGGCTCCTGCAGGACAGCCGTATTGCTCATAAAAATATGTTTCATAGAGACATTCGGATCCTTCAAAAGATGATACGAAAACGTCCGCGTCCCATTCGGAAAGTGCGCAATAGCAGTGGTTGTCAGTTCCTCCGGATACTGATTCAAGGGTGAAGAGAGAGGCAGTCGTTCTTGGGGATCTCGAAGCAAAAACAAAATTTGAGCATAAGACGCAACAGAGGGGGGCTTATCCTGCGCAGACAGTTTCAGAGCAGCACCCAGAGAAAAGGCTGCAGGACGTACCTTGCAGAACGAACTTAGGCACTTCCGATGCCTCAACGCCGCCTGGAAGTTCAGTCGTCCACAATCTTTACAGAACCAGCCGCGCGGAAAAGACGTATCCATATATTCCCGGCCAAACGGGATGAGCAAATTCAAGGGTATAACGCTCTGGTACAGATCATCCAGCGGAAGATGTCTGAACTGGTACTCATGGTGGCGTATTCGAGCATCGCGGTAACGAGCAGTAGTAGGGAACGAGGCTTCAAGATCGTCGACCTCTTTTGGAACTTTGTCAGCTGATGGGTTTTCGTTTGGAGCCTCTTGAACAGGGGAAGGTGGGTCCCACCAAGGATGTTGGAGATCATAGGCGTTCCCTTCCGCAAGTGTACCCTTCTCGCCTCCAGGAGCCCATTGCAAACGAAATTTCCACCGAACTTGTCCGGACAACGAATCTTGAGCTTGAGCTTTTTTAGTCGACTTGGTGGTCTTGTCCTCAGTATGGATTCGAGTCTCCTATAAAAATGACGTTAAGACAGAAAGTGCATTTAACATTGATCTACATACCTGTATGCCGAGGATCTTGAAATATCCCAACATCGCATAGCCGTATTCGCAGGGCAGCTTCAGCGACCAGTGTTTTTCCAGCAGTCCATTCGAAATGAGGATGGTAAGCGGGCGTCCAAACAAATAAGAATCGGCGAGGGCATTCAACTCTTCAGGAATAGGCGAAGGAACATAGTCACGCAACAGTTCGTCAGTTTTCACTTCAGGATTCGCCAGTGATTCGCCAGGATCCACCAATTGCATGGCATCAGAGTCTTCGCCTATCATGACGGATTTGTGCTGCGAAGCCGGACCGGTATCGGTGGAACGTTCGCCGACTGGAGCTTGAGCATCAGCAGCGCTGGTCGGCATTGGTTTTTTGGGCGGTAGGGGCAAAAAATTGTTGGAGGTCGTTCGCCTTCCTGAGGTGGTGGAGGTGGCAAGAATCGCGTATCTTCGCTATGTACCTTGTTTAGCAGGTGATGTTCGCCTTCTATAGGACTCGGAATACTCGGGTTGGATTGAAAGCGTCGGTGCCGAGGAGGCAAGCTTTGCGTCTGCGACCAAGAATTTTGTACTGCGTAATGGCCCACGGTTGTCGCTGATGCAGGCGCAGGTATAGTATGACCCGCATGATGGCTCGTTGCTACAAAATTTGCCAGTGATTCCCCAGGGGCCAACAATTTCATGACGTCCGAGTCTTCACCTATCATGGAGGACATATGCTGCGAAGTAGAACCAGTATCGGCGTAATGGTGTCCAACGACTGGAGCTTCAGTACGGCCGCTTGTCGACATTGATTGTCCAGGTATGAGCGGGAAACCACGTAATGAATTTTGTTCGCCTTCAGGAGGTGGCGACGAGAACTCCATATCTTCACTATATACACTCCCTTGCGCATAAGATTTCCCTCCAACGGGACTCGAACCAATTGGATTGGATTGAAAGGGTGGGTACCAAAAGGTGTCCTTCCTGCCTGTGCCAAATGGTTGTGCATGGAATAATGGCCCGACATCGAGTTTGCCGCAGGTGTACCATGATCCGCATAACGACTTGAACCCCACCCGGGGGAGGACGGAGGGGAATGCTGTAATTGGTATGCTGCACCAGACGCGGTATTAAAAGCGGTATTAACGAATCTCGTAAAATTCACACCTGGTTGCAAGTAGATTGGACCGGCTTCAAATTTCATTGTATGCGAGATAGGGGGCTCTACAAATCCAGAAGCCGTTGACCCATTTGCTACTTTGAACCCATTATCCAGCGACGAAGATTCCGGTAGCGATTCCCTCAACCCAGGTTTCTTGAAGCCAAACGTGATAGTGGGGAACGCTTGGGGTTCTGATGTAGACGCCGCGATTGTTTGTGTGTTGGGCATTTCATTCTTGATCGTAGGCAGTTATGCTCGTTTGTATCTGGGTTTGGGTCTTGGCTTTGCCCCTGAAAATTGTCCTGTGGGCGACGCTGGTCCTTCAAAAGGTCGAGGAGGGGAAGGAACTTCGATTACGGACGATTTTTGGATGTCAGATTCTTGAGGTATTGGACAAACAAACTTCGTGTTCTGACATCATGTTAGAGCCTGGCTTTTAAAAGATCAGAGAGAAACATACGTGATTAGGTCTAATGACAATGGATCCTGATCATCCCTCTCAACTTGAAAGCATGTATTATCTCGTCAAGCAACAGCATAGGCGTTTCGTACATCGCCCATGAGATTCCATTGAAACACCACTTGGAATTCGACATCTCGGGCATCATGGCAAGTAGTTCCTCCCTATTCTGTAGAGAAGCTTGAGATGGAGTAGAAATGGAAGTCAGATACTAACATTCGTCCATATTCGTGGCCTGAAGTTCGTTTCTTCAATGCAGGCTGCTTCAGCGGGGCTGACGAGTCCAATGGCCCCGGTTCCACCACCTTCCACTTCAAAGACTGGACAAGTGTCGGACGTTTTCCTGGGGTTCTTGAGATTGTAGAACGATTTTGAAAGAAATATGACTTTACCAGCCTTTCCCGCGGAGGTAGCTTTTGCTTTTTTGATGGTGACCGTTTTGGCGGTCTCAGCAGGCGTTTTGGCAATTCTTACACGTTTGGGGGGTTTTGCTTCAGCTGGATCTTATCTTCTCTTGCACGCTTTTTCCCTAGAGGTGTTCTATCAGATGATTGTCATATCCATGGAATTGAATGGCGTCCGTACCCTTCCTTTTTGAGATGCTTATATCTTCCGCGATGCAAAAGGCAGCGGATGATGTCGGTATTGGTTACCTCTATAGCGTCGCTTCTAGTCGTCGATAGTATCATAGCATCGACATCCTCTTGTCGCATCCGCTCCTTGCCTATAAACAATGAATACCTGAGAAATTGCTCCGACTCAATATATAATCAAGCCTCTCACCCTTTGCAGAGACTTTACGCATTGGCAAAACAGAAGTAGAAGCTACAGGTTGCGGAGCATGATGCGAGATAATGGGCTGTTGAGTCAAAAGTTTGGCGCAATTGGATCCTTCGTCTTCGGCGACCGCTTACTTTCTTCAGAAAGTGCGAATATTTCAAATATTGATAATAAATCAGGTCCTGTAAAGCCCTTACTTTGCGAAGGAATCTTGATTTTTGGTATCTGAGAGGTTGAAGCAACAGGTTGCGCAGGTTCGATGGCATCCTTAATATTTTTGGGGGCAATGGACTTGACCGGATTTTTACGAGGCCTTCCACGTTTTTTCACTTAAGGTATTCACAAGTTTGCTTAACTTCCAACATCTGGCAGTAAATACTCGTACCTGTCGAAGCGCCATCCTCGGGTTCCTCAGGCGCGACTTTGACAGGTTCCTCTCTCTGGGATCTCGAGTTCGAGCCATTTCCAGATTCAAGTAGATTAAGCCAGGAGTGCTATGGTGACTGATCTGGGTCATTCAAGAGTGGATTGAGGAAATACAAGATGATAATAGAGGTCCAAGCTGTTGCTCTGATTTGAAATTGAACACTTGTCACCAATCTGGATCAGGGGAAGAATCACATGATCTCGGTATATCCCCGGTCCGATCAGCCTCTGCTCTAACTTAAAGTACGACTCTTACCGTCCCTTCCATCATCACCCCCACCATCGTCGACGCTCTTGCTAGCCACCAGATCATTCTCCTTGACTATGTCAGCTCGTGCATGGACCATGTCAATCGAAGATAGAGAGAAATTGATACAAGGAGCTTTCGAAGGTGATATTCGATTGTTGTCCACGCTCCCCCAAGCTGTGATATTGAACTCGATCGCGATCCAAAGCCAAGAACGGATCTTATAGCCCATATTCCAAGTTCCCTGTTGGTGCTGCCTTTCTTACCGCTGATGGCAAGATTATCAAGGGTGCAAACATCGAGAATGCGTCTTATGGTATGTGCTGGTCTCACAGATTAAGTGTATCTTTGAAGTTATACTTTGAAGTTATACATTAAAATTATAATTGGCTCTAATTATGGTGATCATCTCAGGTGGGACGATATGTGCCGAGCGTACCGCAATTGTCAAAGCTGCTGTGAGCGCCGTATGATCCCAGAGAGATCACGATTCTCAAATGAACGGTTCTCTGTCTGCAGAGCGAGGGCATCCGGTCTTTCATTGGACTTGCAGTGGTAACGTCAGTCCGATAACTCTCTTCTCGTCTATTCATCCTCCTCGGGCCATTTGTCGTTTCCTATTCGCATGACACTCATGCTTAGAACCCCTCTCCTTTTCCAACAGAAATGTCGACTCCGCCATCTCGCCTTGTGGCATCTGTCGCCAGGTAATTCGCGAGTTCTGCGCACTCGATATGCCGATTCTGCTCGTCCCAGGCAACTACCCGCAGAAACTGGAGCAGGGCGAGCAGGCGATGCCTGGGTACACGGAAGGGGGAGTTAAGGAAACGACGCTAGGGGAGCTGCTGCCTGATAGCTTCGGTCCGGAGCATCTGGAGCTGCCTCGGCGGTCATGAAGTGTGTGGAAGTGGGTGGATGCGTGAATGTTGGATAATATTAGGTTTGTTGAAACTTACCGAGCTGTCTCGTTACTCGTTTCAATTATATTGAAGACGCTTTTCGGTTATCTAGGACAAAAATTTAAAGATACCTACCGGCAATTCCATGATAATATTCATTCGGCCTGCTAATAGCTCGTGGCGCTTATGCCCTATATCGAGACCACAATCTCATAAGGATCCTTGCCTTTGAGCACATATACACGCGAGACTCGTGGTCGCGCTACCAAAACACCGCTTTCTAGTATACTAAAGAAGTTGAGTACATTGTGCCTCTTAGTTCTACATGTCAGCTCTCCCGACTCTCAGATAAACCCGCATTCTTAACAAATCATCAGCAATGGCTATTCATCCATTTTGATTTCTCACACTCAACATAGTGTGGCCCTTTACAGCGCTTTGAACTGCTCTTCCCTTGCTCCTTACTATACGCACACCCGACGGCCTATAATCGACAACAATAGTTCCATCAACTCCACAAAAATGCTCTTCCTTGCTCCTCCCTCGCCGTTCCTCGCCGTCTTGCTACGGTTCGAGCGTTTACATCGATGAAGCTGGTGTAAATTTAGTTTCGAGTAGGTCCGCACCCTTCTCCTGAAGCTTCCTTTTCCTGACACCCTTCAACAGCCCTTCAAGAAGATGGAATCGTCGTCTCAGGGTTGTATGAAAAATCCTCGGGCATAGCAGATAGGACTCGTGTTATATTTGTTACAATTATGTGGTACGTTGGCAAGTGGGATCTGGAGGCCTATCAAACCTGCTGACAAAAACTATGGTAGGTTGGCTGTTGGGACACTCGGGGAGTCGGCGATGGACGCTCTGGGCGCCAGCCTAATCCATGAATCTCGCGCAGACCACATGCCGGTGACTATCATCAAACCGTATCTGCCATAATCCATTGCATCCGTTGTAACATCAATCCTAAGATTATCTTTCCTCTTTTCTTGTGCTAAAATAGATCCTGACTTGGGGATTGTATAAAACGATATCCTCCGTGCTGACAAAAGGTGCGACTCAGATGTGGTCTCGTTTCCTCATCTTCTCTGCTGGACTGCACATCCAGGCTTCGTTGGCCGCTTTCTTCTCGGACGTCAAGGATTTGCCGGGTCTAGAGTACGACTTCATTGTCGTTGGAGGTCTGTTTCTGTCGTTTTTGACCGTCTAAGCAATGCTTGACTGTCGATTGCTATCAGGTGGTACAGCCGGAAATGTAGTGGCAAACCGTCTCACTGAAAATCCAAGTATCTCTGTCCTGGTATTAGAAGCTGGATATCGTAAGCTTTCCTTCATTTCGTTGATATCGTATGCAAGCCCACGAGACATACTGCACTTTTAGGAACGATGGCATTCTGAATATCAGCATTCCGTTTTTCGACACGCGTGCAACGCCACGAACCAGCGTCGATTGGAATTATACTACAGTTCCTCAAACGAATTTGGATAATCGCGCTATTCCGTATCCGAGAGGGTTCGTAATAGGCGGGAGTAGCTCTGTTAGTGAGTGTATCCTGTGCTATGTGAGCAGATTGACAACAACTTATGTGTGTTTAACTTTGTAGATTATTTGGCCTATACACGCGGTAGTAAAGAGGATTTCGATCGATATGCTGCGCTATCCGGGGATCCTGGATGGGGCTGGGACGCAATGACACCTTTCTTCCGTAGGGTATGTTTTTTCTCTTTTTGTGTTCTTCTTTTTTGGCGTGCTTTCCAGCATTATTAACATCTTTTTTCCTGGGTAGAATGAAGTCATCACACCACCAGCTGATCATCATAATACCACAGGCCAATTCGACCCCAGCGTGCACGGATTTCATGGAATTAATTCTGTCAGTCTGTATGGATTCCAAGAACCGATTGATGCTCGAGTTGTAGAGGCTACGCAACAGCTACCTGAATTCCCGTTCAATCTTGATTACAATTCTGGGTCGCCCATTGGTGTTGGTGAGTTGCATTTTAATTTTGATTGGTTCAAACCTAATCTCGTTCGATGCAGGGTTCACACAATATACCATAAAGGATGGAGCGAGAAGTAGCTCTGCTACGTCTTATCTCGGACCGCAATTCATCAAGAGGCGCAATCTCGACGTCCTCCTCCATGCGCGTGTCTCTCGTGTTTTGAGCACGGGCACTGTCCAGGGTCAACCGGTCATGCAAACCGTAGAATTCAAATCGTCGACTGGACCACTGACACGCGCGACTGCGCGCCGAGAGGTCATCCTCTCCGCGGGCGCTGTCAACTCTCCGCAAATCCTCTTGCACTCTGGAATTGGCGACAAGGAGACGCTGTCCAAGTTTGGCATCAAGACGCTCGTGGATAACCCGTCTGTTGGCAAGAATCTGTCCGACCACCTGATTGTGCTCAACGAATGGAATGTCGACTCGACGGATACGTTTGAAGCTTTCACTAATAATGCCTCGGCCACGCAAGCGCTTGTGGATCAATGGGAAAAGACGCGCAACGGCGTGCTCGCTACTGGTTCTTTCAATAACATCGGATGGGTCCGTTTCCAGGAAAATTCTTCGATTCTACAATCGTTCCCGGATTCCGCTGCTGGTCCCAATACGCCGCATGTTGAACTGCTGATATCTGTGAGCTATCACCTTTTGCTGAGACTATGCACCGTCGAACTTATTGAGCCGTAGAATGGAGTAGCGCGCCCTCCTTTCCCGCCAAGTGGCAACTTCCTGTCTGTGAATGTGGTGTTCTTGACACCGGCGTCGCGTGAGTATCCTAACAAGGTATCCTTGATTCCACCCGGCTGACTGTTCGCGCAAACTAGGCGGCACGGTCACCATCACCTCGTCCGACCCCTTCCACGCACCCGCCATCGACCCCAACTTCCTCTCCACGGAATACGACATCCAAGCCCTGCGCGAAGCCGTGCGCACCGCGCACCGCTTCGTCGCCGCGCCCGCGTGGGCGAACTACACGCTCGGCCCCGTCAGCAACGCCACCACGGATGCCGCGATCGACGCGGTGGTGCGCGCCACGGCGGGCACGCTGTTTCATCCTGTCGGGACGGCGGCGATGTCGGCCAAGCACGCGGGGTATGGTGTTGTGGATCCGGATTTGAGGGTGAAGGGGGTGATTGGGCTGAGGGTGATTGATAATTCTGTGGTGGTATGTTGGGCTTTCGTCGGTTCTTCGTTGTGTGATAAGGCTGATGCAAATGAAAATTTCAACAGCCAAGGTTGCCCGCTGCTCATACACAGTTCGTTGCTTATGTTTTCGGAGAGAGAGGTGCTGATTTGATAAAATCTGCATGGGGCATCTAAGGATTTGCCGCCTCGTAGTCATCAATATCAACAGAAATGTCTGCAATCTGTTGCGATATGAACAATAGAATACACTTATGGAATACTGTAAGCAAGCCAAGCCTCCCGGTCACCCTCGTTTCCGCCGACCCAGCCACTCAAAAGGGCGGTGACGGCGGTCTTTGCCACCCATCCAGCTAAAATGATGATGGTGGTGAAGATGGGGTGTATGTCTAGTATGACTGATGAAAGATGCGCAGAAATGAGAACGCGTGGGCAGGATGAGAAAACATGACATCACTGACCACGAAGCCCGAACCCTGCAGACATGCCTCCTAGAATGTTACGCACAATCCATTCACGATCTGCCTCGTCATCGAGGATCTTGAAGGCTGCGAGGACGAGGCTGCTGCTGGTGTGGTTTGAAAAAAGTTTGGCCCAGTCAGGAAGAATATATTCTTTTGATTGGGTCGATGTGGGCAGCCATATTGTGAGGAGAAATAGGAGGAAGAGTTTGGTGATCGATGAGTAGAATAGGCTAAATGATATCATGGAGAGGCTGTGAACGCATGTCAGTATTCTGGCTCAAGGGATGATGGTATATTCATACCGGAATTCCTGACGAAGATTAGATCTTGTTATGGATTTTTGAGGGAACCATGATCGGAAGAACGTCATCAACTTCATTATGAAGTAACAGGCGAGCGTGACACCACCATGAAATGCAAGAGTCTCTGATCTCGAGGTTTAGTTGTGCGTGTACATTGGCTAGGAAAATGCGTACCAGCAGCCGTTCCAAAAAAGACGCGCAGAAAGGCTAGGACTGCTTGCTTGGTCCACCGAGTCGTTTCCGAAACTCTATCGCTATCTACATCAGAACATAGTCAGAGATCGAGCAGTACGTCGAGAGAGAATTGAGTCTTACTTAGGTAGCTCGACCTGATGACTGGATGGAATGAGACGCGTAAATTCCGAGGAGCCCAGTAGTCAACCTACATGCATCTGTGAATATGAGCGCAGTCCCAAGTTGGAAGAGAAATAGCCAGCTGTCCTAGAGGTGGTTTGCAGGTCAATACACCCGCAGCAGATTAAACAGAGAAACCACGCACTATTTCTTTTCGTGATTTATTTCGAGCAGCCGCAGTATCCTGGTTCCTGTTCGTTTCGTCGCTGGTTGCCTTGCTCTTTCCTTGAAGTCTTCGTGGCTCTGTCCCTCGGTTATATAGCAGATGTCGATATACCCCGAGTTTGAGTAATATCAGGTCCAATAGTATCGTTAATGAATCATGTTCAACATAAGGATCAACGAATTCGTGGCAGCTAGGCTACGTCCGGCGAATATTCATGAGTGTTTTCAGCTTGCAATATCCTGAGTGTGATTGGGACGAACGCATTGCTCTAGTCGAAGGTTATATTCGGATTCGTATACGGTGTAGAGATAGGGAGTAATGTTGGTGCATGTCGTGCAGATGGGCATCGACGTTGAGGACTGAGGGAGAGAGTTTGGAGAGAGTCGAGAGAGAGTTGAACTTACTAAGAGACCAGGCGCGAGAGAGAGATAAGAACGCGGTCACGGGGTTTCACCCCGTCGACTGAACAAAATACAAAACTCTGTTGATGCGCCTGCACGCCTGCCTAATTCAATCACAGCAGCAGCGGCAGCATCAAACAAACAATCCCCTCGCCTTTTACTAGGGGATTCCGTGATGCTGCCGCATCCAATGCTGCAATACAATCTTTGGAAACCACCTTCCTTCGGAAGAATGATGCTGTTGTATCACGTTGATTCTTTATTTTTTTTAAAACTTTAATTGGCAGCTCACAGCCTCGCCTCACCCGGGCACCCCTCAAGGCCCAAAATTCAAATAAACTCTCGAGTCTTTCGACATTTATGTATTATGAACATTCAATGAATTTCAATCTAACGACGGACTCGTCGAGTCGTCACTCCACTGTCCAGACTCCAGAGAATATCAGCCGACGACAAATTCAAAGAAAAAAAGACTAAAAAACAGGCAGTTCAGCGTGAATTGTGGATGGCCAACGTGGGGATCGAACCCAAGACCTTCGCGTTATTAGCACGACGCTCTAACCAGCTGAGCTAGTCGGCCGATACACCTCCGGATGGGAGAAGAATCCCGTCGCGCATCCAAAACGGATCTACTAATTGTACGAGGCGAACATCATGTCGCGGGTCGCCCCTTGGGGTAAATATTGGATCAGATTTTGTATACTTGAAAGTTGAATCTCCTGTTGTGGAGAGTTACAGGACAACCTTTGTGTCATTTGCAAATTAATGAATAAGATATCTAATTACTACTAAGTTACATGATGATGATGTATGAAGATATGTACCTCTATATGCTCAAAATCGCGATACATATCCCCAAGGTACGTCAAATTGTAGAGTCCCAAAAGCCTTGTTCCACATCCGGTAGGTAGGTATAATAAGTACTGACAGCCCCAGCGCACGCTCATAGAACGCCCAACAGCCCAAGGCCCGGGATACCATAATTCACAGCCGCGAGGAACAGAAGCAGAGGGACGATAGATAGCAGGACGAGCTGATTCCGCGACGACGTATCGGACGGCGACCACCAGCGCACCTCCGACCACAGCAAGGGTCCGAACACGATGCAGGCCGTATAAAACTACACGTTTCCACGATGAGAAAAGGAATTTAACGAATGTGAAATGAGACGTGGACTTACCACACGGAGACTCTTCACGAAAAGAGCAGGATATTGGAATATACTCGGCACCTCATAGACAGGCTTGACGCCATTGCTACAAGGATTTCCGTTGGCATCAAGTCGAGGTGACGGCGGCGGTGAAACGCGTTGGGGATGCGTGAACATGACATAGATAGCGTAAAATGCGACAGAGAAGAAATGGTATGCGAGGAGAGCAGGTGATGGTGCAATCCTAAAATATAAAATCAGTACGAGAAAACTCATCAAAGAATGCTAAACACACCCTGAGAGGAGCGAGACGGGACCATTGATACATTCGCCTCCGCGTTCGAAATACTTGAAGCACCCCGTCCGTAGAACCTGTAATTCTTCACCTGTGATAATACAAGTTAGCTTCAAGGACTAACAAACACGTAGCGCAAAGCCATCACTTACCGTCCGCACCAAACAGGTCATACAAAGCCACGCTCAGAATGTTAACCGTTGACGCCAAGGGTTTCCGATCCCAATGCCAACGATGCAGCACCTTCTTTACCTGCTTCCAATTTTTGAAGTCGTCTACCGAACCAAGGAGGTCGCGTAGAACCACGACATCATTCAAAGCCACGGTCATACCGCCGCCGGTAAGAGGGTGGCGCATATTCCACGAGTCGCCGATGAGGATAGCGCCCGCTTTCGAGTGAGAGGTGCCTTGCTCGATGGGTGGGAGGAAAGAATTGGGCATCCGTCGCAGACGATCTTTGTCAAGCGCTTTTTGGATGGGGAGGTGGAGGGCAGAAGGGAGTTGGGGGACGACGTTTTGGAGAATATGGGCCTGGAGAATTATGTTAGGCAGTAATAAATATTGCAGGCAAGGAAAATATCTACCTTGAGGTCGGAGGGAAGAGGTTGCTTGACGTTGACAAGCATACGGGTATCATGTTCAGAGATTTGGTATAACAGCACAGGCCCGAAGCCTTTGACTAGGGCAACTGTGCCATGGTTGGGTATTGGAAGGCGCGCGTCCTCAAGGATAGCGCCAACGAAGTGACTCTTCGTTTCGGGTTTCACAGCGGAAGCGCCCATGACGGAAGTCCTGAAATTAGAAAAGCAGCCGTCGGCCACAATCACTAAATCTGCGAACAGGGTTTCTTTTGAGTCTTCAACACCGTCCGCGCCTTTTTTCGTTAAGCCGACACCAACTATTGTCCCGCTGCGGTCCCCCTCGATGAGCTCTGTTACGGTCGCCTCTATCAGCTCGACGCCCTTCGCTTTCCGCGCCGCTTCCCTCAACTTCATGATAAACCTCCCATGGTGGAAACTCCGCCCTTCATAGGAGCCGGGATATGGGATATGCACCGACTGTCCGTCCTCCACCACGCAATAGCCGTTGACAGTAATGGCGTCGATGCCCTCCAGGCAAGACTCTATCCCCAGACGCTTCATCGCAATCACGCCGCCAGGCTGGAGTAGTTCTCCGACAATGCGGTCGGGTTCCGCGAGCGAGCGTTCCACCACGCCGATCCGTAATGGCGTTGATCGCGGAAGAGTGGAGAGTCCATGCGCGAGAGCACACCCAGCGATGCCAGCGCCGACAATGACGATATCGTAGTGCGGCTTGACATTAGACATAATGTAGGAGGACAGCGACGGTGAGTGGGAGAATCGTTACTTTGTCGTGAAAGTTCGTCGAAAAGTCGCGTCAATGAAATACGACATTTCAAATCGGCCCACTTCTTAATTCGGCAACTTCCGTACTGTCTCGAACGCGACGTTAGAGAGGAAGCAGCAGCCTGGACAGCGGCGCGAACGCCGTCTAGCCTGATACTTTGTCTCGACTCTAAAATAATTGCATGTCCTTCATTGCAGTAATTTGCATGTCGGATGATTTGCAAAAAAAAAAATAAACATCTAAATGACGAATCACGATGAATTTCCCAGCTCCGTTCAAATTCGAGAAGCATAATGCATTATGTCCATATCACAACAGTTATATACCGTTAAGCTGGAGGACCTCCCAAAAAGAAAGTAGGTAAAAACAGCAAAATAAATATTGAGATCCGTAGATCTACCACTCCGGGAAAGCGTGTCATCCTTGTGCAGGGGCCATGCTAATCTTCTCTGTATCGTTCCAATTTTTTCGTATGTCACCCCGAAGGGGACATATTGTGTTGCTAAAAGTAGAAGCCGCTAGACAGGATTTTGTATTTTGTTTGGTCTGCGGGGTGAGCGCTACACAGCCACCGCGGTACTCAGATACCAAGTCTAATCTCTCGTCGCTCAACCTGATTCACGTCGCCCATGAACGGAGCAGTTTTTCCACTATTCAAGAGGCCTATAATATTCTCAGAAGACCCTGTTACTTAGATTAACATGTATGTACTTATATTGCCTGGGTGCTTGCTGGGCGTTTGCTGGGTGTTGAATTTTCTGGTTCATGAATTGGGATGCTGCAGAGTCTTGCTCTGTGCTTTTCCAATGCATCCTCGGCAAATTTTGATAAACATATACACCCTCTTTCAAGTTATAAGTACTCAATCCAACTCTTTGCTATCCAACTTACGCCAACTCGAAGCCGCCTCGCGAATTTGGAGATTCGTTGAAATGAGAAATTTAACACGATTGTCACCCATATTTGATTAAGTTCTGGCACGCGGTGGCGGACCAATAGCGGACGTTTCTAATTTTGCGATGTTCTTGGGTCCGCCATGATCGTTTTTGTTCGTTGGCAGCGGCCAGCTGAGAGCTCGACGGGCTCCTAGCCTCCTCCCATATCCCGACAGCTCTAGGGAGAGCTTTGTAAATACCTGTACGTGAAAAATGATCTATCTATCCGAGCGATGCTGATTCTATATCGTGTTTAGGTTGTATATCCTGTAACTTGAACCTGGGTCCTTTGTAAATCGTTGTCCGAGTTCAGCACTCAGCACCGGGCCTCAGGCTTCGCCATTCGATTTCGACGGAAAACTATTTATTTGGGAGATCGGTTAGGAGACTACTGGGTGGAAATCCGACTCTTCAGATTCATTCGCATCGGTAAGCCTGACTGGTGAGTTGAAATTCGCGGATCAGCAAATCTCATCCTGACAATAGGTGACTCCTTCCGCATAGACATAAAGAATTCACTGAATCTTCATTGAAAATTTTCAAGTTACCTTCGATGGATCATATTTACGATGCTGGGCCTACAATGCCAACGAACGAGCTACAGCTCCATGGACACACGAACCCCAACCACCCGCCGCTTCCATCCACATCTACACTCGCATCCGAGACGCAAATACTCTACATGCCCATAATATCCCCTCCAACACCTGCGCCATCTCCCCGACCCGCTGTCAACAACATTCCTCTCAGCTTTCAATCGCAATACAATGCCATTCAAGCGCCTCCACTCCCTCTATCGTCCTTCGAGATGAATGCCAATAACCCCGCCCTGCGCCGCGAATATCTTTTATCCATCATCCGCTCCTGCACCCCAGACGAGCTGTTCTTCATCTCGCAGACAATCGGCCCCATCCTCAAGCGCGAATTCTCATTCTCCCTACCCGAAGAGCTGGTGCTGCACGTCCTGCTATTCGTGGACGATGTGAAGACCCTGCTGAACGCCTCGCTGGTCAGCAAGCGGTGGCGGCGTATTGCGAGAGATGAGAGTATATGGAAGGCGATGGCTGTTGCATATGACTTTGACGATCTGGAGGAGGCCGAGGAGGAGTGGAGGCGGCGGCAGGAGAAGGCGCTTCATCGGAGTAAATTCGGGTCCGTGAAGCCGCATCGGTCTACGCATGCCTCGAGCACGGAGGGTTCGGCTCCTTCACAGGAAGAAGGCGAACCTTGCCCTCTCTCGAGTCTTCCCAAACCATCTCCGTCGATTTCTGCCGATGCACAACTCCCTCGTCCCCAGTTTTCCTATCGCCGATTTTTTAGAGACACCTGCATCATCCGTAAGTCCTTCCATCCCTCATTTTCCCCCCCTTCCATCCTTATCCTCGCCCCCTTCTCACCACGCGAGCCTATCCACAGACACCAACTGGCGGCGCGGTGGCACGCTGCTCAACGCGCACCGGCTGCCGATCATCAGCCCGGACAGCGGCACGGTGACCTCGCTCGCGCTCGACCGGCGGTGGGTCGTCGTCGGGCTCGCGAGCGCGATGATCAAGGTGTACTCCGCGCGCACGGGGCTGTTCGTGCGCACGCTGCGCGGGCACGAGTCGGGCGTGTGGGGCGTTTGTCTGGTGAGCCAGGGCGGGTATCTGCGCGGGGGTGGCGCAGGGGCGGCGGGTCGGGCGGCGCCGGCGCCTGCGGGCGATGGGGACGATGGCAGGGGAGAGGAGACGGGGATGGGTGATGACGAGGGGGGTAGTGGCGCGTATGCGGAGGGGTCGCGCAATTGGACGCAAACGCGGAGGAAGAGGCGGTCGGATGGCGGAGATGCTGACACGCATGCAACAGGCAGTGGGCTCGCGGACACTGATCAAACGGGAGGCGGCGCAGGCCCAGCGGACAGGAGACGGGCAAGCAGCAGCAACGGCGCCGCCGACGACCTCCTCCGCGCGCGCATGGCCGGGCTCAACACCGCGCACGCGACCGGCGACGGGCTGCACGTCATGCCAGGGGGCCCCTCGCTCGCGCATCTCGTGCCGCCTGCAATGCAGCGCGCTCTGGGGCTCAACCTCTTCTCTTCGTCGTCGTCAGCTTCCAGCGGCCGCAACGAGGAGAGTGGTGCGAGCTCGGAGGAGGAGGGCGGTGTGTTTGAAGGAGCTGACGATGCGGTGGACGGGGGTGGCGGCAGAGATGCGAGCGCGCCGCCTCGGCGGCGGCGGCGGCACGCGAAGCAACGGCGGACGCCGTGGCAGTATGTAGATGAAGACGAAGATGGCGGAGGAGAGACGCCGACGACGGAGAGCCGCGAAAAGCCTTTCAATAATTGTTATTCGTCGCATGGATGGGGACAGCCGAACCCCATCATCGTCAGCGGGGGGTGCGACAAGGTGGTCAGAGTATGGGATCTCAAATCCGGGTGCGTATCGCCCCTTCTCCCCCTACGCATCGCATTCCATATCGCTTTGCTGACCGATGCGTGCATTTTTTCCGCTTCGAACATGCACAGACAATGCATTTACGTCCTGCACGGGCACCTCTCGACGATCCGCTCGCTGCGCGTGCTGAACCACCGCCCGATCGCCGTCACTGGCTCGCGCGACGCGACGCTGCACGTGTGGGACGTGCAGCGCGGCCGCCGGCTGCGCGTGCTCGAGGGGCACCAGGCGAGCGTGCGGTGTCTCGATGTGTTCGGGGACAAGGTGGTCAGCGGGAGCTATGACCATACGTGCCGGGTGCGTGTGCAGTGAAATTCGCTTTTTCTGTATGAGTGTACTTAAACTTGTTTGGCGCGGATAGCTTTGGAATATCGATACAGGGGAGTGTCTGCATGTCCTGCAGGGCCATTTCTCGCAGATTTATTCCGTCGCGTTCGACGGCGTGCGGATCGCCTCTGGCGGGCTGGACACCACCGTGCGCATATGGGATGCACAAACAGGGTACGTACGCTCCCTCTTCCCATCCAAAAAACATCGGAACGCTAACAAAAAGCCATCCCACACAGGCAGTGCATCGCGCTCCTCCAGGGCCACACCGCGCTCGTGTGCCAGCTGCAGCTCGCCCCAACCCTACTCGCCACAGGCGGCGCGGATGGGCGCGTCATCACCTTCTCGCTCCAAACCTACACCGCGCAGCACCGCATCGCCGCGCACGACTCCTCCGTGACCGCGCTGCAGGTCTCCGCCGCGTTCCTCGTCACGGGCGGGAACGACGGGCGGGTGCGGGTGTACGAGACGCGCACGGGGGCGCTGGTCAGGGAGCTCGGGGGCGCGAGCGAGAGCGTGTGGAAGGTCGCGTTTGGGCGGGGGGTGTGCGCGGTGGCGTGTCGGCGGGCGGGGAAGACGGTGGTGGAGATTTGGAGTTTGGGGCCCGGCGGGCGGGGGGCGGGGGAGAGGGGGCGGAGTGCGGCGGTGAGGTATGTGTAGGGTGTGTGGGCTGGTGGTGATGGTGTTGGCTGTTATCGTTATTGGTGCTTATATCTAGTCAATGGCTTCTTCTTGGCTGTGGAAGGGTGTTTGTTTTCTTTGGTTCTAGTTTCATTCTAGTCATGTTGTAAAATATTTTACTTGTTGTTTCCTGAGTCCATTTTCTGCTGCCCAAGGCTGATTGTCCAATACTTAGGTATGGCAAAATGGTTTACGGACGAGGCGAAAAAAACACCCAGCCCAGATCACTCAATTGAACGACAAGACCGGTGATTTAGCGCAGAAGGTCATGGACATTTCCATCAACAAACGACTCGGCTTTCTCGAAGCCATCGCTGTTGGCAAGGTCTGTTGTATATATACATCTCAGTCATTCAATCAACAATAACGTACCACTGGCATCGACATTGAGTCACAACCTGAAGGTGCCCTGCACGTACTTACAACGCGGAAGATGTACACCATTTACAACGTTAACTGCAATCCATTTATTTATCATCTGGTGTCTTATCTGCTATTTTTTTTTCCTCGCCACAGATTATTCACGGTCAATCTTACAGTAAGACACTGTGGCGTGCAAATAACACCACAAACCAACCACAAACGCTACAAAAACCGTGCGGAAGTTCCTCCAGTACATCAGCCTTGCGCCCTTGCGTCGTGCACTCTTCCATTTGATTATTGATTGGAGCATATTTACAACTTACCCTTTGAATGCTTTCATCTTGCCTTTTTCATGTGATTTTGTCCAGAACGATAAGGACTTGCGCTCTACTTGAGCGCAAGTGAGCGCAAAAGTCAATGAGTAGCGCAAGTAAAGGAATTTCACGGGAATTCGATCAAACTGTGTTGATATTTCGAAAGAACGAAGAAACATTGAGGAGTCAGTCAAGACCAGGAACTATTTTCAACATATTCTAATGGGCCAAATCAAAGAGCCAATTGTCATCACACTATCTAACTAATATTTCCTAACGAAGATATTGCAATATTGCTGATGAATTGCGGAAATGCACATCCGCGGCTCTGGGATGTTATCCTAGATAGCACGGAAATTTTTATTAGATATGTTTCTGATTAAATTCATGCTAGAACTCTTACCGTTTAATAATTCGCATAGGTAGAAAGGGCGGTCAAGTTGCTGGCAATGTAGAGGTCGGCAATGGTTTGCGCCGCACCCTCGTCCGCGGGGACCTTGATCGTCCTTTCGGCACTGGACGCATCCGCGTACTTGAAGTAGGCAGGAGAACTGCAGTTCGCAGCCGCCGCCGCAGCGCCTGCCTCCCTGGCCTGGCCCGGCGCACGGCGGCGCCCCTGGGTGGAGTGGAACCAATTGAGGTGGGTCGCGCGCGTGCCTCCGCCGTTGAAGCACTTTGTGCCAGAGCCGAAGAGCGAGAAGAGGAAGTCCGAGCAGCCGCTCCCGGTGTATCCCTGGCCCTCGGTGCCAGAGGGGAGATTATTGAACTGGGCGGAGAATCCGAAGCCAGAGGGGAGGGAGCAGCAGATGGACCCGCCGTCGGTGCAGCCAAAGGAGGAGCCGCTGCAGGAGACGGTGCTTGCAAAGCCTTCATAACTGACGGTTTGTGCGAGAGCGGAGGATGCCAGCGCGACAGCAGAGACGAGGGTTGCGAATTTGAATTGCATGATTGGCGGTTGTTGGTGGAAAAAGTGTGTTTAAAGGTTTTGTTGAGGAAGAATAATACCTGAGCTGGGGCCTGAGGTTTATCGTCAGTTTCCCTTCCCTTATATACGTTTTTATTGGCGTCTGACAGTGCTTACTTGCGAATCGAGCGCTCATTCCAGTGGATGTTGCTCCAACAAATCATGGGGCACGTTCAATATGCAGATCCCACCCCGCTGTTCTCGCTGTCGGACTGCACAGTAACTGCAAACTACAGGACTTCCAGTTTAATTTTAGAAAGAACCCAGAGGTGGCTCTCCGTATCTGTCGCCGTTATTTTTTGGTGCAGTCTTCTGCGAAATTATAAGCATAATACTACTGCATTCCCTGAAGAGGTGTTTCTTTCCAGTTTGTCTGGATACCTTTGTGTACTGGACAGTAACTTGACATCATATGCGATGACAGTTGCACAATGACATGTAAATCTCTAGATTTGAGCGCTTGATTCAGAGCGTCCGTAGCGAGAATGAATGCAGCCAGTGGTTGAAGATTCGTTAAAAATAGACATGTATAAATACTGTCCAGTCCAAAGGAGCTGGAAAATTCCAAGTTAGTCCTAATGCATGAAACAGAAACACCTCCGAAGGCTCCACGGAAAATAAAGCCAAGTTGCTTCGAATGTGAAGAAAAAACAGCTGAGAGTACTATATGTCCAAAGGGAACACAGGGCCAACACAGGGCCCATCTTGACATCCCCCTCGAGTATGTACTCCAACAAAACCAGAATGTCAATTCACTATGAACCCCAAAGCGGGGAAACTTCCCAGGGTGACCCAGGATATTTTCCTTTTTCCTTGTCTAACGGGCAATAATGGGTGGCAGGAAATGTTTACTAGGCCGAGACTGGCCAATTTTCTAAACCAAGTTTTCGAGTGATTTGCACTGGTTCCCAAATTTACCCGGTTCTGCTCTGGGTTTTCGGGCACTTTTTCTCAACTTTTTCTTGATCTTCCCGGGTGCTGGGCGTGGACTGGCGGCGCGGCATGGTGGGCATTGGTGGGGAGGGCGGGTTGGAGGTGTGGAGGGTGGGCAATTTTAACCATCGTAGCAAGTAATGTGTATTGTACCACAGGCCATGTATTCCTATGAATAAAAGCACTTTTACCAGCATTTTATTTCATTCAAACTGAGGGATTTCATCTGTGCCAACAAGGCTAAATACCATGCCCATTGCCAAACGAGGAATCAGTCATAATATCCCGTTTTTTATGGCTTACATCGCACCCAGGAATGTGGAAATATCGCAGGTAATAACTCCTGGAAATTCCTGGGTTGCAGATTCCCTGTTCAACATGGTTCATCCCTGTTTTTCAAGGAATTTTTATTTGGTGAACTAGTTATTTAACTACATCAAACAGGACTTTTACACGGAAAATTTTCCCCGCTTTGGGGCTCGTAGTGCAAGGTCATTCGCTCAAAAATCCAAGAACTTTTAACCTTGTAGTCATTGCAGATTATGTATGGAATAGTGCAACAGGAAAACTCAAATAGGTATGTATGTATGTCTGTACTACAAAAAGCGGCCACTAAAAGGCCTGAAAAAGCATGATGGAAGGCGATGCGATAAATACATAAGTAATAAGATGTGCGATCAGCGGGGCGGGATGGGATTACGGGCGCGTAAGGCGGATTACCGTGGGATGGGGTAGCATATCAGATATCGGTGGGCAGTATGGGCAGTATGGGCGAGAAGGGCAATATGGGGTAGGTGGTGGTGGTGGACAGCATGGTGGTGGGGGGTACTTTTTGTCTATGCGGATGATGCAGAGGGCCTGCTATAAGATAAGGGGTTGAGTGGGGTGGGGTGTTCGAGGAACCGGGCAGCGTGCGACGCTACGCGCACGCACGCACGCATCAGGCATCCGCAGCACGTCTGTCGGTCGGCGGCGGCGGCGGAGTGCGGTGGTGGTAAGACATGGAAGGACGGACGGCGCACGGCCTATGAGGAGCTGTACTTGATGAGGCCCTCGTAGATGGAGTACATGACCGCGGCGTTCGGGACGACGCGCATGAGGTGCGCGGAGAGGCCGCTGTAGAGCGTGCGCGCGCCCTCCTCCGCGATGACCAGGCGGAGGGTCTGTAGGAGGCCGGTGTATTTGACGACGCCGTTGACGCTCGGCTGGCGCAGGCGTGTGCGCAGCACCTAATAGGGAGAGGGATGGTTAGTGATATTTTAAGTGGCTGATGGAGGACGGAACTCACCTCGTGTGGGTAGGTGATGAGGCTGGCGACGAGCTTGGCGGCGCCGGCGCTGCCCAGCATGCCGGCCCAGCGCGACACCGGTCCATGGCCCTCCACCGACTCGCTCAGCCTCTTCAGCCTCTCATACAGCACCCACTGGATCGTGCCCTCCGTCACGCCCAAATAACTCGCGCTCAGGCCCTTATAGAACCCCCGTACCCCCTCCTCGCGCAGGATGCGCTGCACGCAGAGCCAGCTCCCGCCGAGGACCTGGCCGGAGCCGTGCGCGAGCTGCAGGCGCGTCTTCACGACCCAGATGGGGTTCGTCGCGGTGCCGGTGACGATGCCCGCGCCCGCGGCGGCGGTGAGGTGCACCCAGCTGTTCTCCTGCCCGTTGTTGAACTTGTCGGCGATGAGGCGCTTGCCGTTGCCGTAGGCGAAGAAGTTGATGGAGCGCGCGGGGACGACGCCGACGAGGGTGGGGCCGAGGCCCTTGAACAGCGCGCGGAAGGACTCCTCGCGGTAGATGTCGCTAACGGTCCGTCTGCGTCAGCAGGCGGACGGTGGGTGGGCATAGAGGCAGGGGCAACGCACCGGATGATGTAGCCCGTCTCGACAAAGTTGTAGAGCAGGTTCGCGGGGCGCGGGGCGCCAAAGACGGCGCTGCCCGCGCCGCCACCACCGATTACGTTGACGGCGGAGTGCTTCTGGCGGAAGAGGTCGGACTGGAGGCGGGTCTTGACGACGTCGAAGGGGCTGGTGACGATGGCGCCGCACATGCCGCCGAGGCTGTAAGCAGGTTTCATGGGGTCAGCGGGACTCTATGGAGCGAGAGACGGGGGCACTGACCCTCCGGCGACGAAGTGCAGCCACGGGCTCGGTTTCTTGGGAGGCGCAGGGGGGACGGGGAAGACATGACGGGGGCGCCTACTAGTTGGCAGAAGACAGCAGAACATAGGAGTGGTGCCCCTCCTTATTTTTTCACACGTCACGTGCGCGGGTCCAAAAAAGGCGCGATAAGATTCCGCCGTGCGTTGCCCGCCATGCACCTCACCGACGACGGCGACGACGACCTGCGCGCCCGCATGTCCCCGTAGCCCCACTCGCCGACCGTATATCCCTGCAACATGTTCTGTCTGTCCGTGCTCAAGGTGCGTGCATCCGCCGGGCTGCTGACGCGGCGCTGCGGGCGTGACTGACTCACGCCCTACCCGTCTAGGACACGGTGGCCGTCCACCCGACCAACTTCGGCGCGCCCCCCGAGGACGCGCTCATCGCGGAGCTCAACAAAAAGTACGCGAACCGCGTGCTGCACGACGTCGGCCTGTGCATCTGCGTCTTCGACCTCGCGGAGGCGGGCGAGGGCAAGGTGCGCTACGGCGACGGGTTTCTGTGGTACCGAGGTCCGCCGCCCTTTTTCTTCCTCGTCGTGTGTGGTGTGCGTGTCCTGACGGTGTGGGGGGCAGTGGTGTTTAGGCTGGTGGTGTTCCGGCCGTTCACGTCAGAGGTCATCGTGGCCAAGGTCAAGTCGTCGGATGAAGATGGCATTAGACGTGCGTTATCTCATTCGTTCATGTCGCTGGTCTCATCCACTCACGCGCGGACAGTGACAGTCGGCTTTTTCGACGACATCTATATCCCCGTCGCCTACCTCCCCCAGCCCTCCGCCTTGTAAGCACCCTCTCCCCCCACCCTCCCCCTCCCCCCCTCCCTCTCAACCCACAACTCACTAATCCCGCACCCCCAGCGACCCAAACGAGCGCGCCCACTTCTGGCTCCCCGACTCCGACCTCACCTCCCCCACCGCGCTGCTCGACACGCCCGTCGCCGCGCGCATGTACATCGACCAGGGCGAGGTCCTGCGCGCGCGCGTCGAGAGCGACGCGTTCTGCGACGACGAGCCGGGCCCGCCGCGCGTCGCGGAGGGCGTGCAGGTCAAGCATGAGACGAAGCGGCCGCCGTATGTGGTTTGTGTGCGTGCGCTGTCGAATGTACTTGGGGTTCGGATGGATGCTGATGTTTTTTTTTTTGGTGTTTTGTAGTGTTCGATTGCGGAGCAGGGGCTGGGGCCGGTGGTGTGGTGGAATGGGGCCGCGCAGGTGGACGAGGGCGGCGATGAGATGGACCAGGGGTAGCCGTAGCAGATAGATGCGTTCCCACTTCCGTGTAATTATTGTCTTATTCCGTGGTCCTTTGTACATAACCTTCCATTTTCCATTTTCCCTTCTTCAGTACCCTACATATCTCCTTGACTGTTTCGCGGCTTCATTCATACATACACGAATTTTTTTACTGCCATGAGCGTATGGGATTCTGGGCAGGGAACCTTTTGACTTTATTTCGCAATCAATTTAGGAGAGCTCGGTGTAGTCACTACGCGCAACCGTGCTATCATCGGCCGACTAGCTCAGCTGGTTAGAGCGTCGTGCTAATAACGCGAAGGTCTTGGGTTCGATCCCCACGTTGGCCACTGTACCAGTGATCGAAAAACTGTTTTTTTTTCTTGCTACTACCCACTGCCACTCCAAATTTCGTGATATGATTTTTGAATTTGCACCCGGCACCTTGAACTTCGAAGTTCGGAGTCGCAAGGCTTTATTTAGGTTGGCTTTAGGTGTATTTTGCCTATTTCCTAAAGCTTGCCGCCCTCCTTGTTATTGATTGGGCAAGCAGTTATTATGTATAGGCGATGGCAGCGTTGGGCGCCTACGTAGCCCGACCCCGCAAATGCCGTGTGTTGTGTGCGGTCTTTGGCCTAGCAGTTATATATGGCTCTTCACGGGCATTCACCAACCCCAGCTGCGAGCAGGTACTTAAACCTCGGGCAGTGAGGGAAGGCATATTTCTACTTGGTTTTGATTTAGTTGTGTTTCACCTATTTCAATTTTCTTATACTTACCCGCTACAAGACAAGTTAGAAGCTATACAAGGGCATGTCCAGAGCGGCCAGTCAATTTTTCAGACCGCAGCTTTTGCGGAAGGAAAGAAAGGCCGTCATATTTTTGGCGTGGCCATGGACTTATGCCGTTCTGGTCGTGAGCCGTCCACAAAGGCCGCAGTCAGGTAAATTTCGGCGAGTATGAGGAAGAGGCGAAACAAGACTAAAGCCATGCTGCTTGAATCTGCTCTTCTCGCACTGACCGAGCCGCGAAGGACCATAAGTGACACAGTGTATCATATCCAGCGCGCCCATTGAGATGTCTTTTTTGTCTGGCTGCGGTCTTTGGGTCAGCCGGACGTCGTTAATCTATGATCAGGAAACGGCGTGGTTAATACCTTCCTTTCGCTCCACAGAGGCTGCAGTTAGAAGGAGAAAAGAAAGGACATATGAATGCGAGATCAATGCATGGACGCTGGAGACTGCAACTGCTCGATATCGGAAGCAAGTGAGATCTATAATCAGGCGGCGACGTACGTATGTACTAAGCATGTGCCGTTATTGCCTGCATATCTCAGCCGCTGGTAGAAGGGAAAGTAGGCGCTAGATGAGTATGTCTTTACGCGGTTTCTCAATTCTTCGCGGTGAATATGAGAATTGTCTGAAATAAGACTGAATTGGCTCGTCTTCTTTACCCGTATTCAATTGGGTAGCTTTGAGTTTGATGAGTGGTCCCCAAAAAATGGAAAGCAACACATAGAAGGACCCGGGCAACTAGATTTTCGCGTGGATTAGCGTGGCTAGCGTGTAGCTAGCGTGAGTCACGTGCACGCTAGCCCACGCTAGCCGACGCTAGCAAACATCATTTGCCCAATTCCCGACGCTGTGTGGCCTCGAGAGTCGGTTCAACGGTACTAGATGTACTGTAGATATACTGGCCTCGTAAAAATACCACTTTCCAAATTTCTTTGGGCCAAGAGAGTCAGAAAATGGATTATCTAGTAACTTATGGACTTTAGATGCTCATTATCTCTCCTAAAACACTTCCGCATCATTATTTCTCTTGATATTCAGTCCAATAGATAATATGCTCTCCAAATATATGTTTTGTTTAGACGTTTAGTTCATGTAGCGGGCGCACAGACCAGAATTAGTGCTAAAACAAATCTGTCACACGTTACATTATTTCTGTGACACATTATTATTCGCAATGCAGCCACCAGATTTTTTGTCGTCCAAGACAGCCAAATAAGTCCATGGAAAAATGTAGGTATTAAGTTATTATCTATCTGTTAGATTTTGTGTCTCATAGATCAAGACGTTACAAAGAATAAAATGCTTGTTGGGCTGTCTGGTATACTCGGAAGGTTTAAGCAAACAAAGATAAATATCTCGCCGAGCACCGAAAACCATTGCACTTATGCAACGCTTGCGCAGAATAGAGTATATACAATACAGTAATAATATTCATGACTTCCTGCATTGTTCCAAGTTAATTTATATGAAGATCAACTCAGTTGCTCATACGAGGCCACGCTACTCCACGCTACCTTCACGCTAGCATCACGCTACCTCCACGCTACCTCCACGCGACTTCACGCTACCTTCACGCTACCTCACGCCAGATCACGCTACCTCACGCTACCTCACGCTACCTCACGCTACTTTCCCGCTGCACGCTACTCCACGCTGGTCTACGCTTAGAGTATATATACAGAGAAAACACATACTTATCCATGCTTATGAGCGCCTAAGACAAATATATTCATCTGTACACATATCTGTTCTTACAGCCTCCAATTTGTTTTTTGCTCCTTTGCACATAGAATAGTATAACCAATGTCTTATAATTTTCAATATGTATATAACTGATATTGATTGAACAATGTCACGACGCTCACGAACGTTTCCCCGCAATGACGCACCATTCCCTACTCACCCACAAGTCAATTCGTTGTTGTCATTAAGAAACATGCCTCCGTGCAGCACATAGTAATAACATAGTAATAAGTTTACCTGTGCGGAAGCGCACCGCGTATTGGAACAATATACTGATCGACGTAAATTATTTGGCCAGAAATTCATCAAGCTATTCACATATTCATCTTTTCTACTCATTTTAAACGCTTTTACCCGCCTCTCACGCATTAAATTTTTATACGTCCCGTAAAACTGCGTAAAAGGAGGTGTTTATGCTACCTATTTAACGCAAAAAAAATCAGAATTATCGAACGCGAACTGACCAAGTTATAAGCAAAAGCGTCCAAATCCGTTGACGTATGAGTCTTACCATCTCGGTGAATTTGGGATAGCTCGTGCGTCATACCGGCTATTTAACCATGTGGCCGCTGTGCCGTGCGCTGTGAGGGCGTTGAGCGCGTGGGCCGTGGAGATGTCAGACTTGGAAGTTCAGTGTCGGCGTGAGCAGCAGAGTGGACTCACGCTAATACACGCAAGCGCACGCTAGCGGCACGCTAGGCCACGCTTACACACACTCATCCCAAGACTTCAATGACCTTGAATTATATTGCTTAATGGTATGTTTTGTTTTGTAATGCAACCAGGGATGCCTAAGACACGCCTACGCCAATTCTGGTGGCTGGGGAAGTCTTGGATGACGCGGAACGGCCGCAAAGGCGGTTTACGACGTCACGCTAGCGCACGCTAGTACTCACGCTAACGCACGCTCGTTCACGCTACCTCACGCTGCGTCACGCTCACCCACGCTAAAATAATGGTGCCCAGAAGGACCCATAGTAATTTTATGTCTTCAGCGCTACTTTTAACCCTGATGCAAATTCTTCCTTAATATTTGATTTCTCTTAATGACTTGCGTTGGCCGTAAAAAAAATTGGAATGTGCCCTGCCCCCTCTTAAGTTCGTTTTTCTAACGTTTTGACACCAGCTCTAAGGGCGGCTGCGCTATATTTCCAAAAATCACATGTCAAAGCAACGTTAAGTTGTATTGAGCACTGGTATTGGTGCCGTAGAATATGATGCTATGCAGATGACGTTTTGCATATTCATGCCACCGGAACCCGCATATGCGCATCCAGTTTCCCGACGGACGACAGTGAGCGCTCGCATCTGGAAATGATTGAACCTGACAGACGACGGCAGAGGGCGAGTTGATCATGTCATGAATTGACCATAAAAGCCGTCCTCAATGCGGCGATAGCATACGAATGTATCATTAAAAAAACGACCGATGATCCTTGTCTTTCGTATATTTGATCATCCATACACTGACGCACTTGAGTTCTGTGGCTGGTATACAACTTCCCATTCCGGGCTGTCAATGATATCATGGGCGTATCAATCAGATTCAATCTACAGATCCTTGTGAGCTCGGAGGGCGTGGTGCGCATCGGTGCCTGGCGGTAGTGTCAATGCAGCAAGAAGAATGGAGCCGACGCGGTGCGTATTTCTATGCACCGTGTCATCTGCGGGATCGAGATGCGTATCCTGTTGTGCATGGCACAACAGACCCAGTGTTCTGAGTATTCTGAAGCAATCTAGTGCCTCTTGGATATACACTGCCCCATTGGTAAGCAGATCTGGGGATTCGGGGCCTGGTATCAGATTTAGTTCAAGCTGTTCATACGCAGTAGTAGTAGTAGTACTGGACTACGGTCCCACTCCGCGTGGCACAGCGTTGTGTCTGATCCGGTGTAGACTCCAGTGCCGTTGGGATATACGACTACTGCAATCATAAATGACTATCAGATGATCTTAGATCCTGGTTCCTGGAGGCCTTATGCGTCAACTTTTCGAGTTGGCGCGGATTTTTTAAACTTCCGAAGCACCAAGTCTTCAAGCTTCAAGCTTCAAGCTTCAGTGGCATGGTATGTATCTTCACCAGCAAGACCCGCTTCATCAAGCGCCGATACGCATACATACACGCGATTGCGACGGCTGGATGGCGGCACATGCATGATTGGCTCAACTCCATCAAGATCTCGTCGGGCCGTCGTCGTCCGTTAGGTGACGCCCAAGGAGAATGAAAGTAAAGCCGGTTTTCGAAGTCTTCCTAGGTTCATGTTTGTGGAAAAAACAGTCAAACATTTCCCATCTTACATCTTGATGTTATCAGGTCCTTTCTGAGACTGACCCAAGGGCTCAAGCTCAAGCCTAATGCTGAAATTTGTGTCATGGTTTAAGCTATGTTAAGTGGCAACTGCAACGTCTTCTAATACCCTAGTAAGTAGTGCATGTCTTTGTGATCCTTACGTGCCTCACTTCCTGAACCGCAGCGGAAATGATGGGATGAAAGATTGGCTTTCAATTATGACCTGGCTCTATCATTCAGGAGAGTATGGGTTATTCGAATTTCACGGTAGATCAAATACCGTAGCTGCAGGGACATATGCCCCTACTGAATATTCAACTCACTTCGAAAAACACAAAAAAACATACGTGTCCTACGGCAAATGCATAACCATCCGATATCGATTAGGTTTGAGTATGATTTTATATTCCGCAGCTCGCAATGTGATCAAGAGAGGTAGAAGCGGTCGTGCTTGACCGACACTTACATCTAGCGAATTAATTCTGTGTCATCATTTTCTTTCTTACTGATAGCAAAGTCGAGCTTTACAAAGCGCACAATCAAATTCTGAGTCCTGTGATATGGTACCAACATCCAACCGAGACACAACAGAGAGTGGCCGACTGGGAGACAGGTTATCACGCAGCGGCACGGATTTGGGGAGATGGTGAGTTGACGAGGAGTCTCGGTGTATCGGAGACTGATGAAATCGGTACATTCTAGAGTCCCATATCCTCCTGGTGGATCGCATTATGACTGAAGGAACACGACGCCATTCGGTCTCACTGCATATTGCCACAGTGGCCGACCTGTGTATTTTTTTACGTCTCACCTCGGCGCTTGATGGTGCTTTCAAAACTTCAGTTCTGCATCTGCGCGCTCCATAGTATTCACAGTGTTATGCTTCATTTTGTATATTAAGAGCGCCAAACCACTGTGATAAACCACAATCAAACACCCACTTTTCTCTTGCTCTACTCTTACCTGATACTCGATCATCGACATGTACACCAATCCATTCGCAGCTGCTTGGGGCGCGCAAGACTCCCGTGACCAAAGCGGTTGGGCGTCAAATAATACCACGCCACCGACGTTCGGTGCACTACCCACCATGGATAACATCCCAGCATCGACGACCTTCAACTTCGTTATGACCAACTCCAACATCCTGACTTGCAACGTTTACGGCGCCAATTCGACTCCTTATTTCAGTGTGAACACGAACTCAACATCTACCACAATCTCTCGTCGAAACGGAGAGATGTTCGCAATCATCTACTGGCAGCGCCATGCTACGATACAAGCCAGTGGCATTGTTGAACTGCAAAGGACTGGACAATGGCTCAGACTGTCACAAGATAAAAGGTGAGTTGACAAAGTGAATTTTTCTGATACCTCAGTTGCGCTCATACAAGTAATCATATAGGCGCCGAAGCATGGTCGTTGGCGGACGCACTTATAGTTGGATTCCTCGCGGCAACGCCGTCTGCGTAAGCCCTCGCTTCCTTTTCTCCCGATGATATCCAGGACTCATAGCTTCCAAATCCATCATTTCGATCAGCTTCATGGCGAAGACACCAGTGCAGCTGGGGAATTAGCCCGCATCACGCGAAACAATGCGCAAGTCACTCTGCAGTTGGCCATGTCAGCATTCAACTCTGGTTTCTTCGAGCCATCGGTTTTGGCGACGATCCTGTTCCTCAGCGGTAGGGACATAGATTGATGCCTTCCCGGGACCCCCAGCCTGATACATGATCAAAGTAATGTGGCGCACGGAGTGGCGGTGCCACCGACGACTGCGTTGGATTGATCCGGGCTCAATCCACAGGCCTTCATATTCAATAGATGCCCGAACAATAATTTTAGAGACAGCAGTTTAACACAAATTTTGAATAGCAGTAGAAGATTATAGCCATCTTTTTTTGCCATACGTCCAGCACGTACCTTTCTTATTTATTTCAATTTCTAATAAACATATTTTGGTCCTTGATGCATGAATGCTTGATGATGCACTGCGATTGATCAAGGATTCGAATCACATTAAAATTAGTATTGAGGCAGTGCCTTAGGAGAATATTTCCTTCGCTGGAAAGCAAGACCGCCTATTGCGCTTAACTTGAACTTGAATAGAACAATCACTGCCACAGTTTTTATTTGAACATCGGCACAAAAACTATAAGTGCTGTGCTGCTCAAAACGACGGAAATGTAACTACCGGTGCATTTGGTTCTTTCGCAGGCGCTTTCTCTTTTGGATATCAGCAAAAATCAGCTGCATAAGATGATTTTACATTATCATTGATGAGGCCTGGTGGAGGAAACTGAACGAAAGTTGTACAGAGAATGCGAATTGGATTATATCATCTATTATAATTTCTGCGACTGTGATGTCAAATCTGTTATTAGTTACCTGCCTGAATTTGCAGAGCAGGATTTTAAGATCATCAGTTCTGCGTGTTTTTAGCAGACACTATTTTGACTGTAGTAACAGAGATGACGCAGTTGCATATCGAATCATTGATAAAGATTCTCATTACAGAACCATGCTTAATACTAGTAAGAGATCCAATCCGCTATCAAGCGAGTGGGGGCTGAAGCGCTGAAGGAGGAAACAGGATCGGAGGTACAGCACCATAACACCAGGCTGAGTCCACTCCGACGAGAATGGCGACTGAGACCCGTATTCCGCAATCCCATAAATGAACAGTGCGGTAGGTTCTACACCCTTCCAGCCGGCGAGCGCTGTTTCCGCTGCTGCGAAAACGAGTGCGCGTCCAGAGCGCGAGCCCAGGGACTGCGCAACGATGCGCTGCGCTGCGTCAGGAATAGGTCCGTCGGTGGTCGCGCTGCACCGCGTCTGATCCGTCACGTCAACTTCGTGAATACGACTGCGACTACTGCGACTAAGTATTGCTACTACTGCTGCGCCTGTGCGTTGCGCGCGCGCCGGCGCTAGAGGTACGTCTCTCGTTCATGAATGACGTTTTATTTTTGTTTTCTCTGACAGATTCAGTTGCCACTTCATGTTCGGTGAGCGCCTCAGGCACTGAGGATATATGTAGGACACGACAATGGAGGAACATCAGACGAATTTCCATGACGATCAGATCGTCGATGAAGCGGCAATATGTAAACGCTGGAACGATCCCATGGTTGAATACAGGTGACCCGCATCATAGTTGGGCGCACTGCAGGATGAGTCTGAAAGGGCGGAGAGTGTCGCATCCTGTTCTACGTTGTCAGATCTGCGCCGAGGTCAACCACCATCGACGTTGATTATTTTGAACATTGATATTTGACTGCCTAGATCTGATTCAGAAGGTTGGCGAGCTGTGAGCGCCTTTAGTGAGTCAAGCCTTTGGGGCATCAGCGTGACTTTTATCATTGGCCGTACACACGAGATACTGCAGCCGACGAGCCGTGGTTCTGGTCGGGTGACGCTGTTTCATGGTAGATATTGCATGGGTGGTAAAAGGAGATGATACAGCGGTATAGTCGTCAACGTTAGGTCCTTGGACCACGAGTCAGTTCTAGCCTCGATAGGACGTCTGATGTCGTTTCGAGAACGGAAACCAAACAGAAACTGAGAATTTGATGTCTCAGGTCATATAAGTATAGGCTGTGCGTACCCAAGATGATTAATGAAAGCCAAAAGCAAGAAACAGGACAGCCTTGTACTCACTGAGAGTTTCAAACGAAAGACTCGAGGCTGATGTCAGAGGTTTTCTTTACGCTCCTTCTTTGCCTTGCGTTCTTCCTTGAGCGCATCGGTCAATTTTTGCAGCTGCACGGTCACCGCTGTGTTGCCGCCCTGGGCAGACGTGCTCCTGGCCTGGAAATCCTCCAAAAAGTCCTCCAGGCGCTTTTGGGTGGCCTTGAGTGTGATTGGCGTGGATGCAATGGGGTGTATGTGGACCGGCGGTGAGAGCGGGGGATCCATGGTGGGCGTTGGAGAAGAAAATGACGGCAGGGAGCGGGCCGAGTGCGCCTGTGGGCCCGGAAAAGGCAGTCCTATTTAAAGCCAGCGAATGTGGGGTGACAAAATCGTACGAGGGTTTTTAAAAAGCGTCCTCTCACATACGACTCCTTTCCCGCACACACCATGGGTATCACCAACTGGCTCGCTCTGCTCCTCACCCATCCCCTCGAGTTCAGGACCCTCATCCAGTTCTACATCTATCATGAGCAAAAGCGGGACATCGCCGCGCTAAAGGAGCACCCTACTTCTGGGTGGGACAGGCAGTCGATGCGCCGGTGTTGGGAGTTCCTCGACATGACGAGCAGAAGTTTCTCAGCGGTCATTAAGGAGTTAGAGGGAGATTTAGCACGGACGGTGAGCAAATAGACTTCTTTTAAGCCCCTGGCACTTCCGAGGAGAGCAGCATCGGGCTTGTAAACTATGTGCCGCCCGACCCATGTGTCATCACCTGAGTCTTCTCCCGATACCCTTTGGTATCTGATAAAAAAGGATGGAATAGCCATGTTTGCCAGCCAGACGCGTTACGTGTCGACCCTCTAGAAGGGATCACGGAACCACCTGGATTCTCGACACGTCGAGGCACGACCGTGTTTTATTATTTTCGCTTGCTAAGATTCGCGTCTAAATATCTAAACTGACAACTGCCTACGAAGATTGCTCTATTCTATCTCGTTCTACGTGGTCTCGACACGATTGAAGATGATATGACCATCCCCGACCACATAAAGCAGCCAATTTTGCGCTCCTTCCACGTCCACACCGTCACACCAGGGTGGAATTATGACGGCTGCGGCCCTGCGGAGAAAGACCGCCAGCTACTTGTAGAATACGACACGGTTGTCGAAGAAGTCAATAGACTCCTACCTGAGTGCGTTTTCATAACCTTTTATTTTTGTCATTCGTTTCAGGGGACATGTTCTTTCTCGGCGTTTTCCGTATGCAGGATTGAATTGACGCGTTTCTTTTAGATATAAAAATGTTATCATTGATATCACTACCAAAATGGAGACTGGAATGGCCGATTACGCGCATAAAGCAGCGACGACTGGATCCATCTACCTCGAAACTATTGCGGAGTACGATCTTTACTGTCATTATGTCGCTGGCCTCGTCGGCGAGGGTCTCTCACGGATATTCGCCGCCTCAGGGAAGGAGGCACCCTACATCGGCTCTCAGCTCGAGCTGAGCAACTCCATGGGTCTCCTCCTCCAAAAGACGAACATCATCCGTGACTTGCGCGAAGACGTCGACGACAAACGCTATTTCTGGCCGCGCGAAATCTGGGGCAAGGCGGAGTACGGCTTCAAGGAGATGAAGGAGATGACGAGCACGGACCCCGACGTGGTGCGGCGCGCGACGTACGCGCAGAGCGGGATGGTGCTGGACGCGCTGCGGCACGCGGTGGACTCCCTGGACTACCTCCGGATGCTGAAGAACCAGAGCGTCTTCAACTTCTGCGCGATCCCCGCTGCGATGGCGATCGCGACTCTGGAGCTGTGCTTCATGAACAAGGAGATGTTCCAGCGGAATATCAAGATCCGCAAAGCGGTGGCGGCCAACGTAGGTGGCTCCCGGTGTGTGGATGTGAATTGCGGACTGACGCGTGTTTTTCGTCGTAGCTTATCATGCGGTCGACGAATCCGCGGGAAGTGGGTCTGGTGTTCCGTGAATACGCGCGCCGCATCCACGCCAAGGCGCTGCCTTCCGACCCCAACTTCATCCGCATCTCTATCGCTTGTGGCAAGGTCCGTTTTCCCGTCTCAGCTCGCTCATCGACATCAACTGATTCGCTGTGTAGATCGAGTCGTGGTGCGAACACTACTACCCCTCCTTCGTCGCCTTCTCCAAGGAGACGGGCAAGCAGACGCTGGACCCGTCCGACCCGCGCACGCAGGTCGTGCTCCGCCAGCAGGAGGTGGACGCGGCGCTGGCGAAGAAGCAGCGCATGGACACGCTCCGCGCGGGGGTTGCGAACGGGACGGTGTCGGCGTCGCGGCTGCAGGACGGCGGGAAGGAGATCACCCAGCGCGAGCTGTTCTTGTATGTGGCCGCGGCGTTCTCGGTGGTCGTCCTGCTCAGTGCGGGTATCATCTGGGCGCTGGTGTTGTACAGCGATTAGGATTAGTGTTTTCTTTTTTTTTTTTCCTTTCATCTTTTCGACGTTATTTTTTCTCGAGTACATTAGGACTTTTCTTAAGTATATATTGGTGGCACTTGCATATGATACCTCTTTCTTTTATTTATTTCTCTTTTTTCGCGTCGCGTTGCTCGTATAGTCCTGCGTGATGCAAAATTGGTCTTCATTCCTTGTTGTCGGAAGGGATTATCTACTTATGTATATCTATATTCGCCGCGAATATTTATCACTCTTATATACCCCTTAGTTTGGACATGGCGAGCAGGTTGCGGCTCACGGAGAAAGATTTCCTGGGTGGTGATGTGGATATACTTACAACATTTTGGAAGCTGGTATCACATTACAGTCGGAATGAGAATGAAGCATGAATGGACAAAGGTTTGAAGCTTGTGAAGGCCCACGTCACACACCATCCGCAGGGCAGACCAAGCCCCGCAGTGCCGTCCGGCGGCGGTGGTGGTGGTATTCCATGAGCAATCTCAACTTAGCATCATATGACCCGGCGCCTGTTGGACAAGGATCTGCCAGTGATTCATCATGAGTAATATCATATCATAGTACTTATACCTAAGTTATACCTCTCGCACAACTCTGACATCAATGGCCTCTACCGCAACCGCTGGAGCTGACAAGAAAGCCATCGAAGAGCCCGTCAATGCCGTCCCCGAAGACGAAATGTCTGCGTTAAGTACGACCGAGATCCCAGTTACTGACCCAGTTGCTTTACAAGAACAACAACATACTGATGCAGGTAATGTCCCCGCAGCTGTTCGTGTTCTTGGCTCACTGATTCCGTCTTCTGCAGCGGGAGATGCGCAAAATGTCTGTCGTTATCTCTTGGAACACAATTTGAGACTCTGTCAAAGAGGCTGATGTTCAGCAGGAAGACCTCCGAGTCGGTGAATTTCATGCATCCGATGGGGACTCTCTGGATAATTTGGCTACGCTTATGTCGCCGAGTATCCAGTCAACGGTGGGCGCTGCAAGTGGCCGCAACGTTGCAGTTGTTGCAGCTGTCATCGTGGCTGTGGATGCTGTTGGGCCGATTATTCAATGGATTAAAGACCAAAATTGGGACAATCAGCGGGTGGGTCCCTCAACTCTGTCGTTCCTGCTCACCTGAATCTGACACAATATTCTCATTAGAGACGTTCTGAATTTACGCGAGTCATAGTTAGGGATCTGAGTAGAAACGATCCTCGATTCAACTATGTCATCTGCCGCACTAGACATGAGGTCAGATTCGATGGGCAACCCGATGTCGATTTTACGCGGAGGCAGGTCTCGATGCCAATTCGCTGGGGGTTTAGAGGCATCACGTACGCGTTTATTATCGAGGTGTTTGCCTATTGACGACATCGGGATTTAGCTATGATCTGTATGCCTTTCGGTCTGGGGCTTTCTGCTTACTGGGCGACGGTGGATACCTTGATGTGAGTCTTTTTTGATAAGGTTCTTATTGCTCAATACTTATCCTACATGGTGTCTATGTACAGTGGGCGCGCTATGGTATTATTGCTTCCGACTCTCGCGGAAGGCAGCCAAGAACTATCGTCTTCAGCAACCCCGTCTAGGTTCAAGTTGTATTAACAAGCTGTGGAATGTGGAACATTGTGACATGATATTTGCTGAGCGCTAAAGTGCATGACTGACTGTACAATTATCAATGTATCCTTCGAGTTTGATGCGAATTATGCCTGGGGTACGGGATGGTATAGTTATTGGAGCAGGAGAATAGTTGCAGACCACAAGGCGCATACAGGTTTGAAACCGTCGCGCCGGCTCGCTGACATTTTTGCGGGAAATTTAAACCGTCTGCTCAAGCTAAATATCTTGGTACAAACGATATGGCTTAGTGGCATCTGACGTAGATATACTATTCGCATTTTCCTTATACATAGCTCTACGTAATGCAAAATTGTTTTCATTCCTTGTTTTCAGATGGAATTATCTACTGATGTAAATCTATATTCGTCAAGAGTATTTATCAGCTTTATACCCTTATTTTCTATATAGCGAGCAGGCTATAATTACGGTTCTAATCTGTAAAAATGACAAGCACCGAAGAAGGGAAGTAGAAAAGGAAAGAATTTCCTGATGGGGCGCGGCAATGTCTATGTGCGATGAGATTACTCCCTGAGTGCATACAGCTTACTTCGCGGACGATTCCTTTCTAACACCGCGTGAACGATGGCAACGAGCTACACGGGCGGCGGGGGCAAACCGTGGACACGCAGCGGTGGTGCAGGAGGATCGGGGAGCGCGACTGCCCCTACTGCGATGTCAATGTCAGAGACTGGCTAGGGAGAACGGCGCTGCACCTGGCCTGTAACGCGGTGGAAAACATCGAATACGTGCAGGCGGTCCTGAAGCACCCCAGCGTGGACGTGAACCTGCCAAATACCGCCGTGTCGACCCTCCAGTGACAATTGCCTGCGAAGATTGCTCTGTTCTATCTTGTTCTCCGTGGACTCGACACCATTGAAGATGACATGACCATCCCCGACCACATCAAGCAACCAATCTTGCGCTCCTTCCACGTCCACACCGTCACCCCGAGGTGGAATTACGACGGCTGTGGCCCAGCAGAGAAAGACCGCCAGCTACTTGTAGAATATGACACGGTTGTCGAAGAAGTCAATAGACTCCTACCTGAGTGCGTTTTCATACCCTTCTATTTTTGTCATTCGTTTCAGGGGACATATTGTTTCGCCGCGAATTCCATATGCAGGATGAACTGACGCGTTTTTTTAGATATAAAAATGTTATCATTGATATCACTACCAAAATGGAGACCGGAATGGCCGATTACGCGCATAAAGCAGCGACGACTGGATCCATCTACCTCGAAACTATTGCGGAATACGATCTTTACTGTCATTATGTCGCTGGCCTCGTCGGCGAGGGTCTCTCACGGATATTCGCCGCCTCAGGGAAGGAGGCACCCTACATCGGCTCTCAGCTCGAGCTGAGCAACTCCATGGGTCTCCTCCTCCAAAAGATGAACATCATCCGTGACTTACGCGAAGACGTGGACGACAAGCGCTATTCTGGCCGCGCGAAATCTGGGGCAAGGCGGTGTACGGCTTCAAGGAGATGAAGGACATGACGAGCACGGACCCGGAAGTGGTGCGGCGCGCGACGTACGCCCAGAGCGGGATGGCGCTGGACGCGCTGCGGCACGCGGTGGACTCGCTGGACTACCTCCGGATGCTGAAGAACCAGAGCGTCTTCAACTTCTGCGCGATTCCCGCTGCGATGGCTATCGCGACTCTGGAACTGTGCTTCATGAATAAGGAGATGTTCCAGCGGAATATCAAGATCCCCAAAGCGGTGGGGGCCAACGTAGGTCGTTCCCGGTGTGTGGCTGTGGGTTGTGGACTCACGCGTGTTTTTTTCTCTTGCTAGCTTATCATGCGATCGACGAATCCGCGGGAAGTGGGTCTGGTGTTCCGTGAATACGCGCGCCGCATCCACGCCAAGGCGCTGCCGTCCGACCCCAACTTCATCCGCATCTCTATCGCTTGTGGCAAGGTACATTTTTCACGTCTTTGCTTGCTCATCGACATGAACTTATTTTCTTTGTGTAGATCGAGTCGTGGTGCGAACACTACTACCCCTCCTTCGTCGCCTTCTCCAAGGAGACGGGCAAGCAGACGCTGGACCCGTCCGACCCGCGCACGCAGGTCGTGCTTCGCCAGCAGGAAGTGGACGCGGCGCTGGCTGCGAAGCAGCGCATGGACGCGCTCCGCGCGGGGGTTGCGAACGGGACGGTGTCGGCGTCGCGGCTGCAGGACGGCGGGAAGGAGATCAGCCAGCGCAAGCTGCTGTTGTATGTCGGCGCGGCGTTCTCGGTGGTCATCCTGCTCAGTGCGGGTATCATCTGGGCGCTGGTGGTGTACAGCGAGTAGTCTTTTTTTTTCTTTGATCTTTTCGACGTTTTTTTTTCCTAGTACATTGAGACTTTTCTAAGTATATATTGGTGGCATTTGCCTACGATACCTCTTTCTTCTATTTATTTCTCTTTTTCGCGTCGCGTTTCTCGTATAGACCTACGTGATGCAAAATTGGTTTTCATTCCTTGTTGTCGGAAGGTATTATCTACTTATGTATATCTATATTCGCCGCGAATATTTGTCACTCTTATATACCCCTTAGTCTGGACATGGCGAGCAGGTTTCGGCTTTACATGATACTGACGAAGAAGGAAAAGAGAAAAGAAGGTAAGATTTCCTGATTAGAGAATGCTACTTGTATGCTACGGTGTTATATCTACGAGGCAAGTGCTACGGTGTTATATCTACGAGGCAAGTGCTACTGAGCCATATCGTTTGTACCAAAATATTGGGCGCGCTCCAGGGCAGCTAATTTACATTCCCTGGCAATCCTGTATGCTTATGGTCTGCAACTGTAGACCGAAGGTTTCTCAATAACTATGCCATCCCGTAACTCGGACATAATTCAGATCAAATTCAAACGACGATACACAAACGATACATCGATAATTGTCCCGACAGAGAAGGTCATTCAGTCCAAAGATCGATAATTGTCCAGACAGAGACAGTCATTCATTCCAAAGTCCTTTAGCACTCAGCAATCTTCACGAACGTTCCACAACTTGTTGCAGCTTGAACCTAGACGGGGCTTCTGAAGATGACAGTTCTTGGCTGGCTTCCACCAGAATCGGACACAACATTGCCACTGTACGCCCACTGTACATAGACACTAAGTATTGAGCAGTAAGAACCGTATAACCAAGACTCACATTGAGGTATCCACCATCGCCCAGTAACTGGAAAGTCCCAGACCGAAAGGCGTAGAGATGATATCTAAATCCCAATGTCATCAATAGACAAATAACCCAACAATAACCCGGTAATAAGCACGTACGTGATGGAGCCAAATCCCCACCAAATTGGCAAAGAGACCATTTTCAACGTAAAATCGACGTCCGGTCGCCCATCGAATCTGACCTGATGTCTGGTGTAGCAAATGACATAGTTGAATGTAGGATCATTTTTCCTGAGATCCTTAACTGTAACTTGAGTGAATTCAGAACGCCTCTAATGAAAACGTTTTGTATCAGATGAGCCGGATTCAACAGAATACCAGGTTTAAAGGGCTCGCCTGGTGATTACTCCAGTTTTGGTCTGTAATCCATTGAATGATCGTAACAACAAAAGCCACAGCCGCGATGACAGTTGCCACCTCCACCCTTGGCTGGGCACTCGGTGTAGATGCATGAGATTCGAAGAGGCAAACTTCATGAGAATCAGCTTTCTTGACTGTGTCCCAGATTTTGTCCCAAGAGACGTTATTGACGTCTCCCACTGCAGAAGGTCAAATCAGTCCAGCCAAAAAATACGTGTAGTTGTGTAGATATTACCGGCGTCAAGATGAAGCAAAGCAACCACGTCACCGACTGGAAAATCGGTCTTGTTTAGTGCAGAAATTTCATCAGCGGGGACAGCAACGATGAGCTCTTCGATAGCTTTCTTGTCGGCTCCAGTGATTGCGGTATAGGCCATTGTTGTCAGAGTTGTGCGAGAGGTGATAATTCACTGGCAGATCCTTGTGCAACTGGCGGGCTATTTAACACTTTGAGATTGCTCACAGAAATTATAAATAAAGTCATGTCGGAATATCAGCATAAAGGGGCCCTCAGCCCAATGGAAACTTGGAACCTCCTATTCGGTTTTTGAATGGCTAAGAATCCAACAAAAAATGTGATATGGGCTTTTCAATGATAGTAGGTTAATCTTGAGTCTATCAAAATTCAAAAGGCTCACGAAGAATGAGGGATAAAATACAAGCTTTCACGGTAAAGCCTGGACCACTGATTATGTTAAGGTTAGAATTTAGATTCAATAAGCACAGAAGCAACTGCAGGTGATTTTAAATACGGAGTCAAGTTCCTCCCATTGAATAGCTACATGTTCTCAAATTTCGGATGTGACAAGAAAAGGTATGTATGAATCATATGCATTGTGAGAAGTACTGTGCCAACTTCCAAGCGACTTCGCCGTGGAGTTTCTTGGTCAGTCCATAGTAGAGAATTGGAGATAAGAGACAAATTTAAAGGGTGCAGGTCAGTGAATGTGCCAGCTGAGAAAATTATGCAGAAGTCCATCACAATACTGCCTTTTTACAGCGGTGATTAACTTCTAAATTCTCCCTTTGATGGCAATATAGGCTCATACTATACGTACATTGTCGACACCAAATTTCGAATGGTTTTATAGCATTACCGACGTCTTTTTGAAACATGTTTTATGACTTCGCATGCCAGTGTGGCGGTGTACATACTGGCGCCATTATTACTACCAGCGCTTAACGAAGCGCTTAACCAGCACTCTGAGTACTCCCGGGATTGAAACATTTATCCTACAGTAGTACGTACCTCTTGATGTATTGGCATGGTTTTGAGATGCTGAAATATTTGGTGTCGACAATGTACGTATAGTATGAGCCTATATTGCCATCAAAGGGAGAATTTAGAAGTTAATCACCACTGTAAAAAGGCAGTATTGTGATGGACTTCTGCATGATTTTCTCAGCCGGCACGTTCACTGACCTGCACCCTTTAAATTTGTCTCTTATCTCCAATTCTCTACTATGGACTGACCAAGAAACTCCACGGCGAAGTCGCTTGGAAGTTGGCACAGTACTTCTCACAATGTATATGATTCATACATACCTTTTCTTGTCACATCCGAAATTTGAGAACATGTAGCTATTCAATGGGAGGAACTTGACTCCGTATTTAAAATCACCTGCAGTTGCTTCTGTGCTTATTGAATCTAAATTCTAACCTTAAAATAATCAGTGGTCCAGGCTTTACCGTGAAAGCTTGTATTTCATCCCTCATTCTTCGTGAGCCTTTTGAATTTTGATAGACTCAAAATTAACCTACTATCATTGAATTGAAAAGCCCATATCACATTTTTTGTTGGATTCTTAGCCATTCAAAAACCGAATAGGAGGTTCCAAGTTTCCATTGGGCTGAGGGCCCCTTTATGCTGATATTCCGACATGACTTTATTTAAATTTCTGTGAGCAATCTCAAAGTGTTAAATAACCCGCCATTTGCACAAGGATCTGCCAGTGAATTATCACCTCTCGCACAACTCTGACAACAATGGCCTATACCGCAATCACTGGAGCCGACAAGAAAGCTATCGAAGAGCTCATCGTTGCTGTACCCGCTGATGAAATTTCTGCACTCAACAAGACCGATTTTCCAGTCGGTGACGTGGTTGCTTTACTTCATCTTGACGCCGGTAATATCTACCCAACTACACGTATTTTTTGGCTGGACTGATCTGACCTTCTGCAGTGGGAGACGTCAATAACGTCTCTTGGGACAAAATCTGGGACACTGTCAAGAAAGCTGATGCTCATCAGGTTTGCCTCTTCGAATCTCATGCATCCGATGAGGACTCTCTTGATAAGGCTACACCGAGTATCCAGTCAAGGGAGGTGGCCGCCAGTCATGGTGGCCGCAGTATTGCAACTGTCATCGGCGCTGTGGCTTTTATTGGTTCGATCATTCAATGGATTGTAAACCAAAGTTGGAGTGATCACCAGGCGAGCCCTTTAAACCTGACATTCTGAAAATCCGGCTCATCTGATACATTGTTTTCATTAGAGGCGTTCTGAATTCACTCAAGTCTCAGTTAGGGATCTCAGGAGAAATGATCCTACATTCAACTATGTCATTTGCTACACCAGACATCAGGTCAGATTCGATGGGCGACCCGATGTCGATTTTACGTTGAAAATGGTCTCTTTGCCAATTTGGTGGGGATTTGGCTCCATCACGTACGTGCTTATTACCGGGTTATTGTTGAGTTATTTGTCTATTGATGACATCGGGATTTAGATATCATCTCTACGCCTTTCGGTCTGGGACTTTCCAGTTACTGGGCGATGGTGGATACCTCAATGTGAGTCTTGGTTATACGGTTCTTACTGCTCAATACTTAGTGTCTATGTACAGTGGGCGTACAGTGGCAATGTTGTGTCCGATTCTGGTGGAAGCCAGCCAAGAACTGTCATCTTCAGAAGCCCCATCTAGGTTCAAGTTGTAGCAAGTTGTGGAACGTTCATGATTGGTTCATGAAGATCGCTGAGCGCTAAAGGACATTGGAACGAATGACTGTCTTGACAATTATCGATGTATTGTTTGTGTATCTTCTTTTGAATTTGATACGAATTATGTCCGAGGTACGGGATGGCCTAGTTATTGGAAAATCTTCTGTCTACAGTTGTAGACCATATGCATATTGGATTGCTAGGGAATGTAAATCGTCTTCAACCCATCCCAATTACAGTATGGTGGCTGTGTCACTCATTATTTATTGTCTCCGTCGAGTCTAGGGATATGTCGGGTTGATGTCGGGCTCTGCTTTTTTTCCTTGAACCACTTTCATTTCATCCGGGATCATCGACCATCCCTAGAAAGACGTCACTGGTGGATGAGATAACTCTCTGAGTGTTTGCAATTTACTGGTGTCTTTCGCGGACGACTCTTTCCTGACAACTCGTGAACGATGGTCAATCATTTCGTGGCCCCTATATATCGTGGCGACGGTGGAGTGCGGAATCGCTATGGGTAGGGTGAGATGACGGTGGTATTCGGTACCGTATAAGCGCATATATCGCCCTCAATCGTCCGATTGAGTTTGATGGACGTACGTCGTGTAGATGATAAGGATGAATATACTGAGCGCTGTCCTGGATATTCGCCGCAGCCTTGGTTGCTTCTGCGAGGGGTTACTTCGGATGGACATGAATGGAGGGCTCCAGTCGGCTCAAGATTTAGATTTTATATGGAAATTTGATGGAAATTACAAGGGTCAGTCATTTTCTAAAGTCGGACTTTGAGCTCTATGGGTTCGCAGAAATTGATAGCGTACTATTCTGACGACTTTTTTGTATTCGACAGGGCGCCATATGCGCATTTCTTGCGCATTTCAAGCCGCAGCTGGGCATCAGTCGCCCGGTTCTATAATACTCGATAGCTTTCCTTAATACCATCAGGACTCGGAGAAGCCTTCTAAGTTCTGACATCACATTGTGTCCGTATAGCACGCACGTGCTTATCTGGACGAATTTCAGTGGTCGCCCGCCTTCGAAGAACATCTGCATTTTCCAAGCATTTTCTGCCGAATTTTGTGCCATGTTCTCCATTCAGCTCCAAGGTGTTCCTACTTAAGGATGATGCACGTTCACTAGCTCACTTGCCACCGATGAATCTGAATCCAGGCGGCCCCATTCATGATTCAAATATTCAAAGTTCAAACGATGCCCAAACGATGCGTAGCGTTCCTATATAGGCTTGTTCGAAGCGTTCAGGCAAGGTACGAGCGGTGGAAGTCATTCATCGTTCAAAGCATCAAACTATGTGTTATTTTAGTTCCAATCTTTGATAGCAAAGCTCAACGTTCAACCTTTGTTCAAGCTCTTGCGATGAATCCTCGGATACTTGCAAGCTGTCGTCCCGCTCCGAAGGTATCAGGATGACCATATATGGACGTTACACGTTTGTCAGCATACGAGTCAGCGCCCACGGCCATCAATTTATCTACGCACTCTTATCAACACGTCTCAGTCTCCCGTATACGTTCTCGCCGCCGCCAGGCTTTGCTATTGCTTCGCTTCACACCCTTCGTCGCTCAGCGCTTTCGAATATTGCAACTCGATCATTTAAAAAGTTTTCAAATCCCAAGCATACCCGGACAGCTCGACCTTATTCGAAGGAGTCTTGCCACAAGCTCCTTCTTGGGTCGCTCGGTCTAAACACTACTCACCTGCATGAGCTTGCTCCATGATTACTTCAACACACGGGATTTGCAGGCCTTTCGGCGCCTGCTCGACGGCCATACCGAGCGTGGATCCACCACTCATTCGGCACCGGCACCGGGAACGAGCTACACGGGCGGCGGGGGAAAATCGTGGACGCGCAGCGGAGGAGGCGGGACGAACGGGTCCGCCCCGGTCTGCGACGTCAACGCCAGAGACTGGCTAGGGCGAACGGCGCTGCACCTGGCCTGTAACGCGGTGGAGAACATCGAATACGTGCAGGCGCTCCTGAAGCATCCCAGCGTGGACGTCAACCTCCCAGACACCGAGAGCCTTTGGACGCCGCTGCACCGCGCGCTGTACGCGGCCAATCTGCCTTTCGCGTATGTGATTTCTTCGGGATGAGCGTTGTTACCGTTCCCTGACGTCATGTGGCATCATACCATTAGCTTACTGCTCCTGCAACGGCCGGAGATCGACACCTCGCTGAAAGACCTGGAGGGGTATACTGCATTCGACCTGTACAACTCCACAGTGAATGGAACGAAACCGAGCGCAGGGGCTGTTAATGCGGAGTTGTATACATGGGGTGCTAATCAGTATGTCATGTCCTTGAATTTTATGGTTCGATACTGACGGTATGGACGAATCACAATTATAGAAACGCCGCTCTGGGTCTGGCTGATGGGAACGACAGAGCATACCCCGACCATGTTAACATACAATCCAAGGAAACTCCCGCAAATTTAGCGAAATTGAGTGTGGCCGCGCGGTTTTCGCCCATCCGTGTCCGACAGGTTCAGATGTCCAAATTGCATACAGGTGCGTGAGATATGACGATGAAAAACACACTCATCTCATACATACCGTCGCAGTGGTCGTCACAGCAGAAAGCGAAGGGAATCTCCGGCTATGCGGATTCGGAAGCGGGGGTCGGTGCGTCGCCTCTTTCCTCCCGCATGCATCAACCCCGCGTTAATAGCGTATTACAGCCTTGGTCCCGCCCAGCACACTCAATACAACCTCAACTCCCTCCCATCCTTCAACCTCGAGATACTCAGTGTAGCGCTGGGCCAAGATCACACCCTGGCGCTGACGAAAGCAGGCGAAGTATATTCGTGGGGTCTCAACCGCTTTTCGCAGCTCGGCTACATCGTCGAGCCCTCCAGCTCTGCCACTGGCCGTCTGGAAGAGCCCATTCAGAGCGTGCCGAAGAGGGTTGTCGGGCTTTTAAGGAAGGAGGTGGTAAGGGGTGTTGCTGCCAGCAAAAATGCGTCGGCTTGCTGGACGAAGGATACAGTTTTTACGTGGGGCACGAATACCGGCCAGCTTGGTATGTGATGTGAATAGGTGCTTTCAAGCTTTTGTTAACAGTTTTATAGGGTATGACAAGAATGCCCAGCCTGTTCAAATTACGCCACGCGCGGTTACGAAGTTCACAAACACAGTTGTTGAACTTGCTATGAGCGTAAGTGTTATTTAATAGATTGTCATTAAGTTGACGCTTAGATAGTGTATCAACAGGATACTGTTTTGGTGGGCTTGCTCGTCACTCGACACGTCGAATGTATTTGGAACGACGTTCACTATCGGATAAGGTGGGTTATACAATTTATCGAAGTGTCGTGAAAATCACTCATTTTTCTTCAGTTTCCCAATGCATGCATTCCCATCCGGTATCGAACCCTACCGTCCCCCTCAATCCATCAGGGATTCGCTCATTTCGAAAGTGACGTGCTGCGACGATACCTTTGCCGCCTTGTCGCTGAACGGCGAGGTCTTCACGTTTTCGCCTCCAAAGTCGACTGGGGACAACTTTTCGAGAGAGGGCAGGGCGTTTGCTCCGCAGAGGGTGTGGGCGCTGCGGAAGAAATTTAGTGCTGTCAAGGTCGGTCCTATTGTCATCTCCTTTGGTCTACCTCGATCTTCATAAACGTGGCCCTCGTCCTAGGATGTCGCCCTTGGGGCCGACGGGTCTATCATCATCTGCACGGAATCCGGGCATGTCTTCGTGCGGACCCGAAACACCAAGAGCGCGTCCGCGAAGGCCTTCAAATTCGAACGCGTGCCGTTCCTGCAACGCGTGACGCACGTCTGCGCGAATAGCACGGGCGCGTTTGGCGCGCTCCGCGTCGACTACACACCCACGCCCATCGAGGTCGTCGGGAACACGCTCGCGCAGGATCTGAAGCAGGTCCAGCCATATCTGGACTTCTATCACGATGATGTGGAAGGCCAAATGGAGGCGCTCGTCCACGGGACGCCGCGGTCGCGTGCGCCCCGGGACACGGTGCACCCGCAGCAGTTCGACGACGAGCCGGAAGACGAGGGCATCGCGCGCGACATCGCGGACGTGCTCGATCTGTGCGACGTCCTCGCCTGCGAGCACCAGATGCGGAAGCGGCACGGGGGGCGCATCTCGTACGAGGGCGTGCGGCTGCCGCACGGCGCGGACACGATGCTTCACCTGCCGTCCGGGGAGGCGTTCCCTGTGCACCGCGCGCTCCTGGCGGCGCGGTCGCGGGTCCTCGCCGCGGTTTTCTCGGGCGCGGGCGCGGTCGCGGATGCCGCGTCCGGTATCCGTGTTGCGCTTCTTCCATCGAAGGCTGGCGGGACACCTGGGGTGCCGAAGATATTCCGACTCGCGATATCCAGCGCCCAGCCGCTCGCCGTGCTCATCCTGCTGCGGTACGTGTACTCCGACGAGCTGCTCGCCGTGTGGGACCGGCGGATTGGCACCGCGGTCGCGGCGCAGGCGGCGGGGGTGGGCGCGGACCTGGCGCAGGTGCGGGCGGAGCTGCAGGCGCTCGCGCGGCTGCTGGACCTGGCGGCGCTGGCGGAGGCGCTGCAGGCGCCCGTCAAGCGCGCGCCCCCGCCGACGATGGCGGCGCATATGCGCGGCCTGTTTGAGACCGCGCAGGGGACGCCGTCGCGGGCGTCGCCGGTCGCGCCGGATGTGGTGCTCGAGTTCGCGGACAGGGACGTGTGTGTGCATGCGGTGCTGTTGCGCGCGCGGTCGCCGCTGTTTGCGAGCTTCTTTGGGCTGGAGGAGTGGACGCGGAAGCGGTGGGATGCGGAGGGGGTGATTCGGGTGGATATGAGGCATCTCCAGGCGCATGCGATGGAGTTTGTCGTGAGGTTCATGTGTTGCGGTGGGGATGAGGAGATGTTCGAATATCTCGGTACGGTTTTTCTTATTTTTTTATTTTTCTTCCATTGACGAGCGATGCAGATTTCATACATTCGACGGAGGAGTTGATTCGGTTCATGTTCGAAGTGCTTGCGGGAGCGGTATGTCAATTTCATCTTACACTATACAATGTATTCATGGCAATCACTTCATCCCAGAACGAACTCCATCTAGACCGTCTCCTTCTGCTATGCTCCGCTGTGATTCTGCAGCAAACCAACATCGGCAATGCCTGTTACATTCTCGCTGACGCGACGCACTACCGCATCCAACCGCTCATCGCTAAGCTGCAAGAGTACATCTGCGTCAACCTCGAAACATTCCTTGAGTGCCGTATCCTGGACGAGATCCCGTACGCGCTCGTGAAGCAGCTGTCGAAGTTCACGCGCCAGCGCCAGACGGACAAGTCGCCGTTCTCGAGAGGCGATGCGTATATCAAGACCGTGCTGGACAAACATGCGGAATGGTTGGCGTTGCAGGACCTTCCTCAGCCGACTTTGAGACATACGAATACTTTCAGGAAGGAGGTTTCTTCTGCGAGGTTGCCGCCTGTTACCCCTATCAAGAAGTCGATTTCGAGTACATCTTCTATGTCTGGGGTCGCTTTTTCTCATACACTCCGCCGACCGCCATCTGGGGACGATATCTTTCTCATGGACGAACCGGAATTGCAGAGTGGTTCTAACAGACCTTCCGATACGAATCCTGTGTGGAAAGCTCAAGGACCAGCCCCAAGGTATGGCTTCTCTCAGCCTGATATTCCATTATGTGCCCAACTCATCTATATATAGGGTGGATATGAAGGCGGTCATGGCGGAGGCAGCAGCAGCAGCAGTGCAGAGTCAATCTCCATCTGTGCGCCCTCCAGGGTCATCGCGGGCGAGCGCCTCTAAAGCGCCAATACCCCGCCCTAGCGAGGCCTCAACGCCCACCAAAGGCTCGCCGAGGACCGACGCGCCACTGACCTGGCGGGCTATCCCTAAGCCGAACGTGGAGGCCATTGGGTTGCGCAGCGACGTGCCGCCGGCTCAACGTACCCCACCTGCTGCGACATCGACCTCTGCGGTTGGGCCGGTAAAGGGGATGCTAAGCGGTACGCGCCCCCCTGCCTCGCCATCCCCCAGCACGCCAAAGGGAGGCCATCCGTCCGCCGCGACGCCTGGTCTTGGGCCTGTTATTACGCCGACGCGGCAGGCGTCGTCGTCCAAGGGCAGTTCGTCGCAAGTTCGCAACGTTGTGTGAGTTCACTTTTTTTTCTAATTACAAATCGGTATTTATACTGTCGTCCAGTGGTGGAAAAGCATGGACATTGCCACCAGTACAACCGATTGCGGCACCCTCGCCGCCCTCGCGCGGGATGTCGTTCGTCGCCATCCAGTATTCGCAACAAGAGCAAGTCACACCCGTCAAAGACAAACGATCGCTGCGCGAGATCCAAGAAGAGGAACACGCTCTTCAGGAAGAGGCGGACTTCCTCAAGTGGTGGACGGCCGAGGAGGAGCGGGTGCAACAAGAGGCCCTCGCCCTCGCGCAGTTCCAGAACACACTCAACAAGAAACCGCCACCTAGAAAAAATAGACACAAACAGAAAGTAGACACAGCGCCTTCTGGTTCTGGTTCGCAGCCAAAGGACCAGGCTGGCTCGTCGGCGCAGATACCACCTAGAAAACCACGCAAAGCACGGCAGAAGAGCACGACGGACTCCTGATACACGCTAATTATGCCTATCTTTATACATATTCTATGCTACACTATGTACATGGTAATTATATCTATGTGAATGCTGAGTGGTGGAGCTGAGTGGTGGAGTTACGATGACCCGTAATGTTGGTTTTTTCTATGCCGTTTCATCAGTGAGTGGGGGCTCCTCTTCTGGGTTCACCTCCGAGGCGGGGTTGGCCAGCGTCGGATCAGGCTCGTGGTTGTCCTTGATGTCCAGCTGGTCATCGGAAACCCGAATCTTGACCGTGTCCCCATCGCGAATCGTGCCCCGGAGCAGCTTCCTCGCCAACGGGAACAGCACATCCGTGCGCACCACGCGCGCGATCGCCCGCGCGCCATACACGTCCGAGTACCCATGCTGCATGAGCCACTCGCGCGCCTTGTCGTCCACGTCGAGCGTGATGCGGCGGTGCTTCAGGCGCTCGGCAACGTCGTCCAGGCGGAGAGAGACGACGCGGAGGATGGAGTTGCGCGAGAGCTTGTTGAAGACGAGCATGGAGTCGAGGCGGTTGAGGAGCTCCGGGGGGAAGTACTCGGCGGTGCGCGCGAGGACTTCCTGCTTGGCGTCTTCGCTGACGATGCCTGTCTCCTTGTCGGATGCCGTTGGGTCGGCGAGGATGTCGCTTCCGAGGTTGCTCGTCAGGCAGATGATGGTGTTCTACGCATGTTGCTGCATTAGCAGGAGAGAAAAACAACGTACACCACAAGGAAGAAATATACCTTGAAATCAACTTTGCGGCCTTGACTGTCCGTAATCGTCCCTTCATCCAGAATTTGGAGCAGGATCATCGATACGTCCTGTAAAGTGCAATGAGCCACGAATAACCGAAACAAAAACATATCAACAAACCTTGTGCGCCTTCTCCAGTTCATCCAACAAGACCACAGCTGCAAAGAGATGCATAGATATCAACGTCTACAGACGATCTAGAACATGAATCCACCCACCATACGGTTTCCGACGGACAGCCTCCGTCAACTGCCCACCCTCTTCAAACCCAACGTACCCAGGCGCAGCGCCGATTAAGCGTGAGATGGTGTGTCGATCATGATACTACAGTGGGGCCCTTGAGCAACAATTCTACTGAATTTCCTGGACAGCAAACGGACTCACTTCCGACATGTTGATACTGATCAAGCCTCGTTGTTCATCGTTGTACAAGAACGAAGCGAGCGCCTTGCAGAGCTCTGTCTATGGAAGCGGAAGACGGGTCGTTGGCATCACAAGCTACGCAAACACCAAGGGAAGACGGCATACCTTGCCTACACCGGTAGGGCCCAAGAACAGGAAGGACGCCGTGGGTCGATTGGGCGCTTGCAGCCCAGCCCTGGATATCCGCACCGCATCGCTGACCGCCGCCACCACATGGTCCTGGCCCACAACGCGCTGCTGCAGCGCCTGCTCCATCTACAATAACCAGTAAGTCAGCCCAACCATCCCACACCCTAGATAAGAACAAGAATAAAACCGAACGTACATGCACAAGCTTGTCCCGCTCCCCTTCAGCAGATTCTGCACCGGGATGCCCGTCGCCCTTGCCACGACGCGCGAGATGTCGCTCGACGTGACGCGGTCGTGCAGCACCATGCCGAGCGGGCTCTCGTCGTGCGCCTCCGCCTCCTGCTCCGTCGGCAGCGCCCGCTCCAGCTCGGGGATCGTCGCGAAGCGCAGGCGCGACGCGAGCTCGTACTGCCCCGTGCGCTGCGCGACCTCGAGCTGGTGCTTCGCCTCCTCGAGCTTGCGCTTCGTGTCCTTGATCTTCTGCAGGCGCTCGCGTTCTACAACCCAAAGCGAAAAATGGCATGACAACAAAACACGTTAGCGACAGCGTGGCGTGGCGCTGCATGGCGCCTCCAAAAAATCAACGTCAGAAAACGCACCCGCTTGCCACACCGCCGTCAGCGCACTCGCCTCCTGCCGCTTCACCAACAGGTCGTTCTCCACCTTCGCGCGCCGCTCCACGCTGAAGATGTCTGTCTCCTTCTTCAGGCTCTCCAATTCGATCTGCGCGGTCACGATCTCGCGGTCGAGCGCCTCCAGTTCGTCCGGCTTCGACTCCTGCGCGAGCCGCAGCGCGGACGCCGCCTCGTCCACGAGGTCGATCGCCTTGTCCGGGAGGTAGCGGTCGGAGATGTAGCGCGCGGAGTACACGGCGGCTGCGGGAGGGGAAGGGATGAGGGGAAGGGAGGGTGGGTAGGTATGATGAGTATAGCGGCAATGCGACTGCATGTGGGGCTTACCGGTGACGAGCGCGGCGTCGGAGATCTCGACACCGTGGTGCACCTCATATTTCGGCTTGAGCCCGCGGAGGATGGAGATCGTGCTCGCGACCGTGGGCTCGTCGATCTTCACGGGCTGGAACCGCCGCTCGAGCGCGGCGTCCTTGCCGATCGTCTTGCGGTACTCGTCCGCTGCGGATGGAGAGGACGCGGTCAGAGAGAGGTGTCGCGCGCGTGTGGAGATTCGCTGGGGGGGACGTACGTGTGGTGGCCCCGACGAGCCGGAGCCCCTTGGCGAGGGCGGGTTTGATCATCTGGCCGGCGTCGATGCTGCCTTCGGCTTTGCCGAGGTTGAAGAGGGTATCTGAAAATTGGGTTGAGGAGGGATAGAAGGAAGAAAATGGGCATGATACGCACGGACTTCGTCAATGAAGCAGATGATGTTCTCGCTCTGTAAAATATATACATCAATTAGGATTGAACTGTAATATGGTAACGAAATGACGTTTACCTCGGCTTCAATATCACGCAAAAGCGCCTTGAACTTCTCCTCGAACTGGCCTCTTATCCCGGAACCTGCCATGATTGCTGATAGGTCGATTGAAACCACGCGTTTGTGGTGCAGAGACTAAGAGAACTGTCAGTATGTGAAATCGGGAGGAAGAGTGCGCGTTGATGAACTACCTCTGGGACTTCTTTGGCGACTATTCTGCTCGCTAGACCTTCTAAGATGGCAGTCTTTCCAACACCGGGGGGACCAATGAGCTGAGAATTTCCGTTGTAAGATTTTTCAGTGGAAAGAGCAACAGGGGAGAGACGTACCACGGGGTTCGACTTGGTTCTCCGTGATAGGACTGGAATTTTGGAATTAGATTCCGTTTTCAGGGTGTTCAGGTTCATTTAGCTTACTTTGAATTGTGCGTCGGATTTCTGTAACAGAAAGCGTAAACTAGTCGAAAATTCATCACAAACTACATATACGTACCCTCATCTCTCCCAATGGTTGGGTCCAACTTCCCTTCCCTCGCCAACTCTGTCAGATCCACGCTCTACAGCAGCAGACAATTCAACACATCATCGATACGTCGAAGAACCCAACTGCCAACGCACATATTCCTTCAAAGCTTCGCCCTTCTGATGTTGTGGGCCAAGACTGAACCCAGGAAACCCTTTACCGCCTCCACCGCCAGCGCCGTTAGCGTACCCTCTCAGACTCTGCACGCCCCCGCGGAGCGCGACGCAGGCGGATGGAACGACGAGGAGCGGGCCGGGGTGCGTTCGTGTGCGTGCATATTGCAGTCCAGTCCTCGTAAGAGATTTGTTTATTGATAAAGACGATAGTAGGCGGGTACGCTGAAACATAGAAGTATGAGGAGCAGCTGCTGGGCGCAGACTGCGTAGAGATTGGATGTTGGACATCGTAAAGGTGACGAGCTTGAGCTTTGCCACGTAAGTTAGTAAGTTGGTATGCGAGAGAGGTTCAAACGACGTTCAGGCGTCATGCGCAACGAAAATGTCGGTGATATGCTTGGAAGGTGTGCAGAAAATACCAGAAATTTCGAGGCGCGTCGGACGTCAGAGTCAACACACCGTTCCCAGACATAGCGGGCACCGTCGGTTCGCACGGCCCGGGGATTCATCTCGATACTCATCAGAGCGGTAATCTTCCATCGCCAAAAAGCCAAAAAAAAGCGCCCTTTACACTAGGTAAAAGAATCCTATACGTTGTGCTAAGATCCCATAAACTGGTCACAAACATAGGGTAATAGAGGTTTTATCACAATGTCATAAATTACCATAAAATGCTTGGAACACTTCTGACGTTTGCAAGGCAGTTCTATAAATAGAATGCATTAGAATGTAAGTGATCATTACAAGGGTTTGTTGAGCTGGAATCCTACGCAAGGAATTGGAGAGTTACAAGTCTTTGGAAAGCTTTCGAAAACTTTACAAATGAATTCCATTGTATTCTTTGTCTTGTAGCCGTACAATCCCATGCAACACTGTAAAATTGGGGCCTTCAAGAAAAAGATGCGTTGAAAAAGTACAGAGCGAGACCAATCTATAGCATTGCATCATCTCGACTATGGACCAGAAATTCAGCACACAACCAAAGTGAGCTCTAGCAGGCTCTAACTTCTAAATAACAAGACAACAAAACACATCTCTCCATGCAAACTTATATCGCATCCCAGATCCAAAATGCGCGCCTAAGCAGTGCGATCGACGAACTTGGCCAAGAACGCATGCAACTCCCTCTTCCCCACCCCGCCCTCCTCCCAGCCTTGCGCGATCACCTTCTTCATGCGCGCCGCGTTCCGCGCCATCTCCTCGCCCTTCGGGCCCCTCACCTGGTCGATCACCTCCCTGAACTCGCGCCCGGCGGCCTCGCGCGTGCCCTTGGGCACACGCTCGCCGAGGCGGCGGATCGGTTTGAGCCCGTGCTCGCCCGTACGCACTTCCACGAGCTCGATGGCGACTTTCTTGTCGTCTGCTAGGGAGGCAATGTTGAGCGGCTGGTCGCCTGTGAAGGGCCAACCGATTCTGGGGGTGTCCGCGGGAGGTGAGTTGCGGTGCGTGGGTGCGCGACATCTGGAGGACTCACAGGGGAATGCCGCTGGCGAGCGCTTCGGTGACTCCTCCATGACCTCCATGGGTCAAGAACCAGCCGATGGACTGATATCGCGTAGTGAGCGTGTAGTATCGATAGATGGAATGCTAAGGTTTTTCCGCACCTTATGGGTCAGAACATATTGTTGAGGGGCCCATTTGGTGAGAAGACCGCAGCCCGAAGATTTCACCTTCTTTTGGGTGTCATCGGATATCTGTGCAAAAGGCGAGGCATGGCAGAAGAGCTAATGTTCTAAAATAAGGATAAAAGAAACAACGGGGAGCACACAGCCCACGCACGAAAGGCATTTCCTTCTCGATGAGTGCATCTATAAGCTCATCAACATACTCTGGCTTCGTGGGCCAGAAAATCGTTCCGAAAGATATCTAATCAGGCAGGTAAGAATAGAGGATGAAACAGAGGCGGAGTCAGTGGCTTACGAAAAGAACAGATTTCTCTCCGTACTTTTGGAGGGACTTCTCCAAGAACTTTTCGACTACAGTATCGCCCCTGCTGCTGACAGAGTTGCTACCGTATCCGATAGGCATCAGAGGGCCAATGGCATATGTGGTCTTGCCCCACGCAGCGAGCCAGGACCGCATGGACGCGACGGATACTGGATTCTCATATTCATCGGAGGTGGTGATGAACACTCCGTCGCTTTCCTTGAAGAATCTGCAGAAAAAGAGATCAACGAGCGAATTGAAAACAAGGAAAGAAACAAAAGTCAATTTACTCACAAATGCGCGGCTCTTATTATGGGTGACGTTGGAGCGTTTATGGCAAGCTGTTGACTACAACATCAGCGTGTTGACTCTTGACAGTCGGCTCTGACTTACAATCTGCGGGAAGGTCTCATAATCGTACATCGGGGGAATACCAGGCACCTTCATAATCTCCCCCTTCGTCGTTTTGAACATCTTGCAACCGAACGCATCAGAAACGCGTACAGAGAAACAGCGTTCGATCCGTACCTCCTCGCTGATTTCATCAACCGGTCTGCCTGACCTTAGCGCCTCTGCTTGAGCACGGTCCTCCAAGTCACCAAGACCCCCAATCTCTGGTGGACCACAGACGTAGATGGCAGTTGCCGCGCAGGAAGAGAGCCACGCTAGGACAGGTACTTTGTTTCCAGTGATTTCCCGTGTGATGCGCAGCTGGGGATAGGCGAAGAACTGGATGAAGCAAAGTAATTTATAAATTTCATGATAATTTAGATTTAATCACAGAAGACTTACATCCATAATGATAGCGGTCGGCGCTGGCACCGCCTCGAAGATGCTTTCTGTCTTCGCGCAAGTAATTGGTTTCTCCTGAAGGAGAGTCTGATATGCGGGTGCATACGCGCCAACGAACTCGCCCATAACCTTGAACATATCAGGTTCCTGCGTGTCAAAGGGAGCGACGACCCTACGTATCGGAAGACAGAAATCAGCGTTAACCATTATCTTTTATCGTCTTAAGCGAGGCTAATCACCTAATGCGCTGGCGAAGATGCGCTTGTAATTCATCAGGGAAGTGGGTCGCAACATCCGAAAGTGCTTTTTCGATCATGGTTGGGGCAAGAATGACAGTGAGGACGAGATCATCGCGTTCCAGCACCAGCCTTGCAGCCAATACTAGCAAAGGTCTGATATGGCCTAACGATGGGGAAGAAAGATTGCAGATATATTGTTAGTAAGTTTTTATCAAATATAGCATCGAGATGCTTACCCCACGCTGGGATCGCCAGAAGGACTAAATGAGTGGGCTTGGTGCGCGACATGTTTATGGTGCAAGTACTTCGGTGTTCACCTTGCTTTGGAATTTTTGGGAAAGATGCCCGTTGTTTTATACCAACTGCTATAGTTATTTATAACATTAGTTGGATACATCAACCGTAAATTTTAGCCGATATCCACCTTGAGGAGATTAGAAAGTTGACGCGCGAAACGTCAGAATGCACAGGCGAAGTGAGTCATCGTTTGTCAGATTCGTAGCTATACCATTAACAAGAGTGTTTCCAAGGTGTCTCTTAATTTTTTTTTACGTGGAAGTGCTTCTAATATGTATGTCAGATTCGTGTCAAAAGGATTGAGAGTGAGAGATATATAGTTATTTATATCATTATTCTGATAAATCACGCCGCGAAGCATACAGCGTTTTCGCAAATGCACCTTGAGGGAATTAGTCGATGCATGAAACGTCAAAATGTACAGGCAAAGTGAGTCATCGTTTGTCAGATCCAAATCCCCAATATCAAATGGGACGTTAATTCTAGCATGTTGATTGACTGCGTAACGCTCTCGCGCCAATCATCTTCCGCCTTCGTCTTTTGTCGCAAATCGCCAATGGGCAAGGCGCTGCAGACTCCCCATCTGGAAATCTAAGCAGATGTTTCTGGCAGGAGATATATTCAACGTTTGTTTATTCAAGCCGTGCGCAGGCGATGCTATCTCAATGAGGCAATAGCCTGGCGGCTCATCTTCACGGAGGTTGCGGTGCGCTCGGTAGCCCGTATTTTTTTTTCTATGCCATTTCGCCGTTCGAGTTAAACCGCAGTGGGGGGCTCCTTTTCTGGCCTGCGTCGGATCATGCTCGTGGGTATCCTTGATCGCCAGCTGGTCCGAGTCGTCGCTGACGCGAATGCTAACCGCGTCCCCGTCCCGAATCGTGCCCTAGAGCAGCTTCCTCGCCACCGGGAACAGTACATTCATGCGCACCGCACGCGCGATCGCCCGCGCGCCACACACGCCATGCTGCACGAGCCACTCGCGCGCCCTTGCGTCCACGTCGAGCTAATGATTCGTTTTATTTGATTGGTGTGTGCTGTAGAGCGTGTATCTGGCGGACTTGTCGAAGGAAGGGAGTTTGGATCGGACATCCTCGCTAGCCCAACGGCGTCCAATAGGAGATAGGAATCGGCATCGTCACGAAGATTATAAGCGCGAGCTAAGCAGGAAGTCCTTGCACGCAACTCCAAATACTTCCCCCCAGAGCTTCTCAATCGCTTCGACTCCATGCTCATTTTCAATACGCTCTCGTGTAACTCCATCCTGCGCGTCTACTCCGCTTGGACGACATCGCCGAGCGCCTGAAGCACCGCCGCAGCATATCATCGACACGAGTCGAAGAACCATAACTGCCAATGCACATATTTCTTCAAAGCTTCGCCCTTCTGATGGCTGTGATCCAAGACTGAGCCCAGGGAAACCTCGACCTCCTTCGCCAGGGCCGTTAGCCAAACCCTAGCCTAGCCCCTCAAACTCTGCACGCCTCCGCGGCGCCCGACGCGCGGACGGAACGACGACTCGGAGCATGCCTGGACGTGTTCGCGTTCGTGCATACTGATGTTCACTCCTCCTAGTGGATGGTGGCTTGTGGGTAGAGATGATAGCGGGCGGGTGCGCTGAACCACAAAAGCACGACGAGCCAACGACGAGCAACTGCTGGGCAGTGGGCGCACGCAGCGTAGAAAAAAGTCAACGTAACGCGTAGCGGGTTGCCGAAATTGGTTGCCGGGGCCCGGTAAGCACCATCGGTTAGCACGGCCCGGGCATTGATCATGATCATGATCCCCGGAGCGGTACTCTTCAAGTTCTTTATCGCAATCTCGTTCACAAAATGGCAGAGTCGAGGACAGACGAAGGCTGGGCCGCCTTCATCCAGCAGAAGATATCCGAAGTCCTTTCCCCCGAAGCGACGACGACGGTCGCAGAAGACGCACCGCTAGCGTCGATAATCACTCCCGAAGACCCACGCTTTCCGTTGGCGATAGATCATACCCTGTTGAAGCAAGATGCGACTCCAGCCCAGATCGACGCCCTCTGCGATGAAGCGATTCAGTTTGGATTCAAAGTCTGGCTCTTCTCTCACATTTTCCTTTCCAATTTTATTCAATTTGCAGATGCGTAGTCTTGCTGTGTGAACGGACTCTACGTCAAATCAGTCGCTGAGCGTCTGCGCGACTCCCAAACCATCGCTTGCTGCGTCGTCGGCTTCCCCCTCGGCGCAGGCTCCGCCGAATCCAAAGCCTCGTAAGTTGAAGCCCATTCCGCTCATCGACCCCGTCCAACCCCCCGCAGGGAAGCCCTACTCGCCATCGCAGACGGCGCCCGCGAGATCGACACCGTCCTCCCCCTTGGGCTGCTCCTCGCCTCGCCGCCGCACTACACGCGCCTCTTCCACCACCTCCACACCATCGTCCGCGCCGCCTCCCCGGTACCCGTCAAAGTGATCCTCGAAACGGGCCTCATCCCGAGCCCCGAGCTCAAGGTCGCTGCAAGCGTGCTCGCGGCGGAGGCCGGCGCGGCGTTCGTCAAGACCTCTACCGGGTTCGCGGCGGGGCACGGCGCGACGAGCGCGGACGTGGCGCTGATGTACAGGGCGGTGAGGTATAAGGGCGGGGTGAAGGTGAAAGCGTCGGGCGGCGTGCGCTCGTTTGCGGCGTGCAGGGAGATGTTCGCGGCAGGCGCGGAGAGGATAGGAACGTATGTGGATTATCTTTCTATAATTAGCCCTTGTGTTCACCTTCGAACATTCCAATTCCAAGGTCGTCTGGGGTGAATCTGATGACGAACTCGAGTGCGGCCCCTGGTGCTTATTGAAGAGGACATACCAATGAAGAAAGCCTTGGTGAGCTATCCACGGTCCCAGAATGAGTAGGAGATCATACGTCGTCAATAGTGTAGGTCATAATTGAACGCAAATATACCATGATACCGCCTTGATGCTCCTCGACAATTAGGATTATATACTAATACACGGCTCTATCTATCGCAGGCAATATATCCAAAATATAGCAAATAGCAGTTAATGAAATCTTGACCTGAACATTTCTGAGCTCTTCGAGTCTTCGACAGCGCGGAAAAAGTTGTAAGCGCAAATCTTTTTCGATCGAAGTTTATCGGCGTGGATGATTGGCATCGTTGCCTATGCCTCACCACGCCGCATGCACATTATCTTGAACATCCCAGTCAAGTCCTTTCGTGACACACAAGAACTTAGAGCAAGAACAATCGCATGGCATCATTAAACTAAATTGCAATCGCATCGTCGTAGGCTCGTAGCTAGTCAGATCGCTAATATGTAGACATTATAGTAAGAAGTTCGACTTGATATGAAGATAATAGTACATTTACGTGGCAAGATTTGAGGCGCACAGGCCCTCTTGTCAGCGAGACTTCTGAATTCCCTATTTCAACCCAAACACACCCCCTTTATGCGGCCGTCCCCATATTTGCCAGCCTCTCAAGAGAATCCACGGTGCCTTGATGTAACATCCGCGTCAATTCCGCGTAGTCCCCATCTCGATTTGCCCTTATCTACATAACGCATAACGCATAATAGCCAGTTAGTTATGGGAGCAGTGAAATAAAGACAATAAAACACGCATTGTTGAGGGCTGTATAATATGGATTCCTGTAGAAGCTTGGAACACATAGTGGCGGGAGTTTACTTCGCAGTAACGGTATAGAGGCAAGGATTCTGGACATTCGGCCATTGCCATCCTAGTCGGAAAAAAGTAAATGAGTAAAAGGACACGGGATTAACATGACAGGTACTTGCTTCAAAGGGGTGAATGGCGACAAAAACGTGGCTGATCCAAGCAGCAGCGGCGAATGGATCTATATCAGCTCTTTGGTAAATAAGTTGCTGATCATCACTTTGTCAGTATATCGCTATGATCACACTTCAAGATGATGTGTTAGACTTCAATACCAACATTGAAACGTTCGCAGAATGCGGTTAGCTCTGCGTTGACTTCATCATAAGGACAAAATTGGATCTTCATGTTCGCCTGCACCACGGTAACGTTCACTCGGGAGGTTTGTCGGGTTATCCCTGTGTTAGTGTGAGAGAATCCAAGTCCCATACTTGTTTGCCTAGGTAGGACCTGACAAGTTTTCATTAGCGTTGCATGGATATCGCATATCACCTCTATACTGAGATATGGGGGGTTAGGCCTTAAGAAAGCAAATATCAAATCCAACGCCTATATGTAGAGGATATCCGTCAGCAACATCCCAAGAGGCAAAGATAGTACGGATTTGGGACCTCATGTGTATCTTGAAGCAGGGATAATGCAGATGCACGGTCGCGCACTACACCGCGAATCATCCCGTCGACGGGCTCTACTTGATTATAAAAACCAAGTTGGACCAATACAGTTGAAGCCTGGGAGAAAAATAAATACTCTGGCACCTAGTGCAAGAATGAAAGACTGACAGATAAGTTGAAATGAACTAATCCTTCGATGTCATTGGTCTCGACGCAGTGCAAGTTCAAAAATTTGGACATAATATGCTGTTGGTGGCCCAAGTTCTTCCATTGTGCACGTACCATGTCAATCTCAGCGCGTTGAAGCCTAAAGTATGGAAAAGGATCATGTCCCGCTGTTGGACGCCAACGTTGGCTTGGCGTAAAGCCCATCGATGGATCGTGCTTATATTGGTTCACTGTAAAGTCCCATCAGTTCTGTGATTGCAACGGTAAAAGCAAATGGTGGCCTACGTTGTAGCTCTGCTGTATTCAGAACCGAAGCCCGATAACGGGCAATCCAATGATAGAGCAGTGGATTCCGTAATATTCCCTGCAACTGAAAACGTTGAGTTGCAACACACCCTCTATCATGGCGGCATCGAAATCAACTAACCTCTTCATACAATATCAAGGCAGTAACGTTGCTATTTAGTGTCGCTCGCATGTCAGCCACTCGCAACAAGAGATAGGGCAAGCGGTGTTGCTTGAGAAGTGATTCCCAAAGTCTGGCCGAAGCGGCGCATGCCAAAACATTGGAAGGATCGACTGAGAGTGAGTTCCTTAGCTCTAAGGTTAGTTGAGGTCCCAAGACATCGAGTGGCAACTCCTGCAAAAAAGCGTTCATCAGCAGTGGCACCTGGCTGAGAAGAACAACTGTACGGTAACAGAAGGCTGCAGAAGCTGAGGACGATTGGTGTTGAAAAAAACCCCAAGGTGAAGATTAGACATTATGGCTTGAATTTCGAGCTCAATGTGGTGTGATACTACGATTGATTGCGAACGATGTGGGGCATTTCGTTCTTATATGTGCAGGAGCGAGGTAGGCGCACAAATATCCACAAACATTCTACTTGAATAGCAATCGCCCACAAGATGCATGCAGCACAAGTATGACCTTGTATGACTCGAAAACACAATAATAACTATTTGGTAGTTTGATTCAGAACATACAATTAATGCGTGAAATAGTTACCAAGAGATTTATAGGAATCTCCATTATTGATCCTAATCAATCGAAATCTGACACGGCAGAAGGGGTAACCACGCGATATCCACGTCGAATTCAGGTGGCCGGTGGGTGGGGAACTGAAGAACATCTGCGAAGCCAACGAAATTTTGAAGGTAAATGTACTTGACTGTTGTACGGTTTTCTGAAGGTTATTCTGCTAGAGCTGATAAATTGATAAGCACACGATTTTAAGCGCTCGGAATAACGCTACAACGGCTTACAACGGATCGACGATTACGATAAGCGCCCAGAGTTTATCACGATATACCCGGCAAACAGATCGGCATCTCAATTCAGACTTCTGCTCATCGATGATTAGTGCTCATATTTGCTTCAAAACGCGGTTGAAAAGACCTGGGATAGAGAAAGGCCAGAAACGAGAATTAATGCATGACCCGCCCAGGGGGAATCGTCGCCGATAATGGTGACAAACTGTTAATTCCACCCACTGACTCCTTTCTTACACTTGTCTTACACGTTCCTTTGTGCTCGCTAAATTTAGATATGTACTCCGGGTTATTACATAAGACATGTGACATCATGCGCCATGTGGGATCAGCCGCCAGCGGCGCCTCGTGTAGCTTACATTCACCCTCAAATTCAACTTAAGTCTTCAAAAGTTGGATCGATCTTGAATTGTTCACCAGCTAACTTCAGAGCACCACTCAAGTGCTCAAGTGCTCAAGTGCTCATGTCTGATTTTCACCTTGTTTGTTATATCAACGAGGATCGTCCTCAGCTGCCGGACCCTTCTGTTAGAGTAAGGTTTTTGTTCTCATCCTCAGCTAAGTGCCGCTGCTGATGAATGCCTTTTTGCAGGAGTTGCCACTCGATGTCTTGGGCCCTGAGCTAACCTTAGAGCTAAGGAATTCACTCACAGTCAATTCTTCCGATGGTCTTGCATGCGCCACTTCGGCCAGACTTTGGGAATCTCTTCTCGAGAAATACCGCTTGCCCTACCTCTTATTGAGAGTGGCGGACATGCGATGGACGCTAGGTAGCAAAGTGACTGCCTTAGCATTATATGCAGAAGTAATTCACTGTTATAAACATTATATGTGTTGTTCCTCACTCCTTTCAGTTACAGCGCATGTTGGCGGATCCACAGCTCGATCGCTGGGTTTCGCAAATTCAGTCTTCCATTCTAGCCGAGGTAGAACTCCACTGTAAGTCATTACCAGCTTGTAGTATTGTAACGACAACATGGTTGACAGATTATTATAGTGATTCGCTATAAGACTGATCCATCGCTAGGTTTCTCTCCAAGCCAATCTTGGCGACCAACAGCAGCGAAAGATACCTTCCCATATTGCCGCCTTCAACGTGCTCAAATTAGCGATGTACGAGATAGATGGCACAATATTGAATTTAAACCGGGGGTTATGGCTAAATTGCAGAATATGCACTGTCTCGAGACCAACTTTATCGAAGGAACGTTTTATTTGAATGAAAATGTCTGTATTCTCCTTCGTTCTACTTTCATCTCAATCTTTGACTCCCTCTGCTTTATCACAGACTGGAGCTGTACTTGTCCAATCCGGTTTCTACGATCAAGAAAAACTCATCGACCTACCAAACCCTGTAGGTGGTGCAGTGGGTGACATTTCAGATGCGCTATCTATACTTCAAGACACGCATGAGGTCCCAAATCCTTGCTCTCTTTACCTCCTTGAGCACTTCTGACCTCGGATATCCTCTACGTGTAGGCCTTGAACGAAATATTTGCCTTCGTCAAGCCTGACGCTCCAAATCTGACTGTGGAGATGATCTGTCGTATTCACGCGAAACTCATGCGAACCAGCCGTGTCTTGTACGCCCAAACAGGTCATGGACCGCGATTGTCTTACCTGAACGTAGGAATAACGCGGCAAGCTTCCCGCGCCAACGTCACCGCGACTGGCCCGCAAGGCATCAAGATACAGTTCTGTCCTTACGATGAAGTCGACGAGGAACTGGAGACATTTTGTGAACGCTTTAACGTTAGTTAATGAACCTTGAGTGGCTTCGCCTTGAATCTAACTACACGTGTACTAACGAGGAGTCAGGAACTCGTTGGACAAACGGACTCCAGGGATCCGTTCGCCTCTGCCGCCTGGATCCATCATATTTTTATCACCATCCATCCCTTTGAGGTACTCAAACTCCTGTCCCATTAATCGCCTCCTCCTGTCGTTGACGCACTTTATGTTCTTCTAGGACGGTAACGGACGCCTGTCTCGAATTTTAGCCTCAATACCGTTACTGAAAAGCGGACTCCCGCTTCTATGTATTCCGGCCTTCTTTAAACCTTCATATCACCATGTTCTCAACAGCGCAAGTTCCGTTGCTTTTTGTCGCTGCCCCGATGACTGACTGTTTTTGTATTGTATAGACAAGAGCAAATAGAGATGGAGACTATACAAGATTGATGAACGAGATATATGGTGCGGTTAAGGCGACTCTAAATGTGTTGGAAGTGATTGGTTGAGTTATTTGGAATAATGGTATAATATGACGAGCAGGTGGTACGAGTTGGGACTTGGTTAGTGAATTCGTAGATGACTTGAAATGTGGAAGGAGAATATAATGGAGGGTTAGTTGGGAAATATCACTAGCATTCAATGACAGCAGGTTTATCAGGAACATTCGAGGATTCTTTGGGCAGCACAAGACTCGTTTATGACTGCAGCATCTGGACGATGAAACAGAAAATTCAACACACAACTAAGATACATTTACATTCATTCTGAGTTCTAGCAGGCTCTAAGTACCCGACTAAGCAGTGCGATCGACAAACTTGGCCAAGAACGCACGCAACTCCCTCTTCCCAACCCCGCCCTCCTCCCAGCCCTGCGCGATCACCTTCTTCATGCGCGCCGCATTCCGCGCCATCTCCTCGCCCTTCGGGCCCCTCACCTGGTCGATCACCTCTCTGAACTCGCGCCCGGCGGCCTCGCGCGTGCCCTTGGGCACACGCTCGCCGAGGCGGCGGATCGGTTTGAGCCCGTGCTCGCCCGTACGCACTTCCACGAGCTCGATGGCGACTTTCTTGTCGTCTGCCAGGGAGGCGATGTTGAGCGGCTGGTCGCCTGTGAAGGGCCAACCGATTCTGGTGGTGTGCCGCTGCATGTGAGCTGGGGTTTGTTGATGCGAGACACTGGTCGACTTACAGGGGAATGCCACTGGCTAGCGCTTCGGTGACTCCTCCATGACCCCCATGGGTCAAGAACCACCCGGTGGACTGATATGTCGTAATTAGCATATGGTATCGATAGATAGAGTATTGATCAAGGTTTGTTCCGCACCTTATGGGTCAAAACATATTGTTGAGGGGCCCATTTGGTCAAAAGACCCAAGCCCGAAGATTCCACCTTCTTGTGACTCTCGTCGGATATCTGTAAAAAGGGGGACGCATGGCAGAAGAGCTAATATTTACAATGAGGATAGAAGAAATAACGGGGAGCATACAAACCACGTACGAAAGGCAATTCCTTCTCGATGAGTGCATCTATGAGCTCGTCGACATACTCTGATTTTGTTGGACAGAAGACGGTTCCAAAAGATATCTAATCAAGGCAGGTAAGAAGAGAAAATGGAAAAGAGAAGAAATAATTGGCTTACGAAAAGAACAGATTTCTCTCCGTACTTTTGGAGGGACTTCTCCAAGAACTTTTCGACTACAGTATCGCCCCTGCTACTGACAGAGTTGCTACCATACCCAATAGGCATCAAAGGGCCAACGGTGTATGCAGTCTTACCCCAAGCAGCGAGCCAGGACCGCATGGATGTTACTGATACAGGGTTCTCATATTCATCGGAGGTCGCGATGATCACTCCTTCGCTTTCCTTGAAGAATCTGCAGAAGAGAGATTTAGTAGGCAGGTTGGAATCAAGAAAGGAAACAAGGGTTGAATTACTCACGAATGTGCAGATTTGAATAAGGGTGACATTGGAATGTTTATAGGAAGCTAAAAGTTATGGCGTCAGCGAGTTAACTTTTGTAAGCCTCCTACTTACAATCTGCATCATGGTCTCATAATCATACATCGGGGGGATACCAGGTACCTTGATAATCTCCCCCGTAGTTGTGTTGAGCATCTTAATACAAATGAGTGCGTAAGCAAACTTTACATTGAAACGCAGTCAAGAGGGACTTCGTACCTCCTCGCTGATTTCATCAGCTGGTCTGCCTGTCCTTTGAGCCTCTGCTTGAGAACGGGCGTCTAAATCACCAAGACCGCCAATTTGCGGTGGGCCAGCGACGCGGATAGTGGAGGCAGCGGTGGAAGAGAGCCACGCTAGAACAGGTACGGTGTTTCCAGTGATCTCCCGTGTGATGCGCAGCTGGGGATAGGCGAAGAACTGGATGAAGCAAAGTAATTTGTAAATTTAATTATCATTTAAATTTAATTACAGAGGGCTTACATCCATAATGATGGCGGTCGGCGCTGGCACCGCTTCGAAGATGCTTCCTGTCTTCGCGCAAGTAATAGGTTTTTCCTGAAGGAGCATCTGATATGCGGGTGCATACGCGCCAATAAATTCGCCCATAACCTTGAACATATCAGGTTCCTGCGTGTCAAAGGGAGCCACAATCCTGATATCGGAAGATGGAAACCAGCGTTAACGATTATCTTTTATCATGGCATCTTAAGCGAGGCTAATCACCTAATGCGCTCACGAAGATGCGCTTGCGATGCATCCGGGAAGTGGGTCGAAACATCCGAAAGTGCTTTTTCGATCATGGTTGGGGCAAGAATGACAGTGAGGACGAGGTCATCGCGTTCCAGCACCAGCCTTGCAGCCAATACTAGCAAAGGTCTGATATGGCCTAACGATGGGGAAGAAAGATTGCAGATATATTGTTAGTAAGTTTTTATCAAATATAGCATCGAGATGCTTACCCCAAGCTGGGATCGCCAGAAGGACTAAATGAACGGACTTGGTGCGCGACATGTTTATGGTGCAAGTACTTCGGTGTTCACCTTGCTTTGGAATTTTTGGGAAAGATGCCCGTTGTTTTATACCAACTGCTATAGTTATTTATAACATGAGTTGGATACATCAACCGTAAATTTTAGCCGATATCCACCTTGAGGAGATTAGAAAGTCGACGCGCGAAACGTCAGAATGCACAGGCAAAGTGAGTCATCGTTTGTCAGATTCGTAGCTATACCATTAACAAAAGTGTTTCGAAGGTGTCTCTTTATTTTATTTTTACGTGGAAGTGCTTCTTATATGTATGTCAGATTCGTGTCAAAAGGATGAGAGTGAGAGATATATAGTTATTTATATCATTATTCTGATAAATCACGCCGCGATGCATAAAGCGTCTTCGCAAATGCACCTTGAGGAAATTAGTCGATGCATGAAACGTCAGAATGTACAGGTAAAGTGAGTCATCGTTTGTCAGATTCGAATTCCACAAACCGCTGCGCGATGTTTCAAATATTTGCCGCGGAGAACACGTCAAGCAATATCAAATGGGACGTTGATCCTAGTATGTTGATTGACTGCGTAACGCTCTCGCGCCAATCATCTTCCGCCTTCGTCTTTTATCGCAAATCGCCAATGGGCAAGGCGCTGCAGACTCCCCATCTGGAAGTCGAAGCAGATGTTTCTGACAGGAGATATATTCAATGTTTGTCTCTTCAAGCCGTGCGCAGGCGATGCTATCTCAATGAGGCAATAGCCTGGCAGCATCTTGAGCTCATCTTCACGGAGGTTGCGGTGCGCTCGATAGCCCGTATGCTTGTTTTTTTTTACTTCTATGCCATTTCGCCGTTCAAGTTAGGCCACAGCGGGGGGCTCCTTTTCTGGCCTGCGTCGGATCAAGCTCGTGGGTATCCTTGATCGCCAGCTGGTCCGAGTCGTCGCTGACGCGAATGCTAACCGCGTCCCCGTCCCAAATTCTGCCCTGGAGCAGCTTCCTCGCCAATGGGAACAGAGCATCCATGCCGCCATACACGTCATGCTGCACGAGCCACTCGCGCGCCCTCGCGTCCACGTCAAGCGTAATGATTCGTTTTATTTGATTGTGTGCTGTAGAGCGTGGATCTGACGGAGTTGGCGAAGGAAGGCAGTTGGATCGGACATCCTCGCTGGCCCAACGGTATCCGACAGGAGACGGGCGTCGTCACCGAAGATGCTAAGCACGAGCTAAGCAGGAAGTCCTTGCACGCAACTCCAAATACTTCCCTCCAGAGCTTCTCAACCGCTTCGACTCCATGCTCATTTTCAATACGTTCTCGTGCAATTCCATCCTGCGCGTCTCACTCCGCTTGGACGACGTCGCCGAGCGCCTGAAACACCGCCGCAGCATATCATCGACACAACTTGAAATCGAAGAACCATAACTGCCAATGCACATATTCCTTCAAAGCTTCGCCCTTCTGATGGCTGTGATCCAAGACTGAGCCCAGGAAAACCTCGACCTCCTTCGCCAGGGCCATTAGCCCAGCCCAAGCCTAGCCCCTCAGACTCTGCACGCCTCCGCGGCGCGCGACGCGCGCGGACGGAGCAACGAGGAGCAAGCCAGGGCGTGTTCGTGTTCGTGCATACTGCGGTTCACTCCTCCTAGCGGATGGATGTCTTGTGGGTAGAGATGATAGCGGACGGGTGCGCTGAACCACAAAAGCGCGACGAGCCAAAGACAAGCAGCTGCTGGGCGCTGGCAGCGCCAGCGTAGGGAGTCAACATAGCGCGTAGCGGGTTGCCGGTTGGTTGCCGGTAAGCATCGCCGGTTTGCACGGCCCGGGAATTGATGACGATCATGATACCCGGAGCGGTACTCTAAGTTCTTTATCGCAATCTCCTTCACAAAATGGCAGAGTCGAGGACAGACGAAGACTGGGCCGCTTTCATCCAGCAGAAGATATCCGAAGTCCTCTCCCCCGAAGCGGTGACGACGACTAGCGCAGAAGACGCGCCGCTAGCGTCGATAACCACTCCCGAAGACCCACGCTTTCCGCTGGCAATAGATCACACCCTGTTGAAGCAAGATGCGACTCCAGCCCAGATCAACGCGCTCTGCGATGAAGCGATTCAATTCGGATTCAAAGTCTGGCTCTTTTCTCACATTTCCCTTTCCAATTTTATTCAATTTCCAGATGCGTAGTCTTGCTGTGTGAACGGACTCTACGTCAAATCAGTCGCTGAGCGTCTGTGCGACTCCCAAACCATCGCTTGCTGCGTCATCGGCTTCCCTCTCGGCGCAGGCTCCGCTGAATCCAAAGCCTCGTAAGTTCAATGCATACCCCACATATCGACCCCGTCCAACTCCAACCCCCCACAGGGAAGCTCAACACGCCATCGCAGACGGCGCCCGCGAGATCGACACCGTCCTCCCCCTCGGGCTGCTCCTCGCCTCCCCGCCACAATACGCGCGCCTCTTCCACCACCTCCACACCATCGTCCGCGCCGCCTCCCCAGTCCCCGTCAAAGTGATCCTCGAAACCAGCCTCATCCCGAGCCCCGAGCTCAAGGTCGCTGCAAGCGTGCTCGCGGCGGAGGCGGGCGCGGCGTTTGTCAAGACCTCTACCGGGTTCGCGGCGGGGCCGGGCGCGACGAGTGCGGACGTGGCGCTGATGTACAGGGCGGTGAGGTATAAGGGCGGGGTGAAGGTGAAAGCGTCGGGCGGCGTGCGCTCGTTTGCGGCGTGTAGGGAGATGTTCGCGGCTGGCGCGGAGAGGATAGGAACGTATGTGGATTGTCTTGTTGTATCCAGCCAGTGCATTAATTTTTTGAAAATTCGAATTTTTAAGGTCGTCTGGCGTCAGTCTGATGACGAACTCGGGTGCGACCGCTGATGTTTACTGAAGACAACCTACAAACAAAGAAAGCTCTTGATGGGCTATCCATGGTCCCAATAGTGTAGGTCATGATCTAAAGCAGATGGTATTCAGGTGGCCGTTGGGTGGCCGAATTGGAGAACATCTGTGAAATGAACGAAATTTTGACTGTACTTGATCGTTGCTCGGTTTTCTTAGAGTAAGTAATCCAGCCCTGAGCCAAGCATAAGGATTTCAAGCGCCCGTTGTAATGCTGCAGAATCGACGCGCGCGATAAGCGCCCAAAGTCATAGCCTATCACGGAACGCTGTATTCGGATCGATTAAAAATGTGACATCATGTGCCATTTTGGGAACAGCGTCGGGTCGCTAATTATAACTTGTCAAGCTACCATTTCCCCATAAAAGATTGAATTGATCTTGAATTGATCTTGAATTGATCACCAACTTGCCTTGAAATACCACTTATGCCTGACCTTCACCTTGAGGTTTTTTGCAATGAGGATCGTCCAACTCATTTTCAGGACCCTTCCTTTGAGGTACAGTTCTTCTTGCTACCCTCAGCCAAATGCCACTGGTATGCTGAAAAACATCTTTTGCAGAAGTTGCCACTCGATGTCTTGGGACCTGAGCTAACCTCACAACTAAGGAACTCACTCACAGTCAATGCCGATGGCCGTGCGTCCGCCGCATCCGCCAGACTCTGGGAATCGCTTCTCGAGAAACACCGCTTGCCCTACCTCTTGTTGATAGTGGCGGACATGCGATCGAAGCTCGATAGCAAAGTGACTGCCCTACCATTGTACGAAGAGGTGAGTTGATTCTGATGCCCACACGCGAAGCAGATGCATTGTGACTAACCTTTATATACAGTTGCACGCGATGTTACCAGATCTACGGCTCGACTTCTGGCTTTCACATTTTGGGCCATACCTTTTAGATCAGGCAGAACGGCAATGTAAGCCATCTTTTGCTTTGATAATCGTACATAGCCGCATGGTTAATGAATTTTTGCAGTGATGCGCTACAAGAACGATCCATTGCTGGGTTTCACGCCGAGCCAACGTTGGCGGCCAACAGCAGAGAAGGATCCTTTCCCATACTGTAAACTTCAACGTGCTCAAATTAACGCTATAAGAGATAGATGGGCCAATATTGAGTCTAAACAGGGCATTATGGCTAAATTGCAGAATATGCACTGTCTCGAGACCAATTTTATCGAAGGAACGTTTCTTCTCGATGAAGATGTCTGTATTCTCATTCATTCTACTTTATCTCAATCTTTGACTCCCCGCTGTTTATCACAGACTGGAGGTGTACTCGTCCAGTGCGGTTTCTACGATCAAGAGAAACTCATCGACCTACCAAACCCTGTAGGTGGCGCAGTGCGTGACATTTCGGATGCACTATCGATACTTCAAGACACACATGAGGTCCCAAATCCTTGCTATATCCACCTCCTTGAGCACTACTGACCTCGGAGATCCTCTACGTATAGGCCTTGAACGAAATAGTTGCTTTCGTCAAGCCTGACGCTCCAAATCTGACTGTGGAGATAGTATGCCGTCTTCACGCAAAGCTCATGCGAACGAGCCGTGTCTTGTACGCTCACACAGGTTATGGACCGCGGTTGTCTTACCTGAACATAGGAACAACGCGGCAAGCCTCTCGCGTCAACGTCACAGCGACTAGCCCGTTAGGCATCAAGATACAGTTCTGTCCGTACGATGAAGTCGACGAGGAACTGGAGACATTCTGCGAACGCTTCAACGTTAGTCAATGAACCTTGAGTGGCTTCGCCTTGAATTCAACTACACGTGTACTAACGAGGAGTCAGGAACTCATTGGACAAACGGACTCCATGGATCCGTTCGCCTCTGCCGCGTGGATCAGCCATGTTTTTGTCACCATCCATCCCTTTGAGGTACTCAAACTCGTGTTCCATTAAGCGCCTCCTATCATTGATGTACTATCATTGATGTACTTGATGTTTTTCTAGGACGGTAACGGACGCCTGTCTCGAATTCTATCCTCAATACCATTACTGAAAAGCGGACTCCCGCTTCTATGTGTTCCGGCCTTCTTTAAATCTTCATATCACAATATTCTTAACAGCGCAAGTTCTATTTCCTTTTGTCGTTGCCCGATAACTGACTGTTTTTTTATTAAATAGATACGAGCAAATAGAGATGGAGATTATAAAATCCTGATGGAGGAAATATATGATGCTGTTGAGACGACTCTAGATGTGTTGGAAGTAACCGGTTGAGTTGTTTGGAATGATGGTATACTAAATACGACGAGCAAGGGGTACGAGTTGGGACGTGGTTAGTGAAATTGATAAATAACTTGAAATGTGGAAGGAGAATATAATGGAGGGTCAGTTGGGCAATATCATTAATTTTTGAGTACGCAATGGGGCCTCCAAAAAATCCAAAATATTCAATAACAGTAGGTTTATCAAGGCGCAGCGCAAGACTCGTTTATAACGTTGCAGCATCGGGACGATGAAACAGAAAATTCAACACACATGAGGTACATTTACATTCATTCTGAATTCTAGCAGGCTTTAAGTAACAGGATATAACAAAATACATCACTCCACGCGGAGTTGGATTGTATTTCGGGATGCGCGACTAAGCAGTGCGATCAACGAACTTGGCCAAGAACGCTTGCAGCTCCCTCTTCCCAACTCCACCCTCCTCCCAGCCCTGCGTGATTACCTTCTTCATGCGTGCCGCGTTCCGCGTTATCTCCTCGCCCTTCGGGCCCCTCACCTGGTCGATCACCTCTCTGAACTCGCGCCCGGCGGCCTCGCGCGTGCCCTTGGGCACACGCTCGCCGAGGCGGCGGATCGGTTTGAGCCCGTGCTCGCCCGTACGCACTTCCACAAGCTCGATGGCGACTTTCTTGTCGTCTGCCAGGGAGGCGATGTTGAGCGGCTGGTCGCCTGTGAAGGGCCAGCCGATTCTGATGGTGTGCCGCTGCATGTGAGCTGGGGTTTGTTGATGCGAGACACTGGTCGACTGTTAGAATCGCGCTGAGGGATCGATAGAGCGAGGAGCTCAAGGTATTCGGAGTAGACGCAGGAGAAGATGGTAGTATTAACCAGACTGCGACTAAGGATACAAATAACGTAGAGTAGGTTTATATAGTATTCTAAATGGTACTGAGCGATCGAGGATGCGTGAATGCGTGACGTGCGAGTGGGCGAGTGCGTGATGCGTGAACTAAGAATAGAAATGATGGGCGCTAACGGGGGATATCGTAACATTACCCCCCTTTTAAGATATCCCTATGGAGTGCTTGTAGCGTTGGACGGTTTCGTTGTCATTAGGAAGATCTGATTCATGTTGCCATGAAGTGTTTTCGTTGGGTTGATTTTGCCATTTGACGAGGTATAGGGTTCCGTTGCGGAGTGAGCGATGTTCGAGAATGGATTCTGGCGTTGGCGGCGTGATGTTTGATATCGGAGCGGGGTCGTTTGAATTATTTGTTTTTTGTAGTTCGAAAGAAGGCTTGTGGAAAGGTGTTAATTTCGATACGTGGAAGACGTCGTGGATACGCCAGGAAATTGGAAGTCGAAGTTTATATGAGCGGTTTCCAATAGTGGCTAGAATAGTGAAGGGACCGTAGCGGAGATTATCGAGTTTCTTAGATGGTCGTGTTGAGATGAGATGGGAAGCGTCGAGAAGAACTTGGTCGCCAGGTTGGAAGGTTTGTTCCAGATGTCGTTTGTCGTAAGATGATTTCATTTTATGAGCGGCTAGGGTGAGCGCCGATTTTGTTTCTTTACGGAGGTTGGAGAGTTGTTCAGCGAAGTTTGTTGCATGTGGCACATGAGAAGTTGCCGCTCGGGGAGGTTGTAAAGGACGAGTGGGATGTTTTCCGTAGACGATATAGAAGGGTGAATATCCTGTCGAAGAGTTGACTTTGTTGTTGATGGCGAATTCGGCGCAGGAGAGCCAGTCGGCCCAATCGTTTTGACGTTCGTTGACGAAAATTCGAAGATAATGTTCGATTTCTTGGTTGAGTCGTTCGGTTTGTCCGTCGGTCTGGGGGTGGTAAGCGGTAGAAATATTCGTTTGAATACCTAAGAGTCGATTGAGTTCTTCCATGAAGTTGGAAGTGAAAATGGACGCTCGATCTGTTATGATAACTCTGGGTAGTCCGAAATCCTTCCAGACGTGGTCTCTATAGTGGCGGGCGAGGCCTTCGGCGGTAATGGTTTTCTTGGTTGGGATTAGGCGAACCATTTTGGATAAACGATCGACGATAACGAAGATTGAGTCATGATGTTGACTTTTGGGAAGGTCGACTATGAGGTCGGCGGAAATAATATCCCAAGTATCTTCTGGGATTGCGTTTGGGGATAGCAAGCCTCGAGGTTTGTTGCGGAGAATTTTCGATTTCTGACACGTAGCGCAGCCAGCTACGTAGCGCTGGACATCGCGGGAAATGCTGGGCCACCAATAGTCTCGTTGGATGAGTTCGGTTGTACGGTATCTGCCTGGGTGTCCGGCAGTGGGGTCATCGTGATTCAATTTTATTATCTGGACGCGTAAGTCGTTAGCGTCGGGTATCCATATACGTCCAAACCAGGTAATGAGGCCGTTTTCGATTTTCCAGCCTGGGACATTGTCTCGTACGAAATGTTGTACGGATTGTTGTTGTCCTTGGATGAGAGGAAGGAACGATGGTGATAAGATTTTCGATTCCGCGAGAGCGCTGATGGAGGCTGACGAGCGCTTATTAGGGGAGATTAAGTGTTCAGGAAGAATCGTAATGTCGTTGTTGTCGAAATGGCCTTTATCGTAATCAGGTCGTCGGGATAAGGCGTCAGCGCATATCATGTGTGAACCTGGCTTGTGAGTAAGAGTGAATGAATATTCAGATAGTTCGAGCGCCCATCGAGCTTGGCGCCTATTGAGTCGTTGAGATTTCATAAAGTACTGGAGATTTTGGTGGTCGGAGAGGATGTCGACGGGGGTCGAGGCGCCTAGTATGTATCGGCGCCAGTCGGTTATAGCGTGCATGATCGACAGTAGTTCTCTATCGTGGACATCGTAGTTGCGTTCGACGTCGTTTAAAGTCTTGGAAAAGAATGCGACAGGTTTCCAGATCGAATCCTGTAATTGGGATAGAACAGCGCCAGTGGCATATCCAGAGCTGTCGGCTTCGATACGGAAGGGCGCGTCATCGAGAGGAAGAGTGAGGATGGGATCGTGAGCGACGGCCTTCTTGAGGTCGTGGAAAGCTAAGTCTTCGAAGGAACTCCAGGTCCAAGGTTTGTTACCGGTGAGATAGTGGAGTGGCGTAGCAAGTTTGGCGAAATCTTTAATGAAACGACGATAGAAATTAAGGAAACCTAGGAATTGCTGGAGTTCTTTTTTCGATTTGGGCGTTGGCCATTCGGCGATTGCAAGGACTTTGTTGGGGCTCATGCGGAGACGGCCTTCGGAGACTATGACGCCGAGGTATTCGACTTCGGTCTTGTCGAATTCACACTTTTCGGGTTTGAGATACAGGTTGTTATCTTTGAGTATCTGGAGAACTTGACGAGTGATCTTGGCGTGTAAGCGTTTGTCGTTCGTAAATATGAGAATGTCGTCCATATAAACGATGACGTGTCCTTCGAGAATGAGGTCCTTGAATAAATCGTTCATCATATTTTGAAAAGTAGCAGGGGAGTTCGTCAGACCAAAAAACATAACAAGGGGTTCGAAGAGGCCTCTGTTGGTAACGAAGGCGGCCTTGTACTCGTCGCCTCGTTTGATTCGTATGTTGTTGAAGCCCCAGCGAACGTCGAGCTTGGTGAAGTACTTGGCGCCTTTAAGCTTGTCCATGAGTTCTGATACAAGCGGTAAGGGGTATTGATTTCGAATCGTCATCTCATTGAGTTTGCGGTAGTCCTGAACGGGGCGTAGCGAACCATCCTTTTTCTTGACGAAGAAGAAAGGTGAAGCGATAGGCGATTTTGAAGGTCGTATTCGGCCTGTGCGTAGTTGCTCTTCGATGAAAGTGTCCAATTCCTTCTGCTCGCTTCTCGAAAGAGGATATATCTTGCTGGTGACGGGTTTAGCATCCGGCTTGAGTTCGATGGCGTGGTCCCAGGGTCGTTCGGGTGGTAGGCGGTCGAAGTCTTTGCGTTCGAAGACGGAGGGAAATTCCTTTATGTACTTGTCAGTATCGTTGGCTTGTTGGCGGCGTAGTTCGTTTGTTCGGGTAATCTCGTCGTCAATTTTAATCGCTCGAATATATTCGTTTTCTAAGGGTAAGATATCGACGCAAAGCATTGTTTCGCCCTCGTGGAGTTCGGCTGAGATGGCGGTTTCCCAAGTTTCTGGTGGTTCTTGGAAATCGTCGTTAAAGTAGAAGTGGTCGCCGTTATCAAGGAGTCGAATATGGTCGTGATCAGGACCATGAAGTGTGGTAGGTATCGGAGAAGGTGAATTTAATTCGGGTGCGATATTGCAAGAAACAGGGCAACGAGAGAAACAGAGATCTCCAGTTTGCCAGTCGACGAGTGGGTTATGGAATTTTAGCCAGGAAAAGCCAAGGATCATATCGGAATCGCCGATGTTAGTAACGGCGAATTGTCTTCGTTCGAAGTGATCTTTGATTTGGATGTTAAGTTCTATGGTAGCCTTGATTGCGCCAGATTGATTGATGGAGCCGTCGGCGTTGTAGACGGGAATGGGATGGGGTAATGGATCGATTTTCCAGCCGTTTTTTCGGACGTAGTTTTCGTGCACGTATTGATTCGTAGCTCCGCAATCGAGTAGATTTTCCGGAGTCCAGACGACGGAATCGTCCCGTTAGGAAGTGTAATCTTCGTTGGGACGAGTACGGAATTAGAATCAAGTTTAGATATGACGTGTTTGGGTTTTTTGAGTTGGAGTAGAACGTTCAAAGCGAGGTCTTCGTCGAGAAAACATAGCGCTTGGATGAGGTGATCATTTATCTCTTTCCAGCGAGGTTTAGGCATCCAGTTCTGTAGTATGTCGGTCACGGCTAGCGTGTTTGTATAGAATTGCCTTAAACGGCGTAGCGTTCGGGTAGATCCTGTTTCCTTATAAGGCAAGTCTTGATGTGGAAGTTTATAGGTCGACGCGTCAACGTCGTCGATGTGGTGAAGGACACAGTCATTCTGGCAGGGTTCAGTGTTCTAATAAAAATCTCATCAGTTAAGACTTCAATGAGGACGTTTGATGACACGAGTTTGTGGGCAGAAATAGTTGGATTAGTTGGTGTATCTATTCTGCTAGTATGAGTAGACGAAGACGTGTTCTTCATTCGTCTAGGTCCCGAAAATCCTCAGCGTTATCCTCCTCGGTCTGTAGTTCCTCGATGATATGAGTCTCTTGTAGCGCGCGGATGACGTGTTCCTTTTCGTGGTCCCCAAGGCCGGCGATCATTTGGCGTATGTTTTGACTTGCGGTCGCGGCTCTCTTCGAAGGCGCGTTGGTTCGTCGATTAGGCCGAGAGTCTGGGTGAGGGCATTGATATCCATAATGTCCCATGGTGTTGCAATTATAGCAGCGAATGTTGGCGAGCGACGTGGATGTGGAGACGGCGTCGATCTGCATAGGGGCGCCATGCCAGGCTGGACTCCAGATGTCGTAGTAATATTCGGAGATAATTCTGGTGTGGGAGCATTGGAAGCGGCGCTGGACATAGCAGGAGAAGTCGAGCGAGATCTGGGGAGCGAATTTGGCACTGCTAAAGGAACGGTGGAAGGAAACGCTTGTCGCCTAGCGTTATTCTGACGAAATTGGCGGTCGAGGCGAATGATCATAGTCTTCCATTCGTCGTAGGTCTCAGAGGAGAAGGAGACGTAGCGATGCGCGTAATGAGCCCATCTCGAACAGCCTGCTTGACGTAGTGAATAGCGGCAACTTCGTTAAATCCAGATTCGAGGTAGTACTCGTCGAATTGAATGAAGAATTCTTCGGCCGTTAGAGTGCCTTGTCTGAGGGCAAGAAGCTTTTGCTGAGCTTGATTTCTGCGGTCGGCGTTCTCGAACGTGTTCTTAAGATGTTCGCGGAAGTCTTCCCATGTGGTGATGATATAGCTGCCGACGTTGATGCTGTGGACCATGCGTTGAGCCCATTGAGCGGCGAACTTCTTGGTCATGTAGGATAGGACGTAATAGATTTTGGTAGTGTGGGTCGCATAGGTATAGGGATCGGCCATAAACACGATATCAATTGAAGTGATAAAAGTTTCGAAATTGCGAGGATCGCCGTCGAAGTGTTGAGGATTAGCTACGGATACTTTCTTGCCGGAAAGAGTGGGAGGCGGTCCAGTCCGATCAGTGGAGGGAGCGGCGTTGGGTCCCACTGTGAGCTGTCCAAGTATCTGCGTCATATTCTGGAGGATGTTCTGAGTGGCTTGATGGGTATTGGCCATCTCGAGAATAGCGCGTTCGAGCGGAGGGAGTCCAGCGACGTTGACCTCAGGAGAAGGAGGTGGAAAAGGGAGAGCGCCTGCATAGGCGGGGTCTACAGTAGCCGCTTGAGCTTGAGCTTGAGCTTGAGCTTGTAAGGCAATATTATTGGCCTGGGCTTGGGCGAGTAGAGCGTTGTCGGGCGGAACAGTCAAGTCGGGCATAGGAACGTTATGAAGATTATCGGCCATAATAGGGGAACTGAACTGAGCGAGATCGCTAGGAGGTAGGATAGGGGGTCGGCTGACGAGACACTGAAAGGCGAGTAGGCTGAGGAAGGTTTTAGGAAGGCGGCTGACTAGATACTCAAAGGCGGTTGAGCGGTTCGGCTAGTGGGTTAATGTATAGTCTGTAATATAGAACGGCGACGGCAACGCAAAGACGTTGAGTAGGGGAGAAGCTGTGGCGGATCGGCTGTACTAGGCGATGTTGGTATTTTCGGTGTTTATTCCTGTAGGCGGCTCGCTGTTTAGGAGTAGAGGCTGCAATGACGACTGAGGGGGAGGGGAAGACTCTGGAAACGGTATCGTTGGTTGGGCGAGTTGATAAGGCTCGATAGAATAGTCGCAGTCTAATGTTAGAATCGCGCTGAGGGATCGATAGAGCGAGGAGCTCAAGGTATTCGGAGTAGACGCAGGAGAAGATGGTAGTATTAACCAGACTGCGACTAAGGATACAAATAACGTAGAGTAGGTTTATATAGTATTCTAAATGGTACTGAGCGATCGAGGATGCGTGAATGCGTGACGTGCGAGTGGCGAGTGCGTGATGCGTGAACTAAGAATAGAAATGATGGGCGCTAACGGGGGATATCGTAACATCGACTTACAGAGGTTATTCTGCTAGAGTTGATAAATTGATAAGCACACGATTCTAAGCGCTCGGAATAACGCTACAACGGCTTACAACGGATCGACGATTACGATAAGCGCCCAGAGTTGATCACGATATACCCGGCAAACAGATCGGCATCTCAATTCAGCCTGACTTGTGCTCATTGATGATTAGTACTCATATTTGTTTCGAAACGCGGTTGAAAAGACCTTTGATAGAGAAAAGCCAGAATCGAGATTTAGTACATGACCCGCCCAGGGGGAATCGTCGCCGATAATCGTGACAAACTGTTATTAGTTCCACCACACTGACTAGCACTGACTCCTTTCTTACAACGTTCTGCTCGCTAAATTTAGATACTTCGGGTTATTACATAAGACATGTGACATCATGCGCCATGTGGGATCAGCCGCCAGCGGCGCCTCGTGTAGCTTACATTCACCCTCAAATTCAACTTAAATCTTCAAAAATTGGATCGATCTTGAATTGTTCGCCAGCTAACTTCAGAGCACCACTCAAGTGCTCAAGTACTCATGTCTGATTTTCACCTTGTTTGTTATATCAACGAGGATCGTCCTCAGCTGCCGCCTTCTGTTAGAGTATGTTTTTTCTTCTCAACCTCAGCTAAGTGCCGCTGCTGATGAATGCCATTTTACAGGAGTTGCCACTCGATGTTATGGGACCTGAGCTAACCTTAGAGCTAAGGAATTCACTCACAGTCAACCCTTCCGATGGTCTTGCATGCGCCACTTCGGCCAGACTTTGGGAATCTCTTCTCGAGAAATACCGCTTGCCCTACCTCTTGTTGAGAGTGGCGGACATGCGATGGACGCTAGGCAGTAAAGTGACTGCCTTAGCGTTATATGCAGAAGTAATTCACTGTTATAAACATTGTATGTGTTGTTGCTCACTCTTTTCAGTTACAGAGGATGTTGGCGGATCCACAGCTCGATCGCTGGGTTTCGCAATTTCAGTCTTCCATTCTAGCCGAGGTAGAACTCCACTGTAAGTCATTACCAGCTTTTAATATTGTAACGACGACATGGTTGACAGATTATTGTAGTGATTCGCTATAAGACTGACCCATCGCTAGGTTTCTCTCCAAGCCAATCTTGGCGACCAACAGCAGCGAAAGATACCTTCCCATATTGCAGCCTTCAACGTGCTCAAATTAGCGATGTACGAGATAGATGGCACAGTATTGAATCTAAACCGGGGGTTATGGCTAAATTGCAGAATATGCACTGTCTCGAGACTAACTTTATCGAAGGAACGTTTTATTTGGATGAAAATGTCTGTACTCTCCTTCATTCTACTTCATCTCAATCTTTGACCCCCTCTTGTTTATCACAGACTGGAGCTGTACTTGTCCAATCCGGTTTCTACGATCAAGAAAAACTCATCGACCTACCAAACCCTGTAGGTGGTGCAGTGGGTGACATTTCAGATGCGCTATCTATACTTCAAGACACGCATGAGGTCTCAAATCATTGCTATCTTTACCTCCTTGAGCACAACTGACCTCTTATACCCTCTACGTTTAGGCCTTGAACGAAATATTTGCCTTCGTCAAGCCTGACGCTCCAAATCTGACTGTGGAGATGATATGTCGTATTCACGCGAAACTCATGCGAACAAGCCGTGTCTTGTACGCTCAAACAGGTCATGGACCGCGGTTGTCTTACCTGAACGTAGGAATATCGCGGCAAGCTTCCCGCGCCAACGTCACCGCGACTGGCCCGCAAGGCATCAAGGTACAGTTCTGTCCTTACGATGAAGTCGACGAGGAACTGGAGACATTTTGTGAACGCTTCAACGTCAGTTAATGAACCTTGAGTGGCTTCGCTTTGAATTCAACTACACGTGTACTAACGAGGAGTCAGGAACTCATTGGACAAACGGACTCCAGGGATCCGTTCGCCTCTGCCGCCTGGATCCATCATATTTTTATCACCATCCATCCCTTTGAGGTACTCAAACTCCTGTCCCATTAATCGCCTCCTCCTGTCGTTGACGCACTTTATGTTCTTCTAGGACGGTAATGGACGCCTGTCTCGAATCTTAGCCTCAATACCATTGCTGAAAAGCGGACTCCCGCTTCTATGTATTCCGGCCTTCTTTAAACCCTCATATCACCATGTTCTCAACAGCGCAAGTTCCGTTGCTTTTTGTCGCTGCCCCGATAACTGACTGTTTTTGTATTATATAGACAAGAGCAAATAGAGATGGAGACTATTCGAAATTGATGAACGAGATATATGGTGCGGTTAAGGCGACTCTAAATGTGTTGGAAGTTATTGGTTGAGTTATTCGGAATAATGGTATAATATGACGAGCAGGTGGTACGAGTTGGGACTTGGTTAGTGAATTGGTAAATGACTTGAAATTTCGAAGGAGAATATAATGGAGGGTTAGTTGGGAAATATCACTAATTTTGAGTGCACAATGAGGCCTCAAAATATTCAAAACGTTCAATGACAGCAGGTTTATCCGGAACATTTGAGGATTCTTTGGGCAGCACAAGACTCGTTTATAGCTACAGCATCTGGGCGATGAAACAGAAAATTCAACACACACAACTACGATACATTTACATTCATTCTGAGTTCTAGCAGGCTCTAAGTACCCGACTAAGCAGTACGATCGACAAACTTGGCCAAGAACGCACGCAGCTCCCTCTTCCCAACCCCACCCTCCTCCCAACCCTGCGCGATCACCTTCTTCATGCGCGCCGCATTCCGCGCCATCTCCTCGCCCTTCGGGCCCCGCACCTGGTCGATCACCTCCCTGAACTCGCGCCCGGCGGCCTCGCGCGTGCCCTTGGGCACACGCTCGCCGAGGCGGCGGATCGGTTTGAGCCCGTGCTCGCCCGTACGCACCTCCACGAGCTCGATGGCGACTTTCTTGTCGTCTGCCAGGGAAGCGATGTTGAGCGGCTGGTCGCCTGTGAAGGGCCAGCCGATTCTGATGGTGTGCCGCTGCATGTGAGCTGGGGTTTGTTGATGCGAGACACTGGTCGGCTTACAAGGGAATGCCACTGGCTAGCGCTTCGGTGACTCCTCCGTGACCTCCATGGGTCAAGAACCACCCGGTGGACTAATATGTCGTAATTAGCACATGGTATCGATAGATAGAGTATCAATCAAGGTTTGTTCCGCACCTTATGGGTCAAAACATATTGTTGAGGGGCCCATTTGGTTAAAAGACCCAAGCCCGAGGATTCCACCTTCTTGTGACTCTCGTCGGATATTTGTAAAAAGGGAGACGCGTGGCAGAAGAGCTGATATTTTTAATGAGGATAGAAGAAATAACGAGGAGAATACAAACCACGTACGAAAGGCAATTCCTTCTCGATGAGTGCATCTATAAGCTCGTCGACATACTCTGGTTTCGTTGGACAGAAGACGGTTCCAAAAGATATCTAATCAAGGCAGGTAAGAAGAAAAAATGGAAAAGAGAAGAAATAATTGGCTTACGAAAAGAACAGATTTCTCTCCGTACTTTTGGAGGGACTTCTCCAAGAACTTTTCGACTACAGTATCGCCCCTGCTGCTGACAGAGTTGCTACCATATCCAATAGGCATCAAAGGGCCAACGGTGTATGTAGTCTTACCCCAAGCAGCGAGCCAGGACCGCATGGATGTTACTGATACAGGGTTCTCATATTCATCGGAGGTCGCGATGATCACTCCTTCGCTTTCCTTGAAGAATCTGCAGAAGGGAGATTTAATAGGCACGTTGGAATCAAGAAAGGAAACAGGGGTTGAGTTACTCACGAATGTGCAGATTTAAATAAGGGTGACATTGGAATGTTTATAGGAAGCTAAAAGCTATGGCGTCAGCGAGTTAACTTTTGTAAGCCTCCTACTTACAATCTGCATCAAGGTCTCATAATCATACATCGGGGGGATACCAGGTACTTTGATAATCTCCCCCGTAGTTGTGTTGAGCATCTTAGTACAAATGAGTGCGTAAGCAAACTTTACATTGAAACGCAGTCAAGAGGGACTTCGTACCTCCTCGCTGATTTCATCAGCTGGTCTGCCTGTCCTTTGAGCTTCTGCTTGAGAACGGGCGTCTAAATCACCAAGACCGCCAATCTGCGGTGGGCCAGCGACGCGGATAGTGGAGGCAGCGGTGGAAGAGAGCCACGCTAAAACAGGTACTGTGTTTCCAGTGATCTCCTGTGTGATGCGCAGCTGGGGATAGGCGAAGAACTGGATGAAGCAAGTAATTTATAAATTTCATTATAATTTAAATTTAATTACAGAGGGCTTACATCCATAATGATGGCGGTCGGCGCTGGCACCGCCTCGAAGGTGCTTCCTGTCTTCGCGCAAGTAATAGGTTTTTCCTGAAGGAGCGTCTGATATGCGGGTGCATACGCGCCAATAAACTCGCCCATAACCTTGAACATATCAGGTTCCTGCGTGTCAAAGGGAGCCACAATCCTGATATCGGAAGTTGGAAAACAGCGTTAACGATTATCTTTTATCATGGCATCTTAAGCGAGGCTAATCACCTAATGCGCTCACGAAGATGCGCTTGCGATTCTTCCGGGAAGTGGGTCGAAACATCTGAAAGTGCTTTTTCGATCATGGTTGGGGCAAGAATGACACTGAGGACGAGGTCATCGCGTTCCAGCACCAGCCTTGCAGCCAATACTAGCAAAGGTCTGATATGGCCTAAGGATGGGGAAGAAAGATGCAGATATGTTGTTAGTATGTTATCAGTTTATGAAATCTAGCATCGAGATGCTTACCCCATGCTGGGATCGCCAGAAGGACTAAATGACTGGGCTTGGTGCGCGACATGTTTCTGGGGCAAGTACTTCGGTGTTCACGTTGCTTTGGAATTTTTGGGAAAGATGCCCGTTATTTTATACCAACTGCTATATCTATTTTTAACATTTTAGTCTGATAAGTACATCAACCGCGAATTTTAGCCGATCCACCTTGAGGAGACTACTCGACGAAATGAAACGTCAGAATGCACAGGCAAAGCGAGTCATCGACTCACCGTTTGTCAGATTCGTCTAAGCTACTTATACCATTAACAAGGGCGTTTCCTAAATCTTTTTTACGTGGAAGTGCTCCAATGTCAGATTCGTGTCAAAAGGATTTACGAGTGAGAGATATAGAACTTACACTTGTAGGGGTGGCCAATCTGCTTGGAAGGTTATTCGCCATGTAACACGCTGCATTCTTTCGAGTAGATGGCAAGTATATGGAGATGTTAACGATATGAGCGCAGCAAGGGTTCCACAAACCTCCGCACGCAGTTCAAACATTGTCGCGTAGCTTGCGTGTAAGTAGCAACATCAAATTGAACCTTGATTGGACACTGATAATCGATTGGATGTTGATTGTATGTTGATTAGATGCATAACACTCCGGCAGCTTGGGGCTGAACGTTCGAAGGCGCCCCTGAGTGCGCTCGCAGTCTAAATTTGGGCGCTAATCATCGCTTTCAAGCTTCAAAGCTTCATCGATTCATCGATCATCTTTTATCGTTAGTCGTTTACCGGCAAGACTGGACTCGCCCCATCTGGAAGTGGATGCAGATGGTTCTGACAGAAGGCGGATGCAGCGGTTGTCTGTTGCCGTGCGCTGGCGATGCTACCTCAATAAGTACATTAGTCAGGTCATTTCCCAGAGTTTGTCGCTGTGCCACATGTGATTTTTATTATGTGTCTGATCGCAGCGGATCGCAGTCCGAACTCATCTACATCCCTGTCTTCTTCCTTTTCGTACATTATTCGGTATTTCCTGGACATTTGCTCATGAAACATAGCACAATACTTCTTGAGTTCTGGATCTCTAGTGTTAGCCAGCCTGGCGGATGTTCTTATCTCTTGCTGCTCCCTTGGTGTACATAGATTATGGGATATTTGTCGCAAAGCTGGTAATACAGAGGATACAAATGCAAGAATAGTGTAGTATGGTATTGGGATAGCGTGGGTATGATATGCGCATTGCGAGATGCGAATGAATGGACGGAAATGAGTTGAAATCTTGAAAATGCGCAGAAATAGTAAATCGTACACCGTAGGTCGAAAACATAGCTAGAAACATTAAAGGATAAGAGTGAAGATGGACAAATGGATACATGCATCGTGTGAATACAGCCAGTGCATCGATCGTATGCCGTGTATCGCAAAGCATTTTACAGAGAATCACCCCGTTGGATGGGGTATGAGTGAGATGGGATCGTAATCGTAATCGTAGTCGTAGTTGTCATGAGGCCACCCAAAATGGGAAGCAGGAGGCGGAGTAATAGGCATTAGGCCTATGGTCAAATAGAGGGAGGCATTCATCGAATGAAGGGGTAACCTTCTGACATCTCATGTCGCACCGACATAGCCGAGAAAGCTTGAATGCACTCGCATATCCCTGGGCGGCGAAAGCATACCACCGAAATTGGGGAGATGAGGCAATGCATTGCGGAGGCCTGTGAATTATGCCGACCGCGTTTTCAGCTTCTCAGCGCCCTCCTTCAACTGCGAGCGCTCCACGAGGCCCTCGGCAAAGGCCTTGAAGTCCTGCTTTGAACCTGCGCGCGCCGGCTATAAGTGAGATAGTGATACTAATCAGCACACATTCTTGAATCTGTGAACGAAAACGCGAACCTTGATCACATAGATCGCCACCTCTTGCTTGGGTACACCATCTTCGCCTTCAGCAGGGGGCACCATCTCCTTGAGGATACACCGCAGCACGTTCTCCTCTGGAACGAAGGTGATGCGCACCGTCGGCTGCACGCGCACGTTCATGGACACTTTCAAGAGCGGCTCGCGGCGGAAAACTAGATGAAATAAGTACAATAAAACAAACGCTGAAAGGAGAAGGTACTAACGGATTCGCTCCTCCGCTGTAGTGCGATTGACAAGCAACTTGATGAGGCCAGGGATGCCCTCTGAGAAAGGACGATCGCCACGTTTGATGTACAGCTTCACGCCCCTTTGCTCCATCTCCACATCTTCATCCTCTTCGCCTGTCAAAGCTGCGCGCGCACAAACATACCAATATCAGTATCCCAACAATGAAAATAAAACCACGACTTAAAGGCACTCACGGATAAACTTCCCCGTCGGCGCTGTCGCGTTCGCTTCGACGATCGCGTGCCCGGTCTTGCGCTCGCGGAGCTTCGCCTCCTTGCGCACCTGCTTCTCGCGCGCCTCCTGCAGGCGCATCTCCTCTTCAGCCTTCGCACGCGCTACGCGGCGCACGGCCTCCTTCTCCCCTTCTTCTTTCTCCCTCTCCTCCCGCTCCCGCTCCTCCGTCTCCCTCGTCTCGGCGTCGCCGCTGATGTCTTTCGTGCTCTCCTCGGCGTCGTTCTCCTGCTTGACCGAGCCCGCACCGGTGGGAGCCGCCTTCTTGGATCCCAGCACATCATCCAGGAACTTCTCCGCCGCGACCAACTCGGTAGGCTTCACATCCTTGCTGCTACCGCCACCATTGCCGAAGATATTCCCAGCCGCAGTGCTCGCGCCGAAAATATTATTCGCACCCGCGGCGGGAGCGCCGAAGATGTTCGCGTTAGGCAGCACGAATGCGCCGCTGTTGGCGGTGTTCGTCGCGGGCTTCAAGCGGAAGAACGACGTCGGCGTGGGGCCGAAGAGGGACGGCGCGGCGGCGGGGGGCCTGTTCAGCGCGGCGGCGGCGGCGAAGGGCGACGCTGCGCCGGCAAACGCGGCAAACGCGCTGGGGGTGGACGTCGTCTGGTGGGGCGAACTTAGCATCACAAAGTTACACGCAAGATAAAAGAGGCAGGACATACGAATGTGCTCTTCGGCGTCGTGGGCCGCGCCGGCGCGAACGCGTCCTGGCTCGCGAATGCGGCGAACCCCTGCACAGTACAGAATCAGCACGCGATACCGCAGGAGAGGACCGAGATGGGGACGTACGAATGGCTTGCGCGCGGCGGGCAGAGGTGAAGGCGCAGGCGCCTCAGCCTCCGGGATCTTGGAATCCACCTTCTCCGTATCCGCAGCCAGCGCCAACCCAACTGGCGCTCGTGTAACGGCTGTAAAGAGAGGAGAGGGGGCAAAGAGAGGGGTGGTGGGAGTCGGTGATCGCGCAGGCGCTGGGGTTGCGTCCTCGACTTCTTGAATTTCAAGTACAGCGGTTTTGGGAGAAGGCACAGGCGAGGGTGAAGTTGGCGGCTCCGTTGCTGGAGTTGGAGCGGGGTCAATGTTAGAGCATGGCTCTGACACGGCGGATGCTGATACGGATGTTGATGATGTTTCCATGTGCTGTTTGGAGGGTGGTGTAAGCCTAAGTAAATTGTGGATTAACACAGTAGACGCTCACAGTTACTACGACAGCATCGAACGTAGTGTCAATAGTTGATTCCAGTGTTGGGGATGGCTCGCGCGTGAGTTGGGATGAGATAGATGGGGTAGACGCCTGCAAGAACTATTTTTAGCGAATAAAATAAACCAGGAGGAGTTAACGAACGACAGAGTCAGAGGAAGGTGTCCGGCTTCGTTTGTTAGGATAGATATTGGCCAAGTTCTAAGTACACCATAGCAGCGAATTGATGTGTGGGGAAGGGCGTTATCTTCGTCAGCAAGCGCCCAGGTCTTGAGAATATTTAATTGAAACGGGAAACTGACATAAGGATAACCTCGATCTTCCTGTCAAACCCCAAAAATAAAGTCAATCAGATGAAGCCTCGATGTCGGAAGATTAATAGATAACACGCACAACATTCGGCTCGTCGAATCCGTCTTCCGGAGCTTTACGTTTGAGAGACTCTCGGCGGACGGGTGTGGGAAGCGTCGTGGCCGGTACCGAGGGCACAGATGCAGACACAGTGATAGTATTAGTAGTTGTTGTAGGTGGAGCCTGAGTGACGCCTGGAACAGACGCAGGTGAGGTGCTATCGTGCTCCATGGCCATGCTCTCTTTTTCGTCTTCCGCAGTTTTAACGTCGTTATCGACGTCAACCTGCATGTCGGACTCCGTTTGAGTTTGTTGAAGAACATGGAGGTCGGGGCGTGAGCTTGCAGAGCTTGTACTTAGGCGGCGTGTACAGGCGTAGCCCACGGTGGCGGCGAAAGTTGCCAGACCAGCCATGACAAGGTTAAATTCCCCTACGTCAGGAAACATTTGCGGTGGGTAGGTGGTAGATGGTGCAGATAATGGGAAGAGTGCAAGAGCAAATCGTGCTATAAGTGCCGGCGATGTTCTGTTGGAGTCGGAGTCCGGATCTCACAGATAAGAAACAATGCAACGTTGTGCCATTCGGAAGAAAGACAGACATACCAAGAAAGCAAATAAGTAATACAATCTTGAACAGATGGCTATGGTTTACAGAGATGGAGAGTTGAACTTTGAATGGAAAGGAAGATGGGAGGAAGAAAGTGGAATCGGCGCTAGTATTCTGTGAACCTGCAATTCTGCCTCGTTGCAAACACGAGTGACATTAATTTCGGTCCGGCGCAGAATTAGACACGTGGGCGGCTCTGGAATGGCACCTGCGGCCTGCACGAGTCCCGACGCACGATGATCAACGTTGAACGCACGATGCTTGAGGCTGAGGCCATGAAATCTGAGACTTGAGGCTTGAGCACTTGGGTTATTGCTTAAGGTGTAGAAGTAATGATAAGCGAAGCAAATGTATCACTTTATAATTTTTTTTCGTGGAAGACATCAAGAGACATGTCATAAAGATTTTCAAGTGATTCGGACGTGTATATCAATCATTAGAGAACAATAATAGGACCCCTGAAAATACACCAAGCCGCCTGATCCCGAATTCGGATAGAATTTGAGAAAATTTTTGAGATAGCCACAGGGCTATTTGACACATATCGGATAGAAATTTGGATTTTGGACCAAAATGCCAAAGACATGAGTTGGATAAATTTTGGCAGCGAGGTCATGGCATGAGCCATAGATTTGGATAAAAATTAGCCCTGGCTGGGAGTCGACATCCGAAAATTTTTCAACACTTGAGCTTGAACGTTTGGACGTTTGAACCATTACACTATTACATAACCAGTACCGTTGACAGACAGACTTTCCTACCTTGTCCGTAGCAAGGGCTAATTAAAATGAGAGAAGTACTTGCCTCTGCGTCTTGAAGAAAACACCTTTTGCAGTCAAAGAAAATCTCATAGTATCAGCAGATGACGGAAAGGTTTTCAAATCCCTTAATAACTTTCAGCCTAAGAGGATTGTCGAAGCAACGAGGAATTCCTGGAAATGAATAAAACCAACTGCGACTATCCACATAGGATCGGACGATGAGGGTAATGACATTGAATAAACAGTCTATTCTACAAGTTTTATTGTAAATTCTCGTTTCCTTTGACATCCGAAATTTGGATAAATTTTCCATTTCTTGGGGGGGAAAATGAGCTCTACCGAAAAATTGGATGCCTGAGCCGAAATTTGGATAAAAATTGCATTTCAGTCAGCCCTGGTGCCAAAATCGGATAAATTTTGGCAAATTTGGTTTGGATAAAAATCGGGTTTTTTTCACGTTTTTAGGACCAGGCATTTTGGTGTATTTTCAGGGGTCCTACAATAATGGCACCCGAATATATTTTAAGAACTCGGCGTTGGCGATCGAGATCAGAGGCATTGTTTTGCAGAAGTTGGGGAATCGAGGCGTTGTGCCGCTCCGCCAGCGGTACGTAAACCTTCGCGAGCACTCACACTCCAATCTGTACCTTCAATCGAGTCAAGAAGCGTCACACGTATAACATGGATAAGTGTTCCATAAATTCCTACATAAGTTATATGAAAACAGTTGCAACAAGGTGGCAACAGCGGATGGAAGGCAAAGTTTACAGGCACCCATATCCAGGCTGAGGTGGAGTACTTGCTCGATAATACCAGCTGCATGGTCCGCTCCAAGTCTATTATTAGTCCACGTCGTAGACTCCCTTGTTATAGTAATAATTTCGTTTTGATTGATAGCCCTTGTGCTTTCTTGGAGCTTGTGTGGTCGACGAGGTGAGCGCACCGATCTTGCCATCGAGGTTAAGAACTGAGAAAGAGTTGCTTTCTCATTTCGACATAATTCGTTTGTCTCGTGACTCACTTTGACTAGAATCGCATCCAGATCGCATCTGTCTGCTTTCTTCTGATGGTATCAGCTAAAAATAAGTACTCACAGAATCAGGTTTGAGCCTAGTGCGAGCCAACCGAGAGCCAACTTCCAAGTAATGCGAGGTATTGAGTAATTTTATTCCGTTACCTTCTCTTCACAATTTTTCCTTCTCTGAATCTCCCAGACAAGTTGGCCAGTAGCGGCATGTACATTCCTTTGAAGTTGCTGTGAGTCCGCGCGTCACTCAATCCGAACTCAGAGTCCCTGTTCTCATTCACCACCCCCCAGATGTCTGCTATCATGGCCACGTATTGTGCTGGGAAGCTTCCAGGTGCTGGTTCAGACCCCATCCTCTACGTTCAAACCAGGCGACACGATAACTTATACCCTCGTCGCCGACCCCATTCCCAGTGGGACGCTGGGTATGATGCTCATTCAAGTCCAGGAGGGTAATGCCGGAGATGCGCGACCATATTTCCCCTTTTCAGTGGCTATGACTTTCTCGCCGAAGCAGTTTAGTATACAGATACCCACAACGTTGACGCTGCATTCGTGGGTGTTACTTGCTCCTGCTCGTTTTTCTTATTTAATGAAGGTCATAAAACGCAAGGTTTTATACGATAGATGCTCATGCGAACTCGAGGTAAGGATTCATATAATTATTTTCTCTCATTCTGATTATTGCGCAGCGTGGACTCGACCTTACTCGGGAATTCCGAGCCCTTTGAAATTATAATTACTTCTCCGTCATCCACTCCCACCGGCACAACGTAGGTCGTTCATAATTAAAACTCGTGTTTGTTGACTCTGTCGCTAATGTTGATTTGTTTTAGCAGCAGCGCGACACAGACCACGGTAGCACAGCCCACAAGCCTGTCTCTGTCAGTGGGAACTCAAAGTACAGCTTTTACTACATCTTCTCAAATCCCATCATCCGATTTAATTCCACCTTCATCACCCACAGCGTCTGTGAATTCTGTGAATTTGTCGGAGGGACCAGCGACAACCACCTCGAATTCCGCGGCCGGGTCTATAGCTCCCTCAAGCTCGGGCTCTGCGGACGGGTCGGCCATCTCTCCTGCACCGAAGTCCAGGAGCACTCCAGTTGGCGCCATTGTTGGCGGAGTTATAGGTGGCATCCTCATAATCATCCTCCTTCTCACGGCTCTGCTCTGGCGGAGGAGACGCCAGCGCCACCAACGCGACGCGGCATTGAGTACGCCACCCGACACCACCAATTCGTATACCGCCGTGACCCAGCAAGATCCCTCAGCTTTGCTGGATAGACTCTATGCTCAAAGACCCTTCGTACCCAACCGCACCGAGTCGCTGCCTTCGATATCACCTTTCGTCTTGAGCACCAGGGAATCGCTGGATGGGTCACCGTCGCCCGACCTCTCGAGTGCTAAGAGCAAAGAAGCATTGGGAAATCTTGGGGGCGGCCCAGGACACGTCCCAAGTCTGCCCTCTGTGAGTCTCTCCGGGGAGAAGATCGCTGGCAGAGTCGTATCCCAAGACGTACTCCGCTCTGAACGCGAGCGCGTTCTGTCGGAAATAAGCGCGTTGCGGACGGGAACTACGACCGGCGCTACCTTTTCTAATACCATCACAGCGTCTGCGGCTAGCGCAACGCAGTCTAGCTTTTTTGGTAGCTCGGCGCTCGCGGTGGGGAGCGAGGAGGATACGGACGGTGCGTCGGAGATGAGGGACAGGCTGGAGCAGCTCACGGACCATGTGAGGAGGCTGGAGAGCGCCCTAGAGCAGGTATCGCATTCATATGATGCACCACCTGAATATGATGAGCTGCGAAGAGCATCACAAATGTGACACTTAACGCAGGTGGATGCGAACGAAGAGGATAGCGATGGAATCGGCTATTTGTGTACACCTTCTATGCGTTAAGCTGGAGCTGAGACGCTTTTAATGTTCTTAAACCCACTTGTTTTCTATGTCACTTTTTTTCCAAGTCTCTTCAACGTTGTTCTCGTTAACTACATTGTAAAGAATTACTAAACTAGTAGTGTAATCTAATTGCCTGTCGGACCTAAACGTTGAACAGTTGTCAGTGAGAACCTCATTTATTTTTCTTGTTCGAATAGTAAGAGTCGAGTCGTCATGATATTCAAACTAACAATATATGTAAGTGGAAATATAATCTCTTACTAGCAGTGCATGCGATATACAGCGAGAAGTGCACAGTTTATCAGAGGAACCTACGTCGACCTTGTCAGGTTTCGTTGTTTCCAAATTAGGTAGTACCCTTGCCTGATTTGTACACACAAATATATCCAAGGAACTAATATAACTGCAACAGATATAGTGAATACGCGCCTTCCAATTGCCAACCAGCACCTGCCTCGAGAAATTGTGCTTTGCATGGCGTATCTGCGTCGGCAATAAGTGTAGAAATGCCAACCCAATATTTCATCAAAATAGAAGGGTTTCAATCTGTTTATTCATCATGACTCTATCAAAATTTGATCAAATTTCCTCCAATAAAATCGGAGAATAGAAGTAGATGGAAGTGCTGACTGTGTTCATCGAGCTTTTCGACATTAGTCGACATTCCACAGATACACATCTCCGAAAGATCGGATGCCACTGCTTCATTGACAGACGGTGCTTCGGTCGCCTCACATCCCATGAAACCTGCACGACATAGCCGGGTAACAGTTGCTCGTGGACTCCGACAAGGCTCCGAAGTTACAGGATGGAATTTCGACTTGCAAGGCGGTCAGTCACCGTTGGTGCGTCTAACTTTTTCTGTTTTAAGGTCCGCAAGGTCCGGTAAGTATGTCACATGACAAGGAACTAGGCGAAGTCTGGGAGAGTCTGGGCGAAGCCTTGGCCTTTGTCCAATATCAATCGACCTTTCATCCTTCTGTCCCAATCTCCAAACAATTCTGGCTGACTTCCCAATTTTCCTCGTACTCGACTAGCGCTTTTCGTTGCTTTTGAAGCGCCTCATCCAAATTCAAACTATGGAATTTTCATTCGGCATGTATTTACGGTGCTTGAGAGTTGCGCACAACGACCCGAACGCTCCCGTAAGCTCCCGGACGTTGGATATAGGTGGTCGTGTGCGATTATGCCGCGCTCCGGACGTTTTTTGAGTAGCCTCGAACCGGGCATTGGTGGCCAGGCTGATCTTATCAAGGCCTTGAGCTTGAGGCCTTGAGGCTTCGAGGTTTGACCGTTCCGCGGGTTGCTACGCACGCGGAAGGATATAAACGCCAAGAGGTGGTGGAGTCGAGCAAAATCGCCTACATCACGAATTTCTAATACTTCAGCGTCTTTCGCTTTTCTACCTCCACTCACTCTGCTATGCTACTGGGCAAGGATCTTCTCCAAATCCTGCTAGGCATCTCCGCTCTCTCTCAGTCCCTGGTTTCTGCTATCCCTTCTCATGATTACCACACTCATTTCAACCACCACTCATCTCCCTCGCCTTCTTTCAATCCCCGCGACTATGTGACCCCCGCACAAATGCGCGACTCTTATGACTTTATCATCGCCGGCGGGGGTCTCGCGGGCCTCGTGCTCGCCTCGCGTCTGTCAGAGAACTCGTCGACCACCGTCCTTGTATTGGAGGCGGGCCCGTCGGGCGATGACGTCCAGGCGAGGATCGGTCAGTAGCTCTTACTCGCTCTTCAAACGAACACCTCGCCCATGACATCGGCATCATCTAGATACCCCAATGGCGACATACTTCCAATCTCTGCTCTATGCAGAGCCTTACGACTGGCTGTACACGACCGTTGCGCAGCCCAACGCTGCTGGGCGCAATTTGGCACAACCACGAGGAAGGGTCCGTGTTGTGCATGTCAGAGTATATTGTTATTGTAACGACTGATGGATTTCCATTGCAGCTTCTTGGTGGATCGTCAGCTGTAAATGGAATGTACGTGGTGCGCCCGCCTGCGGTACAGGTCAACGCATGGAGTGCCCTCATTGCGTCTGATGATCAGGCTGCCGCCGATGTTTGGGCCTGGGACAGCTTCTTCGATGCGGCCAAGAAGACGGAGAACTTTTCCGCCCCCGTTGACGCCGCTGAATCTACCGCTGGGATCAAGTACGCGGCATCCAGTCACGGTACTGAGGGCAACCTACATACCACCTACCCCGCATAGTGCGCTTTTCTAATCATTCCAGCCGACTTCACTTTTGGCTCACTGGTAACAAATTATCTAGCATGGTCCCCGTGACAAGTTCTTGGCTACCCTCGCTCTCTGCAGCGGGCGTCTCCATTTCCGAAGACGCCTACTCCGGCGACAACATCGGCGGCTTCTTTTGCACCAGCTCAGAAAACGCCGCCAACTGGACGCGCTCCTACTCTAAAAGCGCTTATATCGACATCCTGCCCCCGCGACCCAACCTGAATATTATTTCGGGCGCAACAGTGGAGCGCATTGTTTTTGCCGACGCTCTGGTCTCAGGCAATCGCGTGGCGAGCGGGGTGCAGTTCTCCACTGGCGTGGGTACTGCGCTTCAGAACGTCACTGCGAACAAGGAGGTCATCCTCGCTGGAGGCGCCATGGGAAGCCCGCATTTGTTGATGGTTAGCGGTGTCGGCCCGTCCGATGTGCTCCAGGCGGCGAACGTTGCTGTTCAGGCTGAACTTCCAGGTGTTGGGCAGCATTTGTTAGACCATCTTGTATGTCTCTGGATTTCGAAGCGTTCATTGCCCTTTTTCATCCTATTTATTATTGTTTTTCAGGCTGCCAGTGTTTCCTTTGAAACCAAAGTTGATACCCAAGGATCGATATATGCCAGTGGCTCCGACTTCTCAGTACGCGTCGCCTCTCCCATGCTCACTATATCCCTTCACCTCATTCTGCCCTCCAGAAAACCCCCGAATTCGGCTCCTTTATCAACAGCGGGATTGCCTATATAAATGGGACCCTCCTCTTTGGCGGGTCCGACTCCTTCGCCAGCTTCATCAATGGCATCCCAAGCTCATCTGTTGCCGCCGCCACGCTTGCGCCTTCCACCGACAGCACGGTCATCGAGGGCTACAAGGCGATTTATGACACGACCGTGAATACCACGTATCCCACTACTGGGCTTGTGGAGATTCTGCTCAGCATTAACGCTGCGAATCAGATTGCGGTGCAGGCGGCGGGTCAGCAGCCTTTGAGGTGTGCTTTTTTTTTACTTGTGTTTCGGGATGAAGATGTGGTGTCCTAATAACTTTCTTTGAATTTTGAAGTCACGGACGGATATACATCAATTCGTCCTCGATATATGACAAGCCCGTCATCGACCCGCAATATTTTTCGCATCCCGCCGGTAAGCTCCTTCTTTGCCTTCTCTTCTCCCCGATTCTGAAATTTCCTTTATGAAGATATCACTGTCCTGCGCCAAGGCGTCAAGCTCGCACGCCAAATCGCCGCTGCACCCCCGCTCAGCAACGCCCTCGGTGCCGAGGTCACCCCAGGCCCTACCGTGCAGAGCGACGCCGACATCGAGGCGTGGCTGCGGACGACAGTGGGCACCGAGTTCCACCCGTGCGGGACGTGTGCGATGCTGCCCCTGGCGAAGGGCGGTGTGGTGAATGCGAAGCTGCAGGTTTATGGCACGGGTGAGTGTGGTGATTTTTTCTGATTTGAATGCGCGAGGTTGCTGAGCGGTGTTTTTGTTCAGCGAATGTCCGTGTTGTTGACTCTTCGGTGTTCCCTGTGTCTTTCTCTGCACATGTACGTCGACTTCAGGTTACCCATCCTCCCCACACTCTGATCGACACCTTTTATCTCAGCTCATGTCCCCCACCTACGCTCTCGCGGAGATTGGCGCGTCCATCATTCTAGCTGCCTACTCCCCTAATGCCACTACCACCACCGCCAGCGGAGCCTCGACGGGTACTGGCGGCGGGGCGGCGGCCGCGACCTCCAAGGCCAGCAGCGGCATCAGCACAAGACTTTCTGCAGCCGGCGCGTGCCAATGGGCCGCGGGTCTCCTTTTGCCCTTGGTTGCCTCCTCTCTTCTGTTGTAAAATGCGAGGCGACCGGTGTAATACTGTGTTTTTCCCTTGCGGATTTTTTGTATGGTTTGTTTTTGGGTATATTCTCAGCCATCGCTTTTGGACTTTGAATTGTTCTTGTGTTTTGCCTCGACCCACAACCACACTTGTTTGTTTTGAATTGATATAACTTATCACTTCCTCTCCTTGTCATTCCTGCATCTCCGCTTACCCTCCCCACGTCCCGAAACCCCCAAATCTGACACCTCATCTCCTTTCTCTTTGCGAATCCTACTATCGTCATTCCTCGTTTATTCGAAGGATCCCCGTAATTTATTGTAGCATGACATCACTTTTACGTACCACATGGACATACGGACAGCCTTTACTTACACTTTCGCTCTGCATATTCCTCTGTAGAAACCGAGAACGCGGACTCACACCTTCTATAGATTGACATCACACAAATTTATTAGTGTATCAATGTTTCATGGCAATAATATAGCACTATTCATGTTTCAATTGAACACAAATTGAACAAACCACTTTTGATAAATATCATACGAGGTCTGGTACATACGCTTCATTTTCAGGTTATGCTAAACATTTATTAGGCATCGGTATAATGAACTTACTTCCCAAAGCAGGGAAGCCACTCGTCCAACGCCAACTGGAAGAGCCCGAGGCCAGCGTAGAACGGCTGCTGCGATATGGGGCTGTAGAAACCGACCGTCTTGAAGTCGCTGTGGTTCGCATCCGGCGTGAGGAGTACGCGCATGTCGGATACATGGACCATTCCGTCGTAGGTGATGCCAAAGAACGATCTAGGCGTCGTGCCGTTGCTTGCAGTTGCGGGTGGAGTGTTGCATCTGATAGGTAAATTAAGTCTTTTTTACCAAACGAGCGAAGCAGTCTGTGTGTGTTGAAATAGACTTACGCTGGTACAGAGACTGAAGGCACACGTTGTGGGGCATTGGATTCAATCGATGCCAGCCCCATGGTTCGCCATGGGTCAACTGAACGAGGTAAAACGCGGTGTTCGTTAGAAACGAGAAGGCAGAATAAGAACACGATGATGGCCGTACATTCTCCATTCGAAAACATGACGTTCGACGGATTCATGTTCCATCCGCCGTACTTGTTCACGTTACCAACCTGAGGTGAAGACGGTAGGCCTTTCGGAAACGCCTCGTTGCACTGCTGTTGGAACAATTCCAGCGAAATGAAGGAGGTTTCGATAGACAATGGATTCGCTGGGTCGCCTCGTTGGTAATAGCCTATTTAGTGATTTTCGTGTGTTAGTATTAATCTCTACATTAAGTCACAGGACAGCGTGGAGATACGGACCGTATTCTGAACAATATTGCCACATCCACGAACGGTCTTGTACTGGATCGTCCGCATTTCCCGGGATCGCATCATAGTCCAGTTCGGCAAGCGCGGTCAAGAAAGACCTGAGGCCAACGTCTATACCAAGCTGCGCCACGACACCTGTTTCTACTGGAGCAGCTGTGTTATTCTGTGTCTCGAGGATATTGCAGAAAGGCAACAGTGAAGCTTTGAATCCGTAATACTGAAAAAAGTATATTATGTTCGTCATTCGAATTTCGGGTGCTCCGGCAGAATTGGAGAATCTAGGCAAAGGCTCACCTGATAGAAATCAAGGGATCCATGAGGATCGAGGCTGCGTCGACGTTACTCGTTCTATTGGCCTGGTCCATGGTTAAGCCGTCCGCGCCAGTTGTATTACCCCTGGGCCGCTCAAACGCGCTTTGAGAAGATCGAACTTGAGGTTCACGATTGCGGTTGCATCACTCCCGTTCAATGTATCATCAACATATCTGGAAACAAGGCGAAGACGAAGAAAATGTTGAGCAGAAGCCGTGTCCTAGCTTGAGTTGCAATATACTTACTTTGTAATTGCAACCCAATCCGTAGAGCAATTTCTCGTCAAGCTACGCTCAGCCGCCTTATAATAACTCGACATATCGACCTGCGCTTCGACAGGAGCGGAAGATGCCCACGAAGCGAATATCACCTCAGGATTCCGTATGCGCATCAACGCGGAGCGAATTCCCGGGTACGAGCCGCCGAGCATGACCCACGGCGTCGTGCTTGGGTGCACGGGAAACGCCTGGAGTGGACCAGACGCGCTGGAAGTAGAATGGTTTGGGAGCGGTTTGGAGGATGGATGTGGGAACGATTTGGAGAAGAAAACGATGTCTTCAAGGGCTTGTTCTGTGGACAGGAACTGCCATTGGTCCGCCGTTGTATTTTCCTATTGAGGGATAATCGTCATGATTGAGATCGCTAGCTATGATAAGGATTTCCGAAAGGACTGACGTTTACGGGAAACGGAAGAGAAGCTCCGTAGAATCGGTGTTCCCAAAGGATCGCAAGGCCTTTGTATCGTTTCGCCAAACGCATTGTAGCAGACAGGCCATGATATTCCTACATTCATCCTCTATGAGCCAGCGCAGCTGACAGTCCGCACTACAGAAACATACTTGAAGATAATATGGGAGGAGAGGCTCCGCGTTTTGTTCTCCTGAATCAAACACTTGATGACTCTGCGTTTAGCAATTGAACATACGGGCGAGGTACTGTAACACTCACAGAATACAGGTCCTCCAGGTTCCCAATATGTCGCGTTAATCCAGTATCTGTTTGAAAGGAATCCGTCGTTTTGTGGGTAAAATGATCGATGGGGATCTGGGATTAATTGGGCGACAGCTCTTCAACTGGATGCGAAAAGGAAACGCAAAACATACGTTTATAAACTTCGCTGTGTTGCTAGTGAGTAGATTATCCCTATCAACCAGTTGAGGCTCTGTCAAATCCTCGCGCACTCCTAGCTTTGGGGCCCTGAAAAGTTGCAATGGTACAGCATGAACAAAGAAACTTGCACTGATAAGATACGACAATAATGGGAGTAACTTGAACATCATCGCAATTCGCGAAGAAAGATGTGGGGTAGTTGGCAAGAGTTGAACCTATATCTGAAAGCTGTTATCAATGACGTGAGTTGTGCATATGGTCGGAAGGATTGTGGGATGAAAATCATGCAATAATAGATAAAATCCAGGAAGACGTGTCAGAAAATTCCTTGCGGCCCGATGTATGGGGATCACAGTCTGAAGAAGAGACTTCTTTGAAAGTCCGGATATACTTGCAGGTAGTTCAAAGTGTTAGAGCCAGAAAAACAAAGGCAGAACAACAGAAGTGTTAGAATTCTTCCCCAGGCGGTTTCGCAGTGCAATGTTCCTTGTAATGACAGCCCGCCTCCAGGAAAATTGGGTCAACTTGATCAAGAAATATGAAGCTTTGGAGCTCCAATCGTGCGCATTCGACTGTCGAACGTTGGACGCGCGCCGAGCATGGAACAAACAATAGAAATAGATGAGCATGGAATGGCTACAAAGCCTACAAGGAATGATGAAGGAAAGGAACATTGAACGCGCCAAAATGCCTGCCCTAACTTTCTCCCACGTGTGGCTCCTATCCGGGCCGACGCTTCGCTGGCAAACGCACCTCTTGCATTCAACCAACTTGCAGCTGAGCAGATATAACTTGTCCTATCTTTATTGCATCGTTATTCACTCTGCTTCGAAATAAAAAGGACTTGGAATAGTGGAAATTGAGGTTTGTGAAATCCCTGAAGATCATGTTTTAGAGCAGCGCTCACAGACTCGACAGACATTATCAATGCTGAACCCAAGCTGAACCTAGGCAGAACCTTAGAAATAACTAATCTGACAGTTTTGAAGAAGTTTGGATCAAGCCAAGATTCAGAGTCGCAGGGCGAATGTTGCGCTGGGAATTTTGGATATTCGAAGTTCGCCCCGGAAGCAAACTCGATTACACTCCTCCTATGGACGGTGACATCATGATGGTTCAGCCAACTTTAGCGTCAGTGGCATGTAATATAACGTGAATCGAGCCCCCTCAGTCACTCAAACTTCAGCCATATGGCCCACCTCGTACAAGCATACGCGTGTATTCTGGATTATATCAATTCTCGGCGCCACCCTGCACCCAAGAAAACAGAACACGCCCTGAAATTGGGTGTCTTATCGTTCAGAGACATAGATCCGGCGGTAGGTAAGTGGGATAAAATTTCGTCGACGCTCTACGGCACTGAAAGGACTATGTAGTCATCAGGCCTGTGGAGACCCACTCAGATGTAATTCTCCATGCTATAGCATCCCACGATGCATCTATAGCTTCTTCCCTCGCTTCCAAATACAACTTTACGAAATCATACGACTCATACGAGGACCTCCTTGCTGATCCACATGTCAACTTCGTCTACATCGCTCTCCCGACTGCCCTCCATTTCGAATGGGCATACAAGGCGCTCAGCACCGGCAAACACGTATTGGTGGAGACACCTTTGGCCTCCAATGCGAAGGAGGCAGAGACGTTGGTGAGAAAATCAGAAACATGCAGCAAGGTTCTTATGGAGTCATCTGCCTGGCAATTCCACCCCGCCGCGCACCGCTTTCGAGAAATCCTGGACAGCAAAATGTTTGGGGCGATCACCAAGATCGATGCTGCAATGGCATCATCACCGCCTCTTCCTCCGGATGATGTTCACTGGAGGTATGATCTATCCGGCGGAAGTCTCATGAACATGCCCGCCGCTCTCAACTTGACCCGATTCGTGTTACATTCAGCTACCCCCGACGTCCTTCACGCGGCCGCTACGCCCTCCGAGGATCCACGAGTGGATAGCTCGATGCTGGCGACGATGCGATTCAAGCTGCCAAACATTGAAAAACACGCCGACCAGAGCAGCATCTGTAGCACGATCTACACTGATATGGCGCGTCGTCCTGCCTATGGCTTCATTCCCCGCCTGTGGGAACTCCCGTCCATTCGCGTCGAGACGGATCTAGCGGAGATCTATTTCTACAACGCCGTTCTGCCACATGCGTATCATTACATCGCCACAACCATCAAGGAGACAGGCGAGACTACGTACGAGCGTGTCTACAGAGGTGGCCCGTTGTGGAAGGACCGAGGCGAAGCTTTTTGGTCGACTTATCGGTATCAGATGGAGGCATTTGTGGACAAACTCAGAGGCAGGCATCCGGTTTGGTGGATCGAAAGCGAAGGTAGCATTGCGCAGATGAAAACGATAGATGCGATTTACACCGAGAGTGGGTTGCCCTTGAGACCAACGAGTAGGATGGAAGATTATATCCTCTTTCTATACTCATGTGTTTAAATTACCTCAGGCGAACGAAGCTGGTGGGATCAGCACTATACCGACTTCGTAGATGGTCCTATCATCTGATTTCAGCTCTCTTTGACTTATCAACGATGCACGCCGATTTTATACATTGATTCTATACATAGTTTTCAATTTATCTATGGTTGATGATCACAAGAGTTGGTGGGCGAACTCCTGAAGTCGGCGTAAGCAATACAGTAATATAACGCGAGTCTCAATTCCGTGCTGTCTGATAGAAAAAGAACACCGAAAACCTACTTCCTCTGCCTTTTATAACACTCAAGGAAGTATAGTAGATGGGGCCCTGGACAGGAGATTACTGCGCCGTGTATCTGGCTCAAATCCTGCATTTATTTTCTAGGTGTTCCATTACTGATATCACAGATGAGTCGATGAAAGATCATCTTAGACGCTGAGACGACCTAGTGATGGAGTTCTATCATGATGAACTGCAATCGCCGCAAATATAAGGTTGTCGCGTTGTGCGAGACTCACATACATCCCATCCTTCCTTACTTGATTGTCGCTGGACGAACTTCATTCTTCTAATATCTCCTAATTCATCTCAAAATTAAATTTCCCCAAGGCCTCACAGGATGAGCTCAACGGCATCTTCCATTCTCGCAATTCTTGCGACCAAGGTAGGCCTGACATTTCAGCTCCACCTGGATTTCCGGTCAAATCTCATGAGCACATAATCCCCAATTCTGGATTCAAGTATGCAACAGGTACGCCAGCATGCCTTTCTTATAATCCGAGGTTATCTTTCTGTTTGCTGGTCTGATATGACCTCCGAACGCAGTCGCTTCAGCGACTCTTTTAGTGTGGGATATCGCTCTGACATTGAATCGAGAGGTAAGTTGGCATCATGGTGAATCAATATACAATGAATATTGATGCTACGATTGCGACCAGATAACCAATGTTTGGCGAGTGAAGAAAAATATGGGTACATGGCTATTCTTTCTGGTATGCAAATTTCTTAATCTATACATATCGGCTAATTATCAACCACGATTCCATTGCTCCTAGAACCGGTACATACCTCCTATCGGACTTGCTTTTGATCTCTACTGTAAGAGGCACACGCATACTCTTTTTTTGCTGCCTCTTCACTTACTTCGAATGCCGTCAATAGCCCTGTTTGTACGATCACCTTCCCCAGAGGTATGTGGGTGATTTGATGGTTAATACGCTCCCAATAAACTAATCAAATTTCAATAGTTGTAAGTGTGCTTTATGCCATCAGAACTTGAAAGAGCCGCTGGATAATTTTCCTCTAGCTGTAGAGGTTATCAGTTGGGAATCATGTCCCTTGATGTTATTTCAATTGGGATCGTCCAATGTAAGTCCGGAAGTTTGGCCGTTCTTTCCAACTCAAAGTTCAGATTGATAAAAAGGTTCAAAATTCTAGTGGTGCTTGTTATGAGGACACATGCATTATATCAGAGCAGAACGCTATTCATATGGCTGTTATCCGGTTGTTTCGTGAGCCTTCATTTTTTGAAAGTATGTCCAGCGTCTGCAATTGAAACATTGCTTTTATAGGGCTCCCTATTCTTCACGATAGCGGCGTGTTGTGTCATGGTTTTGCGATACCAGACTTGTAAACCAAATTTCTAGACCCTCGAATTTCTACTAATTACTTTGATAATCTAAAGATATATCAGCCCGTTTGATTGGCCTCGATACTGGCTGCCTTGCCGCATGCTCTGCTCCGTTCTGCCGACCACTTTTCATCATCTTGTGGATACCCTTTATTCTCTTTGAGACGGGTGCGTCTCCAATATCCAATCAAGCACATGTAAGATGAAATAATCAATCACATAGCGGTCTCCTTGCTAACAGCATGGAAATTCTATAATTTATGTCATATCTCATGGCCATATTCATTTGTCTCTACATACACTAATCCTTTTGCTTTTACTATTCCAGACACTAGAACGAACGTACAGGGGTCAACACAGATTCTCAAAGTGATTATGCGAGATGGTAAAGCACACATGCTTGTTTTTAGATTGCCAATTTGAATGATTGAAATGATTATACTTATTAGGCTTTCTATACTACGTTGGTTAGTCTTCCAGGATTTTAATTTCTCCGATTCAGAAGCCAACCCAATTCCATCTACCTACCATCAGTGATTCTATGTAAGTTTTAAAATTCAGACATCCTATGACTGCTTCACCACATTACATGCAACAGCCGTAGCCATTGCCAATTTCCTCATATGGATCCTGTATCCGCCAGCGACTTCCATAGCTGTTGGTCTCCTCAAAAGTCTCCAAGTCACGATCTGCTCGAGGTAAGCGTTGATAATATCATAGGCTATTGGAATGTCTTGTCCGTTTGAGCATCACTCATCCTGCCCTCAACCAGATTGTTGCTGAATCTCCGAAGAACGACGTTCATGCGTGAAGAACTGAATGAAGTTCCCTCTACGTTTTCGCAATTTGATGAGCAATATGCGGACGATTTCATAGAAGCAGAATTTCTTACAGTACCCGCTTCAATCACAGCGTCTTCTATTTGAAATTGCCACCAATGGTATGGGGTAGTTATTACAATACTTTGACTGCAAGGAGAATTTAGACTATTCAAAGAAAGCTCAATAATACCTAGAGCATAGAATAGGCATAGCCTGCATGAACCCTGATCCTCCTTCCCTTTCCACAAGTCCGGTACGAGCGTGGCCGCGATATTGCGAAGGAAAGATTTCCGTCAGGTGAACTCGGTTGTGTATCACGCTAGAGTACCTCGGGAAACGGATGTCGGTGACGGACAACGTTAGAGGTCCGTTTTCGACATACTCTGAGAGCTGAGCTCGAATATCCTCCATCGGCTGCTGAAATTCGGCGCGAAATTCTCGAAGGGGTGCGACGCCCGCTGTTGGGGACTTGCTGGCATCCATTCTTCGTCGAAGAAAAGAGATGATATGTTCATCGCAGAGCTTGGAGTTACGTTTCTGCTTGAGCTCCACCACTTGCAGTCGCGGGCAATATACTTGTCCGTTAAGTGAAGCTAACAAGTTAAGGCATGCCCGCTCGACATTGAAAGAAGAGGGGACGAGATTTTCCCACAGATATGCACCTGAAATGGGGTTGACCTCGTCAGTGAGATGCGTTAAGTTTGGAACAAGCGTAAATATGGCGCAAAGGTCGACGAGAGTGTAACAGATGAGAGAAATGGATAGACTAGTTATCTGATAGTTGGTGCGAGCGAGAAGAGTGATCAAAGGTGATTGTCGATTACTCGACGGAGATAATCTGCTCTCATAGGATATGGCCCGGAGAGCAGTGATATCGCCAAAGCACTCGAATAGCAATGACAACCCAGCGCATTTATATGCTTCGAAAATCGTTATCGATTGGAGAAACGGAAGGGAGATAACGCCAGGCGGGCAAATGGATTCTGGACCACCATCGAAGATGTCTAGCACGCAGTGAACAAGTCTTGGACATCTGCTAAGGATGTAATATGCCTCCTGGATGTTAGTTCGATGCCAGGGACTCAGAAAAGGCCCATGCGGGCCCATACCAACTAGATTTAGATTAGAAAGGTGGGACCAGTCCATGCCCGGTACCTTGGTAGGCTGAAAGGGAAGGTGGATGATATCCAAAGTATGCAGCTGGGACGAGTTTATGAGCCCGCTGGTTTCCCATCGTTCGGCTGATTTAGAGCCTTCGTAAAAGAATAGTAGATGGAGATGCTTTAGAAGGGGGACGGATGTTGCGGGTACAGCGGCCATACGGCTAGACAACTGGTCAGTCGTTATGGATAATTCCAATCGATACCAGCGGCGCGAAAAGGATTCAATGATGGAGAAATAATGATTCCAGTCGAAGGTTTCAAAGTTGTGGTTTTGGCGAACTTCAGGCTGATGGAACGAAATGGACAGCGGGCACGACCCAGAGCGGAGAAGCCAGTCCTTGACAGCGATTATATGCTGCTCGATTCGGTTGTTATAGCGCGCAAGCAACTTTTTTTCGTACTCGTTCTCGGTGCCAGAACGGGCGTATTGACACAAGCGTTCTGGAGTTGGGATGTGGAGTGTGGCCCACAGACGGGGCGTGCTATACGCCACAGACCTCCAGCGGCTGCACACACGGCCCAGCAAAAGAGGTGGCTCTTCGGGACTCATAATTGCGTTGTGATTATCTGGCACGCAAGCTAAGAATATCTCTCGCAGAATGTCGTCAGGATAGCGGCGGAAGGGCACAAGCAAACGGGTGTGTTCCTGTATCTCATCGGCTAGAATGTATCGTTCTCGTTCTATGTCAGATATTTTGCGGTTCAGCTCCGCGAGCCGTTTCTGGGGCTGCACAAGGAGGTCTTCGATGTCGTATCTATCCTGTCCAGAAGGAACATAGTTCGTGCGGAGCTCCTTTTCAAAACGACTGGCGAAAGCGGTCTGAAGTGGGTCGGAGTTGGGACCGCAATCAGCTTAGAGATGCTGAGATACCTGGAACGCACCATGATAGACTTATAAGCCTACTCCGTTAGATAGGTTGACAGCCGGTTTTTGGAAAGATCTCAAGTGAAGCTGAAGTTAGTGCTTAAAAGAGAGAACGGTTTAGATTCAGAGTTTAAGACATATTCAATCGCCCCCACAGCGGACTTTCAAGTGAAGTCTACCGTCCAAACCATTTGAAGCAAGATATGCAAACGGTAAGGTGGTAAACCTCGAAAGCTTTTGAATGCAAGACAAAAACTTATAAGGAATAGAGTAGAGGAGTATGATAACAGAAGTAAAAAAAGCAAAAGCACAACTGGATTGGCAATAACTATGTAACTCAGAATCCGAACCCGTGACTATGCCCCCTCCTTGCACCGCCGCCCCCATTCCTCCACCCCCGAACCGCGCCCCGCCACCGCCAAAGGACGCGAACAGCTCCTCCATGTCCATGGGGCTCATGCCGCCGAACCCGCCGCCCATGCCGCCCATGCCGCCGCCCTCGTTCATGCCGTCCTCGTCCTCGCCCAGGTCGTACCGCTCGCGCCTCCGCGGGTCGGAGAGAACGGCGTTCGCTTCCACGACGAGCTTGAACTTCTCTTCGTCACCGCCCTAATGAGAAAGAGATTAATAACGATGAGCAGCTACTTGTAAGCGGGCGAGCAAGCAGGCGTACGCACCTTGTCAGGATGGTGCTTCAAGCTCTCGCGCCTATACGCCTTCTTAATATCCGCCTCATTGCAGTCCCGCGCGACGCCCAGGATCTTGTAATAGTCCTTCGTCTTGCTCCGCTTCAGCGCGGCCTCCGCCTTCTTCAGCTCGTTGCGCAGCGCGCGGACCTCGGCGTCCGTCGCGGTGCTCTCCGTCTGCGCCTGCTGGATCGCGGCCTTGAAGTCCGCGACGGAGGCGTCGTACTTCTCGAGGTGCAGCTGGATGCGCGCGCGCGTGCGCAGGGCTTTGAAGGAGTTCGGCGCGAGCTCGAGCGAGATGTCGGTGTCGGCGAGCGCGTCTTCTTGGCGGTCGAGCTGTGTGACAGTAGGATGGGGCTGAGCATGGGGTTATTATAGATGGTGGGGCTACGTACCTTGAGAAGGGTAGTCGCGCGGTTGGACAACAGTGTGGCTCGGATTTGGCCACCTTTGCCCTCTTCTTCCAACGAGCCGATGCGCTGTGTAGCACACCAAATAAATAAACGTATTCTAATTGAAAGATAAACATGAAGACAAACCTCCAAGCATTCGCTGTATTTTTCGTAAGCCTCTTGGAGTTTGCCGGTCTTGAAAGCGACATTGCCCTCCTCTTTCAGCCTCTCCACATCTTTTATACGCTTCCGCAACTTCTGCGCGGGCTCATGGCCAGGATCAAGGCGCAATGCGGATGTTACATGCTGCAGCGCCGCTGGGAGGCGCCCGGTCAAGAATAGCACCAGGCCACGCAATGCTAGTGCGTCTGGGGAGTTGGGGTTGAGCCGCAGAGCGTCGCTATAGGAGAATAAACACAATGTCTTAGCATGAAAAGAAATACACACTTGGCAGCAATGTTCGCAGCATCCCAGCTCCCTCTGCACAGCTCCAGCTCCACCCGCCAGAAACGCCACTCGGGCGGTGTCTCACCCTCGATGGCCTGCAGGCATTTATCGAGCGCCAATCGCGCGAGACCCCACTCCTTCTTCTGCCGTGCGGACTCAAAGTTCTTCACATGGTTCTCGAGCTGCTGCACTTTATCGCGCAGCAGAAGCGCTTGTGCGTTCTTGGGCTCGATCGCGAGGATGTTGCGGATGGTTGACGCGGCCGCTGTGGACGATGCTAGGGCAAGCTGACATCGCGCGAGGCGGAGGAGCGTTTTGGGCGAGGGCGACGCGGCTTGGAGAGAGGTGGCCACTTGACAGTCTTCGAGCGCGGGTCTGAAACGTTTCAAAGACATGTAGGACGCTGCTCGATTCGTCAAGTAGGAGGCCTCCATGGGGTTCAATTCTGCGGTAGTACATTCATATCCGATTAGATTTGGACGAGCGATATGTGTCTGACGCACCGATAGCTTTTGTGTACAGATCCACTGCTTCGCCATACTTCCCAGCCTTGAATGCCACGTTTCCTTGCTCTTTGACCTTCTCTGCCCGTTTGATGATGTCTTCAGGTTCCTGTTCTACCGCGGGAGGTGAAGGAGGATCTCCTGGAGTGGGTGATGCAGGTAACGGGGTTGCCGAGCCTGAAGCCGTTGGCTCGCTGACAATCGCAGCATGTTCAATGAAACTACTTCTGCTCCCTTAATAACAAGACATGCTTACCTGTTGGCATTGCCGTTCATGGGCACTATGGGCGAAACTGGGGTAGCTGCAGCCTGCCGTTTCTGCGCGGCCTTTGCCTTCTTGTTTGCCATGATCACTTTCCAGCCAAGTTCGTCGTGGACAAAATGCGACGTTCTCAGCAGCCGACGCCTACGGGGATCGCGCCCAACGTTGGATATACGATAAAAGGGCGGAGAAAGGACCGTGCAGGTCGTGTACAGCGTCAAGGTACAGCTGAACCCGTGAGGCAAATTTGTCAGGTTCGAGAATTTTCTATCAAAGATATGAACAGAGGGTGGGGCTCTTAGTTACGTAATAGTTACGTAATAGTGGCTGTGCACCGGCGCGGGCGTCTCACCATGGCCGCGTCTTCGCACAATGTTCGCGCTCGATCTGCGCTAAATCTGCACGTCTTCCCAACATCTTTCTTACGCATCCTCTGAGTCCGGCCTGTGTGTTTTATATACTGTTAGCTATTTTGAATTAAAATTATTCATTATAATACCCCAGTCTAAGCTGAATCTAAGCTGGAAATTGCAGGAAAATTGTCAAATATAGCATTGGATAACTTTGTTTGACCTGAGGTACTTCAGAGTTTTCTCAAAAGGATACATAGATTAGTAGATATGGATAGTTTATAAAGAGGGCCAGGGCAAGCTTTGGCCCAAATCTCTCAGAAGTAAAATAAATATAAGTAATGGGAAGTTTTAATTGGGTAAATTAGTAAATTAGTAGGAGAGTTGTCATGTTTTCACACTTCAGTATTATTCTTGGAAGAATGGGCCAGGGCACAGCTCTGGCCCACATATTTCTTAAAATATATAGATTAAGTCAAAGAATTGCCTTTGAAAATTTGCTTCTCTTTTCTTTTTACTTTTGGCCAGTATAGAGCTGGAAATATAATTCTATTGAGATCTTGAACCAGTTTACTCTGCTCAATTTCTTTTGGCTCAATTCCTACCATTTCCAACTTTTTTGCACCTGATTCAGCCGTAAAATCATAGAAACAATTTTAAGCAAATTCTATTCTTTAAGGGCTACGTACGGAGGCGCAAGGCGCCGACTCAAAGGGGGTCCAGGGGCGCAGCCCCGGCAAGCTGTTGCCCAGAGCAAAGCAGGAGGTGAGCGCGCAGCGCGAACCTTCGACGCGTAGCGGCGGGCATAAAGCTTGTTTGGGAAATGAGGGTGCTTTTGGTCCCTTTTTATGCAATCTTACATAATTATCGTGGCACGAGGCGTGATTTGGCCCTAAACTTGGGCCGTTGTGGGCCACTTTGCTGTTGCTTTGCCGTCTCGTTGTCAGTCACCTCCTTTCCATTTCGAAAATGGCCTCTAAAATGAGAAACTTCATGATCAAGGCGGTGTTCTGGCATGGATCTGACGAAGGGAAGAAAGGCGCACTCCCCGAAAAATAAGATAATCGTTTGGATTTTAAAACTACATCAAACAAGATCAAGCTTTCATCGCCAAATAAGAGCCGACTACACTAGGTGAAGGAATCCTATAAGTTCTGCTGAGATCCCATACACTGGTCGCGAAAGTAGGATAATAAGTACTTTATTACAAAGTCATAAAACACCATAAAATGTTCGGAACACTTCTAACGTTTGCAAGGTAGTTTTATAATGGAATCTTGATAGAATCCATTAGAATGCAAATATTCATCACAAGGGTTTGTTGAGCTGGAATTTGGCTGGAATTCTATGCGAGGAATTCGAAAGTAACAAGTCCCTGGAAATCTCGCGAAAACTTTACAAATGGATTCCAATGTATTCTCTATCTCGTAGCCGTACAATCTCATACAGCACTGTAAGACTGGATGAAATTTGTAAAAGGTCCCTTTCGATATCTGACGTCGATAATCAGCTTCGAGCTTGCCCATGCCATGTTCAACAGTAAGCAAACAAACATAGGTCACCGAACGCTTGGGCGATGTCGACGGGCGCCAAATGGGCGCTTGTGGGAGTCACACCGAAGTCACACGTGTAGGAGTACTTATAGTGGCCGAAACTCATGTCTGGTGGCTCAGCGCTCAGCGCCAGCACGACAGTAACAGTTTCAAATAGTCGCAATTCTATGTACGTCTTGGGAACGCATCTGAAATTCACGAGAAGCTGTGATTGCCCAAATACTTGGAACAATAATTCATTTGTTTTCGAGTTTCATTTGGATTGATATCTATCGTGGGCAGGTCCAAATGAGAATACAAGGCAAATACAAGGCGGATGGTACCCCGCCAATACCCCCGCGCTCTTTCAGCGATCAAACTGTTGTGACGGTGCACACAAATAAGACATCAGATTAGATACCAGATTATAATCATCAGAATCTAGATACCTAAGTAGACACAGATCACATGTAGCACATCGGCAACCGTAGCCCTACGCCTGAAAGCATGAGCAATATTGGAGCAATATTCCACTTCTCCCGCGTCTGTCCGCGTCCACTCGCGGATCAGCTGCTCCACCGTGTATGAAGTGTCGCTAGCTAGCTATATATGTAAATTATGCAGACAAACCGCCAAGTAATTCCTTCAAAATGTCAAGACGCATGAAGACGAGACTTCTGCATCAAGCCAAGCATCAGTCACTATTCTCAAGCAGACTCCGATGTGATGATAAGAGATGATAAGTCAATCAACTATCATATGCACAGATATGCCCCTAGGAAGTCCTGGGACAGCCTGGGACCTCCTGGGACACAGATTGATGGATCCATGAAAACAACCCAGGAACGAATCAACCAATGTCGCGAAGAAGGGATCTCTAATTAGAACACAATAACCATATAAGAGGCTTCATAACTGTAAGCCAGATACCTCTCCTCAGTACGAAGAAAAAATTTCAAAGCGAGCTATCAATTATCTCACAAGGCCCGCCAACATGGGTGGCTCTATTGGCCTCGCTTCGATGACTCTCGTTTCCATCTTCGTAGAGTCGGTTCTTTATGGTGCGTTCAATAATAATGTTGTGGGTCCATCCATGCTAATTGTAAACCTACATAATTTAGGCCTCTTCACTGTGTTGTTCGTGGCGTCGACGGTCATTTTGCTTCGTAAATATAGGACCCCGCGACAATCAATCAACAAGCCAATGCTGATTGCTTCTTTCACAATGTTCATCATGGCCACTATTGTGAGCTTTATGCACAGTTTACAAGACGACATTATTTATAGACCAACAGCACGTTGGCGTCGATTTAAGACGGCTGATGGACGCATTTCTCAATTCTCCCAATACTGTGGCAGCTCTTAACCGGGTTAACACGCCAATCTATCTTTTGAAAAGCACTGCGTATGCGATTCAGACGTTAACGGGAGACGCTTTCATAGTGGGTTTGAACCTCTCCCTAGAATTTCTATGACGAGCTGCTAACATTCTGTACACCTTAGCTATATCGCTTATACCTGGTCTGGAACGGTGATAGAAGGGTTGTATTTCCAATACTAATCTGCTTTATTGCTAGTATCGGTTCGTATGTTTTAAATGCACTTTCCGGAAGAATCGTTGATATATAATGATCAATTTCCTTCTTATCTAGGTGTCGGTATCTGCACTCTTCGAGCATTTGCAAGAGTTTCCTCGGATGCACCTGTGTTCATCACCGCTCTTCACGACTGGGTTGTTTCATTCTTCTCCCTAACACTGTTTACGAATTTCAGCTCCACACGTAAGTGTTTTAAATATTCTAATGCGCGCATGGCTCAAGAATATGCAGTGTTGATTGCATCGCGAATATGGTATATGCACCGACGCACAAGCAGCCTTATGAGATCGGGGGGCAGTATTCTTCCAGCGATGATAGTGATTGTCGAATCTGGGTCGATCTATTCGGGCTGTCTTATCATCCTGCTTACGCTCTATCTGTCTGGGAACTTTGCACAATATATCCTACTTGACGCAGTGAGTATCCATTATTTTCTGGCGGATGCGCTACGAGCTAATATACATCATACGTACTAGGTCACACAAGTTATTGTGAGTTTGACCTCTCCTACGATCTCGCTATGCTGACCTTCCGCCAGGGAATTGTGTTCTCCCTCGTAATTGTTCGCGTGGCGCTGGGGATATCCAGCGAAACAGTCCAAACGCGGACCAACATGACTACATTCAGATTCACAGATGTAGGAGGAAGGTCCACAAATGACATGGGAGCAGATTCAGACACTCGCATCAATATGAAGCCGATTAATATCGAGAAAACGGTTGCGACAGAGGAGTATGCGTAGATTTACGCATTTAGGTAGTTGGTCATGCTCGTATGTAATTTTATTGGCAGTATCGATCCGGTGCCTGTGGATTCCAGCAGAACGAGAAAATATGAGGTATGTGCGCCAAAGTTCAACGTCTCACAGCGACTCGCGCATCCTCTCGAAGTCAAAGAAAAGTGAAAACAATTTCAACCCTCTACGCGAGAACATTTGTACAACCTTCATCTCCTCTAACCTTTTCAATATTGAACAACGAAATCTTTTATGTACAACTTCATTTTCACCCCAACTCCTTCCAAAAATACGACGTACTCCTCAAAGCCCGACGAAAGACCCAAGCGCGCAGACGTCATCAAACAGACTCCGCCTCCTTCGTCCCAAACGCTCCTTCGAACCGTTGTGCCGACGAGTTGGAAATCTGCACAAGGCCCGTCCAGATCAGACCCAGCGAACCGTTCAACCACACGCTTCGACGACTCACATCCCCTTTTTCGAGGTCGTTCTCCTGGTCAGAATCCGTGACGAACTCCTTCGTGGTATCGATCTTGATAGAGATATTCGTGGGCCGCTGCTAGTATTAGTAAGTAGACAAAACCATAAAAAAAATTAGGACTGCACATGGTCAAAGCCAGGGAAGGGGAAGAGACTCACTCGCGACGCCATAGGCCCAGCTTTTGTCAGATCCCGCATCGACATCGTCAGGTGTTCGCTCGTGCTATGGATCCCATTCCCGGAGTTTCGGATCATCTTGCGCGCGTTGAGCGTAGCAAGAAGCGAGTTGGTGTACACTACGATTCACCCATGTGGATCGCCGCGGACGAAGAAAAAAGGGGAGAAGAAAAAATCGTCAGCGATATAGAGCTGGCAAACGGACATCATGGACGCGCAGACGGAGCCGGGGATGATCAATGAACTGGTGGTAACTCACGACGACCGATGCAAAAGAAAAAGCCGATATAGAGGAACGTATTACCCGCGCAGGCGATCTACACCGTGATAAGCTCAGGCACACACGCGATGCACCTTAAGAACCCTGATACGCACGGAGATGAGCGAAGCAATCGCACACAGACTGCGACGAAATCAGAGTCGCGCAGGCGCAGGAAGAAGAAGCGCCGGAGGTGGTGAAATGGTAAGCGCTTTCGTTTTTCGCGGCCTGATGCCCGTAATGAAGGCTTACCTGGTAAGAACGCCAGTGTTCACTGAGAAAATGATCTATAAGAAAGGGGGAGGGTGCGCGCGTGCGTCAGGGGTCTGATAACAGGCACCGGCAGGATCCCGCCTTCACACAAAAGAAGGTGGAGGCGCAGGGGGTGAGGAAGAATGGACGCACGAGTTTATTGATCATTGTATCAGATCTGATAAATTGCGTTGAGAAGGGTAGAAGCGTCATTATTTCAGCATTCGGCCACGAAATATGGTAGATAGATGATTCACCTTTGGAATCCGGTACGCGAGCAGTGAAGGAGTGCGCAAAGTGTTGCGGCGATGAGAACGTCCCCGGCTGCAGCGAGGGCGTTCACAAGGATGGAGAGGGTCTGGAACGAATTAGATCGAAAATCGCTGATATGGTCGCGATCTTTTCACCTTGAGTTTTGCGAGTTGTACGTAGGTTTCCAGGTGGAGCCTAGGGAGCAATCGGTTAATTCAGCAATAGAGCTATAACAATAACCAGAACATACGCCATGTAAGTGTACGCTTCGGAAATGGTTTATATTAGCAATTCAGACAATGTTTGAAGTACGAAATCATACCGACGACACAGGCTACGAAGGAAGATCTTGATTAGTACTAAACCGAAATTCATGAGGATGGCTGCTGACCGAATTCGCCAAGGACAAGAACTCCCTGCAAAGGCAGTAAAATATCAGTACACTGTGATGGAGGACGGCAAATCAAGCAAGTCACTTACAACGACCCCGATCAATACTTTCTTCCGATTGCTTACTAGAAAGAAAGTTTAAGTGTAAATATCCTTGAATAGACATTGAGATAGATACGACGCACGTCGCCACACGCGCATGGCAAGAAAGCTGTATGTGAATGAGAAACCGTACTCAGAAGATCCAATGTATGCGTACCTTTGGACAAGGAGAGCAGTAAAGCCCTGAAATAACATCAACGAGCAATAGATTAGCGCACTATCCAATCGAAGCGAGAAGATTTACATACATTGAAAATAACCTCAACCTTTCCGCATAGTCAAAATAGCCGTTTGATCCAGAGATTACACAACACTTACTAGCATGCTCCTAGATAACAATACCGAGGTAAGCGTCCCAGTTTTCTAGCTTGACAAACATATTTTTAAGGTTCAAACACTGACCAAACGATTTTGTCTAGGATCAGCGGGTTTCCCCAATTCGAGATTGTGTATGCATAGACTATAATTATCAAATCAGCTTGGTAGAACGATCATATGGAAGTGAGGTGAATCATACCTGTGTGTGTAATGAGGACTTGATGAATTGTGTCAAAGGCCATGACAGCGCCGACCTGAATACATCTATCAGACGAGCTCGGGGCTAACAAGAGCTAGCATAGCGCTAAGACTTACAAGGAGTTTGATCGTCCACGGATCGCTTTGGTGTCCGAAATAATACCATGTTTGGATGATTGAAACTGACAGAGCGTGATGAATATCGGATTGAACGCGCTTTGTCTTTCCTAGAAACGAACCTCCATGTAGGCTGAAGCCTTGAAGTTAGAATAAAGGTGGACAAGCATTCGGGAAGACAACGAACATTGACGCTACTATCAACCCGATGAACGCTGCTCCAAGCCTATCATCAATAACGAGTTAGTCCTCAGTTCTAGAAAGGCGCGAAAAAGATTCGCGCGCACGTATTATCGAGAACGAAAGGAGGATCCATGTTTTCTTATGTAAGAGCAGGATTTTCAGAAAGCAAAGAGCGGACAGTTGGGCAGGTGGCCAGGAAGGGAGCGAAAACGAGTCGTAGAGAGTGGCAGATATCAGCGTGCGCAGGAATGAGAGCGCGTCGAGTTCTTTGCGCTAGTTATATCGTAGGTCGCCCGCCCGCAAAAAGCTTGCTAGAAAGGATGTTGACACGAGACGCGATGTCAACGCGTTGGGAAAGAAGTCTGGTTGTCGTGCACAAGTTCCTGCCTGCTTCGAAGTTTGAGGACTTGATGCGCTTTCGCGAGGGATATCGGCCCTGTGCGCCACATATGGGTGAGGTATCTTGGGATCCGCGCGTTTATTTACGGAGATGGAAGTGTCCAGGCTCCAATGTGCTCGTTGCGTCACGGTGGGTAAAAGTTCAGAGTAGGAAAACCCACAAGAAAAGAGTTCATCATCGTTGTCAAAAACCTGATGAATGTGACAGCCTCACTGTAAATGAAGATGGGAACGTGATATCCATTTAAGTATTGGCGCGCAGTCCTAGGATAAGCCGCAGGAGCCCCTAGAACGGGCGGGCGTATTGGCTATCTGAGTCCTCGATATGCAGAGAAAGTAGAAGTCTCCGCCTCGGATGAATAGCTGATACGCTTCTTCCAGAATCTCCGTGCAGTAGGTCTCAACGTGTCTTGAGTTGCCGTTGAGTCTGTATAAACCTTCAGTGAAGGTGGGCATCGTGAGGAAGCGCGCGGGATACATCGGACGGTACTTACAGGAAGCCTGGCCGCCTAATTCGTCGTTGCCTACCACCACGTGCTGTGCTTTCGGCTACAGGAAATTCCCAAGGAAAACGCATCGGATGGCCTTTGCTCATTGACCTTCCTATTGGCCTCCCTTATCCTCAGAGATCTTAGCTTCGTCCACTCTGCTTAGATATTTACCTAAGAACTAGTCTGGGAATAACTTTCTCTGAGGAAGCTATACTTTTTCCGACCGTGCCGATCCCAACTTGAGTTCGTCGATTTGCCATAGTCCGAGTCGACTTTGGTACATGGCAAAACGGTCCCGAGAGACGACGTATTAGCGCTCAGCTGATCAGCCTTGTATCAGCGTCATGCTTATTGTCCTCTGGCTAGGGCCATAGTACGAACCCGGGATTTTAGTCGCTTTGTAAAGCCGATATTTTGCGACGCCAGTTCTACTCCTCGATCGTTGCCGACCTTAGCGGAGGAGGGGGTACTAACAAATACTCAGCACACACCGCTTGGACTTCTAATTCTATAGGGCCAGGCGCGGTTCTTCGCCGATAAAGTAAGACGGGCTTTTTCCTATGTCAAATAAGGAGTAACTGGCTAGACTATAATCTCAGGCTCCCGTTGATCCTCTCGCTTCCAATAAAAAAGAGCGACTTTCTCTTCTTAGCCGAATCATAACCACTGAATTTGTGAATTGCGATACATCAAGATTTTGTGTTGCTGAACCGACTTGCTGTTACTCCATCGTCGGTACGGCATTCCTATTATGTTTCAAGATCACACATGCACTACCTCATAGAAGGTGTCGTTCAGCCTAAGTACTATTTGTTTTGGATACTAGGCTGTACTAGGAGCAGTCATACTTGATTTCGAAGATTGTCTTCTGAACACAAAGCTCCGCCTTACTCCGCCTTACGTTCGAGCTTGACGATATGTAGGAACAACGCCGATTTTCATGATCAACGTATATGTATCGCGACAAGGGAACCTGTTAGCACCACATAACATACCGGAACTTATTGTGGTTTGTAGCCACATGAGTTGCGGATGGAGGAAGATTTCGAAAGATTATGACTCGATTATCGTGCCTGCTTTGTTGAGTCACTGTAAATCACACAAAATTATCAGTTAAATAGTCTTGTCTATGTTTTCAGCTCATCCTGACTTTCTGTCTGTCCATTTGTCGTTGATTTGTTTGTGAGTCACAGTGATTGAATCCATCTATCTATATCTATATACATTCAGAGCGCCTCGACGTCGGGGACGCGCGCATGACGCGACGCGACGCGTTCGTCACGTGGAGTCCACGGTTGTTCTGCAGCTGAGAGGAACCATGCGAGTATCATGCTAATTACCATGACTTCCTCTAGTTCAACCTTGGAAATCCTATCATCAAGACACAATGAAGCCCTCAAACCTACCAACTTCATACAAGGAAGAGAAGCCCGAGTTCGGACACGGAATGTTGAAACACTACGCCCTGGACCCCTCTTACATCAACCTGAATAACGGTACGTATGCGCTATAATCCGACCTCCCAGCTATGTCTTTCTGAGCGGAGCCAACCAGGATCCTACGGAGCGACTCCCCGGCCTGTCATCCAGGCCTTCAGCGAGCTCTCTGCACGGGTCGACGCCAATCCGGATCTCTTCAACCGCATCGAGTACAAGCCCTTGCTCGATGAGGCGCGCCAGCGGGTCGCAAGCCTCGTAGGAGCCCAGCGGGATGAGATCGTGTTCGTCCCCAACGCTTCTACGGCTGTGAACACGGTCCTTGGGAACTTCGAGTGGGAAGAGGGCGATATCATTTTTGCATGTGCGTCGTTCTATGAAGCCTTTTTCCTCTAGAGGGAGTCGGGCTCCGCGAGGAAGCTACGGATAACTTGAACTTGATGATATACTTACCATCTTGTCTCTCTCATAAAGTTACGACGACCTACGGCACTATTTCGCGAACTATCCAGCACCTCGCTGACATCCGGCCGCATCCTACCGCTAGCGTGATCCCCCTCAATTTCAACGCCCTCAAAACGCATGCGGACGTTCTCTCCGTATTCAGGGATCATGTGCGCGCGAATCCGGCGGGGCCAAACAAGAAACGCGTTGCTGTTATTGACAGTATCGTGTCGAACCCCGGAGCGCTCCTACCATGGAAAGAAATGGTTCAGGTGTGCAAGGAAGAAGGTATCTTCAGTCTGATCGATGCAGCACACTCCCTTGGGCAGGAAGTTGGACTCAATTTGAATGAAGTCGATCCTGATTTCTGGCTCTCGGTGCGTACTCGTTTGTATGCCTCACGTTTTCACCATTAGTGACACAGGAACCATTCGAAGAACTGCTACAAATGGCTCTCTGCTAAATGCGCCTGCGCCGTTCTTTATGTCCCTGAGAGGTGAACTCCTATCGTCCTTGTTGAAAAGCTATGCATACTATCTTAATTATAGAAATCAACATATCATAAAATCGTCTATGCCCACGTCCACCACTTACATCTCCCTCAAAGATCGTAAGGGCCCGAACTTTGTAGAGCAATTCGACTGTAAGCCCGTTCCACCCCCCTCGAGCGAGTTTTACTAACATTCTATACCGTGCATCAGCCAATGGGGCTACCGATCGTTCTGGATATATAACGGTAACGAATGGTGAGCATAGGATCTCAGCCCATCACTCGACACCCGATTGTGACCTAATTCCACATGAGCGCAGCCATCGAGTTCCGCGAATGGATGGGCGGGGAGGAGACAATCAATGCATACTGTCGCGAACTCGCCATGAAAGGCGGCCAAGCGCTTGCCAAAGTCCTTGGGACCTCCGTGATGGACCCAGACGGTCAATTCACGCTGAACATGGTGGGCAGTATCTTGCGGCGGAATCCGTACCGGCTCTAACGAACCGTTTCCGTTGTTCAGGTGAATGTGGCATTACCTCTCCCTGGAGAGCTTCCCGAAAACGCAGCCACCATGGACAGTCTGCGCCGGGGTATACTCGCAAAGAAGGCCTTTTCCGCGCCCTTCCGCCACTACGGCGTATGGTGGACTCGGTGCAGTGCGCAGGTGTTCAATGATGTGCGTATCGTATGGTTGTGTCTTTTGTATGATCAGATTCTGATGTGATGTATTGTAGATCAGCGATTTCGAAGAGCTGGGGAAGAGGTGGCTCGAAGTTTGCGCCGATGTCAAGAAGGAATTTGGGTTCGAGGAAGCGTAGTAACATGAAAGGGTATTCTCTTGCACTGGATACCTGTTTTCCATTTAATTATAAGTATACCATTTTGTGGGTATTCTGCGACTCTTCTTATTCCCATTGGCCTGGCGTCTGCACATGGATCCCCGGGCCATCTGACATTAACTGATCTGCGACTCTGCGATACAAGTATATGTACGTTCCATTTATGGATGAATCAGAGTGCAGGAACTGCCAGGAAGCGGTAGCTGAGCAAATGACAGGTAAAATCCAGGAAATTTTGGGAACGATTCACTGACGAAATGTCTTCATGGATCTTGAATATCTCGAATTACTTATATTCGATCACTGCTGCTCTGACGGTAGAAATGAGGAATCATTTAGCAGTGTTCTTCCTGCTGTCTCCCTGTGTCTGAACTTACGACGTGTTTACGGCATTCATAAAAGTCGCGCGACCCGCGCCGGTCATGCATCAATATGCGTCATGTGGCGCTGATCCCCCTATTCTCGATTAGATTTCAAGTTCTGACATTGGGAGGAACCTTGCCAACTACCACCATCTCCCTCAGTTGTCTTGAGGTCCCTCTATCTAGACACAATGCAGCTCATAAATCTGTCAACTTCGTACAAGGACGAGGAGCCCGAGTTCGGACATGGAATGCTGAAGCACTTTGCTCTGGACCCCTCATACATCAACATGAACAACGGTACGAAAGGGTTCCCTAGCTAGGACTTTCCCCCGTCTACATCTTTCTGAGGGGAGACGTACAGGATCCTATGGAACGACGCCTCGGCCTGTTATGCAGGCTGTCACCGAGCTTTCCGAACGCATCGAAGCCAATCCGGATCTGTTCCACCGCATCGACTTCAAGCCTTTGCTCGACGACGCACGCCAGCGGGTCGCTGATCTCGTTGGGGCCCAGCTAGACGAGATTGTCTTCGTGACCAACGCATCCGTGGGCCTGAACACTGTGCTGCGGAACTTCGAGTGGGAAGAGGGCGATATCATCTTTGCATGTGCGTCGTTCTCAGTCCGGGCCGGCTATTATGAATAGACTCACCAGACGAACGCCTTGCATGCAGTCACGACGACCTACAATTCCATCTCGCGCACGGTCGAGTACCTCTCTGACATCCCACCGCATCCGACCGCCAGCGTCATTCCCATCAGTTTCCCTACAACGCATGCAGAGATCATCGAGACGTTCAAGGCGTATGTGCGCGCCCATCCAGCGAAACCAAACAAGAAGCGCGTCGCGGTTATTGACAGTATCATATCGAACCCCGGGGCGTTACTTCCTTGGAAAGAAATGGTTAATATCTGCAAAGACGAGGATATCTTCAGTGTTATTGATGCAGCGCATTCCATTGGGCAAGAGGTTGGCATCAACTTGAAGGAATCTGATCCTGATTTCTGGGTCTCGGTGTGTAATCATACTCTCAGCCCGTGATATACCTCTACTGATAACGGAGTACTTCATAGAACTGCCATAAATGGCTTTCCGGAAAGCGCTCCTGCGCTGCTCTTTATGTCCCCGAAAGGTGAACCGCCTATCTCCTCATCTGAATGAATGTTGTAAATTGAATCGACTCTTCTGATATTAGAAACCAACATATTATCAAATCCTCTATCCCCACTTCCCATGCATACATCTCACCCAGAAATCGAACGGGTCCAAATTTTGTCGAGCAGTTCGATTGTAAGCTCGGTTCAGCTCCCTGAAGCGACATGCTCTGACGTTCTATCTCGCGTACCAGGGAATGGAACGATCGATTATTCTTCCTATATCACTGTAACAGACGGTGAGCGAGTTTGTGACATCCAGATATCTTCCATGACTTAGAAAGTGACGTCTTGTGAACGCAGCCCTCGAGTTCCGAAAATGGATGGGAGGAGAGGAGAAGATCAATGAATATTGTCACGATTTGGCCATAAAAGGTGGTCAAGTGCTCGCCAAAATATTGGGGACCTATGTGATGGATCCAGACGGTCAATTTACGTTGAACATGGTGGGTCTATATATCACTGTGAATCGCTACGAATTCTAACCCTTCATTTTTCTATGTAGGTTAACGTAGCATTGCCCCTCCCCGGAGAGCTTCCCGATACCGCAGCCACTATCACTAGTATGCACCGGAGTCTACTTGCCAGGAAGACCTACTCCGCACCCTTTCACCACAATGGCGTGTGGTGGACGCGGTGCAGTGCGCAGGTGTGGCTCGATGTTGGTGTTATTGTTCGTTCGTGATCTGTCGGATGCTGATGTGCTTCCTGGTCTGTAGATCAGCGATTTCGAAGAGCTGGGGAAGAGGTGGCTCGACGTTTGCGCTGAGGTCAAGAAGGAGTTTGGGTTTGAGAATTGGGATAATTAAGGGCAACATGCACGGCTTTGCGCTCTTGGACGCATGGGTACCCCAGGGGACGAGATTACCGTACTCATACAACCAAGTGACGATACCCCTCTGATGCTGCAGAGGTGAATACATATTGTAAAACAAAATGACTTCATGTAAATCTTGATACTCATGTATAAAATATATATACGGTTCAAATGTTCAAATTCGACATCAGCAAAAAGCAGTTTTGATACGTACGTTCGCCTAGATATAATCCATACATAATGGGTTTCAGTCCGAGTATAAGTATGCGAAAACCGTGATATAAACTTTTAACCATCTTGTAATGTAGCTACAGTTATTATACCCATTCTGATTGCATTTGTCTTCATAAGCTATTTGGAATGACTTTTACAGCATGTATTTCACACATTTCATCCATTTTTACAGTGTTGCATGGGATTGTATGGCTATGGTGCCCCAGGCCTAGTCACCACATGTTTGGACAGCGGCCAAATTGGTGGCCAGAAAAAAAAAAAATTCAACTCAAGCCAGATCTTGACATGGATCATTAAAATAAGTGTTTTGCACACTATAATCTGCCAAATTGGCCTTTGCTGGCACCCTGATAGCCATTCACTACAAGATTAGATTAGATTATGACTTGACAATATCCATGAACAACCTTTTACCAATATATTTGTAGCCTGTAATAAGCAAATAAATACTAAAAACCATCTTTGAGTTCACTTATGTGTATTTTACATCCAAAAATTGAGCTGTGGATAGTTGGAGATCAGTATTGGTAGTTATCTAATCGATAAATTGCTGTTAGATAATGCCTTATCTAATCTAAAATTACCATATATGGACAGATGATCTTATCTGGCCAAATCTGAAATGGTCACAAAATATAACTCGCTCAGTTTTGCTTCAATCAAGAAACCCTTTGGAGGTTTGATAGACAATTGTAAAAGGAGCATTTTCACCAAGTAACTAAGAAATTGGGGAAATTTTTGAACCTGAATAAACTTTGTCACAAATATGTGGTGACTAGGCCTGGGGCACCATACAAGACAGTGAATACAATGGAATTCATTTGTAAAGTTTTCGCAAGCTTTCCAAAGACTTGCAACTCTCAAATTCCTCGCGTAGGATTCCAGCTCAACAAACCTTTGTAATGATCACTTGCATTCTAATGGTTTCTATTATAGAACTGCCTTAAACGTCAGAAGTGTTCCGAGCATTTTATGGTGATTTATGGCATTGCGATAAAGCCTCTATTACCCTAAGTTTGTGACCAGTATATGGGATCTTAGCAGAACGTATAGGATTCGCGCTTTTTTGGCGATGGAGACGACACGACGGGTTCCGGGATTGCTTGAATAGATTCGTAGTACCCAGGGTAATCGTCTAGTTCATAAAGGAGACAAAACGGATGTACAAATCAGAAGGACATCTAGAGGAGTCAAACGAAAATATATGTACATGATCTAGTTATTACACTTCTTCCCGCCCCTGCCTTCTATCCACCCATACGCACCCAATGATCAAACCTCCACGAACGCGCGATACAGCACAAACTGCTCTTCTCCCGTATTCGTAAACTTGACATCCGTCCCCGCGCCAATAAAGATAACATCGCCCACCCCAAGGCCCACCTTCTCCTCGCCCGCCTCCGCCCAACTGACGTCCCCCTCCCCTTCCGTCACGATCGCCAGACTCGGCCCCCGCCGGCGCGCATGCGACTCCGTGCCGCGCTGGTACAGCTTCACCCGCAGCACGCTGAACTCGGGGATCGGGGGGTCGTACAAGAGCGACGGCGAGGCGGAGTAGAAGGACTTGGGGCGGACGACGTGCGTGCTGGGGTCCGCCGCGGTGTACGTGAGCCCGGCGACGAGCACGGGGATGTCGCGCAGCTTCGGGGTGAGGCCCGCGCGGATGACGTTGTCGGAATTGGCCATGCATTCGATGCATTCTGCGACGCGTTAGGGTGTAGACGCGACACAGGGAATGAGACGCGCACCTCCGTAGATATAGGCGTGCGGTTCGCCGGCGCCTAGGAAGATCGCGTCCCCTGGGCTGAGATGCAGGTAGTTGAGCACGAAGACACAGAAGATCCCGATGTCGTTCGGGAACTGCTCGTTCAACCTGAACACCAGCTTGACGATGTCCCCGTCTTCGCGCCCGTGCGTCTCCCCTGCTCTATAGCGTGCGATCAGCTGTTCAACTGCGGCCTGTATTTTATCTTGATCGGCCCTCATCAGCGAGCCAAAAAGCTCCTTCAACGCCTCCTTTTCGTCGGGCCCCGATTCAGCCTTGGAGAGGAACCTATCTACGATGTCGGAAGATATGAGCGCCCGTAGCTCGGGGGTGTCGTGTAGCGCTGCAACTATTTCGGGAAGAGGGCGGAATCCACACAGCGCGTCAAATGGCGTTATCGCGAGTGCCATTTCAGGCTTATGGTTGGGATCTATCAGACTTCAGCTCCAACGCCTCTGTAAAGGAGCGACATATACGGCGTACCTTTGTAGATGTCCGGGTGCTCTGCATGCAACCGCTCCGCCGTCTGCTTGTCCGGGTGCGTTTGGATGCTCAAGGCCTTCTCAATGGAGAGCACTTTGAACAAGAACGGCAGGTTCCCGTTCCCCGCATCGAACTTGTCGATGATCTCCTCCCCGATGAGCTCTGGGTGGCTGGCCAGGTATTCGGACAGCACCTGCCCTGACGAGCGAACGCGCGAGGGCGACTTCGGGTGCGTGCCCATCCAGAGCTGTGGGGGATCTCAGAAACAGCGAATCTTCGGCGCGAAGGTACGTGCCTCTGCGTAGGGCGCTGCCTCATCGATCGCGAAGCCTGGAAGTTGCGATGACGCAGCGAACTGGGCGACCTTGGAAGATTTGCCTGTTTTGCCCCAGTCGTATTGCTGAGTCGTAGGGACGATTTTGAATACGGCGGTCATTGTGGTGGTGGTAGTGGAACAAGGGGTCGACGAATCAGCAAACGTTCGAATCCCAAAATAAAGTCGAGCGGAGTATTGTCGGTGTTTCTCGCCAACGGACTCGGAACGACTTTGCATGTTGTACATGGAAGCCATTCGCTGCCGTAAAGTCAAGCGCCTACTACAGATGCTCTTCAAAGTTCAAATTTTCAAAGCTGCAGACATTCGATGCGTCTCCGTCGCCAAAAAAGCGCCCTCTACACTGGGTGAAGGAATCCTATACGTTCTGCTAAGATCCCATACACTGGTCACAAACGTAGGGTATGGATAGAAGGCAGGGACGGGAAGAAGTGTGATAACTAGATCATGTACATAGATTTTCGTTTGACTCCTCTAGATGTCCTTCTGGTATGTACATCCATTTTGGCTCCTTTATAAACTAGCCAATCACCCTGGGTACTACGAGTTTATTCAAGCAATCTCGGAATCCATCGTCTTTGGAAGAACCTGCAGTGCGAAGTGGTCCGTCATCTCATCAAGCCGTCCACACATTCACCGCTGGCCTTCGCAAATTTAACAATAACCTGCACGCCGTGTGTTAATCGACTTGCAGTTGATTGAGTGAGTGAATGCGACGGGCGAACCTAGAGCAGATGACAGCTTGAAGGCTCTTGAGAAGGCCAACTGCAAGATAGGACGCTCCGGGGTACAAGGCCCACATCAATAAATTGCAGAGGGAGACGGCTATATGAGAGATTAGCGGGGGTTTGGGGATTGTGGATAGATAAATGAAGTATGTACTCACACATGATAACTACACATGCAATAGAAAAGCCGGTCAGAGAATCTGAAAGGTTACGATCATCCGCTGAGAGTTAGTATTTGCTCACCAAGGTAATAGAGGATGCCTTTATTGATGGTTGAATCAATCAAAATAAAGATCACCTATTGAAGACATCTGCTTACCGTCGCGAACAAGAACTTGAAGTAGGTTTGGAGTCGAATAATTGTACGTTGGAAATTTATATGCAAGTTTGTCTGCAAGGATGGGTGAAAGATTTAGCATGAATCGCACTGATGGAACGAGAATAAAATGGAGTAGAGCCGAGATACGTACATCTCTGGAATGATTTGGCAAGCGTAAGGCTAAATATGACTGGCATGGAGTTTAGTATGTAGCTTGGATTAAAATTAGTATGCTTCCTCACAGATTTCCTTACCTGTTTCATATGAGAAAAAAGGAACCCAGAAGCTTGCTAGGATACTTTGGCGAGACTGGCCATTTTGGGAGTTTGCTATACACCCAGATAGGCCAATCGTTATCGCTGCGGCTGGACCGACTGCATTAACACTTGTGAGCTAGTGAAATTAGGGACTGGCGCAGGGAGAAGGTTCGCCTACATGTTTCTCCTTTAAATACAACCATGAAGCACACCAGCATGTAACCTATGGTCATCTATATCGCGAATGACAAAGACGATAGGAGGGTAAGCAATTTCTTGTTTTGATACAACGCATGGGTTCGCATGAGGATAATGTCTGCGTCGACACATTGAGGGACGGTAAAAATGTATGTGTATCAAGACACCTACATTCGACCACTGCAGTTGAGGCGATAGCCAGTATCGACGAGGATAGTTGATAATCTTTGCAGCTAGCCGGGTGAAAAATTTTCAAGCTACCCGGAAAATGAAAGGTTCAAGGAAAGGTTTGGTTCTTACAACTGGGAGCTATGTCAGTAAGATAAATCAAGTTAAAAATAAGAGGGTCGCTAACTTGTTCTGAGGGCGATGACACGAATTGGGCTGGAAAGGAGACCGCGTCACGGTATGAACGAGGTGCTGTAGGATCAGGAATTCAGACTCACAGTACAAATCCAAAACCAGCACAGCAGGTGGCATATAACGGTTCTATGGATTTATTGGGACGGATTTCTGGCGTTTTGCGCGCAACTTACGATGAAAAATAAGATAGTTGCTGTAGATCTCTGAGCCAGCCAGATTTTCGACAACTGGCATAGTAAGCATCGATTAATATAGTTATAATGGTTGCGGAGAATATATCGCCCACCTCCTCGTCCAATGTCAATGCCATATCCCACATTATCAGACAAATCGATGCAACTGTTGCATACTGGGCATTTTTGTGAGATTGTCAATTTTTTGACGATGGCTCATTGTAGCGACGTACCTTGGTCGCTTCCATAGGGATAATAAAAGCATTTAATATTCTAGAATCCATAATAGACCGGGCTTGACTCGGAGCACTTCCCTGAGGTGGGAGATAATAAAGAGATACGCAGTGCCTCGGAATTTATGGGCAAGAAATTATAGTAGTTATCGAAGTAAATTTTGGGGACGCCGATAATAAAGGAAGTGAGAGATCATGTCTGTTCTCTATTCCATCTACGTTGCCGTTGGATCTCGCTGAGACAGCATGTTGGGAAATTGATAGATTGCAGCTCTTCTTAACTCCTACGAGGGCTGCTTAATTCCGCCATGGTTTGCCCCTAGAATCTCAAGAGATGAACAGCACTCGGCGACGTTTGATTCGATGATCGCAGTTTCCAGGGCCTTGATCAGCTAAGGTGAGGGCATATGTATAGTTGTAATTATTGATATATCAATAATGATATGAGCGCCCGACGGCAGATACTACCAACAGACAACTAGTAAAAGTTCTGAAGTACATCGGACTAAAAAAAAATTCTACTGCGGACGACGGTTCGCTCGAGTGGTATGGCCAACGTGGGGATCGAACCCAAGACCTTCGCGTTATTAGCACGACGCTCTAACCAGCTGAGCTAGTCGGCCAGTGCGCATGGTTACTTTAGAGCCATGAAGAAATAGGAAGCAGCTATTTTATTAACCGACGGACCGACTCAACAATGATCAATCTGTCTCCCGTAGGCAGACTCCAGATATTCGATCAATCAGTTGATGATAGTCGATCAACTTTCCATCTGGGTGAACCACAATCTGACCGATTTTCGGGCGTCGTCACTGATAATGCCACCGCTCAGCGCCAGCCTACTACTTCTGCCCAACTTCTACCAAGAACGCCTCGGTCAACGCTTCTTTCTGTTGATTGAACTTGCATAACTCGTATGGTAAGCTTCATTGGCGTCATCATTTCCTAGCTGATGTAAATCCGACGCCTTCAGCCAGCATTCGCCACCCCATTCGCAAACGAACTTCACACGAACTATGTGCCTTCCTCGCTCGACAGAGAGCAGATCAATGCTCTCCTAGTCGAGCCCAAGAGACGACTACTGGAGCTGAATGAGAAGATAACCGAGATGGACCGCATAATGGAACCTCTAAAACAGGAGCGGGACAGTCTGGACGACGAGATACAGCAACACACTCGTTTGCTTGCCACCTTCCACTGCTTCCCTGATGATATGTTGCGAGAGGTCTTCCTGGCCTGTCTCCCAGTTCTGCGTAATGCAGTCATGAGCCCTAAAGAGGCCCCCCTTTTGTTGGGCCGCGTATGCCGACGTTGGCGGTCTGTGGTGTACAGCACGCCGAGTCTATGGGCTTCCCTCCATATTCCGTATCCAGCCCCTTTGACACAGCCGCCGCATACCAACGAGGAGGCCAGGAGGTTGATTGAATGCGATCAGGAGAAGCTCAAAAAACATCAAGCCGCGGTCAAGGACTGGATCCAGCGTTCTGGAGCGTGCCCGCTTTCCCTCTCTTTCGTCTGTAATGTCGGAGCCGAATTGCACAATGCCAATCGCATCAATATAGCCCACCTCATTCAATCTTATCTTGATATCATCCTATCTGTCTCACATCGCTGGAGCGCCTTGGTATTGTACATCACCCCTGGAATTTTTTTTGATCAGATCGCGTCTATACACAAAACATCTGTCCCTATGCTGAAGCACCTTCGACTCTCCTTCTCTTCCAGCCTGTCTATAGAAGATAGGCGGAGATGGTCATCCAGCATGTTTTTGAATTCAATCTCGCTGTCCAGCCTTGACATCACCTCAATTCCTTTCCGTCCGAACAGTGTGTCCAGCGACTTCTGGTCAAACTTGTCATACCTTACAATGGACAATAAGATGTCTTATAATTCTTCACTGAGCAGAAATCTCTCCTCTATCGAGGACGCTTTTTTCATCTTTAGCAGATGCAGGAGACTCGTTCACTGTTCCTTGCAGATTTTCGATCGCCCCGATGCGACGAGCCCATCCGGCGTGATATCCCTTCCATATCTCAAGTCGCTGAGCATCGTCGAGTCATGTCAGTCACTCTCAACCCTCTTTGAATGGTTTACCGACCTGTCCGCGCTTCGCGGAGTATCCTATCACTCGACAGAACGCCCTTCGAACCGGCGACCATCCCCGTTGATAACTCTCCTCACGCGGACCCACGGCCAGTTACAGCATCTGATCACGAATCTCAGCTACTACACCCTCGCCGACCTCACCACCGTCTTCGCCCTTGTCCCCAATTTGACGCATTTTACTGATGAATACTCCCCCGCAGCACCCAAGGCGCGAAACCCACATCTACCCAAATCGTTCAGCATCGGGAAGGTCTTCCTGGGCCTGTTGACGCCGTTCGGCAATGGCCCCACGTGTTGTCCGCGGCTACAGGCGTTGCGGCTGAAGCACGCGCAATGCAGCGACCGTGACGTCCTGGCGTTCCTGCAGCGGCGGATGGGTGCGAGCAGGCGTCGTCCGGGTGCGGTGGATGGCGGCGGCGGCGTCGAGGCGCTGCGGGAGTTCCAGGCGGTGCTCGTGCACCCGGCGGAGCTCGACTTGCCGGCGTTGCTTGCGGAGTATGTGGAGGATGGGCCGTTGACGTTGGATTTTGCGAGCAGTAGGCCACCGAGGACGGGTTGGCAGCATATCGATCCGCGGGTCGGGCTTGTGAAGAGGAATATACCTGATATTGTTCGGGCGTGTTACAGTTGATTTTGCGAGTTTCGCGTGAATTTTAAAAATTGGTTCTTGATTTCGAATGCAGCTTTGTTGTATGTATATTTACAGAGAATTGTACTGAGGAGAGCACTTGTAGAGCACACTGGAATATCTAAATGTATTCTTGTCAATCAATCATGGATTATGAAAAGGTTGTGTAAGGGGAGAGTCAGACATCTAATTAATTCGGCTTGGCCCGTGCGCGTGATCTCGCGGACCGTCTACGGTTTCGAGGTTTGACACGGCGGACAAATAGGTGTCAAGTCGCGATTTGAATTGTCATGTCCAGTTACGTGACAGTTAACTGTCAAGTTACTTGTCCATTTTTGGATGTCACGCCCTTCCCAGAGAAATTCGGCTTTTTACTTGCCCTTTGACCTCGTTTGTCGGTATGATGCACTGTACGAAGAACAGTTAATACTCTGTACGGCTTGAGCTTACATAAAATTTTTGGGGGTTCCAGAATGTGGACTTGATTGTGATTTTGACTGATCATTATGTTTTCTTTGCAGGTAGTTGTGACAGCAAGAGTTGTTCCCATGATTGTACACACATTTTAGTAAATTTCCCAAAAAAACTGTATGGAAAGCTTTAGAGAGACTTGGTCAATGACCCTTCTGCTTCTGGCACAAAATTGGGCTCACTATGCAGTCCAGTGAATTTTCTTTCCTAGTTCGCCAGACATTGTCACGAACATGTCACAAATAATCCAAAAATGGACAACTGACTTGACATGACAAGCCGCGGCACGACTTGACAGTTAAATGTCCGCCGTGTGACATCGTTGACCACAACCACAACGGCTATAACCCATAACGAGCGGACGATAGCCCCCACCGACGGACCCACATTCTGGCAATAAACTCCATGCACCACCACGCTCGCCAGCGACTGCCTTCGCATACCCACTATCTCTTGAACTTCCAAACTCCTCTCAGCTTGCCTAGACATAGTCTAACACGACACCCGGGTACCGCTCGCGCCGCCTATGCCTATGCGACGATTTCGTCTGCTACAATGGACGACGCGGTAGGGAGGGAGAAGGAGGCCCCGCCCCGCCCGAAGAACCCATATCCGTATCCGACGCACCCCAACCCGACGCCGTACCAGATCTTCCACCTCCCCATGAGCGCATCGCAGGCGCAGATCAAAGCACGCTGTACGCCTCTGCTCCTCGGGCTCTGAATTGACACCCATTGACGCCTGTGCCGTGTGTCCCACACCTCACCCTTTTAAATTACATATCGATCCCCGCCACCGCCGCCTGTGCCCGCCTGCCTGCTGCCGTCCTCTGAATCGTGCGCGCAGACTTCGAGCTCGTGCGCGCACACCACCCGGACGCGCACCACGCCGCGGCGCTCAGCGCGGAGCTCGCGCACGCGCGGTTCCGCACGATCAAGGCCGCGTACGACTTCCTCGCGGGGCGCACGCTCTCCCCGCACCCGAACGCGCGCCCCGCGCCCGCGCCGCAGCACTTCGACCCGTACATGCACGAGCTCGCGCGGCGAAGGCGCGCGTACTACGCCGCGCACGGGCGGGCCCAGACGCACGGTGAGAGCGGCGAGGGCACGGGGTATACAAGGCGGCGGGACCCCGACGACGGCTTCGACGAGGGCGGAAGGAAGGAGAGGCTGATTCTGGCGTTTGGCGTGCTGGTGAGTCTCTTCTACTACTTACGTTCGCGCTGCTCTGGGTGTTGTTCGGCGCCATGTGGGTTTACAGCTGATATCCTTGGCCTTGTGCGTTAGTCGCTAGTGGCCGGGCTGTTCCCTATGGTGCCCGGTACACTGATATCCGCCCTGCTTTCTCCCTTCATTAGCGACGCTCCCACCCCCGCTGTAGCCTCGTCTCGGAGCCCGGCGGATACACCGGCGTCTACAGGCGCAGACTCCGCCACCGCTTCCGCTCCTATTCCTCCCGGTGCTGCTGCTACACCCGCCGGGGGCATGAAACTCCCGCTGATCGACCTGAGCAAGGGCCACCGCGAGGCGGTCTCCGCGCTCGTGCAGGTGCGCAGCGAGCGTGCGGAGATGGGGGTGGAGCGCCGCGAGGGCGTGCGCCGGCGCGTGAGGGAGATGCATGAGGCCGCGGCCGCTGAAGCGGGGGGTGGTGTGCAGACGTCGCCGCCGTCGCAGGGGGCGGGGGCTGCGGAGGTGGAGCCGATGGGGTTGCCAGAGGGCGCGTCAGTTGATGAGGTGGACGAGGGGACGGGTTCCGAGCCGACGCCGGTGCGCGCGATACCTTCGTCACGAGATGGAATTATGGAGGAGGACGCACTAGTAGCGCCACCTAGTGATACCACTCTGGAGCCAGGTGGGGAGGGCCAAGACAGTAATGCACCATGATCCGTTTAATGGGACACTGTAGATATCGATGTAGTAAATTATGGCAAATTTTTCTGTCTGCGTTTCAATGAATAGTTGTCTGGAAAATCGAAATGAAATATAAACCAGAGCATCTGACTGGGTTGGCTCTGCACGGTATTGAATAGTGCACCGTCGCCTAGACGTCGCAGGAGGACAATAACGGGTGCGGGTGTCGCCAAAGCCTGTCGCCAATAACGCAAATGCCTCTCCGCCGGGTCTTGGCTTTCGAGGCCCTCTTAGCCCACAGCCTCATCACGAAGATTCTTTATCCTGCCTCGTATGTACATGTACATGTCAGTGAGGCAAATGGCGTTCATATGTAGCGAGCCTCACAAGGGCATCAGGCGAGTCTGCGGCCTTGGTAGACCTCAGTTGCGTTCTCCGGCGTCTTCGGTCGGTAGATCACCGGGCTCCGAGGTCTGCGCCGATGTGTCTTGATCTGTGTACGCGTTGTTATGACCACCCAATCGCATGAGTGGAACGTGAAATTGAAATTCCAGCGGAGAAAAAAAAGATTATAACCTGTTCCTTGAATTCTTCCTTTTCCAACTCGACATATCTACCGGCGACCGCTACGTTCTCGACAACGTTATAAACCTCGTCTTCTTCTGCGCCCAAGAACCCAACGAATTCATACGACACATACCCACGATAATAATACCAGGTGGCACGAGGTGAGTTGGTTCAACGTGTTGGTTGGATGGAACTGTATTCATAACTCGCCCCTCCAGTTTCCTCCATTCTTTCCTTCAACTACCATTCTTTCCACCCTGCGCCAACATGGCCACATTCAGCTCAACTCCCACTGCATCTGCATTCACCTCCTACTCGCCCTTCTTCTCCTCGGGGCTTCTTGCACCACACGCCCCACACCGCCTGCAGCGAAGGGGAACCTGCAGCTCAGATACGTCAGAGGGATGGAACGAGTCCGACTCGGCCCCGCCCTCGCCCTCCCAGCGCTCCTCGCCCGGCATCCCTCTCCCAGACGAGTCCGTCATGGACGTCGACATGGCCGACTTCACCCTCGCCCGCAAGGACAAGGACATGGAGCGGAGGAGCGCCACGCCGACACCGCACGCGCTCACCCGCGACGGCTCGACGACCCCTATACAGTCGCCTAGACTCTGCAAGCCCGCCGCGCTGAGGCACCACCCCCAGTCGCAGTCCCAGCCGCAGATGGAGGCGCACTCGGGCGCTCAAGCCCAGCCGCAGACCCAGGCCGCCGCGCCCCGCCTCCGCCGCCGGCGCTCGAGCCTCACGCAGGGCACGTCGCCGATGGGCGCGATCCGCTCCCCGGCGCGCGCCGCGGGCAACGCGTACCACCTGCAGATGGCGCTCCCCGTGTCGTCGCGGACGCGGAGCGGGAGCCTCGGCGGGGACGCGGCGGCCGCGGGGGGCGGCGGGTACCACACCCGCAGCAGCACGGCGGGCGGCGTGGCGTCCGAGGCGACGAGCCTGGTCGGCCGCATGCGCAGTGGGAGCTGCTCGAACCTCGCGCCTGACGCGTCCGGCGGGGCTGCGCCCGCTGCGCCTTCCACAGCCCGGTATGTTGCATGGCGCCTGGGGTCCGCTTTGACTTGAGCTGACTGTGCTCCTGTTTGTTTTGGTTGTAGACCTCGCCGTGCACTCAGGCGGATCCTGACCACACCCGTGCCAGGCCTGCGCGCCCCGCCGCCCACCGCGCCGCTCCCCGCCTTGCCCCCGGTGCCCTCTGCCCCGCGTTCGTCCTCCGCGCATCAACACCAGCAGCACCAACAGCAGCAGCAGCAACTCCGCCCTGCCAAAATGAACTTCGGTCCGGAGATGGATGCGCACAGCAGCAGCCCGACCTCCAGCACGGGCAGCCGATCCGCGGCGCCGCCGACGGCGACGTCGGCGCGCGCGCGCGGGTTCTCGGTGTCGAGCAGCACGCTCAGCGGCGACGAGAACAGGATCGACGAGGACGTGAAGGAGAACTGAGCGCGCATCCGCTGTGTGCCCTGCGTGGACAGGCCACGGTGACTGCTGGTGCGTCTATTTCTGGATTTGGACAGTGAGGCGTGGCGTTGATTCGTGCATTTTGGATGGCCAGTTGGCAGGAAGTGTCCATGGTTCAAATCAAAACGTCCAATGTCCCATCACGACTTCCGCGGGCGCCGATGGCCCCGCGTCTGATCTCCCCCTTTCTCCGCTGCTGCGCGTTTCGTCGACCTGGCGTCAACGTGACGCCCACTCTCCATTCTTCGGCTTTTCGGGCTGTGGGCCGCGTGTCCACACCCATATCATGATTCATCCTTCCAGTTCTGTCATCCTTCTATGCTATTCCGCCTCTTTCCCGCTCTTAAATCACCGGACTAAAATTTCCTCCAAAATTTCCTTTCCATTTCGACATTGCATCTGATATCTTAATCCCTATAATACTTTCCCCACCCCCCCTACTCCCCCCTGCGACTGAACCCGTATTAACGCATCTAATGACCCCCCCTCCCTCCAGTTTTTCGTATCCTCGCAGACGGCCGAGCCCCCAAAATGCCCCTGAAGTATCTGGTTATACCGATTTGTTCCCCAAAATTACTTCTAGTAGCTCTTCGCGGCCTAGCTGCTGCTGCTACTCTCTATTCGACAGCATCCAACTCACAGACGTTCTATTCTACCCTACCCTACCTTACCCCACCCTACCTTACCCCACCCTACCTTACCCTACAACCTATAAGCCCTGCCTGATCTGTATTTCCATCCACCCTTCGGTTCTTACTATCCCACTTACACCTACCTAGCTTACCTATGTCCATGCCCCACCCACTTAGCCTACCATGTCCTCCCCCCACCCACCACGATACTACGGTCTACCTGCCCCTTTTGTGCGTAGAGTAACGAATCCGATAATGTGTTTTTGATGAAATTTTTGTGGTTCCGTGCGCAGAGCGGGCTTTTGGGAGGGGCGGAAGGTAGGGGAACGAGGGTGGATGGCGGGGTAGATGGGCGGTGTCAATGGACGCGTCCTGCGAGGGAGGTATCGTTCGATTGGTATTTCTCGCTTACGTCGCTTAGACTCGCGTAGTGATCCTGCCCTTTCCCAGCCTTTCCCATCAGTGTATACATGATTAGATAGTGGAACACATTCCGTTTTACGGCCGCATCTACTAAGGATGACACCGCCCGTCTCCGGCCTGCCTATGGTAAGTAAATTATTTTGGCCGCTAAGCCATCGAGTCTCCCGAGTTCGGCACCAACGCACCTGGTCCCTTAGTAGTAGCCCAAAAACATAATCTTCATGGCCTGCAATCTGCGCTATGGATGGCTCTGCCTCTAAGATTCCACAATAAATAGAGTATTCATCAGATCTGCATTGTTTCTTGTCATTGGATTTTTTCTTCTAGTATATGTCCCCAAGCTTAAAAATGTTTGGAAAATGTACTCATTGGAAAAAGCAGTGCTAATAAAATCATGGCACGTACATGCCGGCAAAGTGTGAAGAGAACTTGTACCTTCAGCGATGCCAGCCACTGCTCGTTAATTATCTGGAATATATTTAAAAAACCATCTACTACAGAACATATCGTATTTCACGAGCTTTTAGGGCGGGGGCACCTCCACAGACTCCGTACCGCTGGACCGCTGCTATGTTCAAACTCAGAACGTCGGCTGCTGGGGTTGGCCGCCTTCAGACAGGCAAACCGGTCTCTCGGAGAGATATAACGGCCATGGCGGGATGAGGGATGATGGGGTTATTTTTATATTCATCACGGGACGGCCGTGATTGCCGAATATCCGTAAGGGGAAATCGAGAAATACCAATCGAACCCGTACTCTCCTGCGAGGAGGTAGGTGCTTGCGATAGCTAGTGCGGCATCGTGGGTCAGCGTTTGAGCGTTTGAGCTTGGTTTTAGCTGCGCTACTGACTATAGTGTTGCTTCGCGATTCAGAATCAAAACTGCGAATTCCCCCCGAGACCACATCCACCCAAACCAACGACTTCGTTCGGCCAAGTTGCCAACAACAGTCTTGAACGTCCAAACTGGAGATCTGAAATTCGGGTTCTAACTGCCGAATCGCTGAATGCTGATTATTATAATTTATAACATTCAGTCAGCCTCACAAAAAAAAAAAGAAGAAGAAAAAAAGGGGGCAAAAAAGCCAAGTGGCCAACGTGGGGATCGAACCCAAGACCTTCGCGTTATTAGCACGACGCTCTAACCAGCTGAGCTAGTCGGCCGACAAATTTTCGAACTATAGCATTAATAATCTCATTAATGCTTGTTCAATGCTTCACTAACCCTCTGGCTCAGCGCTCAGCGCGCCAGCCTGTTGCGATCAACATTTCTTTCTGTTAGTTCAAATTGCATAACCTATATGGTGAGCTTCAGTTGCGTCAGCGCCAATTTCCCAGCTGATATAAGTCTGATCCGACTCCTTCAGCCAACATTCGCCACCCCGTTCACAAACGAACTTCACACGAATTATGTTCCTTCCTCGCTCGACAGAGATCAAATCCATGCTCTCCTCGTGGAGCCCAAGAAAAGACTATTGGTGCTGAACGAGAAGATAAGCGAGATGGAGCGCATAATAAAACCTCTAAAACTGGAGCGGGACAGTCTGGCTGACGAGATACAACAACACACGCGTTGGCTTACCGCCTTCCACTGCTTCCCCGATGATATGCTGCGCGAGATCTTCCTGGCCTGTCTCCCAGATCAGCATAACGCAATCATGAGCTGCAGAGAGGCCCCCCTTTTGTTGGGCCGCGTATGCCGACGTTGGCGATCTGTGGTGTACAGCACGCCGAGTCTATGGGCGTCCCTCCATATTCCTTATCCGTCGCCCATGACACACCCACCGCGTGCCAATGAGGAGGCCAGAAGGCTGATTAAAGGCGATCAGGAGAAGCTCAAAAAACATCAAGTCGCGATCAAGGACTGGATCCAGCGGTCTGGAGCGTGCCCGCTTTCCCTCTCGTTCATCTGTCTTGATGCCGAATCTAAATCGCACAATGTCCATAGCGTCATTCAATCTTATCTTGATATCATGCTATCTGTCTCGCATCGCTGGAACGCCTTGCAATTGTACATCCCCCCTGGAAAGTTATTTAATCGGATCGCATCTATACACAAAACATCTGTCCCTATGCTAAAACACCTTCGACTATCCTTCTCTGCCGACCTGTCTGTAGAAGACGGGTTGGAATGGTCATCCAGCAACTTTTTAAATTCAATTTCGCTGTACAGCCTGGACATCACCTACATCCCTTTCCATCCGAACAGCGTGTCCAGCGACTTCTGGTCAAACCTGACATACCTTACGATGGATACTAAGAAGTCTTATCATTATCGATTGGACGAAGATATGGCCTCTATCGAGGAGGCCTATTTCATCTTTAGCACATGCAGGAGACTCGTTCACTGCTCCTTAGAGGTTTTCGATTCAGATTTCCCCGATGCTACCAGCCGATCCGGCGTTATATCCCTTCCGTTACCGGATCTCAAGTCGTTGAGCATCATCGGTGAATGCCAGTCGCTCTCAACTCTCTTTGAATGGTTTACCGACCTGTCCGCGCTTCGTGGAGTATCCTATCACTCGATGGAGCCCCCTTCGAACCAGCAAACATCCCCGTTGATTACTCTCCTCGCTCGGACCCACGGCGAGTTACAACATCTGACCACGAGTTTCAGTTACTACACCCTGGCCGACCTTACCACCGTCTTAGCGCTTGTTCCGAATTTGACACATCTTACCGATGAATCCCGCGCACCACGATACCTATATCTACCGGAATCATTCAACATCGGAAAGGCATTCCTGGACCTGCTGACGCCGCTCGGTGGTGGCTCCACGTATTGTCCGCGGCTCCAGGCGTTGAGACTGATGAAGTCGCAAAACAGCGACCATGATGTCCTGACTTTCCTGCAGCGTCGGATGGGCGCGAGCAGGTGTCATCCGGGTGCGGTGAATGGCGGCGGCGTCGGACCGCTGCGGGAGTTCTGCGCGGAGCTCATGCACCCGGCGGAACTAGACTTCCCGGCGTTGCTTGCGGAGTATGTGGAGGATGGAGCGTTGACGATGAATATTGTGCATCTTCCTGATAGTAGGCCTCAGGTCAGGACGAGTTGGTCGCAGATCAATCCGCGGGTCGGGCTTGTGATTCATGAAGGGGAGTATACCTGATATTGTTCGGGCGTGTCACAGCTGATTTTGCGAGTTTCTTAAATAAAATTAGAATTGGATTCCTGATTTCGCATACAATTTGGTTGTATATCTACAAAGTATTACTCTGAGCACAGTTGGAGCACAGTGGAATATATAAATTTATGTTAATCTTTTAGACATGGATGCAACCATGATTATCTGACGGACTTCCACTCATGCTCGTCTGTGCGTAATGCGCTATTAAAATTAGAATAAAAGTCACGAAAAGATTGTGTAGCAAGACGCGCGATCCTGAGAGTCAGACATTTTACCAACATCTGTTCTGATCAAATAATGCTTTGCAAGCTTTATGAACGAATCTTTAACAAAATTTCACACTCAGTATTGACTCAGTAACTTAGGAAATAAAGGTAGCCCACCGATTGCCACCGAGAGATGCCACATGAGTTTGAATCAATTCAACCTACTAGTAGATCTTGCCGAGCTTTAATTTTATATTCTTTGTTGTATTCAACCTTCATTGATATGCTGGTGAACTGTCACATATAACTTGCAGAACCCACAAGTTGGCGCCGCGGCGCTGGGGCGTATTAGGGCGTATTCTTGCTTTTCACGCTGCCCCCCTGCCGGGAATCTGTGGCACCCACCAGCCACCGCAGGCCGACTAGCTCAGCTGGTTAGAGCGTCGTGCTAATAACGCGAAGGTCTTGGGTTCGATCCCCACGTTGGCCACTCCTGCGCTTCAGGCGTAATTTTTTTCTTGCACCAAAGTTAATAAGTGAAGCTCAGTGCGATCAGACAACCGGTACGAGAATCGAGATTCACGTTGAACCGCGAAGACATATACATACTCTGTTTGACTAGAAACCCCAGGGCTCTTCATCGTCGCCAAGCTCCTTTTTCTCAGGGACAGAGACGAAGGAACTCGAATGACATCAGTAGTTGAAATGCCATAACGACAACGTACCGACAGAACCATTTGGAGCAGGTGTCGAGGAACTTGAGAGGCGAGATATTTATCTGTCCCAAAATTCGGAGGGACGTGATACAAATCCAGAATCTGTCATTCGGGTCAGTTAGCAAAAGTAGATGTTGTTCAGCGTCGCATGCATTGGTTGGCTGGCTGGTAGAGTTTGCAAGATGCGGCTCGTAACACAGAGAGGGAGTCCCTAGCAATTGGCATAAATTAGCCTGTTCAGCGCAACCAGGGATGATGACCCCAACCGCTCCGAGGTGATCAGTGTCGAGGATAGAGATCCTCGACCGACCGCAGCAGGATAATAGCATGTTTGCATCGGCCCCCCGCTTGAAGCACAGAGATGCACATTCCAGCACTCGTCGGGAGGATGGGAGACAAGTAAGTCGCCAGTTGCTCGGACGACTGGGAGGAAGCTGAAGAGAACGCGGCGCACCGAGATGCGGGAGGAATGGTTCAGATCGTAGATATAATAGTTCAGGCAAGATAGATGCTGTGGAAAAGGTCCAAGCTCTTATCAACGCGCAGATAGCAACCCTGGAAGACAACAGTCTTTGAAAAGAGGGGGGCTGTTATGCGAAAGTGTTTGTATATTAGACCCGGTCAGCTCGACCTGATTAGACGTCCTCAGACGACCGCATCGAGTCGAAGGAATTTTCGAAACAGCCCCATTCTGACGCCGACAGGTCACACTTCAGTAGATCTCAGGACAGGCGTTAACCGCCAATTTCGATGACCGCTAGAAATTGGGAAGAAAAAGGGACGCACTGGTACATGGGATGAGTTTCTCCACGGTGCTCTTCCTGGTGCGCAGCGATCAGAAGGCGTCGAACGGTGGTCTGGTGACCCTGATCTGAAGGCGGGGGACACGCCCAAGGGCGCAGGTAGTGGCCGTTGTTGAGTATAACATAGAGGACTTTGTATAGTAAGTATACCGGTTTATAGTTCCGATTCCTATCCATACCGTCGTCGATGTCCATGCTCTCGAGCTTCAAGCTTCAGGCCTCGGTCGCGAAGTTGTACTTCGGACGGTAGTAGGTATGTGACGTGTTCAGGCTGTCAGGCACTTGCTGATAGGTGATCGATGTTACAGTAACTGACATGGAGCAACGATGCATAAGCTTGTATAAGGTTTGCATGCAAGGATACATAACGAGTGCAAGCGCCTTCCGCTGCGTGGATCGTGGGACTGATGGCGGTGCAGCTTCGTCACCGCCACCGACGACGAGCGCAGCAGACGTCACATTACCACAAACCACCAACTGCCATGCCACGATGACGGGCCCTCTGCGCCGGCCTATCTCTTTCCATGCTGCTCGCCGCAGCTCAGAACATTGATCGTCATATCAGAGTCTGCTTCAGGAGACTAGTTATGATATCAGTCTAGGGTCGTAAGTAATATCTGCTCATACATCATACAGTGTCCTCTGAATAAGTAGGTCGGTTGAAGGCGTTATCGTAAAGCTGGCGTTGTCCCCGATAGGTCAGCCTTTTGTTTACTGATTATCATTGCAATCCTTCATATTCATTGCGCAGAACTTGTTGCCAACTTGTTGCTAAATATACGCAACTTATTTTGGTTGAATCGCAGCTTCACCTCTTACCATGGAAGAGCTCATGATCAACTATCACCAATTGGCTTGAAATAGCCTCGTTCAGATGTCGAAGCGGATATTTTGCGGTGATTAAGATGTTCACAATATTTGCCTTGCATAAAAGAATGTCCAGGCTAAGGTAAGTACGAATATTACACGAGTCGCCAATCACGCTTCACATTTCATGTTTTTTTTCTCAAGGTGTTTTGTACGTCTGACTCTGCTTGTACACACTTTATGCAGTATTTGAAACCAAGCGACTAGACAAATGAATATAGAACTGCTTCTTCTGTCGTTGAAGTTCCCGCACACGTTTGCTTTTCGAACATCCATCTGAATGTTCATCACTGTCATTGCTCGACAATCTGACATATTTACACGCAATAATCGTCTGCTAACCAAAACACTCGCACTATAAAGGTCTCCATGAACAGCTCGCATTTCCCTGGGATACCAAGATATCTCTCGTAAACGCAGCAATGGGCACTCTCAAGATGGCGTGCATCACTGTGATTCTGGCTAGGTTTCTATCCGTTCAGGCATGGCATGGTTTAAACCTTTCTTCAAGAATCATTTACTTAGCGAATCACCGCCTTCTTTATGTTCTGAATAGCACTTGGCGGTTAAAGCTGCAACCGTACTCCACCATGACGCTCGCCAGGCGTCCGATCCGAACGGACCTATAGCTGGTTGGAACTCGGTAGGCTGCTTCACGTATGTCCTCCTTTTCCCTGTGCTATTTCTAGTTCTGACCTGGATATTAGTGATCGGGGAACGGCGAGGAGCCTCAAAGCGACCTCACTGCTGGGCAGCGCCGCTATGACGCCGGGCGTTTGCACGCAGTTCTGTGCAAACGCGGGGAAGGGCTTCGCCGGCGTCGAAGATGGACAGGTGTGTTCGCATTCGCCTTCTATCCATGTCAATTTCGTACTCACGTGTGATCGCAGGATTGTTGTATGTATTCTCTCTGGTTGAATATTGATATTGGGCTTTGATATAATGCGAACCGTTCTAGGGTGTGATGGGGTTATTCATCTGAGCGCCAATCAGACTGCGGCAACGGACTGCAACACCCCGTGTAAAGGAGATAGCACCCTTCTTTGCGGAGGAGCGAGCCGGATTGAGGTCTTCACGAACGGCGCGCCGTCGCCTGCCATTTTGACGGGCGTAGAGGACGATTTCGATGAGACTTTGTGGTCGTATCTCGGATGCTATTCGTACGTCATTTATATCGGTCATTTATGTGCTTGCCTAGATGTACTGAATCGTCTTTCTCTATAGGGATAGTCCACGTATTCTTGGAAGGCTGACTGGCAGCTCTACTTCGCTGGAAGGCTGTATTAATCTCTGCGCTGTACAAGAGGCAGTGTCACAAGGCACCGAATTCTTCACATTTGCGGGGATCGAGAATGGAGGCGAATGCTGTTAGTATTCTGAACATTATCTATGCCCCTCAGAGTATCTCCTGATTATGATGCGTGTCTTATGTCTATCTAGGGTGCGACAATACGATTAACGTCGCCACTATCCAATCCAAACGCATCCCAGATATCGCATGCGCAGCCACCGCCTGTCCCGGTGACGCGTCCGAAGCGTGCGGTGGTCCTTTTGTAATGGCACTTTACCAGCAACCCACTGAGAATGAAGAGGCGAACAATTTTTTCAACCCTGAATGCCGCAATGTTATACAACCGGGGCCGCAGATCCCGCTGGTGCCACTTTCAGTCTAACCGCTGTGTTCAAGGATACGCCGACCAGCTCTATGCCTATTAATTTGGCCATTTTAGATCCCACGAAAACAATGACGAATGGGACACAGACCTTAGCAGTGATTCTCTCGGTATGTTTTCTTTCATAATATTTTAGGAATGGTGATACGAACTTTATGTTGATATTAGGCTTGTCCAACATGCGGTCTTCCTCCTCTCCGTTTTAATGGAGAAGCATTTCTGCCTCTCTATGCGATTGTAGAGCCAGGAACTGACCTCACGGGTGGCTTTGAAGTCGCGATTAGTCCCGGGGGTACTGCAAATATTCGTCAGATCACGGACCCTTATTTGACGTGGAATATGGGTGGCTATTGCTTTGTGGTGCGTAGACCAAGCTGCATGCGCTTCTTAACTGATATTATCTGTACTTACTGCTCACTCTTCTTTTCTAGCTCAACCCGCTGGATCCTTCTGGCCAAACATTGGCACTTACTGCGGAAGTCACGAAAATATTCCCAACAATTATAAGTCCGACGCAAACCACTATTCAGCTCGATATGTTTGCGCCATTCGCCTTGTGTGTCAATAACACTGCAAGCGGGCGACTCGATGTCGTTTTCAAAGGCCTTCAAGATCAGCTTGGGTTTAACTTGAGTGGATGTCGGGATATTGTCTTGACGATACAGGTCAATTGAAAACAGTGTTCGGATACCAATAGTTGGGTTGAAAAGGCTTGTAACTTAAATGTACAAATTAATGATTTTATCTACTGCGTATGAGCGTAGCATGCGATTCTTACAGTTGAAACCATCCGTAAGGCCTTGACAGGTTGTTAAGCTCGACGCGGAAGCTTGAAAAGTAAGCGGTAGATGCCTGAAGCCTGTCAGCATCAAGTCACTCGGATTTTTATCACGAGGCCTATCATAATCGTAACGCGGTCTCATCATGGAAAGAATAAATCCATACTTGATTATACAGAGAGAAAAACAACGTCCAACTATCATACTAGTATTAATAAATACAGCGAGGCATATGTGTAAGGGACTTTTAGCGAGAAGAAAGGAAAGCGAAAGCGAAACGCTACGATTCATCATAGCAGTGGCAATGAAGGTATGGTAATAGCATGTCAATTAGTTACTTCCTCTACTCCTCGTCTTCGAACCTAAGGATCTGTGCGTCCTCGTCTATAGGCACATTTCTATAACCCCTCCTCGAACGGAAGAGATACTTGTCTGCGCGGGAGTAGACCCATTCATACGCGATTCCAGCAATGCCGATGACGAACCAAGGAACCGAAGCAAGGGTGGCCATGACACCTGTTTCTCCGCCATAGGCAGGTCGCATGTCGCCAGGTAGCCGGATAGTGCTGTAACGAAGGCCAGCCGAATTAGCCAACACATAACGAAAAGAAAAGAAAAGATAATGTCTCACCCTCTAGCAAGTCCACTGCGGCGGTAATAGTAATAAGCCACAAGCGCGGTAAACGAAAATGGTAAGAGCAGCATGAAGAACCAGAACCAGCTGCTCTTCGAGCGCAGGCCCGGACAGACGTGCGCCGTGCCGCGGTCGGGACGATAGCCGTCCACGCAGCTTGAATATGGGATGAGACGATACGCGGTGCGCTCGTACCAGTAGTCTTCGCCGTTGGAGCAAGAGTCATCGTTTGGTAGTGGTGTTGTCCCCTGTACTAGCTCGCATTCTCCATTTGCGTTTCGGACATGGTTGAATTCGCTGCAAAGAGGAAATACGCATAACGTAATCTGCAAACACGGAAACGAAAGGCTCTTACCATTCGAAGTCAGCCTTTGTGCAAAGGCAATTTTCGACGAAAACGTCTTCCGCTTTTTGAATCTCGCCAACAACACAGTCCGTATTCCGTACACGTCGATGATATTTGATCTAGACGCAGTTATAAACATACCGCACCAGACAAGCTAGAAGTACACTACGCACCTGTCGCCCAAAGAGACATTGCTCAGGGCGGGCTTCAGCAGGACTCCAGAGTTCGAAATCATCATGGCCAGGATCCTCCACATTCACCACACCTATCCGAACGCAACAAATCAGTATCACATTATGCTAATAACAGCCAGAATCAACACTTACACTTCCTCGACGTCAGCGCCGTGAAATCAATCTGGATAGCCACCGCGCCGCCAACGTTCTTGGGCCCATCACCGAACAGTATGAACCGCCGACTCGTATCCGCTGGAACGGTCACAATCGCCCGTACCCTAACCTTGTCTTGGCTAAACTTATACTCGTGCCAATCCAGACCCTCGTTGGTGCTGTACAAGATGAAATCCGTCGGCTCCTCATCGTTCGCCATGACCAGGATGGAACCCGAGTCGCCAAACTCCCAGAGGTGAGCGTCTTTGTGCACTTCCTGCCAGGTAAAGCCGGCATCGCGGCTGAGGAAGGTGTCGCTCTCCGTGTAGGGCGCGAGGACTTCGCCGACGTTTCCGACAGCCATGAGCAGCCCAGGAACGGAGGGACTGCTGTACTGTGCTCTGGGGTCTAGGCGCTCGGTGTAACCGTGAATTTGTAGTTGACATTTCTGAGGAAAGCAGCGGTCAGATGTTATGCGGTGATTCTTGGTACTAAAACTGTAAAACAACGTACAGTTCCCTTGCATGCATATTCCTGTCCCAGCGAATCCACCTTGGGAGGGGAGAGAGGAGTCCATGTTCCACCTACAAACATTGAGTTCGGGTCAGAGTCTACTAATTCACGCTACTCACCATCATTATGCGTGATCCTGCTCTGCAGCAATTTATGCCCACTATGCGTCGCCTCGTCCGGATTCGCAACAACGTTGATAAGCGCAATGCCATCGAGCCCCACCATTTTCTCAAAATCGACATAGCCCGCCACATTCCTGTTCACATTCTCGATGGAGACTCCAAAGTACGTCCCGTTGGAATTGGACTTCAAGATGGAGCCCCAGTACGGCGCCGGTGGCTCCGACAGCGTCATATGGAGGAACAGCGCCTTTGTACTTGACTCGAGAATCGTATAGGCCTACGGATAGTGCAAAAGCATTGAGAAATCCAAAAAGAAAAGAAGAAAGCGCGAGAAAAGACATACATGTGTTTCGGGGTGCATAGATGGCGGGAATTTGCCGGAACTGAAGTGCTTGCCGTCCATCGAAATCTGCAACTCCAAAGCCGTCTGCGACTGGGTCATCTAGAACCCCACCGTTCGTAAGCGTCCAGCATCCAGAAACCAAAGAACGCACTTCAGCAACGACGAAGAACTCCGAGAACTTCGCAAATCCGACAACGGAGTCGAACATCTTCCGCTTGTCCGCATAGAAATTGCTGCCTACAACCAGCTCCATTGGATTGGGCCCGCCGGGGCGCTTCGGCTGCGGCGCCTTCTTGTCGCGGTACACCTCGCACACGATCTCACTGGGGTCCGCATCGAGCTGCTTGTCCTTCGCAAACGCGCAGTTGCGCACGAAGCTGTCGATGTACGCCCACTTCCGCCCGTTGTCGCGCGAGTAATGCGCCTCCGCGTGGCACGTGCCCCCGCCCGTGCAGTCCTTGTTCCCGACCCAGATGAGGTACTCCGTGTTCGGGTGGAACTGGAGCACCTGCGCGCCGAAGCTGTTGGGCGGCGTTTCCGCGCGGCCCTTGTGCCAGTCCACGCCCGTGTTCGTCGTGTAGTAGAATTCTTCGGTGGCGGTGATGAGGTAGGCGCGGTCGTTGGAGTATTTGTGGTGATAGAAGACGAGGAATTTCTTGCCCGGAACCGCTTCCTGCCAGTGGTATCCTTCGTTGTTTGATTGCCATATTGTATGGTCGGCTAGTCGAACAAGAATGGTCTGAAAGAGAAAGTGAGTTAAAAACCTACTTGGAGTGGAGAAAAGGGCACACCGAGGAATCCTTGAAGTACGCATACTGCACAATAGCAGCAGGGAAATTATACTATTCGATTTAAAAGTCAACAACTTGCACGCACACCCCACCCTAGGAGGAAAAAACGAACCTGCACATGTGCGATCTCCCCAGGCGGTGGTTGGGCTTCCGTCGCATACAGAGTCAGCACCCAGCACAGCAACGCAGACCAGTCCACTCACCTTGCGCACACTTCCTCTGCACGGGCTTGTCCTTCTCGACCCCGCCGACACAGGTATCGCCCGATATCTTCCTATACCCCGAGGACCCCTGATACGTCGCGTCTGCCTTGGCTTCCCTGCACACTCCGGGCGGCACCGGCTCGAGGCCCACCAAATCGCACTTGTCGCCAACGCGCACGAAGCCAAAGTCGCTACAGATACCAACTCCACTCAGCAGTGCCGCCAGAAGGGGCTGGGATCGACGCACCATTCATAGTCCGCATCCGTGCATTTGCAATTCTCCTCGTGGCCCACGGGATCCTTGTACTTCTGGCCGACGTAGCATTCCGCGTCCGGTTTTATGCGCTTGTACCATTGCTAGCAGGCGCAAATGCATCAGCTCCGCCGGCCGCAAGTAAGAAAAAATCAGCATGTTGCACGCACCTTGTGTCCAATCAAACATTCCGAATCATGCGGTCGCGCATACCACTTCTCGAAATCCGACTCCCCGCACTGCCTCCCGCGCGTCTTCGCGAAGTCCAAATGCACGACCACCACTTTGCCCACGTCCTGCCGCTGATCTTGTTTCGCGACTTGGCCGAGCAAAAGGAACTTCTGGGACGTAGAATCCGGCAGCGTAACGAGGCCGCGGGCGGCAAGCTTGACGCCGAAATTATATGTTTGCCTGTACCACGTCTATAGCGTCAGTATTTTGAATAGACGCAAGGTGCTTAGGACGCGCACCAAGTTTTCCCAAGATCCAGCGAATACTTGACGCTGTCCGTCAACTGCTCGTCGTCGATCGCCACGAGGATGCTGCCCTGGTCTCCAAACTCATACTTGTGCGCCCCCCGCGCGACCATGCGCCACGTCAGCCCCGCATCCGTGCTCAGGAACGTGTCGCTGTCCCTGTACGGCTGCAGGTGCTCGCCGACGCTGCCCACGCCCATCACGAAGCCCGGCGCGGGCGATGAGAAGATGCGGCCAAAGTTGTGCGGGGTCGTGACGGAGTGCAGGTGCAGCGCGCATTTGTCGAGATCGGCGGTGTCGCAGTCGATGTCCTTCCCGTCGACGTCCTGCGCCGGGCCCTTGAGCGGCGCCCAGGTGCTCCCGTCGTTGAACGTGATCAGTGTCTTGACCCGTTTCTTCGCCCCGCGCGTCTCCACATCCTGCGCGTTGGCGACAACATTCGCGAGCCCGACACCGTCGACGCCGTATATCCGCTCGTAGTCGACGTACCCAAAGTCGTTCCGGTTCGTGTCTTTGAGGCTCTCGACGAAGAACGTGCCGTTGGAGTTGCTGACGAACAGCGTGCCGATCGGGCTCTTGTTCTGCAGCACGACGTCCACGGCGAGCGAGTGCGTCGTCGACTCGAGCATCGTGTACGCGTTCTCGCGCAGCTGCGCCGAGGTCGCGTGCGGGAAGCGCGCCTTCGCCCACGTCTTGGTGTCCACCGTCACGTACAGCAGCATCTCGCCGTCGCTGCGCGAGACGTCCTTCAGCGCGACGACGGCGAATTTGGAGACGATGGCGAACGCGACGACGCCGCGCGCGTTCTTACCGATGCCGAGGTCCTCCACCTTCTTGTCCGTCTTGAAGAAGTCGGTGCTGGAGTAGAGGCGGCTGTTCATGAGGTTGTGGGCGCCGTTGGCGCTGGTGCCGTCGTAGGCGACGCAGTAGATGAGATCTTCGTGCGCTTCGTGCTTGAAGTCATTCGTGCTGTGCGCGAACTGGCACCGAGTCGTATCTATGAGGAGACGCTCCACGTTGTCGCTGAAGGCTTCCTTGGTGTAGAATGTCTGCGCAGCACCTTCAGCGCGGGTGCGTGACAAGGCAAATGGACACGTACTTGGTCGCGGCAGACTGCGCCGTAGCCGTTGCGCTCGCAGGAGGTACCTTGATACAGGATATAGCCCCACTTTGCGGGGTCGACGTGGAAAGATAGAGGGCGGGCGATGGCAGCTGGTGGTAGTGGCACATCGAAAGGCCGCCATGTTTTGCCTCGGTCCTCCGTTCGATAGTGTGTTTTACCGTCGGTAAGCGCAAACGCCTGCGCAGCTATAAGCTTGGAAGGTGCGAAGAATAGATACTGCTACTTACGTATCGATTATTCGAAGGGTGCTCGAATACCATGAGCACCTCGCCTTTTGGAATGCCATCGGCGAGGTTGAACGTCTTGCCCTCGTCGAGCGAGACATACAGATTGCCCTCCATGGAATCATGGTAGATTACAGACTAACAAGCACACAGTCAGCTGGCGCCATCGCGAATACATGGTGCAGCGCACCGTCGTATCATCGAGGAAGAATAGCCGCGCGGGAAGATAATTGAAGCTGCTGACGGCGTGCTCAGGCTTCTCCTGAGCTGCGACGAGCAGTACGGATAGAGACAGGAAGAGACCGGCGCAAAGCGCCGACAACCCCCATCGTCGTCGTGGCATGGCAGTTGGTGGTTGGTGGTTATGTGACGTCTGCTGCGCTCGTCGTTCGTGGCGGTGACGAAGCGGCACAGCCATCGTTCCCACGATTTACTGCGTCGCTCTCGACACTAGGTCAAGGATTGGTCAAGGAATCACATAAGTACGACCAGAATTCCATACAATGGTCACACAAGTGTTGTAACAGCATCGGAAGAAAGCGCTGCTTGGAATGCTCAGAATAATTCCGGTGTTTGCAATATAATTTCACGATAGAATCCATTAGAATTTACCTATTCATTACAAGGCGTCGTTGAGCTAGAATCCAACGTGAGGAATTTGAACACTACAAGCGCTTGGAAGCATGAAAAGTCTTGGGAATGAATTTCATTACTTTTTCTGCTTATAGTTATATAATCCTTGGTGATTCTCTGGACAACATTACATACGATTCAGGCGGCACGAGCTATAATATCAAAACTTGCATTAAACAGGGAGCTGCAACGACTGACAAAGCAGGAAGATAAAATACATTCATTTTGTACAATAGGGAAAAGGACTGATTGAATTTGGCATATGAACGCACTTTGGTCTGCTTTCCTCGTTGGGCCATAAAGGGGGTAGGTGTCTGGCACAAGATAATTCTGGAGCCTTAGAATGTATGTAATAATCGTGGCTACTTTACAAGGACATTCAAAGTGTCTATAATGGTTTTCAAATAGTTCTACGTAGGCTAGAAGCCATTCTAAATGAATCGCATGAGTACGAACCTACGTACTGAAAGCGCAATTTTTATGGTTCACCGGCATGTTGGAATATCGGAACCTTGTCCAGACTTCAGTCTATCTTCAGCGCTTCGTTTGGTAGAGTGTTTATCCAACGCTTACTGTACAATGAGTCGGAGCTGATGGAGTTTATAAGAATGTGAGTGGAACAATCAATGCTCAGATTGTACTCAGCCCACAGCCCGCCGAACGTCACAAGATTATATTTATAAGTTGTATTTGGGGTGCTTATCGTAGCCTACATGTCAGATTGGTGAGTTTTCATTTCTTATATTGAAATTTCCGGATGCAAGGTCGACAAGGCTGTTATGCAGTTGTTACCTGCCGCACCCAAGCCGCAGTAGCCTTATGAGCAACTAGAAAGTTGCGCTGGTGTCCAGCAGTGTCCAGCCCTAAGCTTCTAGACAAATTCTGGAGTCCGGAGAAAATTGACTTCCCGACGATGAATTGGGCGGGACTTCCGTGGATACCATGGGATGTTGTTGATGACGCATAAACGAGAAACTGACCCGTGCTTTGACCGGAGTTCGCTGTCAAGCTTACTTCCCCTGAGCGCTTCCCCTGCACATAAGTGACAATCATAAACATGAAGGCAATTATAGCATGTGTGCATATTTGGTATTCTATACAATAACTTGAAAAATATCCGGGTAATGGTTGTTAAGTATTTAACAGCGCTTAGCGTAGTGGGAACGAGTTTAAAGCGTCCAGATAGTGAGAAAAAAAACATACATAGAGGCCGCGAAATGCCTGCGTTGAAATAGCCTCGTGTGTTTGAGATAATGGCTTTGCAAGATACAACCCGATAGCACCCCTGTAAAATTACTACGAGAAGCCAAATCCCGCTATGATTTGCATTTGAAATGAAATCATCCTTCGCAGTACACGTCAGTATAAATTTAAAACGAACGCTACAAGAAGGCCTGGATCGAGTGCTCCTCCAAGGAGCCATCTAGCTCTAGCTAGATTAACTCAGGACAAAAGAGAGTACCGCAGCCAGCTAGATATGTCAGTGAGCATGTCAAGACGTGGGTGGGTAAGGTTTCAAAACAATCAATTGCACAGCTGAATTAGCGAGGATGCCGATCCGATTTGAACGTCGGGAATGATCATGATTCATCCAGTGATATGTCGGTGTGCACAGCACTTGTGAGTGGGAAGTGGGCTGAGTGAGGGAAGAGTCTGCACACAAGACCGCGTCTAAGTGTACCTCCAACTCTCTCCTCTTTACTGTTTACAAGACAATATCCAACGCTATGCAAAGTTATGTAGGAACAGCAGATAATGGCCAAATGCCGAGTAAGTCATTCCGTAACTATCTGCGTCATCATTGCGGTGGCAGCACAAGGTAATTTGAATCAATTCCGAACATCTGAACTCATGATGGAGTGCCTTAATATAAACCAGGATCATCAGGACGTTAGAATTGGCGACAGCAGGTTGAGCGGTTTAAACTTAACTTCACCGACGGACTACATAGCGGCCGCGCGGAACGTGGGTATCTCCTTTTGCATTTCATTCTACTTCGCTCTTGTCGTCTCTTTGCCTTTGAGAGCCGGTGCCTTGCGGAATTGTACCCAGATATTTGCTCGGAGTTATATCAGGCACAAAAAAGAAGTACGTCGTTTCATAAGCGCCCATAGACCAGCGCTTACTCCACTACAATAGCAAATCAATTATATAACACTTGGTACTGCAAATTCTCCATGCTGAAAACTGTGTGCTATTTCTTCTGTTGTGACCTTTTTGCTAATTTATTAAATGCTTCAGGTATCAAAGGAACTCGCCCGATCAAACATTGTCAACCTATGCATCTCCATCACTCCGGCTAACCGAAGCAGCGCTATCGGCATCCACTACGCTATTTTCACCATATCCGTACTTGAGTGTCAGAATATCTTAAACATCGGGACCTATTTTTATTCGGGGAGAGGGGTTCGGGTACGAAGATTTCCATGAACGCTCGGATATCCTTACTGTCTATCGAATGTTGATAGCGCTTTCCATTCATACCCGAGGGAGTGCAGTCAACGCCAGAGGTATATAAGGTGGACGAAAACTGACAGAAAATTAGCGCGCTCAAAAACGAACAACATGCGTCTCCTACCTTCACTGCTTTTGTCCTTGCTTCGATCCTCGCTGTGCGCACTGGGGCCGTTACACTCAATCAATGGACCCAACTCAAGACCTTTACATACGACTACGTTATCATTGGAGGTGAGTCTATTACCGTGTTATCTTTATCTTTGCCTTTCTGATTCATCCCCAACAGCCGGAAATGCTGGCTTGGTCGTTGCCAATCGTCTTTCTGAAAACCCTAACGTCTCCGTCTTGGTCATAGAGGCCGGTATAAGGCGAGCTTTTTAATTGTACATTCGTCTTCCATATTAATGTATATGAACTTTCAGCGATGAGGGTTTAGTTACGACGCAAGCGCCTTTCTTGGGACCGACTTTGACTCCGGTAAAATTCTTACGGTTTCTTGACGATTGAATCCGCTGACCTCAGGCTACAAAGGCACCAGCTTGGACTGGAACTATACCCTCGTTCCCCAAGTAGGCATGGACGGGAAAACCTTCGCTTACCCTCGTGGATACGTTTTGGGAGGATGTACCACTATTAGTAAGCATAATTATGCCCTTGTGGTCTAGTCGGGGCGCCTAATCAATTTGCTATTTTAGATTACTCCTTCCATCAATACGGAAGCAATGAAGATTGGACTCGATATGCGAGGCTCACTGGCGATACGAGCTGGGAATGGGATAACATCAAGAAATATAGGACAGTGGTGCGTAATTCGATCCTACTTTTCCTCTCGCTGTCATTGATCAGATATTATCCTTCCATAGCATGAGAAGCTTGTCCCACCTCTCGATGGCCACGACACATCCGACCAGATCATCGCTTCGTTACATAGCACGACTGGAGTGACAGAAATCAGTCTCCCGGGATTCAACCTCTCGATGGATCCACGTGTCATCGCGACCACGGAGCAGTCTGCGGAATGGCCTTTCAACCAGGACATGGCGGGAGGCGATCGCTCTCTTCTTGGTATGGGTTGGCTCCAATCATCTACAGGAGGAGGTGTACGAAGTAGTTCTTCCACGAGCTATCTTGCTCAGTCAAACCGTCGTCCAAACCTCACCGTGGTCATCAACACTATCGTCACGAAATTGGTTCAGACAGCAACTTCTCAAGGAAAACCTACCTTCCTCGGGGTGCAATTCTCCAGTTCGCCAGGAACATCTAATGTTCCGGGAGGTAAGCTTACGCAGAACCGTTGTCCTATAGTTTAAACACTCAAACGTGTAATCAGGACGTTTGGGAAGCGTCACCGCACGCAAGGAAGTTATCTTGTCTGCAGGCGCCGTCGGCACTCCACAAATTCTCCAACTCTCAGGAATCGGCGACAAGAACTACCTTAACTCGTTGGGCATTAAGAGCATTATCAACAACCCCAATGTCGGCGAGAATCTGAGCGACCACACTTTCCTCCCAAACATTTTCAGCGTAAACGCCAATGACACCCTGGATAACATGCTTAGGAACAACGTCACAGTCCAAAACACCATCAATCAATTCGTTCAAACTAAGACTGGGGTCTTCGCCAACAACGTCGTGAACCAATTTGGATTTTCCAGAATTCCTGCCAATTCATCCATCTATCAAAGCGTTGCCGATCCATCCGCTGGTCCCACTTCTCCTCATTGGGAGATCATTCCTTCGGTATTATACCATTTCGCTCATCCTTCGATTTGCAATGCTAACTCCAATCTAGGACTATTGGTTCCGCCCCGGATTCACTCGCCCGCCTACTGGCAGCTTCGTTACCTTTGTAAGCGTCCTTATTAGCCCAACTTCCAGTAAGCAAACTCTTTTTCGTCTCTCTTGAACGATAAATGAACATATTTCACTTTAGGGGGAACTATCAAAATCAAGTCGGCGAACCCATTCGACAAGCCTATCATCGATCCCAGATATCTGACCACGGACTTCGACGTCTTCGCCATGCGCGAGACCGTGAAATCCGTCAAGCGCCTCGTCGCTGAACCCGCATGGGCCGGCTACGTTACCGGGCCTTCCGGAGACAGCTTTGTCGCCGCTATAGACGACCCCTCCATCGACGCATACGTACGCGATGTGACGACGACCATCTTCCACCCCGTCGGAACCGCAGCGATGGCTTCTGCCTCGTCTTCCGCTGGTGTCGTTAACCCCGACTTGACTCTCAAGGGCGCTAATGGTGTGCGTATTGTTGACGCCTCAATCTTCGTAAGTTCAAGTCTATAAACGATTATTAGAGCCCATTCTGATGTCTTCTATGCAGCCATTCATCCCTAGCTCCCATACTGAGGGACCCGTCTATCTTGTCGCAGAGAAAGCCTCGGATTTAATCAAGGCAGCAGCTTAGGGTGGCAGTCATCAGATTCCCCAGCTTAAATGTGCTAATTTGTCCTCTCATTTACTTATTTTTTGCTCTCTCTCGTGTACGAAAACTTTTAATCATTTCCTAATAGTTGCTTGTTAATTATTTATAGAGTACGGAGTATCCTCCCTTGTTTTTGTTTACATGTTCAAAATTATCCAGATAGTCAGGCTCCAGGCTGCGATAACACCGATTTTTTCGCTTCGAAGTGTTCCCTTTCAGAGTATATTCTTCGAAGAATATCAAGTCTAATATATATTCTATACTTCGACAGCATTTTAAATGTTCCCTATTGTTGGTCGGTATTCTAGTTTGCGCCGGCCGCCTCTTCCGCGAATGGATAGTCAGTATATCCAACACCATCATGAGAGTAGAAGGTGGAAGAATCGTAGGAATTAAGAGGTATATTCTTCTCCAATCGTGTGGGCAGATCCGGCTGGATAAGCCGTAAGTAAGCGACTTGCAACCAATGACCATCCAAAAACTCACGTTAGAGATGTACCACTTGCCAAATGCAATCAAATCACCCTTGGTATCTGCTGTTTTGATCGCAGAGTCTCGGTCATATCCCTGGCAGGTGATCAATGGCTTGGGGGCCCAGAGTTCGCGGATGAAGTCGTTTGACTCGTCGGAAACGCCTTCAGACTCAATAGCGTGCAGATAAGCTAAGTCAGGATGGGATGATTTCAGAGAGGTGACGAAGTGCTGAATTGCGGGATGGGGTTGTCCATCTTCATTCCTGGAAGATGGCAAGGATTTTCGATCAGGGTTTGCCGGACGAGGAGTAAAAACTTGAAACATACCTTGGAACGTGCTCCAGGGACTGATTCGAACACCTGTCTTCTCCTCCCCGATGGCTTTCGTGATCGCGTCGATGACTTGCAACGGGAATCTGCTCCTGTTCTCGACACTTCCTCCGTACTCGTCAGTCCGTTGGTTGCTATTATCTTGCAAAAATTGGTCGGGTAGGTATCCATTGGCACAATGGACTTCGACACCGTCAAATCCAGCACCGTGAACAGCGTTCGTAGCCGCTTTGGCAAACCACTGGATGTATTCCTGAATTTCGGGAATGGTCAAGGCTCTCGGAGGTTCTGCACCTTCTTTGAAATGAAGGGCCGACGGCGCGACGGGGTCAAATCCGTCTTCAAGAAGAGTTTTGGAATCTGCAGCCCTCCCGAGGGACCAGAGTTGGAGATATATCGCGGATTTGTTAGCATGTACAGCATCCGTAATCTAGCCATCGTTGTAAATCTACAGTCAGAGAATTGAGGCTCAAGTACGCACCTCCTTCCATGCGTTGATCTGCTCCTCGTTCCAAATTCCAGGGACCCAGTCGTAACCACCGGCTTGAGGGGAGATGAATGTTGCCTCTGTGATGAGAAGGCTTCCAGGTCGAATACTGCGCTGGGAATAGTACGTCTTCATCAACGGATTGGCAGGAACATGGCCTTTGGGTGTCGATCGGAACCGGGTCAAGGGGGCGAGCACGATGCGGTGCTGCAGCGTCTGCGAGCCAACTTTGACGGGCTGGAAAAGCTTGCTAGTAGACATATCACTGATATCTGTCAAGGTCGGAGGAGGGAGTTGGTCTTGTCACCGAATATGCCTTCCACACGCATGATAAATACTGCTGGCCGGACATAGCATTTCCCGGGGACGTTCTCCAACGTTCCACCCATGTTGGATTAGAAAGCAGAAGACGTGCGATTAGGTGCGATTTGTGAGAAAGAATTTGGATTTCGTGATGGTCATTGACAATCTCAAGGGAAAATTGTCGGACCGGCTGAAAATTTGTATTATTAGACGCCCGTGTGCAAAGGCCGAGATGCCGACGCGGGCGATGAATATTCAACTTTTTCCCACGCCTGTACCAAATCCAACTTGGCACTTCCATTGCACCGCTAAGCGCCCATTACGCTTTGAAATATCACGATTCACGAGCGATACCAAAGGGATTATGTAGTTTCTGGTACATATGTATCTAGTGGGCTAACCGACGCAGGTGCGGTGGGAGTCATATAATAGTAACTGGTACGTGAATCTGATACCTCTTGTATTGGCATATCATAAAATTCGAACAAGACTCTTACCCAGATTCCTCCGACCAAAATAAGTCAACCGTAATGTGACCAATCTCATTGACATTCGAGCGTCATTTGTAAGAATCGTGAAACTGGGTTTGGACTGGGTAGATTAGTAAGTACAAATTGACAACAACGTCATACAAATTACAAAAAGAAGGGCAGTACAAATTCTAAGCATGGCCTTTTGGAAGGGAAAGCAAAACAAGATGCCGAGAAACGAACAAAGTAAGATCTAGTAAAAGGTCAGACATTCCCGCCATAATACATACACGTTATTCCAATCAACTATCATTACCCATGTCCATAATCCCACAATCTCTCATGAACGAAATCCAGCTCGCATCCATCCCACTCTCGCTCGACAGGCCCATCTCAACGGCGCCCGTCGGATCCATAGTGTGAGTCCCAACTTCCGCCCAATTAAATCCAGCATTGAGGTTAATTCCCATCGCTAGGGATCGACCCAACATCTGGTCCACGTTCATCCCCATACCCAGAGTGGGATCGTAAACATTGGTGGGCCCTGTAAAAGGATTCGACACATAACCCCCTGCCGACTGGCCGTAGAAGTTGACGGGGTCTGACGACGATATGTGAGCATTGAGGGGGAAGTATGTCTGGGATAGATCTGGATTCTCTAGCTCCTGTAAAGGCGTCATCGCAGAAAACGACCCCATAGGCAAGGAAGACATGGGAGGAATCGTTCCTTGCGGTACTTCCAGGACAGTGGCCATACGGATCGGAGGTGCATTCGACATATTTTGATTCGGGCCGCTTCCTCCAGCACCAGGTTTAGCGTAAGGCGCGTATTCGTATCCCGCTCTTCGACGATCACGTTGACTAGATGAAGCCCAATCGCGGGGAGGAGAATCGGGGGAGAAGTTCTCAGAGAGGGGTTCAGTCTGCATGGTAGTAGAATCAGCACCGGCGTTCCATGGTTGTTGTTGCTCGTAAACACCAGTAAGCCCGGAACCGCCTCTCTGAGATGGTACTTGTGGGGGGACAGTCGGAGCATCTGGGATAGTGATCCGTTGTGGACGTGGTACAAGGCTCGGTACAGGTTCCATCGTCTTCTTGACTATATCCTGGTTCAAATAACGAATTAAAGAAGGATGTACGTCAGGTATACGCAATCCAAACCCTAGCACAGTCGAGTTAATTTGTGGAGAAGCCGTTGTTGTTGCCTCAGGGGAACCGACGGGAGATCCAGGAGTAGACGAACGTCGTTGCCTCGGGCTTTTCCCCTTCCGATTTAGCACTTTCATCTGACCACCGAATATAGCAAGGTCGTCCTCTATATCTTCGATAAGGCCCGCAGGTGTCACTGGTTCACCGTCTAAGTTACTGCCAGAAAACTGCTGGTATATGGTCGTAGCTTTATCTTTCAATTTCAAAAGCACTCCCTATACGAAAGCAATCTCAGATGCCACGGCCGCACAGATGAGATGGTGTATGGTGTGTACTTACCAACGCGAGTTTGACTCGTGGGGAGTGCACCGCCGTTTGTTCAAACAATGTAAGCGCAACGTTAAAATCTCTCATCGCGATCGACGCAATATTCGAGTTTGGGGATCGCGTCACGACGGTCCCCACGATAACCTAAACCCAATCAGTAAATAACATTCCATACGTAAGAAAGCTGAAGCGATCATACCGCCGCTGAAAATGTATGATACATTAAGAACCATAATCGCATTGCCATAGGGCCACAGCGTTCGAAAAGATGAGCGGATGCCTTGATTATGACCGATCCACTTCTGTATGCTGTCAAGAAAGATGGGGCGAAAGGGCTCAAAAGAGGGTTAGTTGGATGATCGAGCATCGCCTGCGCGAAGAAGCTCCTATGAAGATAGAGCATTGCTAGAAAAGAAACGTAGTCTGAGCGGTGATCGCAGGAACTGCGAAGACAATTACTGAACTGACTGTCCTATGCTGACTAGCATAGAAATCCCTCATGGATAAAGAGCTTGAATGGAAGATTTCCGGGCCCGCGTCTTTTGTGACGTAAGGATTGAAGTTCGACGGGAAGGATATCTCCCTGACTTTGCGGTCTAAATCCAATATAGTGCTGTAGGTAGGGGATTTGGCGATGAGCGTAGCATCGGCAACAGAGTTGTAGATGTCCTTTGCAAACTGGTGTTTCATACGCCAAACTAGGTAACGAAACAGTTTCATCGATACGAAATCACTAGGAAGATCAAGTAGCGACTTACATCCAACCTGATGTTCGGCAGCTTCACTCAAGGATGCATCGTCATCTGTTGGAAATTCGCAATCCACGTAGGACAGATGAATGGCTGGAGGCCGACCCAATGCCAAGCTCTAGACGGGGACGCTATGAGACTTTTTAGTAAGAGCTTGGGGGACGTACTTACATGGGAGACATCGGATGAGAATATTTCCCAGAACAAGTTCCGCCGCTTCTGTACCGTCTTGGGATCCATGTTCCATCGCGCACTGTCTCTGTCTGCGTCACGTAAATACGAAATTGATGCGTTGAAATTGTCTAGCTGGGTGACTCACGCAGTCCAATCTATCAATGCGATCAGTTAGGTAACAATATAGACACACAAGAAAAACGACGCACACTTTGTGCGAGTTTTGCCGCAAAACTCATGATACACCACTGCTAGGACGTAAGGCTGCATGAAGCGACAATGAGAACATGATTGGACGTACCGCACTATCTCTTGTATATCGCTTTCCAGCCAGACTATGATACGTTGCCATCAAGCCCATAGCATTCACGGAGTACATATTCGGCTCATACACTGGTCGGAGGGATAAAGCCGCACGCCCAAGATCGTAATATTTCTCTGCCTCCGAGTTGAAGGGTGCAAGTTGGAGATCGAGTAGGCATCCGAGGGCGAATATGAAGAACAAGGTGGCGAGAGCGTGCGGAGGAGTATTGTAAACGCTATCTTTGGGGATGTTGTCGTCAGGTGTGGCCGTTCCATGAGTTGTGGATATGTTGTAGATCGCAGGCACAAGAACGTCGCGTAATTCGTCAGCCTTGATAGGGCGAAAAAAATATGAAGCATGCTTCATAAAAGAGTCGCAAATCTCCAAAGCCTTTTCTTGGGGTGGTAAGAACGTCTCGAGAAGTTCGAGTGCTCGAACGTTTGGCCGTCCTTTTGCAGTAAATGGGAACAGATTAGCCAGTTTCTCGACTTCAGTGAACACATCTGGACGCGCCCGTGCATTTTCCTGATTTTCATCGTCTGAGGAATGATATGCTTCTTCGTCTGCTCTCTGACCCTAGGGTATTAGCGATACTCGATGTGACCTTGTGGATAGGACTTACCATCATCAGCGTCTTCATGAAGTAGGTTCGCAGTGCGTTAACGAACGAATAACAAATCACGCTGAACAGAATTTCCGCACCTCTGAACCTGCCGAACCTCCAAAATACTGCATTTTCCCGGAGCTTCCAAGGCTCAGCGTACCCAAGGAGTCGATTGACTTGTTTATAGAGCTGTCCACGTCACCAAGTTCGTCGTGCTTTGGGTTGATTGCTTCAGATCCAAATTTGACTTTTAAGAGATCGTCAGATAGGAGAGGGTGTCGCTGGTCTGTTATACTGGATTGCAGGATTGCAAGAGCGTCTTCAAGCTGTCGAATACGGTTGCTCATCTCGTAGATCTTCTCGTGGAGCTGTTCCGTGTCTGCTAAGATGAACCTTTGCTACAGTTGAATCATATGCACACCGAAAACGAATGGTAGCGTACCTAGTTCCTTGTCCTGCCGCAAGGATTCCTGAAGACGTAGAGTCTTGAGAACATTTCACCGACGCGTATGAGTAGTCTACTCACCGAGAGGACATATACTCTCGCATCCTCTCCGAAAACATGATCCACACGGTAATTTTTTGTCGCATCGAAGCTTCAGGCGGCGGCATTCAGCGCACGACAACTCTCCTATTATAGTTCCAAACATGTGAAATGCGCATTTCCTGAGTAGTCGTAACACATACCTAGAAGTCGTTTTCGATCAATGTCCTTCAATTCTTCCTCTGTAAGCTTCTTCTGAGTCCTACGTGGCGATATAACTCTCGTAGTGTCCACAGGCATCGGATCCGGAGTCAAGGATGATTGGAGTAATGGATCAAAGGAGAATGGCACTGCAAAATGGCTCCCCACTTATCACCGCTCATATAATCCCATTCCCACACTTCTAACCGAATATCATTCACCTAACCGAGATCCAATTTTAGGACTGGTTCTCGGCAGATATGAAGACTTGATTAAAACATTTACTTACCTGAGAAAGGACAATAAATCGAACTTCAAGATTCAAGCTTCAACTCCATCTGCACTTGAAAGGTGCTTGCGAATCTCTCATTATGCCAATGCTCGAGACACATTGCAAATCAGAATCAACATGTTTGGAAGACATCAATTACCACCAAACAAAAACATAAAAGAAATTATACAACAAGCGTCCAATGCAGACCTCAAGGTCAAGGTCAAGCGCTCACGATAATAGAACAAAAAAAGCCAAAATTCGAAAAGAATGTGCAAATTACTTCCGCTGTTTCTTCGCCTTGAACTTCACACTCGTACTCTGTAACGTTAACGTTAACAATGAACCCATTATTGGAATAGGCTCAAACTTGCCTTGGTCTCTAGCGCCGGTACAATGGTAGCCGCCGTAGCAGCTCTTTTCCCAATTGAGTTTTTCTAAGAATCAGAAGAATAAAAACGAGTAAGCTTTGGCGTTCAGCCATGCAGTTATACGAGTGACACTAACAGTCCGTCGCTTTGAATGGTTCAGTTCTTCAGGGGTGGGGGGTGCTGGTGAAGCAGGGCGGGTGCGTTTCTTGCTGACCCTTTCATCTTCACCGGCTACTGCGGGGTCCGAGTGTTTGCTCAGTTCGGAGAGTGGAATGTCGTCTTCAGAATCAGCGTCCATCTCTTGATCAGGACGATTCGTGGATTTGCTATAAACAGTTAACCTCAACTCTATTTTGAGCTGAAATGTTAGCTGACGTGCGAGACTCAGGCAAAGGAGCTTCAAGCACGTCTCCAATGTTGTGGTCAGAGGGCTAAAGAGTTCAGAAATCAAGAGGAGACCCAAACGCTCAGCCAGCAAAAGAATGAGGATCCAAGCATACCACATGGTCGGGACTTGAAGCCAGCCATGTCTTGATATCGACGATAGATTGATTCGATGGTTCAAGAACGCTTCCTTGAGTCTTGATAGACCGCGCTACAACAGCTTGAAGGTCGGAAACTTTGGTATTTAGAGCCTGTATCGTATGCTCTCGCTGATGCGCGGAAAGACATCTCATATCAGGTTGCACCAAATGTATGGGAAAATGTTCGGTACGCACGCGCCGCAATTCGTTCTCTTTTCTCACTACATTTTCTTCATGGATGCTTTGGGCTTCATCTATAAGGTAGCTAATAAACTCCTTCTCTTTATCGGTCTATGAAAAACATCAACATCAGTAATACCAAGACAGAGATATCGCACCAATCGGCCATCCTTATAACGCGCCCATAGCTCCTCCGCACGCGCAGAAAGCTGCTCGTTTGTGTCCTCGAGTTCCGCGATCCTATCCTCCAAACGTTTGACATGCTCTTCAGTTTTCAGATTCGCCGAGCTTTTCATCTTATTCGCGGCCTGCTGCGCGTCTGTAAGTTGGCGAGTCAAATAGGTTACCTTGGATTCGCCTTCCGCGAGGGCCTTTTTCGCATCAGCTGCTTGGGCTTGAGCCAATGCTACCTGATTTTCGGCCGTCGACGCTCTCATCGCTTCGGCCTTGACGAGAGACTGTGCGTTGTCCAATGCCAGTTGCAACATCTCGCGTTGTTCACCAGCAGCGACGATGCGTTCCTAATAGCCCTGTAATAATATTGAGTGACGATACACGTATTACATACCTTCAGAGACGCAGATTCTTCCTTCGAGAGACTAAGAGCCTCTTTTGACTGGAACAAACTAACGCTCTGGGCTTCCAGGCGAGTCTGAAAGGCAGCGTCAGTCCGGATGTGCGTGGTATTCAAAAACATCACACCTTGAGCTCAGCGATCTCGGCGAGAAAGCTTACAAAGAGAAGATTAGCAAAATGCGAACAGCCCAACAAGCGTTCGGTTACCTTTCCCGTGTCATCTTACTCTCTTTCTCTGCCTTCTTGACATTGGATTCGAGGACGGAGCATTTACCAACTGCATTTGACGCTGCGACCTTCGCTGCATTGAATTCTTCTTGGACCGTGCGCAATTCCGTCTGAAAGCTCATCAGAAGACGATCAGAATCCAATGATAGCGCCTGACTTTCGCAGCTGCAATTTCGGCCAGAAGGCTGGAGAAAAAGAGATTGCTTAGTGCACGAAATCAAGCGAGTCGGTGAAATATCGATCTACTTCTGACGCCGTTCCTGTTCAGCTTTTTCGCCTCTTTCAAGGGCGGAGCATTTCTCCATCGCCACCGACGCCGTGTTCAATGCCTCCTTTAACTCTGCTTGAACAGTTCTGAGCTGGTCCTGAACACTAGCGGACGATTCCCTAAGCGCTGTATTAAAAGACGTCCTGAAAGCATGATCAAATTAGAAAGGAAAACGATAGCCGAAACGAGGAGATCCGATACAATTCGACATTCGCTCTCTCAGCGTCGTGCAGTTTCTTCGTCAGTTGGGATTCAAGTTTCGTCAACGACCTCTCGCGTAAGATACATTGTTCCTGCGACCTGCAAATGCTAAGTGAAAGAGACAAAGGTCAATAAACTCATGGCTTACTCCTCCAACGCTGCTTTCAGAGAACCGCACGTCGTCTCGAGTTCTCGTATTTTGATCAGCAAATCTTCATTCGGGTTCCTCAACTTCAACTCGGCCACTTTGTCCGCGAGGCGTTCCTTCGCTTCAGACAGTCTACAGATGCACATCAGATCCACGCCCGTAAATTGACGGTGGTGAGACTTACAATGTTTGCAATTCCGCTTTCGATTCCATGAGCGCCTTCCGATCCGCATTCAGAGAGACAACATCCCTAGCGCAAGTGCTGATGGTCGTCTCCTTGGTTCTCAGTTCCGTCTCCGCTTCTGCCAGATTCTTTTTATTTTCAGCCAGGCTATGAACGCGTGTTGTAAACAGATATACGCTGGATTCGTCATCAAGATCAAACTTACAGAGCACGTAATTCCGATTTCGACTCGTTCAGCGCTTTAACATCTGCCTTGAGGGATATGATTTCCTTATCGCGAGTGTTGATTACGTCCTGAAGCGCCAATAGAGACGAAACATTCCTTTCCAAAATTTGAGCAAAATAATCACAAGTCGGAATTAAAACGTACTCTTCTTTGACCTTCCTTAAAGAACACAATTCCAGCCCTTGGGTTTCGCTTTCCTTCTGATAGCGATCGATCCTGCATGAAATTTCATGATTTCTAGTAACTGGAAGACAAAGATCATAGGCAACTTACTGTTCTTTCGCAGCTTTCAACTCAACCTCGCCAATGGCAGCAGTCGTGAGCGCATCCATAGACTCCCTTTCCCTCTCGGACAACCGCGCCGAAAGCTCTCCGATTTGCGCTTCTACAGCTCACTTCCTCAGGAACGCGTCAAAATGCGACCAAGGCCAGAAACACGAACCAACAGCCATGAGCAGCTTATATTCCCGCTTCGCTTCCTGGCGTGCGGCGAGAAGTTCCTTCAGCGATCCCCGCTTCTCCTCTTCGAGCTCGCTGACCCGGCTCTGAGCATCGGCGAGCTGGGAGCTTTGGTGATGGAGCTTGTTTCGAAGAAGGTCGGTAACTTGTTGGGCTGCATATAGGCGGTATTTAGAGGACGTCCGAAAACGGATCAGAGGGTGGATAGGGAACTTACAAGCCACGAGATCGTCATGCAGTTCCTTGAGAATGATCTTGGTATCTTGAGCGCGGGCCATGGTGTTGCTATCGTCGAGCATAGGCTCTAGAGCTGATAGGAAATGAGCGACGGAATATTGTTCGAATGTATGCGTGGAAATCTTACCTTGAAGACCCGACTTTGCGAGCGTTTTCGTTTGTTCGAATTCTTTGACCACCGCACTATACAGAGATTTCTGCGAATCGTGTCCTTTTTTCAACTCCCTGAGATGTTCGCCCAAAGTAGCATATCTAGCCTAGCACGTTAATCGTCGAAAGAAGAAATTTTATAAGGACTCGCTCAATGAGAAGCTTAGCGATGCCTTTCTTAGCGGTCTCGACGCTCGCTCTCAATCTATCATTCTCGAGCGTCTCCTGTGCGTGTTCTTCCTTGAGAGAATTATGCTCCGCTAGGGCAGTGTCCAACTCCGACTTAGTGTTAGTGAGGCTAGCTTTCAGTGTAGCGATCTCGCTTTCGTTCACGGCAAGTCGCTCCCGAGCGGACGCTAATGCTGGTCTTAGATTCTTAACTTCCGAAGTCGCAGAGCTCAGCTGCTCGTTGAGGACGTTGAGATTTGAGCGATAATCGTCCATGTTGCGAGAGAGCTGTGCATTCGTGGATTCAAGGTGTCGATTTTCGGCGCGCAGTTGCTCGTTTTCAGATAGAGTTGAATTGAAGTATTGGAACTGGAGCGAGGGATATGATTAGACGCGGGCTCAGATAGTATAAATACGTACCATATTATCTCTTTCCTTCACGTTCCCCTGTGATTTGCCGACTGAGCCCATAGACCCAGGCTGGGCTGTCGTATCGTTAGCCTGTTGACGCGGTGTTTCCGGCCTGTGATAAAGAGCAGATAGTCGAAATGTGCGCTGAGGATCTGGAGCAACTGAAAAAGGTCTTTTTGGTTGAATATATGCGCGGTCCGGAGACTCAAAAGAGGTGAATGCCGGAGAAGAATTGACTGTAGGTAAAATTCAGTCGAGGAAGTGATCGCTATAAGACCACATACCATTTTCCATGTTACTTTCAAGACGTTCGGTGTTGTACAATGATGCATTGAGTCTAGGAGCAGAGACAGGAGTCGAAGTCCTTGCTGGATTTGTGTTCGAAAGATGAGATAACGAGATGCGCGCGGGTGCCTGCAGGGCCGTCTTGCGTTGCGGCTGAGCAGAGTCCATCCGTATTCGAGTATTCAAGACATTTTGCTGTTCTGAGAGATGAGAAGTGTTCAATCGTTTACTTTCCAGAAGAGCGTGGCTCTGAGCCATCGAAAATAGCTTCGGTTTAGGCCTTGCAGGTACTGTCGGTGCTTCACCAGCCTTTCCGACGTCGCCAGACCCATATCCATGGTTTATGTCCATGGTCCAAGAAGTTTAGTATTCAAGAAAAATAGTATCCAAAACGTTGGTTGTGGTGGTAAGAAGCAAAGCCGCGGACGCGAACGGCGGACGCGTGTCGGGATCGGAAAATCACGAGTCATGTGATAAGTATTGCCGTGCGGCACGGCAATGACTTCGGCTCCGCCTAATTGAATCTGGACCTTGGCCTTGCCCCAACCTCACCCAGTACCCAAAACTCATATCCTAAAGCTTACTGGAGCCATGATCAGAAGGTCCAATGTCGAGCTATGAGAAAGGCACAGCTGGATCTATCGTGTGGTCCGGATGTTTTAGGCGAGCTATGATTTGACCTTTGCACCGAGGCGTCCTCTCTACCACTTCCCAAAGTTGTTTATAGAGTGTCAGATTGTTCTTGAAAGAGGGGTATTGACCTGGAGAGATTGCCATGGCCTTGTACCAAATTTGAATTTTTATTGACATCGCTATAGAACGATCATGTAGTTTTTCAATCATTGAGTAGTCTGCGTGCTCAGGAGTCTGTGATCTTCTTAAAAGAGGCATTCACGAGGCAGCCTAGGGCAGCCTACAGACCCAAGCGCACCGCCGACGACGCGCCGAAAAAAACGTGTATCTCCACGCTCACACCTCGATGCTCTCTTCGACGCGTTATGTCAATCGGAAACCCTGTTTGGCGTTTGGACCCGGGGCATTAGAAAAAGATATGACTACTTATCATCAATAGCTCCCGACGGCCAGTCCTTTATAAGAATATGTGGCCCGACGCAAGGGCTGCGCCCACAGATCAAAGCATGCGCACCACAGCGCACGTCAAAGCACATAGGGGCTAGCTGATAGTCGTGTTGCGGATAGGCAGGATCGCCGTATTTGGGAATAATCAGTGGCCGCTCTTCCAACATGCGCGTAGAGATGACTCGCCTGCCTCACGGAGTGGTACAATGGCTAATAGTTGCTTTGCCATAAGGATGGGGACTGCCAGCATATTAAAACGCCTAGCAGAATATTACTCTTTCACGCTCCATATTCGGTCTCTTCGATCTATTTCCTCGTGGCAGAATCGGCGGCTGTGATCTCGAAAAAGGTTATAAGCGTCTCGATAATCGTTATCAATGCCCAACCACAAAACATCCCCCTCGTACCCTTCTCTAAGGCCTCATCATGTCTGATGAGAAACAGAAGGTCCATGTTGACTCTGATATCATTATTGAAGAGGTACAGCTTGGGCTCTGGAAACTGAAGCTCGGGCATCCTCCGAGCTTGAATTTACGCCGGCTTCTCGACATCATCAAATCAGCATATCCGTTATACAGTCGACTCTTCCTCGATATTTATCGCATATCACCCCGCCATTTTACCTTCTTCCTCATGTGCCAGGCGTGGAAGGGTGTAGAAGCCGCTATTCTCTTGCACCTTTCGAGCTCGCTCCTGTCCCAAGTGCGTATAATACGATATCTTTCCATGCCATACGGCTCTTCGCTTATGTATTCAATAGGTGGAGCAAGGACTATTGACAGGGAATCCGGACAAGATAGGGATCCTGTGGTTGATTGTATTGCAAATTAGCTGTTCTTTGTTCGTCGCTTGTATCTGGCACGGGTTGGTCTTTCCTGTTAATTTGGCGCTTTGAATGTTGGGTTAACGCTGAAGGAACTCCTAAATTCAGAGACGTCACTCTCTCTATTTTGAGAAGTCGTGTAACCTCGTATTTCAACCTCTATTTGATGAAAGGTGAGAAAGGGAGATAAATATCTAAAGGTTGTATGCCAACTAATTGCTTACGCTTGATCTTGGAACGTCAGCTAAGCTTCAAGTAGATATACCGACTTCGCAAGGTTGGGAGACACCATTCTTATTTGAGTCATAAATCACTGTTGCTGAAACGTCGCTAGAAATCGCCAGTACTCCTGAAGGTTCTGCGAGTGACGCATGGCAATCATTAGAGGATATAATTCGTTTTCTAACAGAATTGTTGACGGTGTTCAGCCAACTTGCCCTGATCGTACACTTATCGCGGCACACAGGCGGCCTTATTTGCCCTCCTCTGCATAAGCAAGCCCATTACGTCTGCTCTATTTGCGAAATATATATGGCATAAAGGTATGAATAATGGATCACGTCTACTTGATTTGTGCTGATTTATCTTGTCTAGTATGCTTCGCCTTTGTTGACAACAAAGATTATCAACGACGGAAGGCCCTGGAGGCATTCGCTGACGGAACGTATCGTCAAGACATCGTCGCAAATAACCTCAATGGATGGATCGTTCATGGTAGTTTCTACTGTATATTCACTTATGACGAACCACTGACACTTTCCCCAGAGTATGAGAAGGCCCACGCAAATTGGGGACTACAACGACGAGGCTCCATACCGTAGCTACGGCCGCAGACCTTCTCCAACGTTTGATATGTTTACCAAACTTTTGGAATGACCTACCTATGGTAAAGTCTTAAACCTACGAATTTGTAGGCTAATGTATGCTAATATTTCGCTATTAGATATACTGCGCCTTGAATGCGATTATTAACCCTAGCAAATTCTCTGTGGCTTCGCTTGCTACTCTTCAGCGGTCATCTACAACTCTTCGATGGTCTTTAGAGACATTATTCAGAACAAATGAGCAATTCAGGCGCAGTCTTAAATCCATCCGTTCGCTCTACGACGCGCAGAATGTAGTCAATACTCTCAAGGATGGAAACATTCCTTATCCGCCCCAACAGAGAAGAGAGACGAATCAACCGATAAAGGGATGTCATTTGAACTAAGGTTTTACTTTCCGTTATTTTATGCTAGTCCGACATGCGGTGACTTACCTATATCAGAGAAGTTTCTTTTTCATATCCAGGAAGCCAGAAGACCACTCCCAGTTTGAGTGATATCTCACTTAAAATCAACGCAGGGCAGCTTGTCGTTGTCGTCGGTGAAAACGGAAGCGGGAAGTCTACACTAGTTCGCTTGCTCTCGCGTCTTTATGACCCGACATCCGGAAAGATCATGATTGATGGCCATCCATCGATCGACTATCGCACAGAAGATATTCATCGAGCCACTGCCATTCTCAGTCAAGATAATCTGATATATCCAGTGAGCTTGAAGAGAACATTGGCCTTGGCTATCCCGAGTTCTCTTCCGATGCAACGATGATCAGAGAAGCCGCCGAGGAAGGTGGATCGCTGCCGTTCATAGAGAAACTCAAGAATGGCTTACAGACTAGCCTCAACCCTTTCATCGATACATTTCAATTCAACCTGTACGGAAACAAAACGCATCCGCTGTACGGGGAGCTCGAGAAGCTGAAAAAGGCGATAGATATATCCGGCGGTGAAAAACAACGCATAGTCGCGTAGGTCGAATTTAATCCGTACTTTCTTGGATGCTGATGTATAGTTTACTACTACCTCTAGATCGCGCTCTTTCATGCGGTTTAAGTCAGGGAAAGTCAAGTTCGTCGCTGTTGACGAACCTAGCTCCGCGTTGGACGCAGAAGGAGAGCTGCAGTTATTCAAAAGATTGCTCGACGTCCGAGAGGGCAAGACGATGGTATTCGTTACGCATCGTTTCGGACATCTCACAAAATACGCTGATATGATTATGTGAGGGTATTAAATCATTCTAGATCTTCTTTGCTGACAAGATTTTGTCTGCGCGATCACTAGATGCATGAAAGATGGATCGATTGTTGAAACTGGATCTCATGAGCATCTTATATCAACCAAAGGAGAATATGCAAAGCTTTACAACATTCAGGCAAGCGCGTTTAGCCAGAACGGCAATTCTAAGGAGGAATCTCTCGCCAGTGAGGCTACAATATAAGTAAGCGATGTCTGGAGTTAAGTAGTTTTGATACAGAAATTTGATAACGTAGTAATACTTCGGATCCTTGGGAATGTACGCATAGAATGTCGACGTGATATTTCTTGACCTTGTATATTAGGGTGTTCTTTCCTAATAGCCTCGAGCCCGTGGCAATCTCATCGCCGAAAGCGTGGTGAACAACCAACCTAAGTATCTACAAAGTGAACATGGTTTACGTATTTAAAATTCAGCTGATATGTAGTTGGCTGATAGTAAGCGAGGGCATGAATAAAGATTCTGCTCGTTTATAGTACGTATATCCAACGTATGTCCATTATGAGAGCGGGGTGAAAGACGTTGAAGTTGCGGTCATCGGGCCGGCCGAGAAGACTGCGGGAATATGCAGCGGTATGATTGTTGCAGTTCAACTTCGGTTCATGATTTGTTCATGATCAACTAACAAGTTTTCTTGAATCTTCGGACCTGTTCCCAAAGGTGCCCTCGGTCGTAAAACGATGCGTCAGGCTTTTTTATCAAACTTTTATTGAGCTAGAACCCATCTTTTCAACGACAATGCCGTACGGGTTTGTCGTTTCACAGATCCAAGGGGATCATGTACGAGAGTGGCGAGAGCGTACGATCGGTGTTCAAGGAGTGATGAGTCTACGAAGAACTGTAAGCGCTTCAGCAACGTTAATAGCGCCACACTTACTCAGAACGCTTCCCTGCTGTGATCTTCGTACACACGTGCAGATGGTATGGTGGGAGGTCAGCGTGGGCCGCGTCCTGACACAGATTACATGTCGGCAACAATGCGGAGTGAAATTTGGTCGATGTGCGGGCAGCGCGATGTTTACCCCTTAGAAATAGAGTAGCTAGAATTCACTAGTGGGTGTTAGCTGCGAAAGCATGAATAAAAGGGACGTTGGGAGTTTGTACTTTCACCCATATACATGCGATGGCGATAAAAAAAGAACGAAGCTAGGGATGCGAGTGCCATCTCACCCTGGAATATGTCCATTCAACCAAGGGAAGAAACGCGAGGTCCATAAACTCACCAAGCGGTCAGATATTGAATCCAGTCGACAAGCATAGGGTAAGTTCATGACCGATTGAGCACTGCGAGGTGTCCATCTGAGTAAACCTTCCCAATGACCTGGAGAGTCGCTTACCGCCATTCTCGTCGATCCATCTACGATACAGGAATTCAGCACTCCGCCACCTGCACATAACTTTGGGAGTCCAGGTCGCTCCTCAACTCCAATTTCAATCCCAGAGGGATCTCGCCTGTCGCCGAACCTCCCGCAAAATCAATGCGAAGACGGGGATCGTAAAGTTCGTTGAAAGTTCGTATGGGAAATTTGGTGGGATCACGCGGTGAAAGTCGAAAGACTAGTGGGCGAACTTCGTCAGCCTATATGTGCAGATACGCGAGCGACGAGAACATACCTTCGAATGAATAAGCCCACGATGCCCGAAGCCTTCCACCGCCTCGAACGTCTCCGCGCCGCAGATGAGGCAATATGTGCTGCATCATTTGTACGCGTAGACGGTAGGGCAGGGACCTGGGGACGCACAGTGCATGGGGAGGCATGACAGTATGACTGGTGGGCAATGACATGGAATGACTTGCATGTTCAGAGGACTATGCTGGCGGATAGAGAACCAGGACGACCAATCTCATCCAATTGACCACAAGAACTATAAGTATTAACGATGATCGAAGCACGATCAGAGCTAGATCCGCCGGTAGTGTCGGCGAAATTATAGTGAATGATGCCGAAGGGTTGACTGAAATATTGAGCGCTGAAATTAAATGTGAGAGCAAGCAGTACCGTTGAAGACGTAGATTTACTCACCTGCCCTCAGCCATGATCCCAGTCACCGCAATCCCGAGAAGCATATTGACCCTTTGGCTTATCTTCACAAATCATTAGCAGCAGCATCGTCCAATAATAGCAGGTGCGTGTTCTCAATGTACCAGGTGCAAGGGCGACGAGGGGATACATTGGCGCTTGCCAGATTTACGACGGAACATAAGTAACGCCCATAGCCCATGTTGAATACCTGAACTCACCAAGATTCTAGCGACCTTCTGCACTAGTTGACTAGCCCATAAGTGAAGTGTTTTCAATCACGTTTGAGCGTTGGCAGAGTTGATATTGGATCTGAGCCCTAGGTACGTATAGCGTATAGGAGTTCTGGTGAGCACATACATAGTTGACGTCGAGGACATGGTTGATGGGCATGCCCCGTTGGACACCGGACAGCGCCATTTCAAATGCCAGATGCCGAGGTTGCCGACACTGTTGACTTTGCCTATCTCCTGCCCATCTCCATCCCCTTGTGCGATCAGGATCGCACATACACCCGCACGCTACAGTCTACAGCGCTTTTACAGGAAATAAGATCTAACTAGCCTTTCTAGTTGCATACTGTTTTGACTTTCGATCTCTGTGGGTCCAGGTGCTTGCGTTCAAACGGCTTTGATCTAGATCAACTTCCTTGCGTCCTCTTGTATTTCATTTGCGTCTCATGCGGGTTCCCGAATCGTGCTGACTCGGAGTCCTCGCGCGTGAGCCCACGACATCTGATCGCTCATGTTCAAAGCAATGACTTGACATGCACCGCGATCCCAATCAATAGGCATTACTATTTTCTATGGTACGATTTATGTTAGCCTGTAAGTATGCTTTCCGCAATGCAGATATGTCAGTTACACCCATCGCATGCTCCAAAACAACCGCGCGATATTCAACGCCCGGGAAGAGTCCGATGCCGAACAAGCGCTTATGACGCATCTACCGAGCACGCGCAAAGCAAGCGTAACAGACCAGGTGGAGACGCAAGCGCCGCACCGCCACCGAACGCGCCTAAAGGAACGTATCTCCACGCCCACACCTCGCTGCTCTCTTCGACGCAGTAAAACCCTGTTTGGCGTTTGGACCCGGACATTAGAAAAAGCTGTGACTACTTATCACCAATAGCTCCCGACGGCCAGTCCATTATAAGAATATGTGGCCCGACGCAAGGGCTGCGCCCACAGATCAACGCGTGTGCACCACGGCGCACGTCAGAGCACCTAGGGGCTAGCTGATAGTCGTGTTGCGGATAGGCAAGAGCACTGTATTTGGGAATAACGAGTGGCCGCGTTCCATTGTATGAGTAGAGATGACTCGCTTGCCTCGCAGAGGTGGCACGATGAGAGCGATAGTTGCTTTGCCATGAGGATGGCGTGCCCCACCGCCAGTAAATTATTTAAAGCGCCAGGTCGTACGTAGAACTACAGCAACACTACTCCATAATACCCTCTCCTCTTTCGTCTGCAGAGATGTACAACACCGAATCGTCAAGCAACGTCTACGCCAACTACCGTCCATATTTGCAGCAGTTGCAGGGCCCTCCTCAAAGTAGGTCATTGTCTTCCGAGGTTGCGAGCTAGAAAAATGACACGTAGCTCATATAGTGCAACTCCGAAATTATTATCTACCCATTGACCAAGCCCAACCCCCTACCCCCTCGTTTTCTCACTCCTCCGACACCTTCGGGACCCCACCCGCCAATTGTAGGTCATTACCTTTCGAGGCTGCGAGCTAGAAAAATGACACGCACCTCATAAAGGTTATGCCCCCGATTACTATCAGCCCAGTGGCGAAGCCTTCGAAAAAGGGATCGAAGATTTTGTTCGTCCTGAAGGTAGGTCGTCGTCTTTCTGCGAATTAATTTATCATCAGATGCATGGCTAAACACACATCGTAGACCCGACCTGCCAGGAGGGCCAGACAGACAGTCTTGGCGCGCAGTGGATGGGTGGCTACGCACCGAGTATGAACAACCCGTATTACCAAGGGGCATCCGGCGCGCCCGCGACCACGCCCACGAACAATTATCCACACCGCCATATAGATTACGTCCCCGATTACTATCAGCCCAGTGGCGAAGCCTTCGAAAGAAGGAACGAAGATCTTCTTGGTCCTGAAGGTAGGTCGTCGTCTTTCTGCGGATTTATCATCAGATGCATGTCTAAACGCACACTGTAGACCGGACTGTTCAGGAGACGGGCTACTACGACTACGCACCAAGTATGAACATCCCGTATTACCAAGGGGCATCCGGCGCGCCCGCGAATGATTATCCGCACCCCAGCTATCGACCCAACGACGCAGCCTTCGAAGGAAGCATATCGGATACGGAGGTTTCGTTTGAAGATCCTCTTCAAGGTAGATCATTGTCTTTCTGCGAATTGATTGTCAGATGCATGTCTGAACGCATATCATAGACCTAGCTTTTCAGGAGGGACGGCAGGACATAGTGGGCATGGGCCACGGCTACTCGCCGAGCTTGGACGTCCCACATTACCAGGGGGACTCTGCCAGTGGAACACCCGCGACCGTGTCCACCGATCCATATGCGCACTTCCCGGCTCCCGATAACTCTTTTTGGGGACGACATGTCGATCGAGGTCGCGGGGACACATTGCCCCAAGTACCTACCCCACCGCTTCCTCGCTCCTCCGGCGCGTCCGCAACTACAAGCGCCAACCCATATCCGCACGGCGCCTATGACGATAGCCGCCGTCCACAACTTGGCAACTCGTTCGACTCTGCGCCAGATAGAGTCCAACAAGGTGAGTTAAACGTGTAATTGGCGATGATAGGAAGCTAATGAATTCGTATTTAACAAAAGTTTATGACAAACATCATGATGGCCTCTTCGAAGAGGCGATCGTAACTAAACAAATAAAAGCCGACGCAATCTCCAAGTCGAGCATATCTGCTCTACTCAGGGAATTGGCAGTAGGGCTGTACAGCCCACTGAGCCATTTGGGCCAACGGTATTCATGTTTTGATCGTCTCTTGGAAGGGGCCTGTCGCTGATAGGGTATATTGACATAGGGACATCGTGGATGTGGACGAAACATCCACGGATGACGACAGGAAGGGGAAGAAGAGAAAGTGGTTCGATGACGACGCACCCGATGCTCTTCCCCCCGTCACCGACCCCATTGGCGGTACAAAGCGAGGCAAGCAGTGTATTTCTGCTACCATTTCCCCAATCTAACGAGTAGATCAGTTCGCTATGACCCATCTCCAATGCAGGAGACACAGCTTGGTCCAAGAGATGCGCTATCGGGCGCAACGGGTTCAGGAAAGCAGAGGGAAATGGGTAAGGCTTATCATTATCCATCGCCTCTAGATCTCGTCTCACGCGCATTCCAGCAGATTCCTCGCTCCCCAAGGAAGAGCCGCGTTCTCCCCAGGTGATAGCGCCACGCCCCGAGAACGAGGCACCAGTAGTCATCGAGGAGGCGCCCAAACCCGTGCCTGTGAAGCCCGTCAAGTTCACGCCTCCACGCGTAGGCAACCCTACTATCCCCACCGACAAGACGACGTGAGTGCAGCTGATTCAAACGTCGTCATGAACGAAGGCACTTACAATGTATCGTTTGAACTGATAGCAGGTTCAAGTATAAAGGGAAAAAGGAACTTCAGATTCATGGGGGAGAGGGGAAATATGAGGTCTACGCTCTCGCGGGCCAAAAGCGAGGGTAGTCGTTCAGATGGAAAGTTATCGATGATCGACCTGTTTTCATCCCGGCCCGAGCTACCGGAGCTGCGGTGATCGCCTGCACTGCAGCACTTGCCATCGATGCCTCGCCCTTATCCCATTTGCACGCCTTCCTGATATACAGCGCGAGGGTTGAGTGTTTTTTTCAATCATTTCATGTGTAATAGACTATTTAGATTTGCATTTCTTGTTTTGAGTTTATTATTGTGAATTTTGAGATTCCATTACTCAATAGTACGCCCTAGTATGAATATTTACCTACTGAGAATCAATGTCTACGGTACAGCCTTGGTACAACCGACGTTACCGATGGGCTGAACTTGAGCCAGACAAGGCCCCGTTTTCCCGAAGATCAGCGCCGGAGAATTTCGCCCACACGCCGGTGAAGCCAATGGTCTGCCCAATGACCTGGACGAGTCGCATATTGTCGATCTCATCGATTCTCGGTAAGTATCGCGCGCCGCCGAACGCCCAACAGAATTGAGCAGATTGCATAGTTCGAGTAAGGTGGCACGAGACTGGCGAGGCAGACGGCGTCATATGACGGATCTACTGTGCAAGTTACGCTCTGTCCACTTCTTTTTTTTTGTCAACTGCGGCGCGGTTGTACCCTCATGTTTTGGAATGAGGAGGCAAGAGCGTTGGAGGTCACTACCCAATCATAAGTGTCGGACTCTTCGACTAGGGTCGAAAGAGGCGCTGATCTGATAGGACATATTGATATATAGGTATGGCCTCCACGCAGTATCCGATTCCCTGAACGAACAACCGCGCGTTTGCTGACGCTTTTGTAGAGTGTACACGTCGTAAATATCTAGAACATCGGCAGTGAGCATGCAGATCTGCAGCGCGCTCACAATAAATAAAGGCGAAGACTCCATTGCAAGAGTCAAAACTCAACTGGGCAAAATGAATACATGACAGGTTGACGAGTTCAAATACGCCTGTTCTGCGGCATGTTCCTAAGTTCTGGGGTGCAGCCTGTGGTCCAATTAATAGGCGGCGTTGGAGGTTGGCCATCCGCTTAGATCCTTGGGGAGGGGGGCAAGATCTGGTCAGTATATTGAACAACAGGAAGATAACAAACGACGAGCCCAGGCGTGAGCTCAAGTCGTTTGTCGAAGGTAGGACTCACCTGCGGTGCGCTTTTGTTCGGCGTCGACCCGTTCCAGGGCATGTGAGGCGATGGGTCGAATGCTACAGTTGAACGTTGAGGATGTGGTTGAAGTTGAAGAAGATGCGTGCGTGGAAGAAAAAGTTACCAGGCCCGGGCCGGGCACTTCCAGACGCGTGAGGGGGCGTGATATGTGACACAACGCGTCGCGCGACCGTGACGCGCCTCCATCATCTGTTCCTACTTCTGGGGAGCGGCAACGCCTCCAAAATTCGCGTAACATTTGGTCTTGTTTGGTCCCCGCCAAAAGTCAAATCCTAACCGTCGTCGATATTCGACGATGATTTACTGAACACACACGGTTCTATAGAGCCTCCTGAGTCTAATAAAAAGGGTAGATAATTATCTATTAAGTACTATTTAGTAACCTAGCTCTAAATCAGCATCACTATCTACATCTGAATCATTAAATCTAGCTATAGGATGAGTGTCATCCTCATCTAAAGTGTTCTCATCTAATTCTACATCCTGAAAAGCCTTTTCCATTCGTTGAATATGGCGCTTAACAGCCTCAATGAGCGCCTTAATTTTAAGTGGCTTCGTTTTAACGTTTGCCTTGCTGGGAACTTGCTTATCAAGTCTCCGAAACCATCCCAATTCCAGATCTAAGCTGGTGTTGGTCCCCGGGGCCGCTTCAATTTCTGCAATATTCAGACGGCATACCACCTTGTCGAGAGCAGCATTTGCTTTTTGCTTGAGTGTTAGCCGTACCGTATCTTTTGCGCGTTTTGTTTCAACAATACGGTTGTCCGTGTGTGCTTGGATTTGGCGCCGTCTTTGCTCTAATTGACTGCTGTCAATTTCACGCGCCTTCGAACGAAGGTACGCCAGATCCCGAGGCTTCAGTACCTCTCGAATATACTTTCTTGTGTTGTTGCGTTTGTGCATTGTTCGCGCATTTCGTTGATGAAGTGACATACTCGGTGCATGCCGCGATCCAACGCGCAACATTCCAAGTGTCCCTTCATTGTCATCGTTCGTGGTCTTCATCCATGCGCGTTCTCGTTCCTGGGTGGATGCAGTTTCTATTTCTCCTCCAGGCTCGAACTCAGCGCTAAAGCGCCGCCACGTTTCCAGAGCACCTTCGAAGAAGGCCACGAGTGCGGGTCGGAGGTGAGGTAACTTGGAACTCAATGCGTGTACAGCATAAATAACTTCGGGGCGTTCCCAGCCTTTTCCGTCCATGGAGCCTATCTCGCTAGAGCAATTTACGAGCAGGATGTCGGGATTTTCAATAACGGCTAAGCAGTGATTTTTGACGCGTTCATGGAGTGGACCCAAGTCTAATATATTGGTGAACTCGCGGTCTTCTCCTCGGACTTCGCGCAAATAAGGGTGGCTGATGGCTTGTCCGTAAAGCGCAAGTACAGCGAGTTCTGTGAGGGTCCCGACATCTTGTAGACCTCGGTAGACATTTTGTTCCATGTGGTTCAGATTTCTCTTCTCCTTTTTGTCTCGGACCTAATTTTAACGTATAAATCAACCAATATTGTAATATGTTTTAATAAACATACATACCTGGTCAAGTAGCTTCAGATAGAGATCAAGATGAACAAGAAGCTCTCCAGCAGCTAAGCAATGTGACTGATATCGTGTGTTGCTGGTATCCGGAAAGCGAATCATGTACCCGATCTCGCGTTCGAAGAAAATGCGAAAGGTGTCCGCTTGTCCCTTTTTCTCGTCTTTGTGTTTGAAAATTGCACCCGCCAGAGATGTCAGCTTTGTTCCACCACCTTGCGAAGCAGTTTCCGCATTCTTGAGGGCTGTCAAGGATCCCGATGCGGCTGCTCTCGCATTATCTATGTTCATTAGCTTCATCGGTGGATCAAACTCTGTCCCGATCCAAAAAGATCTCATCGCCGCATCTCCACCTTTCACTGCGTTGAGCTCCTTGTGCATGCAACACCCCGCCCAGACAAAAAGATTGGCAGCGCGCTGCTGCTCTGGACTCGAAGCCACATATGACATCTCTCCTACACGGAAGAAAATGCGCTCATAAGTCTCTGTGTTCAGCTGCTCCTGATGCTTGGCGGACAGTGCATCGAAGTCCGCAACGCTTCCCACCATGTCAATTTTTTTCCCGCTCTCTTCGACGATGAGCTCCAAAAGGTCTTCTGCTGTCCATTGCAACGCGTCCTTCTCCCCTCGCACTATCCTCTCGCTCTCGATCTTCCAGTCCTTGATGCCTCGCGCTAGTTTTTTCTGATCAGCGGCATGATCGGTATTGGCAGCTGTTAACTTCGCAGGCATTGAGCGAAGGCTAATTGGTGCTTCTTGTCCTCGGGGGCTCTCGTTATATGTCTCATGAAACTGAGTATTCAGCTCTTTCCATCCTGTGAGCTGTGTTTCAGATGTGTGGTCTGGTGCTGAGGTCAAGCCAAGGAACCGCGTTACACGATCACCTTGGAATGCATTGGTATAGCCAGGAACAATGCCAGGTGCTGGAGCTTCTGGTATTCTTTCTACGTCTGACCCAGCAGGTGCATTGTACAGTGTTGTTCGAAAATTCGCGTGCTTCGACTCATAATTTAGATGACGAAGACTGGTCCCATCTCCGCTCATCGTCACGTCTGTGAAAAGTAAGTAAAGTTCACTGTTGGATATTTCTAAATGACTCACTGCTTGACATGTTCCATTCCTCAACCACCTGAAGAGTTGCAGCAACCCCCCCTTCCAGAACTGCACGCGACACGGTTCTCTCACTGAATGTGTCCTCAACCCTCAGCCCCAAATGGTCAGCAACAATCCCAATTGCCTTTCCAACGTATTTTACAGGTATGTTGCATTCGACGAGGTCGCGAATCATTTCCCGCGTATCGTCCGTAACAATTCCATTTTCTTTTAGATGTCTCGTAATAGTCGCATCGTTCGATTGCTGGGACGCCTCGGATATACGGTCTAACGCCTTCTCGTTTGAGAGCTTTGCCCGCGTGGCCTTCGCCTGAAGCGATCGCTTTTGTTTTGCGAGCCGGCTGATCTTGATATTCTGGACGTCCTGTTCCTTCTGCATCCGCTCCACCACTCCTGAAAGCATGTCATTCTCCTCTTTTGCCTTCTCCAAGTCCCCTTCCACCTTTTCGACCACTTCTTTCAGCTTCCCTTCGCGTGATTTGCTCTCGGTTCCTCGCCGGCATGCATTTGTATTCAAACGTCGAGCGTCATATGTTTTCTTGATCTGATTCTCAAGCTGACTTCGTGCAAGGTCGAGTTCTTGTTCGGCATGCTCAAGGTCGTGTCTAGAGCTGTCCTGGCCTATGTTTTCTTTGTTGGCAGCCGAGTTGTGTGCGTGTCCCTCTTGTCCAAGCTTTGAACTATTGATTCTTTGAGCTTTTGAGCGCTTTTTTGGGCCGTTTTTCCATGTATCACTTGGCATATGGTTCTGAGTGGGTAAAGGCAGCTACCAGTAGACGATTGGGTTCAGAAAGTAGAGGGAATGTGGCCAGCAACGCGCTTTTGTCGCGTACGCGACTCTTAATTGCATATCACTAATTACATTTATTGCGTACACGTGACCTAATTTAGCTGTTTCAGCGCGTTATCTTTTCCCTTCTTTTATGACTCAAGCAGGCCACCTTACATTCCAATTCTTTTTGTGCACGAAAGATACAGAATCAACGCGGATTGTCTAGTTTCTCAAAATGCAAATTCTATGCTGTAGTACATTGATCTGAACTGTATCATCAAGTAAATAACACTAATTTGTCAAAAATGAAACTAGAGAATCCGTTTATGAAGATTTAAAGTAAAATGGCTTCTTAGGTTTGAAGCCAGAGATGTATGAGGGACCCCATTGGACAAAATTCAAATACATTAGACATGCTAAAAAGGTCACATTTTGGTAAGGAAGTTGGCCATTTTCCTATAAATGTACCCAATTCAAGCTCAAAATACATGAGAAGTGGAAAAAGTGAGTTTCGTAGCGTGTTCAAAAGTCTTAGAGCGCTCAAAAATCTTACAGGGCTCAAAAGTCTTAGAGCGCTCAAAAACCTTACAGCGCTCAAAAGTCTTAGAGCGCTCAAAAACCTTACAGCGCTCAAAAGTCTTCGAGCGCTCAAAAATCTTAGTGTGCTCAAAAATCTTAGAGCACTCAAAAATCTTAGTGTGCTCAAAAATCTTAGAGCGCTCAAAAATCTTAGTGTGCTCAAAAACCTTAGAGCACTCAAAAATCTTAGAGCATTCAGAAACCGGAGACCTCTCTTCCACACAGACCCAAACACTTTCCCTTAGGATTCATAGTAATACGCCGACACCTTGGGCTGCTTAACGGAAATGTTTTTAATACTGGCTTTTAATCATTGAAAAGATGATTAATCTTAATATTCATCAAAAGAGTGAGATGAGACATGATAGCGTAGGTAGTCCTGGTATATACAAATACCGACATAATATTCTGTTGCAGCAGTTCGCGCATTCGTTGTGGCGTGCGATGTGCCCCGTCGACGATGCCCATTCCTTTGACTTCAAGGGCTACATCTCTTACTACTTAGGTGACCCCAAATCATGTCCATCTACTTCTGAACCCTCTCTAAGCCGACAGACAGTACACACGGCCATTGACAGACTCTTCCACATCGTTAACCTCGCCCTCTCCATAGCGGCCGAAATCAAGCTACAGCAATTAGGACGACGTGAGCTCCTTCTTCTCCAGCGACGGCGGCGATTGTGACTGCGACTGCTTGGCCTTCGGTGACCTCGAGGCCCGACGCGGGATGCATGACTTCCGACAACTTCGCCCGCGAGGATGTCGACGACAGAGATCGATGGACCTGCATAATATCGTCACGCTCAGCATGGTTCGGTGAGGGCGAAGCTGATTCGGGTGACAGCGTCGCAATTAGCGGCAGAGCAATCGACGCATCGTAAGAAGCGTGCTGTTGTTGTTGCTCCTGCTGTGTATGGCCGCTCGGCGCTCGCGCCCCATTGGCGCGGATGCGGGGGAAGGGAATGAAGGGCTTGCTGGGTACGGGTCGCGTGCTTCGGGCGAGTGCGATGCAGGCTGCGTGCGGAACGGAATGGGCGAGGGCCGTGTCGAGGGCATCGAGGGCAGTAGGTGTGTGCGCCTGCCAGAGACAGCGGTGGGCGAGGTGTTCCGGCGCTTCATCAAGCCCACGCGCGTGCGCTTGTTGTTCTCCGAGTCCTCGTGGCTTGTGCTCAAAGGCCGCTTCAACTGACCTGGCACTTGTGCTGCTACTGCTACTGCTGCTGCTGCTAGCGGTGGTGGTGATGCGTGGTTAGACGAAACGGAGTTGCGGTGAGACGGCGGTGGGCGTGGCGAGGGGTCACTGAGCCTGCTGTGCGAGGAGACACTCGGTAAATGCGACGGGCCGTCTACGCCAGCCACATTGTCGCGATAGCCGCCTGAGGCCAGGCCAATGAGCGCATCGGCGACGCCTTCATCATAATCCTCATCCACAGGTCGCGATGGTGGCCAAGGCGTTGCGCTTGTCAGCAATGGCTGAATCGAGCGTGATAGTTCGAGCTGTTCTCTGGCCAGCCAGGACCTTTGGAGCAAACTTGGCTCAGCTTGAAACTTCCAGACGGCCCTCGTTCGTTCATGCTCTTGGTCCGTTCAACGCTATCCTCGTCCTTCCTCTTACTTCCATTGACCCTCTTCCTTCGCTCCTTCTTCACAGCTGCCTCCTGCATTGACGACGACGACGATTGAGGGGGAAAAAACTAGGGTGGTAGTTGTTGCTGCTGTGAGGGAGCCTGCTGCTGTGCCTGTGATGGCATGTCCGACGCTTACCGTCCAAGTTGGACGTCGCATGTGGGCTCTCCGATGTTCGGTTGCTGCCAAAGACAATATGTGCAGGCTGTTGGTGGCGACGCATTCCTTCAGGCCAGACAGGATAGCTGCGAGGCTCGCCGCGTTCCTGCTCGTACTCGCGTTCGCGATCCCGAGCGTCTACGACACGTTCAGGAACCTTTAATTTCATTAATCAACCAAGCTCCTCGACTCGCTTTTCTTCTTTTCTTTAATTCGAGCTGCTATTTTTCCTTCCCATCCAAACAATTTGATCATACGAAGGACATTGACAGCTACAGAGGAGACATTGATGTTTGAATGATTCAAATAAGCACATCAAATACACGCTTAAATTTACCTTCAGTCACATCTTGAATGCGCGCGTCTGCCTATTAGGTAGAGTTAATAACTGAATCTATTGGAAAAAACGTCCAAGATGTGCGCATACCATCTTCATTCTCATCTGTTGAACGTCTTGTGTACGTTTGGCAATGTAACCTGGAATCGGAAGGAGCACATGGAAGCTAATCGACGAATGTGCTTCGAGAGCATATTCAATTTAGGGTGCCTCAGTACAAAAAAGTAGCACTGACCTCCATACTAGGATTTCATAAAGAAAGGTAATGTAAAGAGATACTGGAGGTGGTACAAATAAAACTGAGCGGGAAACATTTGATGGTCAGCTCGCAGGTTTTTCGCGTAGACATATTGTCCTCACAAAACAAAAGGAAGTCTCGAGATTCGAGAACGTTGCTCAAGTCAGTCGTGACGAGATTGTTGATTGCCAAGTTTTTTCAACTCAGAGACGCTATTTGTGAAACGTCGTATGCAACCCAGGACGGCAAAAGATTCACAAGAGATAGAGTTACCTTTTATCCATCTTATTTTTTTGGCCCATCGACGCAATCCAGGATTCTGAGGAGATGTATGAATAGCTTTCGCCAGACCCCAAGTTCAATATCATGCATAAAATCCACCAAAAAAACAGAGAACAAGTTGAAGCCAAACGAGAGAGTTTCTCCAAAAATACATTCTGTAAAATAGCTGCATTAGTCTGCGAAATAAAAAGAAATAAACAGTAGAGGATAAATACTTGAGTGGGGACCAGAGAGTGCGCCTGGAGCAGATTTTCAATAGGCGCGCTATTAACCGCCCGGCCGCGATGAGCTCGAAACATCTTGTGAAAGGCAAAAATACACTTCTTCAAATGCGCTATGCTGACTGAGTGCGTCGAATGTGATTATATATATATATATATACGTAGAATTATGATCTGATATTATTGTACATATGAGAATATGCCCAAATGCTTCTGAAGGGCCATCAATATTACAGTCAACCACACGGAAAGGGAATACGCACCTCTAGCCCACTGATTTATCTAAAATTGAGGGCTTACGACTTGAACTCCTTGCGTACGGAAGTCATTACATTTTTGTTAAGTTTCTTGTCGTTGTCAGGCTCCTTCGCTTTACAGAGATGTTCGGGCGCTATGTACAGCGTCTCGCCAGTCAGCGTGTCTGCAGTATTCGGTACATGATTCACGACTGCCAAGACTATCACGACACCGTTACTGCGGTCGAGATGAGCAATACGCCGCACATATTTGCCGCAATGTTCGCCTTGGATGACCATGAGAAGACCATGATCATAAGATGGACTAGGATGTTTTGGTGCTACCCAGTGTGGCTCAAGTGGATAATTTTTCTTATGCTTCGGATGAAATATACCGAGGCGACCATCCACGCGTAGAATGACCACGTCTTTCAGCTGCTTTTTGTAGGAACCACCGTCGACAATAGCTGAAAGCTGAGCGCCGACAAGTCGTTCATTCAACAGTACATGCTGAGGTACAGGAGGAAGAACGAGGGTGCTGGATTGTAAAATTTGGTTTTCATTGCTTGCCTGAACTCGGGTGGGCGACAGCTGTAATAGCCAATGGTCAAAGGCCGAAGGTGTCCGTGATGATGGGTCCCATGCTGGTGTTGATGACGATGCTGTGGGCATTGGCGTAGCGCTTCCCGTTGTATCCCCGGAGTTGGTCTGTCGCAAGTCGGGGTTTGTTCTGTGACGAGGATCTCGCATGCCGAAAAACGATAATAGAGATAATTGTGTTCTAGTAATATACCGTTATAGATTAGAGTGCGTAAATAACATATCAAGCAACGTACGAAGCTTCGACAACATCATCGCAATCGAGAGTTATCTTGCTGAAAGGGTTGTTCGGGTCATATCTCATGAATTTGACTTGCAGTCGAATGCCAGTAGAGTCATCAAGGACTTCCGTCACCATAGCCGGGTCGCCTTTTCGTGCATGCCCCAATTTTGTGATTAGGACCTCCGTGCCGCACCAAGGATGGCGAGGGGTGTTTGTAATTTTGATGTTGTCCGCTGTCGCCTGCTGCGCATGGTGAAAAGGCGTGTCTGTAATGCGCAGGCGATTCAGCTGCATTTCAAGTGCTGGCTGCAAAAAGGATGAATTAATATCACGATAACCTTCGAGCTTGAAGGTACTTACTTCGCGAGAATTTGGATCGTCCGTAGTTTGTATCTTATCCTGCACTTTGGCGGCGTCTCCAGTCAACTCAGTCACCCATCCTTGATAGCCTTGTTGAGGACCGTTCAATAAAGTCACAAAATCACCGACATGGATGTCCTTCTGAATGTCGTACCAATAAACGATGTGTGTGCCCTCGTCTTTGTACTCCACCTCTGCATGAGTGAGTTCCAGACTTCGTATGATGCCACGTTTCCCAGAAGATTGGACGAGGACTTTCTCATCTTCGAAAAATACCCACTCTTCTGGTCGTGGCCTCCGCTTCAAGTCCAAGCGAACATCATCGTGATTTTCCAGCGCGAAAGCAAACATCGCCGAAAGACTCCATGGCATTTGGAAGACGGGCGCCGCCAAGGCAGAATATTCGAACGCTTCGAAGAGGAGGCCATGTACGAACTCCTGGGGCCCTATGATGATATGTTCGCCCAGGGTGCGAATCTTTGCCGAATTAGCTTTTTCAAACTCTTCGCGATCAAACAACTTGGGTGGGTTTCGAATGGCAGTGGCTTTTCGCTTTCCCTTTCCCATTCCATCTTGAGCGGTACCGTACGATAGGCGAGGCACTACAAGCAGAAACACGCCCCAAAAGCATGTCTGAGCCACCAAACCAACGTCGCCTTTGTAGAGGCCTTTTTGAATCTGAACCCATTGGCCAGCAGCGTACACGGATAATTTGTTTTTGGGTAAAGTTAAAAGCTTAGGGCGGTCGGCTAGTTCGATTATCTGGTATCTCAGTCCTTCTCTGGTGCGAGTGATTCCAGATATGTTCGATAGGAGCTGAACGAGGTGGGAATTCATGGAGCATTCGAGGTACACGTAGCCTCGTATATGGCCGGGAGTGAATGCGGATCGAAGTTCATGGATAGGGCTGGCCGCATGCAATAAATTCATGACAATTTTCTCCTCTGTGCCAACCTGAAGAATGTTTTCAGTGATATTCGATTACTATGCACGCACTATAACTCACTCTGCATGCAACCCGATACAAGGGAGAGTCTTCGATAGTAGGATGGCGCAGCAACTCTATTGCCCATAACGCAGGTTTCAATGCATCTTCTGGTTGCCAACAGGTATGGTTGTACACAACCGGGTCGTTTCGTGAATTGCCAAGGACTCTGTCGAGGAGAGCATCGTAGGCTGCTCCCATCTCCTCTTCTTCGGCCTCCCGATCGTGATCTCTAAAGCCTTGATGTAATTGGTGCGGTTGGTCGTCCTCGACACCATCAAAGATGAACGATTCTAGAAGAAAAGGAGGTGAACGAGTATGCTTGTATGAAGTATGACAGCTTACCCTGCCTTTCCAGCTCTTCCTCGTCATCTTCGCCTATCTCTCCTTCGCTATCGACGGCCGCCTCGAGGTCCAAATAACGTTCATGTGGTCCCTAGAAACTCGTCGTTACCGAATTCTTAATGTTATACTAACATGGCGTACGTGTTTCATTGTGTATCTGAATCTGTCTAATAAAAGTCGTTAGATACGTCTATGGGCCAACAGATGACAGCCTGGAGAATGTCTGGCTTCTCATTAGACGCCCAAGGCGACATAATTCACTCGCACTCAATTTATTGTGATATGTTTTTACGTTTTTTCTTTCTTTTTCTTTCGACTCCTCAGCTTTCGTATGTATTCAATATGTTCGAGCAACTTTATTTGCTTATCACACCACTAGCTACTGTAATTTGTATAACACTTACTGAGTCAAGGGCGTACTGAGTGACGCTATGTTCTAATCTAGTTGTGAAGATGGTGGTAAGACGAGAGAAAGAGAAAGCGTGCGAATATATCTTGGCCTTGTTGATAAAGGCCGAAGTTTGGCCAACAGTTTGTCACGTGGCTGTCTGGCTTCGGGCGTTTGGCCCCCGGAGTCCGAACAAGTCCGCATGGGTCACCAGCCAGCCACGTGACAAACTGTTGGCCAAACTTCGGCCTTTATCAACAAGGCCAAGATATATTCGCACGCTTTCTCTTTCTCTCGTCTTACCACCATTTTCAGTGAACACTCTTCGTCTCCACTTCCGAATACAATGTACATAGCTATCAGTTGCCATATTTATTAGTCAATATATGTGATTACTGAGTGGGTGAGACCAAAAAAAAGATCTCATTGAAACAATAAAATAATGTATGCCGTTTATAGTGAGGCCAATGGTAAACGTTGGCACGGGTCAATCGCTAGTATAGACATAATCGTGCATGGTGAAGCTCGAGTGGTTGGACAATGGCGCGCTCTTGGATATCGGGCGCTCGGATATATAGGTACGAGTTTAATGTGCATTAGGAGTGCGCACCAGTTTGCTGACTTACAAGCGCCAGATAAGCGTACAATGGAAATACATTTGCTCAAGCTGAAGTGCGCTTCAAAATATAAGCATTAGCGCCATGAGCGCGGTCCATCACTCTCGAATATATTGGTACGAACGTTTTCATTTTGCCTTAAGGCGTGCACACTCATCCCCGGCGACATGAAGTGCTAGAAAAGCGCAATGAAAATAATAAAAAACAAACAAAGGAAGTAAAATTGCACAATAGAGAATTTCACCCAAGTGCACCGCAACTTATGCGGGCCTGGACGATCTTTCAATTCGATGAGGCTGTGGGGAGCTAAACGCCTCCGTCCGACTCGCGCCTCGGGCGCCGCTTTCATTCCCGCTTCATGCCGGATTCTAAATTCTCGATAATGGCGGTAACGGCGGAGCGTCTGACTCAAGACACGGCTGGGGCGAACGTGGCGGAAAAGCATGCAGTGGAGGTGTTGTCGATGTTCAGGACTACGCGTGAGGCGAAAGTCAAATTGGAGAGAGGGTCAGAGAGTCAAAGATGAGCTGGGGCTGTATAAAGTTGAACTCAAAAAGGTATGCTTAAGTCCGTGTCCAGTTGTTTCCAGGTGACTGATCCGTTTTCTAAGAAATCTTTCGTGCGCAAGAGGTCGTCTGTAGGAGAAGCAGTAATCCTGGTAAAAAAAAATTAATGTGCGTTTTCTTTACTCTTTGCTGATACCCGCTCTTACATCGAGACAGGTATGGACTTGTTGGCAAATACTGCTACACCATGCGGTCGATAAGCGCAGGGACTAGGTATGATATTCTGCAGGTGTCCGTCCTTCCGTCCCATCTAATCTCAGTCTGCGCAGCACAGTGCCTACTATTCATTCCATTTCCTCTGTCGCTCCTGCAAGCACCAAATCGGTGTGTTTTTGTTATTCCCACTGCCTAACCTCGGATGCTTATTGGCTGTTCTGAATAAGTAGGCTTAAAATGACCGTCTTTAATGCTAGATCCTTTGCGTGCGACATCGAAGGTGTAGGAATTTTTGCGGAGGCGGAGTTGTCAAATATGTGTATCTTGGACCATATACACAAAATTCGATATCTCTGTAAGTTTTGACTGCTGTTCTGAATAAGTAGGCTTCAAATGACCGTCTTTAATGCTAGATTCTTTGCGTGCGACATCGAAGGTGTAGGAATTTTTGCGGAGGCGGAGCTGTCATATATGTGTATCTTCGCCTATACACACAAAAGCCAATATCTCTGTGAGTTTCGACCGCTGGTCTATGTGTGTGGGCTTAAAATGACCGTCTTTAATGCTAGATTCTTTGCGTGCGACATCGAAGGTGTAGGAATTTTTGCGGAGGCGGAGCTGTCATATATGTGTATCTTCGCCTACACACACAAAAGCCAATATCTCTGTGAGTTTCGACCCCTGGTCTATGTGTGTGGGCTTCAAATGACTGTCTTCAATGCTAGATTCTTTGTACACACGACATGGAAGCTATACAATTTTTTGTGGAGGCGTATCCAGGGTGGCGTCGGCGTGGCGTGCCGCCGGCGTGTGTCCAGTGTGGCATTGGCGTGGCGTGTATTGTATAGCCAGAATATTTATACCCAGAAATGTGAGTCATTAATACTATGTACCTAGTACGATATATTTCTATTACTTATTTTCTCCTTCAGGCATCCCATCCGCCACGGCTTCAGTTTCTTCAGGCTTGAGCGTCGCAGCACCAACAGTTTCCTTGGGTATCTGCATCACAGCAGCTGGCGGAAAAGCATGCAGTGGAGGTGTTGTCGATGTTCAGGACTACACGTGAGGCGAAAGTCAAATTGGAGAGAGGGTCAAAGAGTCAAAGATGAGCTGGGGCTGTATAAAGTTGAACTCAAAAAGGTATGCTTAAGCTCCGTTGTCCAGTTGTTTCCAGGTGACTGATCCGTTTTCTTAGAAATTTTTCGCGCGCAAGAGGTCGTCTGCAGGAGAAGCAGTAATCCTGGTTTAAAAAAAATTAATGTGCGTTTTCTTTACTCTTTGCTGATACCCGCTCTTACATCGAGACAGGTATGGACTTGTTGGCAAATACTGCTACACCATGCGGTCGATAAGCGCAGGGACCAGGTATGCTTCTCTGCAGGTGTCCGTCCTTCCGTCCCATCTAATCTCAGTCTGCGCAGCACAGTGCCTACTATTCATTCCATTTCCTCCGTCGCTCCTGCAAGCACCGAATCGGTGTGTTTTTGTTATTCCCACTGCCTAACCTCGGATACTTATTGTCCATTTCGGCACACGCTGGTCAGTCGAGTTTGATTTGCGTGCCGCTTCTCCGATGTGAAGAGCTCCCGTGGCATTATCCTTTCCATGAATGGCCAGACGCCCAACAATATTGCGCTTCCGCTCTGTCAAGACCTACGGAACTTCTCTGGAAATGATTGGCATGGCATAGAATGGGTACGATTTTCTCGTCTTTCGGATGAGATCGATATTGACCTTGCATTATTCTCATAACTTTGAATCCTCTTCCATATATCAAATCATTACCACAGATATGGGAAATCCTGTATGAGAAACACACATAAAGGGATGGCGAGGTTCGGTATGCTAGACCACCGTTTGACGTCATGCTGACATTTCTACCAATATCGAAGAACTGTTGAGTTGACATGTGAACCTTCTTTAGTGAATGGATTAATGAAAAGAACATGCCTTAAAATACATGTCTCTAATTCATCGTTCTTTCGCTCGCTATCTTCCTCTCTCTTCCTCTCTTCCTCTCTCTTCCTCTCTTCCTCTCTCTTCCTCTCTCTCTTCCTCTCTCTCGCTCTCTCTCATTTTCACTCTCTCTCGCTCTCTCGCTTTCTCTCGCTCTGTCGCTTTCTCTCGCTCTGTCGCTTTCTCTCGCTCTCTCGCTTTCTCTCGCTCTCTCGCTTTCTCTCGCTCTCTCGCTCGCTTTCTCATTTTTTCACTCTTATACTCTCTCTATATATCGAACTCTGTTCTCTCTCTTTCATTTTCTTTTATACGAATTATGCCAACACTTTAAAACAATGTCATCAGCAAATGAAAGTGGTCCCTGCGTTTCATGCGCAGGAACACAGTTTGCATGTGCTTACTTTGTAGAGCTCGTAACTAATGTCAGTTTAACTTTCTTTGTATATTGTGTTGTACTAATTTTTCCCCTGCTATTTCTCTAGTGTCATTGTGGACATCCTGAGGCCGACCATCCACTCGCTAGACCAGCAAGGGTGCTGGGTCCACGAGGTGGCCACCCAGAAACGGGTTGTCGCCAATTTTCTCCAATTGGAGGAGTTCTAGTATGTGCTTGCTGATACACTCGCTTAATAAGTTTGTTAATTGAATATTTTGGTATAGATAACTGATTTTAGACAACAGTGCCGCTGTGGCGGCCCTTATAGCGCCCATTTACCCCCTTCGCAAACGTCAGTATCAATCCCTCTCCCGTCAGAGTAATTTGAGATCAATGCTAAACACACGAACAACAGTGTTGCGACTTCGATGGCCCCGCCCCCAATGCTTCAGCCCCTCCCTCCCAATTCTTCCCAAAGTAGTGTAGGACGGCGACAACCCGCTCCGCAAAGAATGATGGGGGAACCAGTGACCATCTCTGTAGAACCATACCAATCTCGCGCGTCCACCCAAAACCACAATCCTTTTGGCGTCACGCAAGCCAGTCAACCGACAGGTCCCATTCGCCAATCCAGAGCTCGACGAGGCAGCAACATGCCTGCCAGTGCCAGACCCACTCTTACTCGAGCGCGCCAGCTGCAAAAGAAAGTTATGATTATAATCATTCCTAAGGACGTATGTCGACATTCAATATATACATATATTCTATACTAAAAAAATGCCTAGTTAAAACTTAGGGCAAATCAAAATGACGGCGAAGACCTTTGGACGAGAGTATACCCCGGAGAAAGGATGGCCCAGGACTTGCGCTTTCTTGAAAACGAGAAGCTCGCGTCGACCGTTACCCTTACAGCTTCGAGTAGCAACGACTGTTGCCTGGACCAGATTTCGACCCATTTTCACGAAATGATCGCCGATGCTCCCTACCAATACCCCCTCTTCGACACATCAAGCCTGGTTTTACCACCAGACCAAGAAAATGAAGCCAACAACGAAGCCAACATCGAAGCCAGATTACGATTTTTACGACTTCCGTTCCATGTAGTTAAGATCAGGAACCAGTCGCGACATGGCTTCGGTCTCGGGTTTGACTCTATTGCCACCTTGTCTTCCTTTACATATGAGTCTTTGAGAGTCCGCTTCAAACGCCCTATTGCGCAACATCCCACGGACAGCAGTATCAAAGGTCTCTTTTTTATTTGTGAGTCTCGAACTTATTTAGTCAAACTCGTCCCGTCCTTACCATATACAGGTCCCAAATATGGGAAATACATTATAGGGCCAATCGGCCCAGACCGTTTTTTACGACACCACTGTTTTCCAGACTACGTTTATGTCGGTCTCCAAAGATCTTATTATTATGGTCCCGACATCGAGCCCGAAGTATCTGCAGATGAACGCGAACACCTATGGAGACACGACAACCCTCTAACCTGTTGGGAGGATTGCCCACGACCATTTGGTCTTGGAGAAGAAGACGACGGTGATGACGACGATGTCATCATGGACACTCTTATTCACGGTGTCACAAGGAGGAGTGCACGAATTGCTGCCTTACCTGGTCCTTCGTCCCAAGGACCAGCCCCTACCCAAGTTCCTGCCCCTTCCCAAGTTCCTGCCCTTACGCCTGCTATTCCTGCCCTTCCTGCGACTATCATTCCTGCGCCTACCCAAGTTCCTGCTCCTACCCAAGTTCCTGCGCTTACTCAAATTCCTGTGCCTACCCAAGTTCCTGCGCCTACCCAAGTTCCTGCGCCTACACAAGTTCCTGCCCCTACGCCTACTATTCCTGCCCTTCCTGCACCTATCATTCCTGCGCCTATCAATGCAGGTCCGTCTTTGCCCTCGGAGTACCCAAAATCAGCGGCGGTTGAATATTCCGACTTCTTCGCATTTGAATATCGCCTTGAAGAAACACGCGATCCACACATTCTGCAGCTACATCCCACGTTCAAGATAAGTGCAAGATCAGTAGCCCATGCTGCTGAAGGCCTTGTCTCTGCTATCGTGAATGTCGCACAGAACCGAAATAGTCAGTTAATTGGTCGGAAACGGGTTGGACAACACCCTGCACAGGAGGAAGACCTTGAAGAAGTGGATTTGGCTCACTTTTCACCCGAAGATGCGACACTCGAAAAACTTTTCTCCTACGGCTTGTGGAGTTGCGATGCGTACGTTTTTTTTGATCATGAATCAATTTGACTCTTTGCTCATAACTCTTCAAAGGGGGAGCGACGCTAATTTCGACACTGCGGGTGCCGGTGTTCTACGCCAAACTCTGGAAGAGGCACTACACCTCCTCCTTACTTTTGACCAAGGCCTTGTTGAGGACTTGGACAACGGGGATGGTTATGTTACATTGAAAATTTCGTCGGATGGCATCGTCGATCCCCAGAGACTCGACAAACTCTTTGCGCTTGGCGTGTTATGCACGCTTTTTATGCTTTATACACATAATGGACCTGAACCAGTGTTGCCTGCACTGATTCAAGCTGCGATTGGCGGTATCGACTCTATTTTGGAGATGGCCTGGATCAATGCCATTTCCCCTCCTGTGGCGAATATACTTGCAGTTATCCCTGTCAACCCTCAGCTGCCGATACCCCCGAGTATCCGACGATTTATCGAGTCGAGACTTCCTGGGACACCGGTATGCACAATTAATCCACTAAATAATGCTCATCGAACTTACCGTTACTCTGCTCTTTAGTTTGGCTCCATCGCACTACCTGCCCAGCGAGACAACGTGATTCGCAAGGTCTCTATTAACACCTTGTTAGGAACATCTGAAGTGACATTGGTGAACTCGCCTGAGTTTGCGGCCTTCAAAGCTGGCCTCGACATGTTCCTAAACACAACATTGCCGTCATTCGCTCAGGCAAGTCTTTTTATCATGGCCATTGGCTTCTTCATTCTTACTGTCATATTATTATAGGCTATATCTTCGTCTTCAAAGTTTATTTTTTCAAAATGTTATAGCCGAAAGATCCTGTCAGCAGAGCAGGTCATTCCCTATTTACGCTATAATTTCCATCCTTCCACTGCGTGGACGCCTGAAAAGAAAGAAGCTCTGAAGCAGAATGTCCAGTGATGCTTCGAACGATATCTGCGTGGATGTGGCCATCCTTATCCAAATCAACTAGATGGAGTCGTTCTTGCAGAGCTTATTCCTCAAGAAATGCAGGATTCTGCTTTACGCGCAAAGCGGTTGGTCAAAGTATGTAGTGGACTAAGCATGATGCCAGCTACTCGCAGAAATTTTCATGTCAGTATAATATCTAGCTTTTATATGTATAATTTTTCTTACTTTTTGCTTTTAGATCAACCTACAAGATATCATCAGCCATCGTCAACTCTTTGGCAACACCTACCATGTAAGTCAGAACATTTACTGCTTGAGCCTATATTAGAACCATTATTTATTGTCATCTCCTAGCCCGATAATGACATTATTCCTCCCATGCCCCATGCTTGCACCTACACCCTTGACATCTTCGTCAACGAAGCGCTCCTCGAAGCTGTCGATCAAGCCAAGGATGCGCCTGTTGGCCAAGATATGCCCTTCGACTGGGCTATGCATCTCGGAATAATGAAGATGGGTGCCGATGACGAATTCAATGGCTAAGTGATCTCCCTGTGGTACGAAAAAAAAAGAAATCGCTCTATCTGCAATTTACGAAACCACCACTCCTTGTAATTGTATCATATTAATTTTTCATTACCTCGTATGATGTCGAAATGAAAAGGCCTTTGTGCTATTTGATCAACAGAACGAGCCGCCCTCGCGCAGCATCTCCTTATTCCGCGCCAGATCCGGGGAGAGTGCATTCAGCGTCGCGAGTGTACTGGCCTTGGCCTGCGCATTGCACCGTGGCATACCCATGCTCAAGGAGCTCCACCTCCGCATCTTCAAGTGTGATCGACCATGTGTGCGGCCGCGGTTCGCTGTTGTGGTGCACTCTATGCTGCTCCCGCGGGTGACGAGGCGCCGGACGCTGAGGATGATTGGCTCGGAGTCGGGGATAGGGCTATGGAGAGGGGGTCCTCCATGCCCAGATCTATGTAGAGATCATTGGTGTCTGGCCTGGCATCTGCGTTCTCCATCGATATCATTTCAATATTCTCTTGGATATGGAGTGTGTCAGCGACATCGCCAAGTGCGTCTTCCCGCCCTTTCCTCTCGCACCTCTTTTCTACTGATCACTGACGCTGCGACACTAGGATCCAGGCGCAGTTCGAGCACCTAGCGGAGACGTACTTTGATGGGTTCTAAACGGATCTGGCGGAGTGCGAGCTAGGGTATGTGGCATCGTTTGACTATGACCTGGACATGTTCTGTGTCCATCAGTCTGACGCAGATGTATGTGGGTGTGCTCATCAAAGAAGAAGGTATGTTGGCCTACCATGCCCACAATGACATGGACTAAATGGACACTCTGGGATGCAGATACGCAACTCGATATGGGTGGATATGATCAAGAATTGGCCCGCTGGGCATGTTGTTGACGAGATGTTAAAAGCGCAAAGATGCTGTCGAGGTAAGCTTCACAATCCAGTATTGTACTACTAGGTCGTGACTGAGCCTTTGAATCTACAGCAAAGCGTGCCTCTTTTTGTTCAATGATACCACATCGGGTAGAAAATAAGGTTTCTTTCCTTTTCGACTCCAAAAGCATAGAAGTGTTTGATTGTTTGACTGATGTTGGTTTTGTTGCGTAGAAACTGCTGGATTTGTAGCGTATGTTTTCTTTCTTTCTTTTTTGGTCGGAGAGCGCGTCGCGACAGGTCGTACCCGTACAACACCTCTGTATATCATCCTTGCTCCTTTATCATCGCGGATCTACATCACATGTCGTAAACAAGGGTCCTCACTACAAGGTAAGTCAGAGGTCGTAAAAATATCACTTTCATTGACTAATACCTATAGGTACATAAATGATAACATTGACGCGGATGACGCGGGCATGGACGAGGAAGAGGGCGCGGACAATCAACCTATCAAATACTCATAATGTGCGAATAGATTAATCTATCCATTCACTACTATGAAGTTGTACTAACAAGAAGAAATCTAGTTATCTACGCCACTACGGTCCATGATCTGCCTACAAATATTTAGACCACATATCCAAAGTTGCTTACGTTCCGTCATTTCTCTTGAGAAACGCATCCCTTCCGGCAGCAAATCCAGGTTGAATTGAAACAGACGAAGTTCTTCTTCAGTGAAAGGGCATCGGGACTCGTCAACGTGGACCATATTCAATGAATCTGGGCGATGGGTGACAAATGGATTTTGTGGAAATGGATCTGTAGGATTTGAAGCAGCATGATGTTCTTGAATGCGGTTATCTTGATAAGCATCCCAATCAACGCCGTATTCTGCAATATCGTTTTGTTCAAGAAGTTCGTCAACAGGTTCAAAATCAGTTGGCAAAAGGGGGTTAAATCCACGCGCTCCCTCTTGAAGCATGCTGAACCAGCGTAATTTGGCAGGAGTTCTGGTTCCCATTCCAGGTATGGTCATTTTGTGGTTGTTCCATGAATTAGCCCAGTCCATGATGTCATGATTGAGCTCGTCGAGAAAAAGATAATGGAGAAGCCAAATATGACTCGGAAGATCGGGATTTAGGTCTGCCTGATACTCCAATTCTTCAAAAAAAAGCTTCCATTTCGCCCCAACACCTTGCGTAAAGTCGAACCAAAGGCGTTCAATACGAATATTGTGGACACTCCTGCATAAAAACATTGTCGATGGCTGCTGGCTCTACGAGATGCATCTGACTCACCTTCCCCATATGTACGATCCTCTGTTTGCCCCTCTCTTTTCCTCCATATACCTTGCTACTAATACATTTTCCCCACCATGGTCTCCACGAACTCTGCTCAGCCTTGTCTGTTAATATTCTACATGAAGATGTGGCAATTCCCCGGATAAAAATATTGCATCCAGAGTGCTAACTGCCCACCTCACCTAGCTGACTTTGAAAAATTTCCGCCCTAAGCCAGTGGTCTATGATGGTCAGTAGACGTGTTACTGCTGCTCACTGTGCTCCAGTGCTCGACACCATGATCAACGGTGTCGAGCAGTGCTCGGCACTGTTTTCAGGGTCGTCCCAAAAAGGAATCCATCAAACTTTTTCCAAAAGAAGAATGACAAATTTGTAAGCTTTTCCCCCCATCATTTATCAGCACCTCAGCATCTATCATTAGATTTGACCCATTTTGGGACTTTCTGCTCATTGGCCCATCAAATATGCCATCAAGGACCAAACACATGACCTGGTACCTAACCACATGACCACACATGGCAGGGACCCTCCCAGGGGTGGGAAATACCTAAAATAGCATTTTCCCAATATTATTGGAAATGCACCTGGGTAGCTGGTGCACCCTATATGGGACCCACTGGGACCATATTATACCGAAAGATGCGGAATTAAATTCTAAAACCACCTGTGAAAGATTCATATGGATAGCTTTATTGGTTCAGGCCCTAGAAGCGAATTACTATTTGGGTGAAATAAGCGCACACATTGATGGCTGCTTTCCTCCGCAACCGCTGGGTCGTTTTCTATAATCAAAGCAGATGTCTGTAGGTATTTAAAGCGCGCTTCTAACGCGTTCTTGATCATAATTTTCCGTCCCTTCTTCGCTCCGTAAAACGCTCCGGATATATTTACGCTCGCACCACATTAGCGCCGGCTATGCTTCCACTATTCGCGCGCATATTATATCATAAAATAGGTTGATAAAACACCTTTCCAACGGTACCCTACTCGTCATGATTGAACAACTCTCCGAGGCCCTATAAAGGAAATGGTTGTTTGTAAATAGAATATTAACCACGGATCGCGCCGGAACGCGCGTAGGCTCGTTGGATTCTCCTGAATTTACCGGATTTAATGACACTTTGATCGTAGGAATCTGTGGCCGGGAAGGCACTGAACTGGACATGGGGATGGCCTGGATATTGCTTTGCTGGCTGGAAGATGCTATTTTTAGTGCTGCCGAGCACGGCCTCACCCAATCCGGGCATGAAATGGTGGCACTCTCCCCCTCCCCCTCATATTGGAAATTCATTTCTTCCCTCAATTCCTATCCAATTGCTTCGTTCTTTTTTTTAATATTCAATATAAATATGGTACTATGGGTCTATACTATCTGTACAGCACTATAATACATGCAGCATCTGTTAATTCGATATCTCTGTATTTTGGACACTGCATTTGGGGTTTTCACTGTATTTATGATGCTTATTGGCACATATAGAGCGGTGAAAAGCTAGAGGTGAGTACCTACTACACTTCCTGGTAGTTTAGAAGCTACCTGAATACTGTCCTATAGCTCCATACCCATAAATAGAGACATTACTGTATATCCTCTTTGATAAATCCATATCTCAACCAATACTGTAGCTATAAACAAGTTAAAGCATGCATTAAAATATTAGACATGTCTTCTCTACTTCTGTTACTCAATAATTCTCTTCTCAGAGCATTTCATTGGTCATATGACAAGAATGGTTCAATATAGCAGAAATAGAGGTATTTGGCCTATAGCAATTCACATAAGCACTCTAAAATTTAATGGAGGTAGGATGTTATAGCTCTCATTAATACCTTCAATTCAAGATAGGCCGGAAGGAAATAGAGTAAGTGTGTGGAAATATATGGTGGAATTAGTACTCAAAACATCGGACTAGGTCAAGGCTATCTGGTTGAGATATGAGTACATCAAGGAGAAAGTACCCCAATCCAATTTTCATGTGTGTAACCCTATAGGTCAGCATTTATATTGGTGCTAAGCTATCAGAAAATGTGTTAAATATGTACCTCTACCTATTCACCGCTTTATATATGCTAATAAGCATCCCAAATGCAGTGAAAAGCCCCAATGTAATACTGAAAAAAGAGCGATATTAAGATAACACATGCTGCATGCACTACAATAATGTCTCAATGGCATAGGCATATAGTACCGTATTTATACAAAATAATACAAAAAAGAACAAAAGGATTAAATAAGAATTGAGGGAGGAATCGAATTTCTAATATGGGGGGGAGGGGGAGGGTGCCACAATTCTATGCCCGGACTGGGTGATGCCGAGCACGGCAGGCCTAAAAATAGTACCATTCCGGCCAGCAATGCAATATTCATGCCAGCCCCATGTCTGGTTCACTGCCTTCCTGGCCTCCGAATTCCATAACAAAGGCGTCATTAAATTAAGTAAATTCAGGCGATTCCAACGCGCCTAAGTACGCGCTAGCGCGGTATGCGGTTCCCACATTATTTAACGCGCAATCAATTCCTTTCTGGAGCTATGGGATGTTATTCAATAAGAGTGTATATACACGCGTTCGAAAGACCTCGTATTCAGCTATTTTATGGGAGCGTAGCGTATTTATATTCAATGCCTAGCCCATGCTATTAATGCTGGAGTGCAGAATAGTGCGGGCCGTTTTATGTGCCAGGGAACGAACGGAGAATTACGATCAGTAGCGCGTTCGAAAGGCCTTTTTAATATCTATACACTCCAGTTTAGATTATGCAAAACGGAGCCCCCGTTCATGAGAAACAAGCCATCTTTTGTGGGCGCATTTTAAGCGCCATCAGTAATTCGCTTCTAGCGCCCTAACGAATGCAGCTATTGATATAAAAATTTTAGATTCGAAATCAGTGTAAAATTCTGAATCTTTCTGTATATTATGGCGCCTAAGCGCCCAATATTGAGCGAGCCAACCCAGGTGCATATACCGGCATGCAGCCAACAGACACGTGCTCGGCCCGAATACTAAATATAGAATCATGCCTGCCAGCCAGCCAATATCCATGCCAGCCCAGCATCTGGTTCAGTACCTTCCCGGCGTCTGATCCCCCAAGTCGATGTGTCATTAAATCCAATAAATTCAGAAGATGGCAACACACCTAAGCGCTCGCTGAGGCGATTTGTGGTTCCCCTGCTATAAATAAACAACCATTTCGTGAATAACGCCGCGTAGAATGTTCCAATACAAACGAGTAGGGTACCGTTGGAAAGGTGTGATATTAACCTATTTTACAATATAATATGCGCGCGGATATTCAAAGCGTAGCTGGCGGTAAAGCGGTGCGAGCGTAAATATATCCGGAGCGTTTTACGGAGCAAGGAAGGGACGTAAAATTACGATCATGGACGCGTTCAAAGCGCACGTTTAATACCTCTAGATACAACCTAAGATCATGCAAAACGACCCGGCGGTTGCGGAGGAAAGCAATATTCTTTGTGGGCGCTAATTTTACGCCATCAGTAATTCGCGTCTAGCGCGTCAACCATTGCAGCTATTAATATGAAAATTTCACGGTTGTATTCAGAATCGAAATCCGCATCTATCGATATAAAATGGTCCCAAAGGGCCCCAAACAGAGCGGACCAGCTGCCCAGCTGCAATCCCACCAATAGTGGAAAAATGTTATTTTTGGTATTTCCACTTTGGGATGACCCTGACAACAGCGACGACGAGTGCGGGGCACTGTTGAGCATGGTGAGCAAGTGCACAGCCTCCAGTGATCACCATCACCGCCCCCAGTGACCAGCAAAGACCACCTGCCAAAAGTGGAATGTCTTTAAACTCAGCTTGGTGGAGTGGCTGTGCATGTTAGTTAGGAAGCTGGATGCAACATTTATGTTTCCCTAGTTGACATGATTCCATGTAGAATATTAACAGACAAGGCTGCTTGTTTGTACTGCGGTAGTGAAGGCGTCAATAAGAACAGCCTGCGTACCACCTGCAAAAAGTACAATCTCCCCATTTCCGGAAACAAGAAAGACCTCGCACTTAAGCTGTGTTTGTTCAGCCAGAACAGGGAGCTCTGGGAGCAGTAAGTTGCCTACTTGCACTCCAGCCGCCTGCTGATCCCTTGTAACCTTAGTCTCCATCGCCGGCCTACCCTTCGAGCACACCGGGCTGAACGGGCTGAAGCAAAGAAAACCGGCCCTGTCAAAAAGTCAGTCCTACACCGTGGGGTGCTCTTTGAGGGAGTTCCAATGGAGGGAATAACCGTGCCTCAGACCTCTGAGTGTGCCAGCACCGTCGAGCCCCTCCCTTCTTCATCGATGTCTGCGCCTGCTCAACGCCGGGACCAGAAGGAGCACGAAAGCGATCTTGCATGGGTAAGTTTGTTGTTTGTCGGCCAGTTCATCCCCACCGCCTGTTTGCTGATCGCTGCCTGCATCTAGGCATCACGTATTCTTAAGAAACACCCATACCGGCCTGAACATGAGCGAACGGCCATGGTGGCTAGCCGTAGGAAATTACTCATTGAAATGGTATGCTTCGAATTCAGTTTTAGGTGTCCCAATTTACTCATTGACCATCAGCCGGCTGCTGTCGAGCTTAAGAATTCACTGGTCGCCACCCATGAGGCTCTTCAAGAGCTCTTGGCTCGAAATCCAAGCGCCATGCATCCAAGCAACGTGTCGATACCTGCTGCATTGCCGGGCCTTCCACCATGCTTTCCCGACTCTGCTCATGCAGTTGTCTTTCCAGGCAGCACCGAATCAGACGCCACAACGTTGCCCGAGCCTTTGGCACTAAAATCGAGGACGATTATTATGGCCAACAACTTCAAGCTTACCTTTACTGAAAACGACGTTCCAAAACCCCCCGCTGTATCTTATGCTCAGAATTTCGACTACGTCAACGAAATTTGGGATGATGACCCCATCACAGGATTCTGGCAGGGAAGATCGGACCTCTACATCAAAGGCTACCCCATTGCAATGGTATATTGGAAGAAAATATACACTTCGAAGCTTCGAGACTCGTGGATGCCGCATCAATGGCAATCTTTGAAGTCGAAGCTATTTAACTGCGCCGTACGTCGAAATATCTGCTTTCTGTTACTCATTCCTTATATCAGAGCTATAGGTGCTGGTCCAGGAGCTGCGCAAGTTCGATGATAGGCAAGAATTTTGGAACAAGCACAAAAATCCAGATGGAACACGCAAATCCTACACCAAGATCCTCCTACAGCTTAGCAAAGAACGCGCTGCACAGAACGCACTATTCGTACAGGCAGCCAGAGATGAATTCGGAGCTGATTTTGACAGCGTATTTGGGTATAGAGGTAGCCAAGGCTGGGTTCCGAAAACAAGGATCCCAGATATTGCCAAACAGTACTGCATAATGAAGGGGCATAAGCGCATCGAGGATGAGGATGAGGACGACGAAGAAGCTAACTAGTACCAATTTACTCAGCTACTTTTTTTAGTTTATTCGGTTTATTCATCTGCTTTTTTATTACGCTCTTATAATATTCAATACACATTTATCATTGCTTTTATACTAGAGTGAAGGAGCTAAGAATCACAGGGACAAGTTCGTCCACAATGAAAACACAGTGTGGCTGGAACACGATTTGGATTGAAAAAATCCTCACGTTTTTCCCTTGGATCATCATTCCAGGAGATAAGATACTTCACAATCGTTAGATTGGAGAAATCAGCACTCCACCCTCCCCATTCACAAATACGGCGTAAGCCCCATCGACGGTCAGCTGAAAGGTATTGACAACCACCTCGGCGGAATGAATGGGTGCCATAAGCTGTAGGATCAGTGCCAACGTCTAATAAGTTGTTCCTGAACATTTCTAGAAATTGTTCGGAAGTCTAGCATGAAAATAAGTTGTTGTACAAAACCTGATTGTGCCATATACTGAGCTGAACGTACCAAAGGAGTATCTTGAGCAGAGACTCGGTCTCCAGAAGCAATTTTGCGGAAAATATGTCCAGAGGTGATCTTGGAGCCTTCAATCCAAGATGCTAAAGCTCTAACAGGGCAGAGGTGCGCCTCTTCTTCGGCGAGAGCATGCAAAACAAAGGGCTTGATCCCTATAAAATATTAGCTAAAGCTAACAAGGTGCACCATTGCAAAGTATATGCTTGCACTTACCTCCATCTTGGTGGGTCTTTCGAAAATTCAATGTTAAGGTAATGGTCTCTTTGTCGTGGTCGAGTGTAATGTGTTTACGGCAGATTTTTAACACTTCGTCAGACCTCAAAAGGCAGAGAAAAGCAACCGTATAGATGGCTTGGAGTTCACGTCTTGCTGTAGGTCCTCCCCATAGATAAATGCTGCTTGTGAGTTTGCTTCGTCGAACTCCTGGGACGTACGGTTGTATTTCATGATTCTCTGGGAGATTGTTGAAGTCATATAACTTTCGTATAACGTCCTTCGATGGAATTACATTGTTAGAGCTACGAGGATCAAAGAATATAGTAACTAAAAGGTCTAACTGTTGTAATAGCTCGTGCGCTAGTGGCTACCTCTCCTGCGCGTGCCTTGCGGTTGCGGAGGCTGATCATATACAATGATACCTGCTGCGATACGGAAGGGTTTCCACGCCAGCGTCCAGTGCTCTCGTCTTGATGCCATGCAACAGATCCAAGCTCGTAGACACGCCCGAATGTGTGCGTCATTGCTGCACGGATCTTCTGAGCATGGGAGTAAGTCCCAACTGGACCTCCTCCTGGCTTGAGGGTCCCGTCAATTTGGAGTTCGTCACAACTAAAATGATGGATATTAGAACATTATACAAAGAATGTTGATGCTTTACTTACTTTTTCATGATGCAGGCGATAATGTAATTAGGTGCATCATTGGATGGGTTCTTGGACAAGAAATCAGAGGATTCGCTAATGAGGCCAACGGTTTTGAGATAGGCAACACATTGCTTTGCCAATCTACATATAAACGGTTGCGGTCAGGCGGTGGTGAAAGGGTATGGAAACAAGGCTGCTTGCCGCTCATATTCTGCATCGGTCCTATCTGTTACGCCCTTCGAAGCACCCGTAATCGCCTCTCGCCAGTGGGAGATCCCATCCAACGGAATGCTGTCTTCGGCTTCGAGGTCTGGAAGTGTTTCCTGCTCTGCCTCGACATCATCGGCGACCTCTTCCTCATCTACAGTGCGGAGCCCTTGAAAGAGGTCAGCAAGGGGCTCTGGGGATGTCGCTAGCGGCTCCGGCAGCAGCTGTTTGTTAGGTGTAGACTCCATCGCACGCAATGCAATGGCTATAGCAGGTGGTGGCTGGGTGGTGGGGATAAGGTCAATGGATGGAGGTTTCACTTTTTATATGCTTTCAGATGGCGCCAGCAATGGATGAGACAGCATCTGTATTAGGATAGATAGGGAGTACATATGCAATCGCTTAGCTATCTTCCACAAGAATCTCATCTACCCTACTGAGTAGCTCTAACCCAATCCTCCAATTGTCAGGCCTGCGGTTTAGCATGGCTCGATGCAGCTTCGGATCTTGTTTCTTGAGCTCCTTCTCCAAGCGAAAGCCATAGTCTACGTATCGAAATAAGCCGCCGGGGGCATACTGAGTAAACGATGCACGGGCATCGCCAGGGGCGACGGGTATGTTCGAGTGTGTAATGGTAGCTGAAGGAATGAGGACGCAGGACCCAGCTGGAAATTCTACCACCAGGCGTGCCTCCCATAATACCAAGTGGCCGCCCTTGGTAGGGTCAAAGGACCCCAGGGCCTGTATCGTACACCACCCAAAGGGGCAGTTAAGGACATCGCGGTGCTGGTACGTCCAAACGTTTGGTGGAAAGTTGAGTGCTGCGGTTGGGAACAGGCTGATGTGTGCAGGGAAGATCCTTTTTAAATGTGGCATGCGAGAGAAGAGCGGGTTGAGGCGTTCCCGGTAATACTTGTAAAGACGGGGCCCATAAAGTGAGAAGGATTCTGAAGGCTGGGCGTAAGGGCGTGTTTTCATACGTGAAAAAGGTGCTTACTGTTGGCAAAAGACGCCATGCGTTGGAGCTCTTCCCGGGCCAGCAGCTCTTCTAAAAACGTGGCATGCTGCCTGTTGTCTAAGTTGACGGGGTGGACGGTGCCTTTTCCATGGCTGATGCCTATGTTGATCGCAGCAAAATGGCCACGCCGATGGGGTTCAGGAGGCCCATCAAGGCCAGCTGCCTTGCCAGCTTCCTCCATGAGGGCGAAGACCTTGGTGCAGGCGGCAACGTAGGCGTCATCGTCTGGTCGTCCTGCAAACACAATGCAGATGCGCTGCTCTGAGTCAACCCCCGCCATGGGCTCGCTAAAGATGCCGCATTAGATGAATGCAGCTTCAATCCAGGGATATCAATGGCTCACATTCCTGCCCAAGGCACGTAGGTAAATCCATGGCCGTTGACCAGCTCTTCTGCTGTGTATTCCATGTCTGCGTTGGGGATTTTGGCAGGCTTGGCGCAGTATGCTCCTGCAGCTGCGTCGAGTGTGCTGGAGTCCATAGGGATCAGAATGGGCACCGCCGTCTCAGCATAGGTGCTTGCAGCGGTGGAGGTTGGGAGGTGGCCTATTTGTTCTAAGACGTCGTGGCGACGCCGTTGGCGACGTTCGTTTGCAGCCTTCCTTTTGCCAGCCTTCTTGGCGGCTTTTTTGGCGGCTTGGGCATTGGCATCAGAGGCATGTGGCCCCCACGTCGTCCCGCGATGCCCAGACACTACGACCACGGACGCCCACCCCCACCGCCTTCTTGCCGCAGCGCCGTTGCTCGCGACTACGGATGCCCACTGCCCCCACATCGTCCCGCGATGCTCGGACACTACGACCACGGACGCCCACCCCCACCGCCTTCTTGCCGCAGTGCCGTTGCTCGCGACTACGGACGCCCACTGCCCCCACGTCGTCCCGCGATGCCCCGACACTACGCAGCCTTGTCCGTTAATATTCTACATGAAATAGTGGAAGTTGCCCAGGAAAGAAAGTGCATCCAGGATGGTAACTCAGGTGCGCAGCCACCCCACCTAGCTGGGATTGAATATTTTCTGCCCTTTCCTGGTGCTCTCTGCTCGTCACCAGTGGCAGTGCTACTGCTCACTGCTGCTGCCACTGCTGCTCACTGTGCTCAACAGTGTCGAGCAGTGCTCGACACTGTTGTCAGGGTCATCCCAAAAAGGAAACCATCAAAATTTTTCCAAAAGCAGAATGACAAATTTGTAAGCTGTTTTTCCCATCATTTCCCACCATCAACTGGCCACATTAGGATGATTGTCCCATTTTGGTACTTTTTGCTCATTGGCCCATCAAACATGCCATCAAGAGCCAAACACATGACCTGGTACCTGACCACATGACCACACATGACTGCAAATGGGGCAGGGACCCTCCTAGGGGTGGGAAATACCTAAAATAGCATTTTCCCAATATTATTAGGAATGCACCTGGGTAGCTGGTGCACCCTATATGGGACCCACTGGGACCATATTATACCGAAAGATGCGGAATTAAATTCTAAATCCACCTGTGAAAGATTCATATTAATAGCATCATTGGTTCAGGCCCTAGAAGCGAATTACTAATTGGAATAAATAAGCGCACACATTGATGGCTGTTTTCCTCAACAACCGCCCGGTCGTTTTCTATGATTACAATTTGGGTCTGTAGGTATTGAAAGCGCGCTTCGAACGCGTCCTTGATCATAATTTTACGTCCGTTTCTCGCTCCGTAAAACGCTCCGGATATATTTACGCTCGCACCGCATTAGCGCCGGCTACGCGTTCACGATTGGCACGCATATTATACCATAAAATAGGTTAATAGCAGACCTTTCCAATGGTACCCTACTCGTCTTGATTGGACATTCCTATGAGGCCCTATAAAGGAAATGGTTGTTTTAATATAGAATATTAACCGCAAATCGCACCACAATGCGCTTACGTGGGTTGGATTCTCCTGATTTTACTGGATTTAATGACGCGCTGATTATAGCAATCAGAGGCTGGGAAGGCACTGAACTGGGCATGGGGGATGGCCAGGATATTGCTTTGCTGGCTGGCAGATGCTATTTTTAGCATAGCCGAGCACAGCCTCACCCAATCCGGGCATGAAATGGTGGCACTCTCCCCCTCCCCTCATATTGGAAATTCTGTTCCTCCCTCAATTCCTATCCAATTGCTTCGTTCTTTTTTGAATATTTAATATAAATATGGTACTATATGTCTATACCACTTATGTATTACTATAATGCATGTATCATTTGTTATTTCGATATTTCTATATTTGGGACACTGCATTTGGGGTTTTCACTGTATTTATGATGGTTATTGGAACATATAAAGCGGTGAAAAGCTAGAGGTAAATACCCACTACCATTTCTGGTAGTTGAAAAGTTGGCTGGATACTGCCCTATAGCTCTACACTCATAAAGAGGGGGTTTCTGCACATCCTCCTTGATAAATCCATATCTCAACCAATACTATAGCTATATCCAAGTTTAAGAATCCATTAGAATAATAAACATGTCTTCTTTAGTTCTGTTACTCAACAATTGTGTTTTTATTGCATCTTATTAGCCATATTACCAGAATGGTTAAATATAGCAGAAATAGAGGTATTCTGCCTATAAAAATTCACAGAAGCACTCTAAAATTCTGTAAAGCTAGGATATTATAGCTCTCATCAGTACCTTCAATTACAGATAGGCCCCAAGAAAATGGAGTAAGTGAGTGGAAAGATAGTGTGGAAGTACTAGTCAAAACATCGGACTAGATCAAGAGTATCTATATAACTATGATAGACCTCTGTTTAACTCATGTTCTTTTGAATGTTTCCACCATATCTTTTCACTCACTCACTCTAATTCTTTCGGCCTGTTTGAATTGTAGGTATGGATGAGAGCTATAATATCCTAGCTCTACAGAATTTTAGAGTGCTTATGTGAATTGCTATAGGCCAAATACCTCTATTTCTGCTATATTTAACCATTCTTGTCATATGGCCAATGAAATGCATTGGAAAGAGAATTGTTGAGTGGCAGAACAAAAGAAGACATGTCTAATACTCTAATGGATGCTTGAACTTGGTTATAGCTACAGTATTGGCTGAGATATGGATTTATCAAAGAGGATATCCAGTAATGTCTCTCTTTATGGGTGTGGAGCTATAGGACAGTATTCAGGTAACTTTTAAACTACCAAAAATTGTACTAGGTACTTACCTCTAGCTTTCCACCGCTCTATATGTGCCAATAAGCATCATAAATACAGTGAAAACCCCAAATGCAATGTCCAAAATACAGAGATATCGAAATAACAAATGCTGCATGTATTATAGTAACGTATAAGTGCTATAGGCGCATAGTACCATATTTATATTGAATATTAAAAAAAAGAACGAAGCAATTGGATAGGAATTGAGGGAGGAAATGAATTTCCAATATGAGGGGGAGGGGGAGAGTGCCACCAATCCATGCCCGGATTGGGTGAGGCCGCGCTCGGCAGTGCTAAAAATAGCATCTTCCAGCCAGCAAAGCAATATCCTGGCCATCTCCATGTCCAGTTCAGTGCCTTCCCGGCATCTGATCCCTATAATCAAGGGCTCCTTAAATCCGGTAAATTCAGGAGAATCCAACGCACCTACGCGCGTTCCGGCGCAATCAGCGGTTAATATTCTATTTACAAACAACCATTTCCTTTATAGGGCCTCAGAGAGTTGCTCAATCAGCACGAGTAGGGTACTGTTAGAAAGGTGTTTTATTAACCTATTTTATGATATAATATGCGCGCGAATTATGGAACCGTAGCCGGCGCTAATGCGGTGCGAGCGCAAATATATCCGGAGCGTTTTACGGAGCGAGGAACGGACGGAAAATTATGTTCAGGAACGCGTTAGAAGCGCGCGTTTGATACCTATAGAAAGCTGTTTTGATTATGGAAAACGACCCAGCGGTTGCGGAGGAAAGCAACCATCAATGTGTGCGCTTATTTCTCCCAAATAGTAATTCGCTTCTAGGGCCTGAACCAATAAAGCTATCCATATGATCTTTTCACAGGTGGATTTAGAATTTAATTCCGCATCTTTCGGTATAATATGGTCCCAGTGGGTCCTATATAGGGTGCACCAGCTACCCAGGTGCATTTCCAATAATATTGGGAAAATGCTATTTTAGGCATTTCCCACCCCTAGGAGGGTCCCTGCCTCATTTGCAGTCATGTGTGGTCATGTGGTTAGGTAGTAGGTCATGTGTTTGGCCCTTGATGGCATATTTGATGGGCCAATGAGCAGAAAGTACCAAAATGGGCCAAATCTAATCATAGATAAACAAGTGCTGACAAATGATGCAGAAAAAAAGCGAATCTAATCAGGTTTTCTTCTTTTGGAAAAAATTGATTGCTTTTGGATTGCTTCCTTTTTGGGACGACCCTGACAATGGTGTCGAGCACTGTTCGACACCGTTGAGCACAGTGAGCAGCAATGAACACATGGTGAGCAGCAATATTGCCACTGGCTTAGGGCAGAGATATTCAAAGTCAGTTAGGTGGGGTGGCTGCGCACCTGAGTTACCATCCTGGATGCACTTTCTTTCCTGGGCAACTTGCCATGTCCCATGCATGATATCAACAGACACTGGTGCACTACGACCACGGACGCCCACCCCCACCGCCTCCTTGTCGTGCTGCGACGCACGGACACCACGACCATGGACGCCTACCGCCCCCCTCGTCATGTCACGACTCACGCACGGACGGCACGAGCTACCGAACCCCACGTCGTGCTGCGACGCACGCGACCGAAGTTGCCACCCCCACCAGTGTCTGTTGATATCATGCATGGGACATGGCAAGTTGCCCAGGAAAGAAAGTGCATCCAGGATGGTAACTCAGGTGCGCAGCCACCCCACCTAACTGACTTTGAATATCTCTGCCCTAAGCCAGTGGCAATATTGCTGCTCACCATGTGTTTATTGCTGCTCACTGTGCTCAACGGTGTCGAGCACTGCTCGACACCATTGTCAGGGTCATCCCAAAATGGAAGCAATCAATTTTTTCCAAAAGAAGAAAACCTGATTAGATTCGCTTTTTTTCTGCATCATTTGTCAGCACTTGTTTATCTATGATTAGATTTGGCCCATTTTGGTACTTTCTGCTCATTGGCCCATCAAATATGCCATCAAGGGCCAAACACATGACCTACTACCTAACCACATGACCACACATGACTGCAAATGAGGCAGGGACCCTCCTAGGGGTGGGAAATGCCTAAAATAGCATTTTCCCAATATTATTGGAAATGCACCTGGGTAGCTGGTGCACCCTATATAGGACCCACTGGGACCATATTATACCGAAAGATGCGGAATTAAGTTCTAAATCCACCTGTGAAAGAATCATATGGATAGCTTTATTGGTTCAGGCCCTAGAAGCGAATTACTATTTGGGAGAAATAAGCGCACACATTGATGGCTGCTTTCCTCCGCGACCGCTGGGTCGTTTTCCATAATCAAAGCAGCTTTCTATAGGTATCAAACGCGCGCTTCTAACGCGTTCTTGAACATAATTTTCCGTCCGTTCCTCGCTCCGTAAAACGCTCCGGATATATTTGCGCTCGCACCGCATTAGCGCCGGCTACGGTTCCATAATTCGCGCGCATATTATATCATAAAATAGGTTAATAAAACACCTTTCTAACGGTACCCTATTCGTGCTGATTGAGCAACTCTCTGAGGCCCTATAAAGGAAATGGTTGTTTGTAAATAGAATATTAACCGCTAATTGCGCCGGAACGCGCGTAGGTGCGTTGGATTCTCCTGAATTTACCGGATTTAATGAGCCATTGATTATAGGGATCAGATGCCGGGAAGGCACTGAACTGGACATGGGGATGGCCAGGATATTGCTTTGCTGGCTGGAAGATGCTATTTTTAGCGCTGCCGAGCGCGGCCTCACCCAATCCGGGCATGGATTGGTGGCACTCTCCCCCTCCCCCTCATATTGGAAATTCATTTCCTCCCTCAATTCCTATCCAATGGCTTCGTTCTTTTTTTTAATATTCAATATAAATATGGTACTATGCGCCTATAGCACTTATACGCCACTATAATACATGCAGCATTTGTTATTTCGATATCTCTGTATTTTGGACATTGCATTTGGGGTTTTCACTGTATTTATGATGCTTATTGGCACATATAGAGCGGTGGAAAGCTAGAGGTAAGTGCCTAGTACAATTCCTGGTAGTTTAAAAGTTACCTGAATACTGTCCTATAGCTCCACACCCATAAAGAGAGACATTACTGGATATCCTCTTTGATAAATCCATATCTCAGCCAATACTGTAGCTATAACCAAGTTCAAGCATCCATTAGAGTATTAGACATGTCTTCTTTTGTTCTGCCACTCAACAATTCTCTTTCCAATGCATTTCATTGGCCATATGACAAGAATGGTTAAATATAGCAGAAATAGAGGTATTTGGCCTATAGCAATTCACATAAGCACTCTAAAATTCTGTAGAGCTAGGATATTATAGCTCTCATCCATACCTACAATTCAAGATAGGCCGGAAAGAATTAGAGTGACTGAGTGGAAAGATATGGTGGAAACATTCAAAAGAACATGAGTTAAACAGAGGTCTATCATAGTTATATAGATACTCTTGATCTAGTCCGATGTTTTGACTAGTACTTCCACACTATCTTTCCACTCACTTACTCCATTTTCTTGGGGCCTATCTGTAATTGAAGGTATTGATGAGAGCTATAATATCCTAGCTTTACAGAATTTTAGAGTGCTTCTGTGAATTTCTATAGGCAGAATACCTCTATTTCTGCTATATTTAACCATTCTGGTAATATGGCTAATAAAATGCAATAAGAACACAATTGTTGAGTAACAGAACTAAAGAAGACATGTTTTTTATTCTAATGGATCCTTAAACTTGGATATAGCTATAGTATTGGTTGAGATATGGATTTATCAAGGAGGATGTGCAGAAACCCCCTCTTTATGAGTGTAGAGCTATAGGGCAGTATCCAGCCAACTTTTCAACTACCAGGAATGGTAGTGGGTATTTACCTCTAGCTTTTCACAGCTTTATATGTTCCAATAACCATCATAAATACAGTGAAAACCCCAAATGCAGTGTCCCAAATATAGAAATATCGAAATAACAAATGATACATGCATTATAGTAATACATAAGTGGTATAGACATATAGTACCCTATTTATATTAAATATTCAAAAAGAGAACGAAGCAATTGGATAGGAATTGAGGGAGTAACAGAATTTCCAATATGAGGGGGAGGGGGAGAGTGCCACCATTTCATGCCCGGATTGGGTGAGGCTGTGCTCGGCTATGCTAAAAATAGCATCTGCCAGCCAGCAAAGCAATATCCTGGCCATCCCCCATGCCCAGTTCAGTGCCTTCCCAGCCTCTGATTGCTATAATCAGCGTGTCATTAAATCCAGTAAAATCAGGAGAATCCAACCCACCTAAGCGCATTGTGGTGCGATTTGCGGTTAATATTCTATATTAAAACAACCATTTCCTTTATAGGGCCTCCTAGGAATGTCCAATCAAGACGAGTAGGGTACCATTGGAAAGGTCTGCTATCAACCTATTTTATGGTATAATATGCGTGCCAATCGTGAACGCGTAGCCGGCGCTAATGCGGTGCGAGCGTAAATATATCCGGAGCGTTTTACGGAGCGAGAAACGGACGTAAAATTATGATCAAGGACGCGTTCGAAGCGCGCTTTCAATACCTACAGACCAAAATTGTAATCATAGAAAACGACCGGGCGGTTGTTGGGGAAAACAGCCATCAATGTGTGCGCTTATTTATTCCAATTAGTAATTCGCTTCTAGGGCCTGAACCAATAAAGCTATCCATATGATTCTTTCACAGGTGGATTTAGAATTTAATTCCGCATCTTTCGGTATAATATGGTCCCAGTGGGTCCCATATAGGGTGCACCAGCTACCCAGGTGCATTTCCAATAATATTGGGAAAATGCTATTTTAGGTATTTCCCACCCCTAGGAGGGTCCCTGCCCCATTTGCAGTCATGTGTGGTCATGTGGTTAGGTACCAGGTCATGTGTTTGGTCCTTGATGGCATATTTGATGGGCCAATGAGCAGAATGTACCAAAATGGGACAATCATCCTAATGTGGCCAGTTGATGGTGGGAAATGATGGGAAAAACAGCTTACAAATTTGTCATTCTGCTTTTGGAAAAATTTTGATGGTTTCCTTTTTGGGATGACCCTGACAACAGTGACGAGCACTGCTCGACACTGTTGAGCACAGTGAGCAGCAGTGGCAGCAGCAGTGAGCAGTAGCACTGCCACTGGTGACGAGCAGAGAGCACCAGGAAAGGGCAGAAAATATTCAATCCCAGCTAGGTGGGGTGGCTGCGCACCTGAGTTACCATCCTGGATGCACTTTCTTTCCTGGGCAACTTCCACTATTTCATGTAGAATATTAACGGACAAGGCTGCACCCCCGGCCTCTTGCTGGTGCTGCAGCTGCTGCAGCTTCTGCTGCTCGCGGTGGCACCGCCGTCCGTGAATCCATCTGGTGAGATGGAACGCTCGGAGCTCGAGCTCGGATGGGCGTGCCGTGGCAGACGCCCACACCGGACGCCCGCCACTCCGCCGCCACCGCCACGTCGTCCTGCGATGCGCGTATACCACGTCGACGGCCACCCACCGCCCGCAACATCGCCCCGCGACGCCTGGACGCCACGAACCGCTGCCATCGCCCAATGCAGTTACCGCTCTCCTCTCTCCAAGGACGGATGTGGGCCGGCATTCGATGATGTAGCGCCGTCGCCGCACATACCGCCACCCCGCGCCCTCACGTATCATATCATACGTGCTGCATTCCACCACCCTGTCCATGCCCACCCCCAACCGTCTGCGTTTACAATGAGGCTGCAGTGTTTGCAACCTCTGCGGTGCGCAGACGCTTAATCCGGGTCTTTGGCTGGCCAAAAACATCCATAAAAATACATTTAAATCGCTGAATACATAAAAATACATTGGAGGCGCTAACTGAATACAAATACATGGTGCTAGGTTGCGTATGGCTCTAATTGGGGGGTGGTGATGGCGTGCATAGGTCGATGAAGCCTAGAAATTTCCGTCCATTATTCCTGGGCCTGGACGGTCCTTCAACGAATTCTATATCGGAGTCATAGCCACCGTCGGATTCCATCCTCTCCGAGCTAGTGGAACCTGTGGCTGAGCAAGCAGGGCCGTCCGATGCAAAAGGAGAAAGAATCTAACAGATATGTTAGCTCTTCAAATCTGCGGCTGTGAAATAATTATGACATACAGAAGGATACGTTGGCGGCATGGCTGGCCGCTTTCCCTTGAAGTGCTCAAGCAGATCCGGCACTGCGCTCTGGAGAATGGATCCCGGAACCCAAACCGGAATCTTTGGAGCATTGTTCGCATTCAGGATAAGCGATCTAGCGGCAACGTCAAGCCCAGTAATTGTTCCACGAAGAATATTGTGGGTGAATACTTGGGCGGTGTATCCGATAACGTCAGGCTGTGTAGAGCAAGACCCAGGGCCGAGCCTTGCTAGGACGATTTCGAGGGGGTGTATGTTCATTACGCTCCTCGAATCATTTACGCCGTTTGCGTAGTGTTCTAAAGCCTCGTAACGAATATCAGAGCACTGGACAAGCAGATTAGAATTCTGAGTTCATGCCTTAGATGGATAATTCTACTCACCTGCACCAGTAAAGACCGAATAGCGACACCAGGCCATAATGTCCCCTTGCAGGAAGCCACCATATCCCCGGATGAACCCCATGAGAAATATTTCTCGCACAGGGTTCCAATAGCAGGGAGATCAGGTTGACGGAGACGCCACAAAGACTGATCTGGGGTCTGGCTGCCCATTGACCAGGACGTAACTGGATGTGCATATAAAAGAAGTATATCAACGGGTGGGAATTCATCTGTAACATTTGAAGCAAGCGATGGATACTTGCGGCCCAGTACATTATTCGGATCTTGCGCTAGTAAAATTCGGAATGCCTCACGCCATTCACAAAGAAAGGTGCAGAGGTCTTCTCGTGACAGTGAAGAGGTTGCGGCATTGAATAACGAATGCGCGAGTTCTGTGCGGGCAAGTCGACTTGCCGTCTTCCACCCACAGCCAATAAGTCCAGTCTATTCAAAATTTCAAATATAGGCAGTGATGTTTATGACACAAATTGAAATGTACATTGTCATAATCACCCCCGCATAGAATTGCCATCAAGAAAAGCCCAGCATGATCCAACAATACATCAGGGTGGTTTTGGATAGACTTGGCGTCAAAGACGGTGACTTGATCGCCGTCATCTTTGGTGTTTTTCCTACTTGCGATCAGAGAATGGATGGATACTGCTGACATCAAGATGCTTACAATCTAATAACGCAGCAGGCACCAAGAGCCATGGTGTCGCTATCCTCAGAAACTATCATATCGATTTTTTCTTTTCTGTTTAACTCTACAAGATCAGCCTCCGCCTCTCCTGGGGCCTACAATATATACATTTGAGAACAAGAATAATGGCTTCAATAAAGGACGCACCATGTACCAATAGAATCCAAAAGCTTCAATGAATTTTTGGAAAGGGAGAGTAAGCCAATGAGAGCGCACAGTCCTGACGGCAGTGCCTCGTTTCTTTGATGGTCGGTTGGGGCCGTCGAATACAAAAATAGGGATGACGGGCAGGGTCAAGAGGCGACAAAGCCGGTAGAACAGATTACGGACAGCTGGGTTTTCGCCGTTTCGGGTGCCTCTCCCTTTTCGATTCTTGACTGCAAGCTGGGCTTGGTTCATCCAGACACTAGTAAATAAATTGAACTCGTGTAGCTAATAATAACTGCAAAACATGATGAAAGAGCTGACCTTGCATCTACGCCGATAAGCAGACAACGCTCGGGGCGACGTTTCTGCTGAAATCCCTCCGAAACGGCAATTTGTGTCAGCGTCCGTGTATGGGATGCTGGAGATAAGGCCTGTAGATACATAGTTTAGCTTATAGTTTTGATATTAAGGTTGAACTCACCAGCCACAAGTCATGAATGCCCATAATGAATATACGAGAAATATTTGGGATGGGAGACGAGCGTGAAGAAGGCCTTGAAACATTGTTTCAGAGGACGAAGAGCTTTCAAAATCTATCATGTGACTAGGACGCGAGACGCGTCCTGCGCCAGCTGTGCCGCGGTAGCGCGTCTCGCAATGTACCTGTGCAAAAGACATTCCCTCTATGAAAACGTCTATCACTTGGCACCAAAACGTCCTTCGCTCCCTACAAATTTAGCGCAGAATGCTTGTGAACGTCTTTTTTTTGGTTGACGGCGGCTTCGCACTTTGATGTTTGAGCATGGAGAATGACGTTTAGGTTAATTAGCCATCAGAAAAGGACGTTTCTTTTGAGTGACACTGTGAGTACTTACTTCGCTTCGCTTGTCCCAGTCCCATCTGATTTGATTTCAATGACCCTGAATTCCATGATAACGAGAAATATATGTATGTTGACTAGGACTTGTTACTTAATTCTTATCTTATTTACTGAACTCACCGTGCTCCCCACCGAAACTGCTCCTCCTCCCATCTACACTATTTTCAAATGCTACCAGACTCATCTTCCACCTCCCATCCTTCCTTATCTATCATCCCGGTGATGGTTGTCCTTGCTTCCATTGGACACCTTTCTGTCGTCAAAACTGCTCGGATATTTGGATTTGGGTACCTACGCAGCAATATCACCTCAGCATCATTCTTTTTATCCATCCTCTGGTACCGAGGTGTTTTTTCTTGGTACGTCCTGCCATCCTCCTGCCATCCTCCACTCCTTGTCCCTCGTTCCTATTCCAGAATCCACCTTGTCTTTCTGCCCATTCCTTATTTGAAATCGTATGCGAGCTTCTTGCGTGCAATAGTGCGCCGCGGCGTCGATTCTGACGTGCATTTGCGTGTTTGCCAGGGCTTCTTCAGGAGGGCGCGCTGACGGCGCGCTTGAGGCATTTGGGGTGGGGGGGGGGGCATCTCCTCGATCACCGAGCGCAATGTTGAGCTCGGTGAGATCAGACGTGCCGGGCGTTTGGCGGTCGGCCGCTCGCCTTGGCTGGCAGCTTGGCATCAGTCACTTGTGACCGTGCTGAGTCAGCAAGGGCCTGAACGTCGTTTTCGAAGGCCGGAGCTATACTTCATTAATTCGTTTCTCTATGGCCTCTATCCCTACATCACTCAAAAAACGCTGCCTGGCACAACTCGCACCGGCACAGTCGCCAACACGACGTGACAACGAAGAGGACACACCGCTCGTTTCAAATGCTGGCTGCTCAGAGGACGAATTCCGCAGCTGAGCGCTAGGAGCGTTGATGCTACCATTTGTAGGTGACGGACACCCATCCGCGCTGGAGTTATGGGCAATCGGTGGCCCGATGCAGGTATCCCACCTGGAGATGTCATACTCTTTACCCCGAAAATACTAACCAACGCACCCCTCCCCCAGGATTATTAGGATGCTGAGCAACTGGACTGGGTCGCTCACCGGCGCTGGCATCGATGAGTCCACACACACACCAACGCCACCACGACCCTCGGCGGGTTCTTCGTGCCTTGCGAAGCTCGCGCTGCGGCGCGGGTGATGGTCTGGATGCGGAGGAGTTGGTGCTGGCTGTGAGCGCACTAGGGATCTCGAAGGTACCTGACGCTGAGTGGAGTTGGCCCGGTAGATGTGTTGGGGAATGTGAGTTTGCCGTTAAGGCTCGAGCTTCCTGGAGTTGGGCAAGGTCTAGGATCGTTGGGTTCGGATGGAGCATCACGATATACTCCGACACAATCACCGGCGACCAAGCTCGAATGTCTACCACAACCACCACAGCCTGCCCATCTTCTTTTTCAATCCTCACGGCCTCGGCAGGAAACGACGCCTACAGCCCCAAACCAGGCCCACCAACCTTGTCCCTCTGCTCCTCTACGATGAATGCACCGCCTCTACGATCTGACACCTACTCCCTGGATCCTTTGAGTTGCCTGCAGCGTTCCCATTTAATTTCCGCAGCTGTTGTCCGATACCAACGCGGATCGCCACGACTGGTGTAGTAGGCCTATCTTCTCCGTATCCACCGACACGGTCGTCCTGGGCTCACGCTGCCGCGTCTTCGTTTGCACCACTTTGGCCACTTGAATGTCCCTCTTTTTGTCGGTATATATCTGTACTGCGGCACGTTTTTCTCACAAGTCATCCGTCTAATCTCACCGGAGCTTTCCCCGCTGATAGCCCTCATCCTACCGTTTTAAGACTATCACTAGCACCACTCACCTCTCTCTAACATCGCTTCGATCTTGCTTTGACACAAGACACATTTGGACGACGGCGGGGGATAGTTCTCCACGCGTATACGCCCATTAATTTACAGTGTCGACGCCCGTGCGAACGTCTCCGCCGGGCTGGTGAGACATCCCTGAGGTGCTCTCTCCCCGGCCCAGGTTCTCGCAAGGGAGACAGCGTCATTTCGAAGTCGGCGTGGCCGTTCGCCTGATATGTCTACCACCGCGCTGCTGTTCTGGGCTATGGAACGCGCTGTCGCCATCGCTCGTCCAAGAGCACGCGACGCCCTTGTTCTGGAAAATATGTCAGATAGTGCCGCCTGAGACTCGCTAGATAATGCCCGCCGCAGGTTCTCGCATGGGAGACCGCGTCATTTCGAATTCGGCGTGGCCGTTCGCTCGATACATCTACCAACGCGCTGCTGTTTTGGGCTATGGAACACGCTGTCGCCATTGCTCGTCCAGGAGCACGCGACGTCGTTGTGCTGAAAGATGCGTCAGATATTTAATATTATGTTTTTTAATCACCTGCGACACTCGTGTGTCTCGAGTTTCAATCCAGCCAATGACTCCCTCGCCGCTGAACGAGCTGCAAAAAACGCTCTTTTGAGTTTTGACGATATACATAAAGACTCGGACACCGGAAAGTGGCCGCCGTTTTCAGCGATATAACTCAGGCGTAGCGAGCTGGCACACTATCGTTGCATCACAAATTCTTCGTGGGCATGACATTGATAACATGTGTACTACCTAGTCGCTAAGACGCTGCCTTCTTCACTCTCAAACGCGTGCTCCTCCAAAGTCCGGCTGGCGTACTTTGTTCCTCCCGTTTCCGCTTTGGCTTAAGTGGAAGTTCGGCGACTGAAAATGCCTCTGAATTTGAAGGGAATACCGAGGATGGATTTCGAGCCTCATCCAGGTCATTAGGATGGTCGCCTACTTCACCAGTGCGTGATAGAGCGTGCTGTACTGATGATGAAATAAATGCCGCGGCGTCTGCCTGAGGGTCATTCTGCCAGTCCAAGTCGACGACAGAAAAGTATAGGCAGAATTCGCAAATAATGCACACTTTTCTGTCTGGGGGGTGGACGTGATTTAGGTATGGTATGCCACACCTCTGGTGGGACCACGGTCCCAATATAATTGATGAACAGTGGAATTTTACATTTTGACGATATTTCGTACCTTAATGTAGTTCAAGCTAGCTCGAGCAATCCATTCTGATCCTCCCTTTGGTGTTATATCACATCCATCATATTGAAGCGCGCGTTCGCGCAGCAGCGTGGCAAGATCCAAGTCTTGAGGTGTTTTGCGGAGCATATCCGGGAACCAAAGTAATTTTGGATCGCATAGCCCTATACATAAAGAACCGTCTTCGAGGTAAAGCACTTCATGATCAAGGAAGTAATTCTTTTTGAAATGGATTTGCCTATCATCTTCTCCAGGCCTATTAAGTGAGATGGGTGACTAGTGTCTGCAGCGTTATATATCGATCGAACTTACTTGGGGAGAATAATTCCGATTATTTTATTCGCCAGTGCCAAATAGCTTCTATCACATACGTAGTATTTTCCAGCGCGGCATTCGTCCTGAAATAAGGCGGAAAAGGCATTATTGGCAAATGGTGGGTTGTTGGCTAGCTTTAAAAGTGTAGAGTCGAGTCTGAAAATATTGTTGCACTCAGTTATGGATTTAATGGAACCATAAAGTAAGAGGCGGACGATGTCTGCCTTTCCCCCGGACATTGAATGGGCCAATATGGTAGGGAAGTAAGTCTGGAGTGCTGCAGGGTACTTCGAAAGGCAGTCCAAGAAAAAGGTATCAAATTCGGTTCTCATTCTGAGGGAAATATCATCTCGATCCCCAGCCTAAATTGGTTAGACGTCAGAGGTAATCCGCCCGTAAGTGATGTTTTGCACTGTATTAGAGAATAAAAATGACTGACCTGTTGATCGACACATTCAAAAAAAGCGTTCCAAGGCGAGGACAACAAATCCCATGAGGCATAATGTTTTCTCAAAAGCTCCTTTAGATCGAAACGGGCGAGATTTTCTGCCAGTATGCCAGCAGGTGATTTCGAGCAATGATGTACGAAATTGTGTAAACAATCGAACAATGCAAGTTCAGAGGGAAATTGATAATTGGAAATGACCTCCCACCAACGCCAAGTCAAGTCAATATGCGCCTGACTGACATCAATAAAAAATTCATGACATCTCGATCGGTCCATTAAAAAGTCGTGGAAAGAGGCATGATGAAGTTGTAGCTCAGCTCCGAGTACGTAATCCTTGCCAGGTGGTGGAACAAATACCAGGGCGTGCATGTCCACCAGAACTCTCCGGACGTTGAGACCCAGAAGCGCCTCAATTGTCTCTATGGTTGAACCGAGGATAACATTGGCATCCCTCAGCCTCAGCACATGCATCGTCAAGATCTGTAGGACTTTGGCAGGCTCTGCCACAGAGGAGAGAATACGGTAATAGAGCGCATCAAGCAGTGTAAATGGTGTTTCATTCCCAGGAGTCGACAAGCCAAATATAATTTTTAGTCGTTCAGCTGGATGATGTCGAATAGAGTCAATGAATTTTACCACTGTAGCTGCGAAAATGAACTGCCCGGAGGCCGTTGATACCAGACGATGAACATCGTCTTTCGACGGCCATGGGGAAGGGAGATGGATGTCCTCCCGGAGGTGTTTGTCATAGATTCGTCGGAACATGGAAGTAAAATAGAGTTCAATATCGGTGTCCGGGTTATAGCGGTTGTTGAGTTCTAATGGTCGCATGAGAGAGTGAAGGAGGGTACCCTTGAATGCCTCACGGAGCTCATGTTCTGGGCGGCTGGCGATGAGGAATATGAGTGGGATGTGTTGAAGTGCATGGATAGCCGTTCCTATAACGTTCAGAAGGTCGGTCTGCGCTCGGGCGTTGGGACCACTTTCATCGAGGCCATCCAGGACGATAAAAATCGGCCCAGCCAAAGCAGCCAGTATGGAGTTGAGCGGTTCGATGACGAGCACTTGCATCTGTGTGGCCAGCGTGCGGTCAAAAATAGTCTGATCCCGCTCAATCGCAGTGAAGAGATGATTTTCGATCTGAGGAAGAAACTGCGATATTTGATACGCGATAGTCGTAATGACTCGTGTCGTGTCATCGCGCCCTGGAGCTGTACGACCGAAGAAAAAAGACGCGGCAAGGAGGCCTCGCTTCATGCACTCCTCCGCGATGCTTTGTGCGATGGCAGTCTTGCCAGAGCCAGCTGGGCCGTACATCCAGAGAATCAGCTTGCGCATCGCTGCAGGCGCTTGGATCCATTCCATTATTTCGTCCCGGAGAGCAACACGGGTGTCGGGATGGCACTTGGAGGGTCACCCCGGTCAGCGGCATCGTGGAAAGCACTTTTGGAAATGTTGTCGAGAAGCAGTCTTAAGCCTATCCCAAGATTAGATATGCACGAGTCAGATCCCAGTCTCGCTGAAGGTGAAGATCGTCACCTTGACGTTCCGACCGTTCTACTGAGTGGCCAATGGACACTGAGTTTCCACCGACATGCGAGATTGTTAGATTGTTGATACTAATTTGTGATGAGTTACAAAGGTACTGAGTCGTCATTTCCTGAGGTAGTGGAATGGAAATCAAAATGAGAGGAATAATCGAGGGTTGAAAGACAGAGCCTTGTTAAATTAGGCCACGTTGAGTTTATAACCCTGATACCTATTGTGTGTACACTCCGCAGCATCCCGTTGTGCTGTGCATATTTGGGACGAACTCATTACATCCACGAGTCTTTCCCGTGTAGCGTTATAATAACGTGCTATGTCTCGTTTGACATGTCGTTTTAAGCGCGACGTTGACGCCGTGCCTTAAAGAATGTCATTTAGAGCCAGGGCAAAAACAGAAAGACACGAGATGCTTAGGAGGGCGCACACATAAGCATGCGCCTGATTTAAATATGATTTTGGTTATCGCTTGTACAGCATCACGCCACAGAGCATACCAATACACAGCGTGCACTAGTGAAACAAATTTACTTGGGTCCCTACAGATTATGCGTCATTCCTGAAACACCAACAGCACACAACGTTTCCCCGTAGCGTCTTCACACCGCAGGCGGCAGATGCAACAATACATGCTGCGATCATTGCACATGCAGACGGTACAGTGGGAAAACAAGCTTTGCCACATCGAAGTGTAATGAGGAAGGCGCCAGTACATGAATTCCGAACCCATATTGTTGCAGTGCACGTCGAGATAAACACAAGCATCGCTCTCTGAATGCGGGGTGCCGGTGATGGATGGGGATCTTAGAATTTTAATGGCTTTGGGGTGTACCCTCGTATCACCCACGTGGCCACGTCATCGCAATGGCATCCAGATAGCATCGTTTCATATTACGTCGTAGAAAACCAGCACGGTGTAAGCAGAAGACATTGGATATGTACACGTCTGCCCACATATACGCGATAGAAAATAGCGAGGAAAACGTCGGTTGGGGAGGCGAAAATCATTTCAGATGCTAGAATATCCTGCATCAGCGAAGAGGTAAAACACGGAGTCGGATTCAGTCCATACACGCACCAAGTGGCAAGGAATTGGGTATCGGATCTGTTGATCATTTCCAGAGTACATTTGTGGACCGTCGAGCGCTATGAAGCGTCCATGTGATGGACATCTTTCGAATAACATGGACGAGCTGTATACCGCCATTTCCGTTGTTCCATCCGCAACACAGGTATTGAGTGCTCGGTCGCCCATGTATCTATACTAGATCTTTGGGAGTCTAGATCGCTCCTTGCTACTTTCTTCAACTTCAAAAATACCGCCTATCGCCGAACCTCGCTTAAGATGGAAGGGAAAATCGGGACCGCGAAGCCCTCCTTGCGAACTCAGAAAAGCGCACATCTGTAGGCGAAAAGCAGCGCCTTGATGACTAGAAAGTCTATGAGGGTTTGTTACGCTTGAGTATACGCAAGTACGGGAACTATGAGGATGTGGCGTACCTTTCGGATTGTATATTATTTTTATATTCATGTTCCATAACGCCCAAGCCCCCGCCACGTCGAGCGTCTGCGTGCCGCAGATACTGTATTATATACGGCATCCCTTGTACACGCAGGCGGTAGAGTGGAAGAATACAGAGTTGGGCCGACGTGCGGGGAGTTTGGAGGATAAAGAAAGGAGATTATTGAAGCAGTGATATGAAAGATACTGGTCGCGGTCATGACGATCAGGTAGATGCGGAGACGGTTTGGGCGTCCAAAAGAGTGCGGAGAGGTGATAGAAGAACCAGGATCGCAAGTTCCCTCGGTTGATGGCAAACGTTCATGGGCACAATCTAAAATAGAGCAAATTTATTAGCATGAGTATTCTATTTTGCCTACAAGAACGGTGATGACGGTGCGATACGCCCCCTGGTATTAATGTTAAATGAACAGAGTGGCACATATTTTTTGTTCTTTCCGGATCTCATTGTACGCAGGGTGGAACAGAAGCGATTTTCAGCACGATTCAGCGATGGAGGGTGTTGGGCATGTTGGATGGCTCTAGTTGGGAGAGTGAAGGATTCGGAGTAGTTGACATCATAGAAAAAGTCGTATACATACAAGGTAACAAATTTCAATGTATGGCGCACAAGTAGTAAAATTCCCACCGGGCATGGTGATGAATCAGTCGTATATAATGTAGCCAGAATTGTGCACATTTTAAGCTATGATATCGATAAAAACCTAGATATAATATTGTGAGCTATATAATCAGCACGCATCATACAAGGTCATACAATGCATGTACAAATTAAGGACACATTATATATGACTGAATGATTATATGGCCTACCGAAATTGTGCAGCATTGTCTGGCATTCGGGATATGTATTGATGACAACCTTACCTCTGAACTTTTTTTAGGTCACAATCTTGGGGTGTATTCCATGGCATTGTATAGCGCCATATGAGTTATATGGTTATTAGCTTGATTTTATTGTACTCAGAAAGGCAAAGGGGATATAATAAAATCAACTTTGTATTGTGCATATGTATTCTAGTTACAAATTACTCTACAATACCTCATTGCTGACATCCTCACCACCGTTGTCCTCCTCGCCTTCATCATCATGCCGTCAGTCATGGTGTCGTCATCACCGTGCGTCGATGCCGTCCTTGCTGCCATCATGGACGGTGCCGTCACTGTCCATACCGCCGTCGTCCAAGCTGCCGCGTCATGGTCCTTGCCATCATGGACCATGTCGTCATTGACCATGTCACCGCTGCCGCTCCAGAATAATCAATGCATGTGGAAAGGGGCCATGAGAGGGCGGGCTTGTCGGCACCCAATGAGTCAATGAGGGCATCAAGGAGAGTGGTAATGGGTGGGCATAGGCGTTCGGGGATGGTCAACCGTAAGCGGCGAAATAATGTTCGCGCCTGCCGTGCAAATGCTAGCCCTGTCATCAGGTTCTGCACACCATTGCAATAAGCTCGGATGTACCGTATACGTGGCCGCGCCTCGTTTCGAGCCCACTGTCTTCCGCCTCGTCATCCCTGTCCATTCCATCCAATGTTTGGCTGCCTTGCTCCATCCCTAGAGTCGGAATCAATGGAGTAGAGTTGTCGAAGCGAGGGCGAAAGGCGAGCGTGGCAGCAGCGGGGCTCCGTTGTTGTTGTCGTCCTCGATGTCCTCGTCGGCTGCTTTTACCTTGCGAAGCCATGCGTGGTCCGTTGTATGTGGCCCGCCCGTACGTGGTCGGACTTGACGGCGACACGGTGGGACTCAGCAACCGTTACAGGCGAGCTGACATTGGGCGGCAGAGGGGTCAGAGGGCAATGATGGACAGGCGGGTGCAACTCATCTGCTCTGGCCCGCCGTCGTTGGGCCGGCGCCGTTGTTCGCGTCAAGGCATTGAGGGAGGCACCGACGGTACCGCGCTGTCCGTAAAAGCTGTTGAACGGGCGAAAACAATTAGGATGGGGTGGCAGGGATGTTACTATGGCACACCTTGTGTCGCGTCATCTGTTATCGTGCGCCGGCACCTAATCGTCTTCATGCGCCGTGCCCGTCATCGAGGAGGTAGCTGGGGCCCCGCTGGTTCGCGCGCATCCGTAATAGCGCACGGAAAGGAGGGAGCGCTGCCGCGCCCTCCCGAAAGGCTGTGAGACCGAGGTTAAAGGTGAGATGGGAGGGGTTGGCCAGAATCCGGGGTGCACCTGGCAAATCTCTCGCTACCCTTCTGCTGCACCGTCGCTCGTAGTTTGTTTGGCGCATTGTTCGTCCGTCCTATGCTATGGTGTCCACTGTCGCCCGAGGCCAGCGGCGTCGATGAGGGCGGGTGCGAGGTGGCGGGGAGAGGTGCAACTAGAGAAATGGTTGTTGTGGACCTGCTATTCGCATTCAGCGAGCTCGTGGTTTTGCTGTGGGGGCTCCTACAGGGTCAGCGCGCGTTGTGATGGGTGGCCGGCCACACACCTTGTATCTCCCTCTCGTCGGGTCTTCCCTTGGTTGAAGGTTCCTCCAACCAGCACCCACCAGTGTTGAGGTGGGACTTGTGTGTAAGTGAGCGGGGAGGGCGGACGCAAGCGAGGTGGGACAGGGGCGGTGGAAGTTGAACACGACGTGTTGGTTCAAGTTCATTCAACCCAAGTTCAACCAACATCAAAGAGTTCAAACTCCGCTTCGGCGAAGGCCGCACGCAGCCCGTTCATCAACAACGACGCTCTGACCTATTCCCATTGCAAGATCTATCTAAGTATGTAGTAAAGTGATTGTATATTATATGAGATGCATAAATATACAGTCAATAATTTTTTTTAGATGTCAGCAGTAATTGCGCATGAATTGCGGGGCTGGTTAAGCCCAACACGGTTAATATCTGTGGGGGTATTTACATGACGCACCCGATTGGCTGGATATTTAAATCTCCGCTTGAAAGTACTTAGAAGTTGAACTTGTGATTCACGAAGTCAACCAATGTTGATAGAATCAAGATACAATTACTTTATCCATTGCATTGAATCTTGGAGTATAATCTGAGCATAATACATGGATTCATGCTAGGTTCTCAAATTGATGACATGACCTACTAACAATTTGATGTTGATTTGATGCCTTGTTTGTGCCTCGTTGACGGTCATTGCCCTTGTCATGCTTACCAGAATTCTTCTATTCTATACATGTGTTCACATTTATTTTGTATCCATATGATGGTCCTAAGATAATTGCCATCCATTATATTGAATTTTGTAGAGCAATACAATGACTCATGCCATATTTTTGGATTGATTACATTACCATACCATTGCCATACCAGTATTTTGACGCCTTACAATGCTTACCAGAATTTCACGACCATATATGTCAATTACATTTATCTCGTACCCATACCATGTTCTCACAAATCTTCTATACCAATGCAAAGCAGGTAAATTTCTGCTGTCTATTATATTGAATTTTGTTGCCCAATATATAGACCCATACCATGATTTTGAATCAATTACATGGCCACACCAGTATTTCTACACCTTACAATGTCTACCAGAATTTCATTACCATATATGATAATCACATTTATTTTGTACCTATACCATGTTCTTGCAATCCTGCTGTACCAATGCAAACCAGGTAAATTTATTGTGATGGTATATTTGGCTCACAATGGTATACATTGTTCTTGCTGTTTTGTTGATGACTTGGTTACGCGTTACGAGCAAGCCGGTGCAGGCAGGAGGTGAGATGAATCCGAACTCCGCTTAAACTTAGGCAACAGAGCGCGGTACCGACACCATCATGACGCCCATCGTTGTTCCTCCAATCTTGTGTGTAAATTAACGCCCTTTTTACCCAACCTCCCCTCTAGCGACACATGGACACCAAAGCGCATCGCTTTCACCTCAACACATACGCATATCGGGCGACAGATGCGCACACATCGCCATAGGAGCGTGGACCGGGCCCGGCCTCTTTGATTCCGGGATTTTCAGTAAGCAGCATGCAGAAGTCTAGGAAGGAGGGGGAACTTCAACAGGTGCGTCACTTGCGCGCCCTATAAGCTGGTGCCGTCGCTAACACACTGCCACAGGTGTCCATCAAGGACGTGAAAAACAGCCACGGCGAAAGGCGGAGCAGCGCAGCTCACAAAGCACTCCAATTGCGCGGTATGCGGCACCCCATCTCTCCTCACATGCAGCATCTCCCCTGACTTGTTTCTCGTAGAACTCGACATCGACATCGTCGGCGATGTCAGCAAAACGCTCACCCACCGCTGACGCGCGCGGCGCGGCGCGGTATGCCTCTTCTCCGCGCAGGACGTGGCATCCGCATCCCCTGCGCGCGCAGTGCAACACCGCGCAGCGGCCACCAGCACCCTCATGCACTCCACCAGCACCAAGAGCCTCACACCCCACGCGCCCAGGACTCAGCCATACCACGCGATCCGGCCAGCGCCTGCAAGGCGTTGCATCCGCGCCGCACGTGGCATGCTGCCTCCCACCCTCCGGGGCCAGCACCCATCTGGGTAATCCACTGGCAAGCATACTCCATCCCACTTTCTCCGAGTTGTCCATGGCTGCCATCCCGCGCTGGTGGAGATCAAGCGTGGGTCACTTATCGTAAACTCGTCATCAATAGATTGGCACAACAGATAGGCCAGTCGCGTATATCTCCCATTCGCGTTTCGACTTCAAGTATAATTACTGGGACAACATCAGTTTCCCTGATTTTCTACACCTGCCGTCTTCTAGTCGGAATAGAGCTGTGCCTTGCTGGTTGTTCTGCGTTGTTTCTACGCAAAGTTTGATGTGCACGAACCCTGCGCACAGTTGGCCAATTGCCCGCGAGCCCCCCGCCAAAATGGGTGAATAGTTTTGTGAATCGCGTTCTTGAAAGTGTGAATTCGCCGGGCTGAAAGTGTGAATTGGTGTGAGCCAGAGCGCCCGCTGGCGACCTCTACAGAGTCTACACGTGGGAACGCGTCGATTTGGCCCAGCACACATGAATTCAAACGTTCACGGTTCAATATATCATGGGTCTTAAATTACATACCTTGTTAAACGTTTCCCAAATCAGCTTTGCACACCTTTGTGCCCGGAGCACCTGTTCAGAATATCAAATACTTCTAACGTGCTGTAATTATGGTATGCGATATATGTATGGCGTTCTATTTGCCTGCTATCAATCTAACCATACCGAGGTCGTTGGAGGTGAGAGACTCGCATTGCACAGTTTATCAGTTATGGCCCATAACAACGGTATAGAACGTTTATTACGACCCCTTTGTATGTGTATTCGGGTGATCGACTACGAATATTGAAGGCAATTTACAAACGATGGCCTGTCAAGAAATTAGGTTATGGTATGGTGTTGAGGGTGCGGTACTGCGAAATCGAGCGTTCGAATGGACTATTGGTTGTATAAACGGCAACCAATGGTCAGAATTGACGACATTGGCAGGAATACTGGGAGGAGACTCACGCGCACCTTGCTCGAGTCGTATCTATGTTTCAAAGTCAGTTAAGCGCCCATAAGACAAAGTTGGGCATGTGAGTGGATTGCTGTTCGCGTACTAGTGTATCATATTGTAATCACTGTCTATCGACGTCTATCTTGGACACTCCGGACTCATCCGTACAAATTCCACGAAGAACACGGAAAGCGCCTCTAAGCGAGCCGCATTGCTGGTCTGTGGGCGTCGCTGTTGAAGAAAACTGTATACATCGCTTATTCTGTTGTTTTAGTCCATATTGTTTATGGAATTCATAATTCCACCCAGTCTAGGACCGAATTTGAGGATCATAGAGGATCTTACAACACCACAGCATGTGTTTCCTCCTAGTGTTACGCTGATGAAGAATATCCATATGACACATAAGTACAATTGGCTACAATTATATATATGTGAGCCCGGGGCGACTATTGACAGAATTGGAGCGCTGATTTATTAGCTATGCTATAGGATGCAGTGGCCCACAATAAGGCTGTGTTGTTCTGATGACTTCCCTTGTAAAGTCAAATATATAGAATATTTCGTGAAGAGTGAATATGCAACAATATCATTCCGACATGCCTCACGACATAAAGATGTGCAACATCTATTGAGTTTGTCATTAAACTTTATTTCGATCAAGCGCCGCAACGCGCATATAAAGCGTACTGACTTCTAACCGTCAAATTACAACTTGCATTCGATCTCTCAGCCAGGCTCAAATGGACAGCGATCGGAAGACAACTGAAAACCCTACAGTAGAGGCTTTTAAGAATGCGCAAGGCTTCACCGTGCATCAAAAATTGCAAGTCCGTGTGGTAGTCGGGAACTCGTACAGTGGACCCAACCCCCTTCCCAATCACAGCCCCATTCCCAAGAGCAGACGCCTTTTGTTAACACTAGTTTTTTTGACGGATCTTCCCGGTTCAACCTCAAGGGTGATGTGGTGTTGACCACGGTACACGGAAATGATGTCGTCGATACTGGCCCACCTTCAAATGTCGAGCAAGCTTCACCCAGTGAGTACATCATATTTTTCGACATTCTTTCAATTGCTACAGCGAGCATGATTTGAATGATAGGCGCATCTCCTCCGGAAACAAGCTGTGATCCGGTGTCTTATATGGATCAGCAAGGTTAGTACTGCGTTGGGTATTCGTCCTCTTTTGTTCCAGGAGCTTATCTTCCCAAATCGCATAGAATCTGTTGTCACAGACCGAGAAAACACTATGCCGGGAGCATTACCGACTACAGACATTGAATACTAAAGACATGGCTTAGTTGCGCCGCTGCGCGACATTTCTTGTCATTTTATTTCTGTTCTGAAAGGAATTTGTTCTCCTCTGGTATGTGGTTCGACCGCTGTTGCAAGGACTCCAACTGATGCTTGCCCTTTATCAGACTATCGACGTGTTAGTATACAATGTGCACAATAGGTAGATGTTCGTTATGGGTAGTACTCTCATGTGTATAATGTGTATCAATTTCGGCTGCTATACGATTCCACGACAGGTCCAACTGTGTTCAGAATACGTAAAATCTGACAGTCCAAAGACAGAATCTAATATTTCATCAGAACTTGTGCAGGCGTTGAATTTATTGATACATACGGCTTGCATAATGCTCGAGTCTTGCACGATACTGAAGCACCCATCTTTTGTCTTTTGTGTGCGATTTAATCCAATAACTATTCGCCACACCTCAGGCCTCAGGCCTCAGGCTGCATGGTTCCTCCCTGTATCCAGAACTGATCTCGTTGCGGAAATGAACGATGTAATGCCCCTCCTGCCTCCATATCCACAATGCACCCTCGCATGCCATTTCCAATGCCCACCGTGCCCCCCTATCCACCGTTTCTCATGCGAGCTGCACAGCCTTGACTCCGTCTCCCGCCTGGACTCCCACCTCCGCCTTCGATTCCCTTGCAATTGCCACACCCAAGCCACACCCTCACAACGGCTCTCCAAGTGCTGGATCGTGCGCGCGCTGGAAATACCAGCCCAGCTAAAGAGCCCATTAGTATGTAGTGTAGGGATAGACGCCATAGAAGAATGAAACTAGACATAATGAATTAGGAATAGATAAGGGGAATGCGCGCGACGCGGATTCTGAATGTGCGCGACGCGTTGTGTCACACACAGGTCACGCGTGCAAGTCGCGCTTCCCGGGCCACGCACGCGTCTTCTTCAACTTCAACCATATCCTCAACGTCAACCTTCGACCCATCACCGGGCCCATGGCTGGACTCAGACGTTTTATGGCACACGGCACAAGCTCACACGAGTTCTGGGCTCTAATGCGCGGCGCTCCAGGGGCCATGGGACGCTTATTCATGGCTTCGACGATGGGCGCAGATCGACGCCGACCAAATTCGCCTCGCACCAGCGGCGACTGACGAATAGGAAACGTCGACGGAGCCAGCAGCGACTGATGGGAAACGGCGAACGCTTCCAAAGCCTGATTGCCACATCGACTGGCACCTTTGACTGGCGTCCGACGATGCTCCGTACATCATCATCACCTATTTTCCCTCCGACCGTCCACCTTTGACTCTTTCGTGCTACCTTTGATCATCTGTCACCGCGACCCCATTGCCATCTGCCTTCGAAGACTCACCATCTGGGATCTGGGACCTTCTCCTGGCGCCGCCAGCAACTGACACATGACGCGACTACGAAGGACGCCTCGCCCAGCTCTCGACGTTCATGTGCCCCCATCCTCCACGCCTCGTCTGCAAGTACCTCCTACCAGTCAAGACATCCTGGGATCGTCGTCACCCATCGCGTCCATCCCCACCCTCATCTTACACCTTCGATGACCCACGGACAACTTCAAGCGACGAATCTGAAATCGTTGCAACTGAATGTTACAGCTTCTATTTTTCAGCCGCCTAAGGAGATTGCGCCCACCTCTACAAACTCGGAACTGACGTGGAGGCGGCGATAAATACGTCGAGCGTTTGTACGCCTTCGCGCTTCATCTAAGAAAGGAAGATCTTATTCCCGCTCGTGCTTCAGGTGGCTGACAACAACGGTGAATACACCTTCCTCGTGGTCCATTCGCCAACATCAGTTCTAGACCCAACTGCTCCATCTTACCCAACGTCCTGGAATCCGCGATATTACACTCTCCGCTAGAGGCTGATCTTCGGTTCAAGCTCAACTAGTCTTTCGAGTGGCGTACTGATTTCACTTTCAATTTCTTCGTGGTGCTTACGTCCGAATGGCTATGATCAAGGTCAACTTCCTTGCGTCCTCTTTTTGTTTCATTTGCATCTCGTTTGGATTCCCGGGTCTTGCGGAGTCCTCGTCCGCACGGACCATGGTCCCTCGTTATCTCCTTAGCAATGACGATCCCCCCTCTGACTCTCTTGCCGCCTGCTCGTACTCAGTTCATCTTTTCGTGCATCGCTCACCTCTGAGGCAACTGTAAGCCTGGTGAGGCTTACGACACGGAGAGTCCTCGGACTTTGCCGAAACCTTATTTCTTGTCATCAACAGAACACGTCGCGCGTAGATTAGATTCCTCATTCATTCGTTCACGTACCCTCATCGTCGTCTTGTATCTCTCATAGTTCTCGAGAATACAACGTGGTCCTGTCAAGCTTTGGTCCGACGTTCCCAGTGAGCCTGAGTAGACGCCAGGCTTCCAGCAACCCACCTCGCATCCACGCCTTTTTTCTGCCCAAGAAATTCTTTCTTGTTCTGCAACTTCTGCATACCGAATCGCGGCAATGGCGCTGGGGGAGCAACGAGGATTCTACTTCCTTTGGTTCGTGTGGGTGGCTACCGCGTGCCGGAAACGAGCGGGTGGTATTGCAGGAAGCGCCGTCGACGGCGGCACTTAGCATCGACTGCCGTATGTATGATGTTGTGTTTTTAATACTTATTTATTGTGATCCAAACGCATCTGGTCGCTCATGTTCAAGGCGATTACATATTACGCATTGCGATCCCAATTAATATTTTCTGTGGTACAATTTATGTTGCCCATGTCGATGTATGCTTGATACCTAACGCCCAGCATGTTTGAAAACAACCTCGCAGTGATATTCAGATTAGTTGCTCGAGAAGAATCCGATGCTTGACAAGCGATAACGCATGGTCGTCCGCAACTTGCCTTCCATGTTCAAACTACCCAAAAAGGAGATCCTTATGTCGGTCGCATCAGACGAGCAAGCGTACTGATCAGGTGGAGACGCAAGCGCACCACGCCCCCACCTCGCTGCTCTCTTCGACACGGCGGAACAATGGCAATCTATGTTTGGAGTTTGGGCCCTGGACATTAGAAATCGATTAAATTATTTATCACCAACAGTCCCCGACTACCAGTCCGTTATGAGGATATGTGGCCCGACGCAAGGGCTCCGCCCACAGATCAAAACCTGCGCACCAAGCGCACGTCAAAAAGCCTAGGGGCGCAGCTGATAGTCGCGTTGCGGATGGGCAAGATCACCGAATATAGGAATAATGAGTGGCCGCTTTTCCAATATGCGCGTAGATGTGACTCGTCTTAGACTGCTTCGCGGAGTGGCACAATGGGAGCAATGATTGTTTCGCCATGAGGATGGGGCACTGGGAGTATATTAAACGCCAGGTCGAACGTAGGGATACATCAAACTCCCCCATAATGTCCTCCCCTACTTCATCTACAGCGAAGGATAACGCGTTCTTGTGGCTTAGGTTTTTCGCCATCTATCGTCCTGAGTCGCAGTGGGAGATCGCGTGTGAGCGTTGGGCCATATACCACAGCGACGAGCCAGACAATTGACACACCTCATACAGCGCAGTTGGTCGAATGGAGAAAAAGTACCCGCCCCAATGATGTACCAGTCGACGTGATTTCAAAAATCCAGCTGTGGAACGCAGCTCGATGGATTGACTACAAGCTTCAAGGTATGTCATTGTCTGTCGAGATTGTGAGCTAGAAAATGACGTGCACCTGCTATAGCCCATGTCCAACCTAATCATGGATCTATTGGCGAAAATTCCGCAAGGAGCTTGGAAACGGGTGCTTGGATCGAAAATCACTTGCGTCCTGAAGGTAGATCGTCACCTTTCTGTGAATTGATCGTCAGGCTAACCGCGAATCGTAGAACCTACTTCTCAGGAGGGTCACAAGGACATATCCGATGCACAATGGACAGGTTACTCACCGAGTATGGACTTCCCGCACTACGAGACGGCACCCGGCGTGTTTGCGACCGCGACTGCCAATCCATATTCGACCGGTGCCGATGTCGAAATGACCTTCCCGTCCCCTGATGAGTCCCTTCATAGACGAGACGACAATCTACACAGTGGCCACACATCGCCTCTAGTGCCCACTCCCCCGCTCGTCAGCTCAGGGGTTCACTCTTCGCTTCAACACTCATCTGGCGCATTTGCAACCGCACCCGCAAGCCTGTATTCGTACGGCGCTGATGTCGAGACGCGCCGCACACAGCCTAGGAACTCGCTCGATTCTGCACCAGATACGAGTAAACCAGGTGAGTTAACAGCGCGATTGACAATGCTATGAAGCTAATGAATTTATTTTCTGCCCAAGGTCCTACCGCACATCACAATCGCTTCCACAAAGAAGCGATTGTTAACATCAATGTATCGCCTCTAGTAGCATCGCCTCAAGAATCTACCCTCCCACTCGTTAACTCCGGGGTTCGCTCCCCGCTTCCACACTCAACCAGTGCAACTGCACCCGCCAATCCGTATTTTTACGGCGCCGATGTCGATGCGCACCGCACGCAGGTTAGGAACTCCTCGTTCGGATCTGCACCAGATATGAGCAAACAAGGTGGGTTAACAGCGCAATTGACAATGATAGGAAGCTTACAAATTTATTTTCCGCCAAAGGTCCTACCGCAGATCACAATCGCTTCCACAAAGAAGTGATTGTAAACAACAAAGAAAAAGCCGACCCAATCGCTGGATCGAGCAAATGCGTTCGATCCAGCGCTTTGGCAGTGAGGCCACAAAGCCCACCTAGCCGAATGGTTCAACGGTACTTGTGTTTCAATCGCTTCTTGAAAGAAGCCCATCGCTGATACGATATAATGACATAGGGAAATCGCGAACCAGGAGGCTGAGACGCTCACACACGATAACGGGAAGGGTAAGGGCAAGAGAAGGATGGTCGACGACGCACCCGATTCTCTTCCCCCCCTTACGGAGCCCATTAGGGAAACAAAACGAGGCAAGCACCGGAGTTCTGCTACCATTTCCGCAATCTAACGCGCAGATCAGTCCGTCTTGACGCGCCACCGAAGCAGGACGCACGGCTCGATCCAGAAAGCGCACTATCAAGCGAAAAGGATGCAGCCAAACACAGGCCGGAGCAGAGGAAAACAGGTAAGACTTGTCATAAATCATTCTCCATCGCCTCTAGATCGGATCTCACGCGCGTTCCAGCAGATTCCTCGCTCCCCAAGCCACGCACCGAGGTACCAGCAGTCATCGCGGAGGCACCGGCAGCCAAAATTGTGAAACCAGTCAATTTAGACTTCATGCCCCCCCACATATTGATCCCTGTTACTGCCACCAACCCCACGCGGACGTGAGTGCAGCTGAACATCGTCATGAACGAAGGCACTTACCACGGATCGTTTGAATTAATAGCACATACAAGTCTTCTGTGGTAACGCAAAGGCGGATTCCGGGGGGAAAGGGAGAGTATCAGGCCTACGCTCTCGCGGGCCAAAGTAAGGGTAGTCGTTGAGATGGAAAGTTATCGATGTGATCGCGACTTTTTTTATCCCGGCCCGATCTCCGGTGATTACCCGTGAACCTGCCATCGACACCCTGCCCTCATGCCACACGCACGCTTTTCGGCTCTTACTTATTTTCTTGTATGCACATAGTAGACCATATTAAGATCTTCAGTTCTTGTTTTAAATTGATCATTGTGGATTTGAGGTGATTCATTAGTACACCTTTTTATTACTCGCTTTCTCAACGTGTTCTCCGTTTCCGCGCCCCACGTCGCGCGCTTGATGCCACAAGTGAAGTTCCTGATCCAGCACTTCCAATGAGCTCTCTCCTACATACAGGTCCCCAGGATCTATCTCTATTGACAATTCTCTGAAAACACACAGTACGTAGCGTCGTGCCGACGGCGTTCAGCAGATGCGTTCCCATGCAAATCTCGTGTAATAGGACAGAATCTTCCCCGGCGTCAACGAGAAATGCCTTTTTCATGTACGAGTGTATAAACATCATCCAATGACCTACCTTAGAGCCCATACACGGCAACTCAATCTCCCCATCCAGCCTCGCTATCCCAATTTCATCCCCACCGCATGCGACAGTAAGTCGACTACCAAGCCCCACCTCCAACCCAAAGCGTCTCCGCGCCGCAGACACTGCATATAACGCAGCGCTCTTTGCAGGCGCAGACGGTATGGTATGGAAGCGGTCCTGGCGGCCACCGCGTGCGGCGGAGGACGGGGATGCGCCATGCCCGACAACGGTGTTGGCGGTTAGGGCGCGGATGGTGCGAGCGGCGCCGGAAGGCGCATTAGAGTGGTTTATGATCGCAGGAGAGAGCGATCATGGAGGGATGAGTCGAGGCAGGCTTTCGCTGGGCTCGGTGAGGCGGGTCGCGCCTAGCAGAGTATGGATGCCTATGATAAATGGCGTGCAAAAGGGAAAAGGACGAAAGAGGTCGTGTCCAAATCTAAGGGTAACAAACGAAGTAATAGGAAATTCGAAACGAATAACAGAAGCGAGAACGAGGACAAGAAAATCAGAGGATGTACGCACCGTGTTTAGTCACCAAAAGCGCGAGCGGGAACTTCGTGTGTACATCTCTCCAAGACCAAGTGCCCTATAATTGTGGTAGATATCATCGTCCCCAATGTCGGTTTCGGGTTGGTACAAGTCCGTGGGATCTTGCAGGTGCCACGTCATCGCGATAACCTTCAGATAGCATCGTTTGATATGAAGAAGCACGCGAGCCTACATAGTGCGGGCAGAAAGGAGATTTGGAAATTGGATATCTGTACTTCCACCCACATACGCGCGATGGTGATAGAAATTCGGGAGGGAGACCAGAATATTTCAGACGCTATAATATACCGGCGACATCGAATCTGCTGAACATGCACCGATCATTTGGTGGGCGAAAGCTCTGAGGTGTTTATGTGAGCTGAGCTTCCGATAGACTTGAACGAGTTGCATACCTCCATTTCCGTATCACTCCTTCGTATCCACTTCAACCCCAGCAACATTTCCCATCGCCAAACCTCCGCAAAATCGAAGGAAGAATCGGGATCGGGAAGCCTCCCTAGCGAATTGAACTAGTTTGAAAGTGAAAAAAGCTACATCCTCACTGCTGAGCGACCTGTGAGGTTTGTCAGGCTTATACGCGAGTATGAAAGCTATGAGGACGTGGCGTACCTTTTGAACTGTAATAGTAATGTTCCGTTATGCCGGAGCCCCCGCCACCTCGAGCGTCTGCGTGCCGCAGATGCTGCGATATATATAGCAGTCCTTGCACACGCAGACGGTAGAGTGGGAAGACTCGTATTGGCGGCGTGTTTAGAGGATAAAGGAGAGAGAACCGAAGCCGGGATGTGAGGGGTTCTCGTCGTGGTCATGGTCATGGCGGGGCGCAATAAGGTATATGCGGAGACGGCTTGGCCAGGATCGCCCATCGGCTGATAACCAATCTTCCCGGCTCTGTCAGAATGGCTGGATCGCAAGGATTGGTAGGACAATGTGACAGGAGCGGTGATAGGGCGCAGTGGATGATGCAACGGTCGACTGACGAAATTCGATGCTGAAATCAACTGAAAGACGCATTATGATCCATGTCGTAGATCCACTTACCCACACGTATGTATCCCAGTCATCACAACCCCAAGTCGATCCATCAACCAGTTCGTGCAGACAAACTCGATCGTGTGCCGTAGTCGCTGGCCGTAGGAGAAGTATTTGCCTGGACATGTCCACCGAGGGTAGCTCCACAGCTGGAGGTACGTGTGAATGTGGGACGGTGAACGTGGGTCTCAATGCACTAAGCGCGAGGGCAATGAGGGCATATATGGCTGCTTGCTGAGACTATGACAGGAATTACAAAGAAAGGTAAGTAATGATGATAGTGCACACTCAATGCGACGCGAACTTACTGTGTAGACGGAGTCGATACTAGATCTCAGTAATAGGTACGTCTCGGTGAGTGCGAGTTGGGGCGAATACCCTGCGAGATGGGGCGGATACCCAGGGACAAGCACTGGAGCATGCTCGGAATCGATACCATTCTAGCCTAGGGAGAGCGACGTATGAACTTGTGTGACGCCATTCGGACTCCGACGGAGCATCCCGAAATACTCCGACACAATCACCCCCGAGCTCGAACGTCTCCACAACCACCACAGTCAACCACCCCAATGCCTTCCCCAATCCTCACGGCCTCGGCAGGAAAACACGTCTGCACCCCTTGTACATTTGCCCCTCTACGGTGGACCCGCCCCCTACGATCTGTCGCCTAGGTGGAATATTTTTTGAGGCGACTGCAGATTTCCCTACTAGTTTCCAAAGCAGTCCTCCAATCTGTGATACGAAGCAGAGCGCCACGACGGGTGTGTTGCGCCTATCTTCTCTGTATCTACCGACACGCTCGTTTTAGGCTTACGCGCTGCCGCGTCTTCGTTCGCACCACTTTGGCTTGTCAGTCTCGAATAATGTCCTCCCTCTGGCTGCTTGTATCTATGGTGCACCTCGTTTTTCTCATAAGCTATCTGTTTAATTTCGCTAGCGCTTTCCTCGCTGATAAACTTCATCCGAACGTTTCCGAGAATATTTCCAGCCGCTCTCTGACATCCATTCAATCCTGCTTCTTCATAGGTGGACACTCATACAGCGATGGAGGACAGTTCATCACGGGTAGCCGTCCATTGTCCATGCAGCGTCGACGCCCAACCCCCTCGCAGAAGCGAGCTCTCCGCCGAGCCGAATGGACGCCGTTGGGATTTCCTCGCTATGTTCCACGCTCTTACGAATGACGCGGCGGCATCATGTCGAAGGCGTAGCCGTTCGCCTGATACGTTTGCAAATGTCGCAGCTGTTCTGGGCTGTGGAGTACGCCGTATCCACTTGCCAGCGAACGCGATGTCATTGTCCTTGAAAGTGTCAGATATTGCTGTACGAAACTTGCTGGATAACGACCGATGTACGATATAGATGCCTCGCGTTATAGAATATCCTGTTTTTGTTTTCCCATCACCTGCAGCACCTATGTTTCGAGTAAGCGGGCGCGCTGAAGGAACTACAGAAACGGCTTTTTCGAGGATATATTAGCTTGAAGGCCAGAAAGGGGCCGCGTATGCAGCTACCTGACTCTGGCGTAGGCTTAGCGAACTGACGCGCCTTCCTCGCCTCTGGATATTGCAAGCAGTCACACACATTTCTCAGAAATGCACATCAATACTTCCGTGTCCTTCGATCGTTAGCTAGGAGTCCATTTTTGCGGGACAACCTAATCCGCCTGCAACGCGCGTAACAGCAACCGCAGAGGGCCGAAGATATACTCCGTTCTGCAACAATAACGAGTCGTGACAAGAATGGTGGAAGTGGAAGTCGGGAACTGAGTTCCACTTGAGTCGTGACAAGAATGGTGGAAGTGGAAGTCGGGAACTGAGTTCCACTTCCTCTTGACTTCCACTTTCCCACATCGACTTCCCCTTTCCCGCCCATTGCCTGGGCCGCCTTGCATCCCGCCATCCAATGCCACCCCGACGCGTCACCCGGATGACAAGCAATGCCACGCATGTCCCTCCCCTCCCGACGCGTTGCCGACCCGCGTCGTCGCTGAACACGAGGACTTCAAAGTTGTAGACAATTTTCTCATGTAGAAGTAGATGTAAGGTATCTTTTGCACTTGAATTGAAATTTTTGGATGGCTGCAGCAGTTTTCGCGCACTCAACTTAGTTCATTCATTGTATGACCTCAAATTTCAAGTGTAGATTAGGTATCTATGGCCCTGAATTTTCTGAACAAAGAAAGGCGGGAGGAGGGCGGGTGGACCGTTGGGATAACCAAGTCAGTAGCCAAGAGGGCGGCGCGCGGCTATGAAAGGCCTCAGCGGACAAAATTATTTCAACTTCAGAAAGCTAAGATTTTCGGCATTTCAACTTCAAAACAGGTAATTTTTGCACTTCAAAGCCGGAAATTCTGCAATTCTAATTTTCACTCCAGCCTTTTAGCTTTAATCAACTTGCACTTCGGCATTTCAGTTTCAATTTCGGCATTTCAACTTTCACTTCGACATTTCAACTTTCACTTTGGCATTTCAACTTTCACTTCGGCATTTCAACTTTCATGTCAGCATTTTTCTTTAATAACATTCATTTGACATTTCAATATTTCTTGAGGTTTCCACCACTGGAAATTGATGGAGTGGGGGGACTGTCAGTGTGAAGTTCTTGTATGCGACCACCTGCCTGATCAGAGTTCCACCACGATGCCGGGCCCGGCATCAAAAACAGCTTGCACTCCCGCACCCCGTGCCGCTGTGCTAGTTGTAGTATAGGCTGCTATACCCAATGATAACAAGGTGTATAATGCCGCAGGACATAGTAAATATTCTATCAGTGGGTCCCCCAATATGGCTAGGTACCTGTGTTGGTGCCGCCGCGTCACAGCACCTCCTGTGCATGCCATCTCAGGTTTGAATCTCCGAATCAGCATCACTAAAGTGACATTGGCATTTTTTGAAGTGAATTTAAGAAACCTAAAGTGAAGTTGAGAATTTGAAGTGAAGTTGAGAACCTGAAGTGAAGTTGAGAATTTGAAATGAAATTTGGCAGCCTGAAATGAAATGATAACGATAAAATGTAATAGTGAGTTGTACTGGCAAGGCTGAAATAATTTTGTCTGCTGATGGCCCCGAAACGCGGCTCTTATACGGCGACGCCGTGCGCATCGCCGCACCCTCGCTCTCGTTGTCAGTAGCTGCCGCATACGCCGAGTTCCACTTTCCCGTGACCTACCATCACTTCCACTTGCCATTTTCTCACTCCCACTTCCACCACTCTCGTATATACTCAACAATAACATATAACTCGAAAGGGTATGTAAAATTATCCGTAGTCCCTGTGCTGGCGCATAATATGGACGAGGTTTATGTGATATTTACTCGTCAAGACGCTGTCTTCTTCACTGCCGAACACGCACTCTTCGTGACTCCGACCAAAGTTCACCTCGTTTCCGCTTCAGCTTTGCTGGAAGCTCGACAACGGACGACGCCTCCAAATTCGAGGAGAGTGTTGAGGATGAATTCCCAAAAATCTGTAGAGTTGATGAAGCGCTGAATCCTGGTCTTGCGTCTGGGTCAATAGGAACGATGGTACGCTCCTCTTCTAGGTCATTCTCACTAGCGTATGATGGCGCTTCCAGTGCTGATGATGGGAGGAATACCGCAGCGTCTGCCTGATAGTCATTCTGCCAGTCAAAGTCGACGAAGTCGGAAGTGCCTTCATTAGGATTAGGAGGGGCGCCGACCTCACTAGTGTATGATGGCGCTTCCGGTGCTAATGATAGGAGGAATACCGCAGTGTCTGCCCGAGGGTCATCCTGCGCTTCCGGTGCTAATGATAGGAGGAATACCGCAGTGTCTGCCCGAGGGTCATCCTGCAAAACCAAGTCAATGAAGTTCTGCCAGTCCATGTCGGCGAAGTCGGAAGTGCCTTCAATAGGAGGGGCGCTGACCTCATTAGCGTATGATGGCGCATCCGGTGCTGATGTTGGGAAGAATACTGCAGTGTCTACCCGAGGGTCATTTTGCCAGCCCAAGTCGACGATGTTGGAAGTGCCTTCATTAGGAGGGGCACCGATTTCACTAGCGTATGATGGCGCTTCTGGTGTTGACGATGGGATAAATTTCGCAGCGTCTTCCTGGGGGTCATTCTGCCAGTCTAAGTGGACGAACTTGGAAGCGTCTTCCGTGTCTTCCCAATCTTCACAAATAATGCATTTGCTGGTGCCTTGGGGGTGGACGTGATCTAGATATGGTATGCCACACCTCTGGTGGGGACCACAGTTTGAATGTGATTAATGAACAGAGTGGAATATGTACATTTTGATAGTGCTTACCTCGATGTATTCCAAGCTACCGCGAGCGATGTTTTCTTGTCCTTCGTTAAGTGCTATATCATGTCCATCATATTGGAGCGCGTGTTCGCGCAGCAACGTTGCGAGATCTAAGTCATTGGGCGTTTGGAGGAGCATCTCCGGAAACCAAAAGAATTCTGGATCGTATAGCCGTAAACGTAAAGAACCGTCTGCGAGGTAAAGAACCTGTTCATCAAGATCATTGGCGTCGGAAGCCTTTTCAAATTTGATTTGCCTATCATCTTCTCCAGACCTTAAGCGGGATGAGTGATTGTGGCTGTATGTATGGACCAAACTTACTTGGGAAAAATAATTCTGGTTATTTGATTTGCCAATGCCAGGTAGCTTCTATCGCATATGTAGTATTTTCCAGCCCGGAATTTGTCCTGAAATAAAGCAAAAAAAGCATCATCGATAATGGAGTAACTGTATCGATCTTTGAGACAGAAAAGTGTAAAATCGAGTTCGCAAATATTATCGCACTCTGTCACGGATTCAGTGAAATCGCAAAGTAAGAGGCGGATGATGTCGGCTGTTTCTATGAACCTTGAAAGGGAAAAGATGGTAGGGATGTGAGTCTGGAGAGCTGGTGGGTAGTTCGACAAGTGGTCCAAGATAAAGGCATCAAATTCAGCTTTTATCCTGCGGGAAATATCTTCTCGATCTCCAGCCTAAGTTGGATGTATGTTAGAGGTACAGTCGAAACCCTCATAATCCATACACCTCTAGACCCATAACCCCTCATATCCCATGGAAAAATTTATCCACCAACTTGGTAGGCGGGGATTTGCAACCCATAACCCATAAATACGCAGTAATCCATAACCCATAGGTTTTGGCGGTCAATTATGGGTTTTGGTACTGGTGAAATAGGGTTGGGAGCGAACAAATACTGATTTTTCTTGCATTTCATTCCGTTTAGTTGCACTTTGGTCGCACTGATGCACCACCAAGGGACCAGCACACCCCCTACAGCACATAAAAAATAAAATATTCACACTTGTTCACCTCAAATATTCATATTCAATGACTCTCAGACCCCTTCTTATATTTAAAAGACAGTTAAAGCTCGTAAATATGCATTAAAAATATCAAAATCCATGGCGGAAATGATCTTGACAATGATATCTACCCTATGCAAAGTTTATACTATATAATTTTGTTCTGATTTTTCCTGATTTTTTCGCGTATTTTGAAATCTATTTTTATCGTACCTCTATCAGCCCATAACCCCTCAAAACCCATGGCCTTGGCCGACTCCCGACGGCTATGGGTTATGAGAGGTTCGACTGTAATATGTTCGTAAATCTTGTGCCGATGGAATGTAAATGACCAACCTGTTGTTTGATGCATTCAAAAAAACCTTTCCAAGGTGAGTACATTAGAAGATATGGGCGACAATATTCCTTCAATAGCTCCTTCAGATCGAAACGGGCAAGATCACCTATCAGTTCAATGCCAGCAGGTGATTTTGTGCAATGATATATGAAATGGTGTAAACACTCCGAGTCGGAGAATTCGTGACCTGGAAATTGGCTATTAGACATAGCCTTCCACCAACGCCGAGTCAAGTCAATATGCCCCTGACTCGCACTGATATAAAATTTATGAGATCGCAATCGGTCCATTAAGAAGTCGGAGAGAGAGGCGTGATGAAATTTTAGATGAGCGGCGTGATCTTCATAGGCTGGAACAGATATAAGGGCGTGCATATCCACTAGAACTCTCCGGACGTCAAGATCCAGAAGCTGCTCGATATCCCGGTCCCGTAGAGAAATATCAGGATTTGTCAGCACAAGCGCCGTGAATATCTGTAGAACTTTGGCAGGTTCTTCCACAGAGGAGAGAATGTAGGAATAGAGCGCGTCAAGTAATGCAAACGGTGTTTCATTCCCAGGAGTCGACAAGCCAAACATAATATCCAGTCGTTCCGCTGGATGATGTCGAATAGAGTCAATAAATTTCAACAATGTAGCTGCGAAAATGAACTGCCCGGATGCCTTTGATACGAGGCGATTAACGTCGCTTGTAGAGGGCCATAAGGAAGGGAGTTGGGTGCCCAATCGGACATGTTTGCTGCGAATTTCCTCGAATGTGGAAGTGAGATACAGCCTGATATCGTCATCTGGCTTGTAGGTATCATCGAGAACCAGCGATTGCGTGAGTGGAGTGAGGTGTACATTGAAGGCTTCGCGGATCTCGTATTCGGGTCGACTGGCGATGAGGAATATGAGGGGAATATGTCGTAGCTCTGTGGTAGCTGTGCCAATAGCATTCAGAAGATTCACCCGGTCTTGGGAGGTGGGGCCGGCTTCATCCAGTCCGTCGAGGATCACAAATATCGGCTGCGGCAAGGGCGGTAGTGCTTTTAGAGGCTCGATTAGAAGCCTCTGCATTTGAGTTCCAGGTATGCGGGAAAATATCTTTGGATCCCGTTCAATTGCGGTGAGCAGGGCGTCTTTATACTGGGGGAGGAAGCCGGAGATCTGATAGGCGATAGTCGCAATTACGCGTGTCGTGATGTTGAGCCCGGCGGCGTTGCGAGAGAAGAAGAAGGACGCGGCGCTTTCGCATGCCTCAGCGATGCTTTGTGCGATGGCCGTCTTCCCAGAGCCTGCGGGACCATACATCCAGAGGATGAACTTGCGCCGAGCATCCGATGCACGGATCCAGTCCATGATTTCGGCTCGGATAGCGACGCGAGTATTGGGGTGGCATTTTGGGGGATCGCCCCGCTCGGCGGCATCGTGAAAAGCACCTTCGGGAATGTTATCGAGCAGGCATCGAAATCCTAAATGTGTGGTTGTGAGTCACAATAAGAGTTCTTCGCTGCAGGAAGAAATAATTATCACCATAACGTTCCCGGCTGCCAATACTATTGTTTCCACGAGCCACCTCACCAGGCTCTGCCATTTCTCCTAGAAAGATTGCACGGATGAGATATGTACGAGTCTCGCTGAATGTAAAGATCGTCACCCTGACGTTCTGACTCTACCGAGCGACCAATGGATACTGCGTTTCCATGGACATATGAAATCGATACGCTGTCGATACTAAAATGTGATGCGTTGGAAAAGAACTCGCTCGCCATTTTCTGAGGTGGTGGAATGCAGGTCAAAATGAGAGGAAGAATCGAGCGTTGAAAGCCAGAGCCATGTTAAATTAGACCACGTTGAGGTTGTAACCTCGTTGTGTCCGCTCGGCGCAGCATTTCACTGGCATGTTGTTCATTCATTACATCCACGAGTCTTTCCCATGTAGCGTTATGACAGATGACTTCAGATTTACTCAGCTGTGCCAATATGTGCTGTGTCTCATTTGACATGTCCTCTTAAGGCCACGTTGACTGCTTCATTTGATTATTTTAAAAGCATTTGTGAACGACACAAAAGAGCTCTATTCATCTACACCGGCTGTGCATACAGCATGTCACGGAATGCGCTATGCATACTTGGGTAGTGGCATCACACGCGAAGCCTCGCTGATCAGGTGAGGCTATCCTCTATTATATATATGAACAAAATCAAAGGATGACCGTCTTACACGATGTGATTGTTAAAAATATAACAAAAAAATATGCAAGGAAGAGGGCGTGTGCAGTGTCATAAACGATGCCATTTTGGGAATCGGCAGGCCAAGGAAAAAAAAACAGAAAGAGACCCGACACTAGGGAGGGCACCTACAGCGCGCGAGCGTAAGTACCTGTGCGATCAAAGCAATACTTGTCCAGCGCAATCGGTTGCAGCGGCGGCTGACCCTCATCGCAAGAAGGGCCCCCATCTGCCCACGCATGCCGCAATTCAAATGACTTTGGATGTCACTTCTACATTATCACACCACAGAGCCCTGGTGTCCACGCTGAGAAGAGAGGAAAGTACATCCCGGATGGGCGAAGGGACGTCGCCGTAGCTCACTTGCAGAGGGACACGGAAGGACTCTGCGGAAGCGACAGCGCAACCCAGAGCTCAGATGAAGCAGGAACCGAATATTTTAGATAAAACTCTATGCCTTTCGAATATCAGAACACCCGAGGTATTACTGATATCATGTGGAACGAAATACATCACCATATGTGCACCCTTCCCTTTTCCGCTGCATTCAAGTCCAACATGTAGGCCAACTTCCGAGCCCGACACCCACCCAAAGCATCTCCGCGCCTCAGAAGCTGCATTGTATGCGGCGTTCTTTGCACGCGCAGATGGTATGGCAAGGGAGTACATGCCGCGTGTGCTGAAGGACTGACAAGCCCGACGCCGAGCGTTAGTATTGACGTTGGGGGGGATAGCGGCACCCGCGGGGTGCCCAGCGTTGTTTTGGGCACGCGATCAAGGAGCGATGGGCCGGGGCCGACGTTGCAGGTCTTCGCAGCGGTGGGGTGTATCGCGCCCCGCGGGGTGTGCGTGAGTATGAGTGGAAGACTGTGGCGCTGCCGATCGTGGCTGTAGGGATGTCGGCGAATGTCAAGCTGTCGAGTGTGGACCTCAGGACCTGCGGTCAGCGAACGAACAAGGAGGATCTAGGCTAAGAAATCAGCGAGATCAGCAGTCATGCGAAAGCGAACATGCTCACTGTGTTCAACCACAAGAAGCGCGAACGAATATGATATCAACGTCATGGCGCCGCTCCCACAGTGTCTCGAATAGTCCTTTCCAGGGAACGTTCCAGCGCCACCGATGACGAAGATGTGGAAGGTAATTAAAAAGGTGTGTGGTGTGCGCCAGGAGCAGGACTTCTCGCGTATTCACCACGTTCTAATAAACGGTAAGTAGTGCCCATTGGACAGAGGAGCTCCTTAACTTACATGGAACACCATACGTTCCGGCTCCGCATCCTCCTATCGATGACGGGTTGTCCATCCAGAAAGTGGAAGCGCAGTGAAGCGTTAACAATGAGCTCGACTCCACGGCGATACGGTTCCGACTCGCGAGGCATGTGAATGGCATCTCCGACCGCCGAGTGGGATGGTGCGGGTGAGAGCCCATGTGGATACGGACAGCCTATGGTAAAATGAGCGTACATTTATGCGCATGAGGGAGGACAAGAGGTGCTGTGCATGACAACTGCAAGGGATAGGTGATAACACTAGATACCGAACCCGAACTCGCCGCCGCTGCCACATCCCAATATACCGCCTTTCAAGGCTGCCCATGGATGTTGAACGTTCAGCGCAGCAAGAGAGCAAAGGCCATACGCGATCGAAGCAGTATCGAAGCCTTCTTGCTTGCCCAGCACCTTCGATCGTGGATTGCGGGATTAAAGGGCCGTTGTAAGATGGAGGTATACTCTGCAAGGGTACGGGAAGAACAGATAGACGATGTTTGAATGTCAGTAGGAAAGTACGAGGTGAAAGGCGACGTACTCTTAGTGCCACACAGCCGTCCCCATCTTCCCCAGCCAATCACTATTTCCATGTGCTCAATTTCCTTCAGCTTCAAAGCTTCACGCGTCACTACACAGTGAAGGCGGATGGTCAAAATATAGAAATGTGGGAGGGAAGGGGGAGATAAGTGATGGCACATTTGGCATAGTTGAAGAGCGAGATCGACCTACCATTATGGTGTCGCTGCCCTGACCATCCATCCAGATCCTTGGGGAGGGGGCAAGATTTGGTCAGTATTTCGAACAATAGTAAGGTAACAAACGACGCGCCCAGGCGTGAGCTCAAGTCGTTCGTTGAAGTAGGACTCACCTGCGGGGTGCTTTTGGTCCGCGTCGATCCGTGCCCATCGTCTGGCCACTGATAAGCGTCATCAGAGCCCCTGGCGGCTGCAGCGCAGCGCATGAGAGCCCAGAACGACACAAGCCCCGTTTGAGCTTGTGCCGCGTGCCAGAGGGCACCCGAGTCCAGTCATGGCCCCAGCGATGGGTCGAATGTTGACGTTGAGGCCTAGGATGTGGAAGAAGACGCGTGCATGGAAGAAAAGGTAGCCGAGCCCGGGCCGGGAAGTTTGGCCAAAGACCGCGGCGGGCAAGCGGCGGGCGCTAACTGGGCGTTTATTGGGCCAGAAATTTGGGTTCACAAAGTAGAAGTCGGTACTGAGGGAGGTAAATTTTCCGTTTATCACTGATAAGGCAACGTTACATTTCTATAGATTGAATATTTGAGTAGATGTGTAGTGTGCTATACATGGCTCGTAGCCGGAGGCGACTTGTGAACTTGGAAGGAGAGATAGACGAAATTTGGACGAAAATTCATCCACACGTACGGGACGTGTGACAATCAGTAAACTAGAAGAGAACAGTCCGATGCAGAACAAGGGATAACTCATGGTCATCCGTGATTTGCCTTTGTATTGGAACTTCCCGAAGGAGATGCTCATGTCGCATCAGACGAGCAAGCGTACTGACAGGTGGAGACGCAAGCGCACCACGCCCAAGCCTCGCTGCTCTCATCGACATAGTGGAACAATCGCAAACCATGTTTGGAGTTTGCACCCTGGGCGTTAGAAAAAGATCTGATTCTTTATAATCAACAGCCCCCGACGGCCAGTCCATTATAAGGATATGTGGCCCAACACAAGGGCTGCGCCCACAGATCAATGTGTGTGCACCACGGCGCACATCAAGCACCTAGGGGCCAGCTGATAGTCGTGTTGCGGATGGGCAAGAGCGCTGCATTTGGGAATAACGAGTGGCCGCGTTCCATTGTATGCGTAGAGATGACTTGTTCGCCTAGGGGGTGGCACAACGGGAGCGATAGTTGCTTTGCCATGAGGCTGGGGTGCTACTGCCCTTATATTAAAGCGCTAGGTCGTACGTGGGGCTGTAGCAAAATTACTACTCCATAACACCCTCTCGTCTTTTGTCTGCAAACATGGATACTAACACCGCATGGTCCACAAGCTTCTTCGCCAACTCCCGTCCATCTGTGCAGCAGCGCTGGGATATGCCCCTCCCTTGTAGGTCATTCTCCTTTGAGGTTGCGAGCTAGAAAAATGACACACACCTCATATAGTCGTCCTGAATGATCATCAACTCAGTGACCAAACCTATCCTGACCGTCCTGAAGGTAGATCGTCGTCTTTCTGCGAATTGATCGTCAGATGCTTATCTGAACCCACATCGTAGCCCCTGCGCGTCGAAGATGTCGTTCCGGCTCTCATAAAAAGGTTGGTATGGGCTCGCCTAGTTTGGAGGTCCCGCGTTACGAGGCGGCACCCGGCGCATTTGCGTCCCAAAGTAGGTCATTGTCTTTCTAGGTTTAGAGTTAGACTAATGGCACGCGCCTCCTATAGCGTATGTCCAACCCAATCACGACATCCTCTGCACGCAGTCGATGGGGTACGGTCACTCGCCGAGTTTGGAGGTCCCGCGTTACGAGGCGGCACCGGTCGCATTTCCACCTCAAAGTAAGTCATTGTCTTTCTAGGTTGAAAGCTAGACTAATGACACGCACCTCCTACAGCGTACGTCCACCCCAATCCTCGACCATTCGACGGAGGCTTCGAAGGAAGCCTGATGGATACGGAGGTGGTGTTCGACGATCCTGGTAAGTCATCGTCTTTCTGCGAATTGATCGTCAGATACATGTCTAAACGCACATCATCATAGACCCAGAATTCTTTCAGAAGTGCCTCATGCAGTATTACCAGGGGGCATCCGGAGCAACGCACTCACATTCGCCTGCCGCAAGTGTCGAGGAGAGCTTCTCGCCCCATGACGAGCCTCTTAACGGACGCAGACAGGCATTGTACCAGGTACCTGCCCCGTCCGTTCCTCGTCCGACTCGCGCCTTTACGCCCACACCCACTTATCAACATCGGCCCGTCACCGATGTCGATACCCACCAAGCACCACATGGTAACTTGTTCGACACCTCACCCAGTATAGTCGAGCAAAGTGAGTTAGCGGTGGAATTGGCGATGATAGGAAGCTAAAGAATGAATTTATTTTCTGCCAAAGGTAATACCGAGCAATACAATCGCTTCCACGAAGAGGCGATTGTAAGTCACAGAATAGAAGCCGACCCAATCGCTGGACCGAGCACATCCGCTCGATCCAACGCTTTGGCAGTGAGGCTGGATAGCCCACCGAGCCAATTGCGCCAACGGTATTTGTGTTCCAATCGTCTCTTGAGAGAAGCCCGTCGCTGATAGAGTATATTGACATAGGGAGGTCATGAACCCGGAGGCCGAGGCGTCCGCGCCCAACAACAGCAAGGGGAAGGGGAAGAGAAGAATGGTCGACGACGTACCCGATGCTCTCCCCACCGTTACGGAGCCCGTCAGGCCAGCCAAACGAGGTAAGCCATAAAACTGCTACGATTTCTGCAATCTAACCCGCAGATCAGGCCGTCCCGCGAAGCAGGACGCGCGGCCCAGTCCAGGAGGCGCGCGGTCGGGCGAAAAGGAGGCAGCCACAAAGAGGACGAAGCAGCGGAAAGCAGGTGAGAGTTATCATTATCCATCACCTTCAGATCGAATCTCACGCGCATCGCAGCAGATTCCTCGCTTCCCAAGCGGAAGCCGCCGCGTGCCCCCACGGCCATAACGCCACGCCCCGACAACGAGGCACCACCAGCCGTCGAGGAGGAGCCCAAATGCGTGCCTGCGAAACCCGTCGAGTACACGCCCGTGCAGGTATACGACCCCACGCCAACGATCCCCACCAACACGATTCTCACGACGACGTGAGTGCAGCTGAACATCGTCGTATTAAACAAAGGCACTTACAACGTCTTGTTTGCGTTGATAGCAGATTCAACTGGCCTGGGGATAGGTCCACCCCCATTGTAGGTGGGCATGGAGAGTCCATCGGCAAATGTATTTTCTTCAGTATCGCAGCCATGTAGGAAGGGCCGGTGGTGGACTGGGGTGGATCGGATGGAAAGCTATCGATGATAGTGACTTTTTTTTATCGCGGCCCGATCTGCCGGAGCTGCGGTGATCGCCATTGCCATCGAGTCGATGCCCTGCCTTTATCAAGCCTTTATGCCATTTGCACGCCTTCCCGATACTTATACTGTGCGTAGATTGGGTTATGTAAATTTGTTATAGACGATTTCAATCTGTGTCTCTTCTGCGTTTATTATTGTGAATTTTGATACGCCCCTACTACTACTTAGTATGTATGTTTACGTCGTTTACCTATTGAGATTCAACATCTACGGTACAGCCTTGGTACAGCCGACGTGAACGATGGGCCACTTGAGCCAGACAGGGCTCAGTTTCCCCGAATCGCCACCGGAATTTCCCCCACACGCCGGTGAAGCCAATGGTCTTCCCACTGGCTTGAATGCCCTGGTTGAGGTCGCATGTTGTCGATCTCATCGATCCCATCGATTCTCGGTACACCCCGAAACATCGGAAGTATCGCTCGCCGCCGAACGCGATGCAGGATTGAAGCGAAAAGGGAGATCATATCATCGATGAACGCTTGGGCGGGGGGTCAAAAATTTCTACAATATATTCGAGTATTGCGGGAGCATACTGGCGAGGCAGAGGGCCGCGGCGCAAGATACTGTCCCTCTACTGTCTCTCTCTCTCTATCTCGCGTCATCTGCGGCGCGGTTGTTTCATCATCATTGGATCCCAAAGGCCGAACAAACAGACCTGTATAACGCACCTCAGCTCCGCAACAAGGTGGCTTGAAGCTGATAAGCGCCCACTGAAAGGTGTCCTGTGTCACTGAATTCTTGATAAAATGGTCAGTCACGCCAATTCAATACATCAGGTTGATAACTTACAGAGAATGACACACGTTGTAGATCCTCCTATAGGCGCAGAGCCATTCGGCAGGCAGTAGCGAGGATGGTGCGAGGTGCGATTCAGAATGGCATCTGCAGACGGATGAAGGCGCTGTGTGTGAGTAAAATGTGGATATTTGCGGGAGCATGTTCGACGGTATATTACTCAAGCTTAAAGCTTCAAGCTTCCAGGCCTATAAACAGCGCCATTAGCAGAATACCAGCAGCAGCATAGCGATGACCGCGTTGAAATACGCGTACCACAAGGAGTTTAGAGGGTTCCAGCTGTCCAGTTCCACCAAGCTAAGGATCATCGAGCTAGGCCTGGGGTACGCATTGTAGAGCCCATATACGAAGGCGAGACGTTGGACTCATGAGCAACGGTGTCCCGCCAGACTGAAATAGACAATTCTTGAGAGAGAGACGCAAGCTGGACACAAGTCATCCGCAATGATGGCATGGTCTGTGCGGGATTCAAGTGCGGAAATTGCCGAAGCTGTTTTCGATACGCCCGACATCCTCCGACACATCTCTGATCTCAGACTCATCCACAACCACAACACCATCCTCCCACTGCCCTTCTGCAACTTTTATGGCCCCTTCTGAGGAATACACCACTTGCGGTCCAGATCCAGGCTCAAGCTCTCAGAACCATTTGCCTGGACCCTCTGCAATCTTTCGAACGCTACGGCTACTTTCTCGGGACACAGCTTCTGTGGCCGTGTTATGTAAACGCTGCTTTCCTTTCACTTTCGCAAATGATTGTGGGGAGCATAGCGCGCATGGCTACGTTCGACGCATTTCACTTTGATGAACCAATCAACGCTTCTGCGCCATCTTTTGCACGTTTTGTGGCCTTTTGCGCTGTTCAATACCCCTGCTTCCGCCCCACGAGTATATCAATTTTGTGGCTCGCTCACTCTCGCTACTAGTCATGAACTTCACTTGGCGGGAGCATTTGTTCCTCATAAGTTTCCTTCGAACTCCCTGAGAGTATGTCCTGAAATGGCTGCTGTTCCCAAACTTGCCTTTGATCACGGTTCAACGTATGTCTCCTCAGGATACCTCTTCTCCATTGCAAGTGTACTTCCTTCAGTTAGATCGTTAGGCTGACGAAGAGATTGGCACAAAATGGGACTCACTCTACCATTCCGCCACAGTTCGTTTAAAGTCTCAACGGATAATTTTTCCCGAACTTGCTGGCGTCTTCTTCGAATCGAGGGGGAGCCATTGGTAGGCGAAGCTTGCGGATAACTGCGCATACGTATTTCCGCGTACTACCTCTTTGCAAACGCCAACGCTGATGAGATCGGTGCATCGGGGTCGCGGCTCGCGTTTCGCTGCTTGGATAACGCGAGGGAGCGTATTTCCTGTACTGCCCCAGCTGAGTAGTGGCAGGCGAATGCCTTGACTGATGACCAATACGAATGAAATAATCATGATCAAACCAACCATGGCAGTGCTGAGTTTTCAATTGATGCGTCTGATATCTATTTTGTTTGAAAAAATTGTATCCTCTAAGTAGACGGTGAAGTTCGAACGTTTGAACTCGTGTGGTAAGTTTAGATGGACCGGCATGTGGCTGGGCTCTCCCGCCGATATCAGTGTTTCTTGCAAATGATCAGCCAGCTATTTTGTACTCAAAACTCGAACCCTCGATTTCCACTAATTTTGTCTGATGATCATTGAATTCAATATCTGCGGCATATATAGCAACGTGAGAGAGACGTGTAACGCGTATCTTTTCTTAGACGCCCATAATTCTTCGGCAAAGCTCCACGTTATAAAAAGCTGTCCTTATCAACATCGATCGAGACAGTTCCGAAGTCTGAGGCCTATGGTTAGCACACCATTTCTGTGGGTGCATCATCCGACAGATATGTGATCTCCTAGTGATCTGTGTGTGATCGACATTTTTTTCTCGTCTATATTCGTCGCTGCATGAGAATCGATGGTATAAAACATCGCTTGATTTGTGATAAGTAGGTGCCATATCGAAGTTCCCATAGAACATCCCGATTGATAGTCACTTGGTATGTCGTTGATTTCGAATGAGACAAGTATTACCGCTCTGTAGGTCAATCGTCGATTGCTGTCCTGTAAAACATCATATATTAACCTTTAGTCCACGATCTTGCAGCACGGGCCCTCCGGTACGCTTTTTTCAATGCTTCGAATTTCAAGTAATGCTTAACCTTGGAAATAGTTTGTTGTCATCGTCGTAAATTGGGCCTTATTCGGTGTTCTATCCATTCAAGTTTGTAGGTAACATCCACCTCTTAATAGTTGTCTTTAACTTAGGAAAAGCATGGAATAACCTATTTCAAAGACCTCTACTTCCAAGCATTCGCACATGACAGAAACATACTCAAGATATTAGTCTTCGGCGTCTATCTCTTGGAAATGACCCAAACATTAATGCTGACCGAAACAATCTGGTCAATGTTGGCCAGTGGTTTTGGAAATTTAGAACCTCTGGATCAAATTGGGACGACGTGGCTCTCTGTATGCTGTATAGGAGGCCTCGGTGAGCATAATCATTCTGACAATTATTGACTTACTGAGAATTACCGATATCACAGTGGGGCTTCTTGTTCAATGGTTTTATGCTTACCGAATTGTCGTCATCTCGGGAAAGAGGACAATGCCAGCTTTTATTATACTCGTGCGTTTCAATACTCAGATTTTTGGGCTTGACATAATAGATGTTCTCCGTAGATGTCTCTCGCATCATTTGCAGGAGCTTTGGCCTCTGCAGTTAACACCAAACGGGCAAAGCGATTCAGCAACTTAGAGGCAGATGAAGTAATGACATTTGCCATGCTTGCTGTGAGCGCTATCAAGAATTTTAAAGTGCTAATTCCCGATGTTGACGCTGTTACTTTAGCTGTGGGGAGGAATAGGCTCTGTCTGCGATGTGGCAATAGCAATCTGCATGTGCTACTATGTACGTACTACCGATATCGGAGGATTACACCACCTTTTGAGCCAATAACTTTGTAAAAGTTACGCAGATACTCGCACGACGAACTCGGAATATTTTCCCGAACTCAAGCTCTACTTTCCAAGATAATTCGAATAACAATTGAGACGGGAACGTTGACAGGCTAGGCCTCGCCTTTCTATGGTTCATACTTAGTACTCAAGTTCGATTTTTTGGCAGCCTCTGTCTCTACCCTGACATTAGCTCTGTCTTTCATCCCCCCTCTTCAAAATACCACTTATTATCAGGTCACCCTGTCCGCACAGGCTAAACTATACTCAACAACGATGCTGGCGGTACTGAATAGCCGGATGAAGCTTGGAAGCGTATCGGATTCGGAATCCATGACCTGGCGAGGTCCCAATCAAGCTACGCCTATTCCTTTGCCGTATTCTCAAGACTCCGGTGCTATCGAATTCAATATTACGCGGTCGGCCAACTATTCGCGGAGCACACAACTGTTTGAAACAACACAGGGGAAAAATATTACAATGGAAGAACCTAAGGCGAGCAGTTGCTTGGATAAATTGATCCAAATCATCCAATATTTATCAACATCGAATTTACAGCTGCAGAATGACCGCCTTGATCTCTCACAGCCTTGACCTGAAAGTTATGATGCATGCCTTCACAAACAGCTCGCGATTGTATCCAGAAATTAGCCGCAAAAAACAGACAAGCGCCCGTGTTTACTAGGCGAGTCATGAGGTTGATATCTCTTGTTTTGAACCATATAACATGTATGTACGAGTGTTTATGAGCTAAGATAATTCGCCCTACATGTACAATTTGGCGATGACAATTGGCGATGGTGGAAAAATGTTGGAATCTTTCACTAGTGAGGATTCGGATACAACATTAGATGAAGCTAAAGTGCCTTGAAAACTTCCCGATCACTTCTATCACAATTTGATATGATCTGCGAACACAGGATTCTTATTCCAGACGTTCCAGTGCAATTTCTGGAATTCATATTTCCAAAAATAAGTAGGTGGGAACTCATAATATTATCTTAAATGACCATGGAACCCCAACTCCGGAACTCCCCACAGTCGACATCTGTTCTTGCCTGGACCTACATTGCTGTCCTCACACCTCATGTTTGGGCTGTTCTCCAAGAAGTGGAATCCCGATGGGAAGGTGAGTGAGCGCTGTGCATGCTATGCTGTACAGCCTGTTCTGGTCCCACGCTGTCTAGGAGTAGCTGACCGAATGGTTTGTTCGTGGTGCCAGCACATCTACATTACGGGCGGCAGCTCTGGTCTGGGGCTCTCTCTAGCGCATATCCTCGTACAGAAGGGTGCAAACATTTCCATCGTCGCGCGAAACCAGAAGAAATTGGATGAAGCGCTCGAGTCGCTTGAGGTGAATAAGCCTGCAATCTCGAGCTTTCTAGTTATTTACATACACTCATACATAGAAACTACGCGTATCGCCAGCTCAAAGGTTCTATGTATACTCATACGCACTGGGATCGGGATCCGACGCGACCGTAGCTCTCGATGCGGTGTGCGAGCCATATGAAGGCGAGTCGCCTGACGCAGTGTTTACGTGCGCAGGCAGCTCTAAGCCGATGTTCTTTGTTGAGATGGAGGAGAGGGATTTGATGGAGGGCATGTCGAACGCATATTGGGTGCAGGCATGGACCAGCTGGGTGCGTGTTTCCTATCTTCTGTTGTAAAGACTGCGTTGACGGTTTGGACAACGTAGGCTGCGGCGAAGAAAATGGCGAAAGAGCGGAAGAAGGGCGCTAAGATTGTCCTCATTTCATCTACTCTCGGTTACATGTCCTTCCTGGGCTTTGCATCATATTCCCCGGGGAAACATGCATTACGAGGTCAGCCGCCTGAGCGAAGGGCTCTGTCGTACAACTATTAATTTGAAATCTGCGTATAGGACTGGCGGATACACTGCACTCTGAGTTGATGCTCTATGGAATCGACGTTCACGTCTACTTCCCGGCGACAATGTATACGCCTGGGTATGACGAAGAGAACAAGACGAAGCCGGATATTGTAAAGAAAATTGAGAGCACAGATGAGGGTACCACGGCCGAGCAGGCCGCACAGGTGCTCTATAAAGGTATATGGGTTATACTTGTTGAATTTTGAATATACCGACTGATGCTGACGCCGCTTAGGGGTGGTAAAGGGACATGCACATATTACGGGCGATGTTATTACGAGTCTGTTTAGTGCCGGCACGCGTGGGGCTGCCCAGAGAAACAATTGGCTTTTGGACGCGCTCTTTGATATGGTAGCTTTTGTGCGTTCATTTCTTCCCTCACTTTGTGCCGCGGGGGAGCTCACTAATATTTTGTGAAGATCGCTGTCCCTGTATGGCGCTCATCAGTGGATAAACGAGTTGAAGCACACCTAGAGGAACATGAGCAATACCTGCAGCAAAAAGGATTCTTTACATGATACCATTATGCTGCGTTATCTTATACCCATTTTCCATCTGTTGCCTTTTGATATTGATAATTACATCCTGTATTGTTATCCCCTCCGCTTTCTCAACTATTGCCTCATGGAATCTGTGTTCTAATCTATTAATTGTGTCGAATAATTAGATGAAAAGCTGGACTTGGCCAGTGGGCTTCGAGTTCTGGAAGCGTGAAGCAATTCAAAAGCTTCGGTGCGTTTATGGCGTGGATCACGTAGACACTCTTCAGTTCCTTCAGAGGGTATGTACTTATCTATGGTAGGATAATATTACGGTGATTACCATAGAAGGACACAGCTAAGTTACTTACGTCCGCTCCTCGAGGCCTCAAGCTTCAATTATCCCCCACGGAGACGTAGTGTACACCCAAGTCGAGAAGACACCCTCAATTTAAATTAAATACTTATCAACGCGCACGTACTTCCATGGACCAGCAGGTGCGGTATTGGAGGAAGGAATTATCTGAGCAGATCCTAAACACGCGACTTCCCATACCCACTTCTGCCCAGCAGTGCTCAACGTTCTCGAACTTCGCTGGTGGTGTTACGCGACGCGCGTTAGCAAATTCATGTGATGTGACTGCCCTCGGATTGACGAACTCCGTTTTCCATCAACTTCAACTCAACTTCAACTTGTCCATACCCATTCTACCCTGGTTTCTGCGCGCCATGGTGCACATGGACCACGCTGACTCGCTCTCAGCCTGAACGGCGCTGGCCGGCTCATCGAGTGCCGTGGTGTATGTCGCTGTGGTGCTGCTGGCATGCTATCGCTGTTGCTGCTTAGTTTCCGCGCGCCGTGGTGCGCATGGACCACCTGCGCATGGACCACCCTGCCTTGCTCTCAGCCTATCGGTGCGATCTGGATGTTGAACGGCGCTCGGGGCCCATCAAGTGCCGTGGTGTATGACGCTCGGCTCGCACGACGCTGGTACCGATATCGGTGGAGGGCGTATGCTGGGGTGCGGGCGGCGAGGTTGGCGATGAACTGGGATCTGCGTGGTAGACGTGGTCAAGACGTGGTATACGGCCCAGATGTGCTCTGATCGTACGCCGAAGGTGCACTTACCAACTGACGCTGACGCCGCTTAGGGGTAGTGAAGGGACATGGACATATTACGGGCGATGTTATTACGAGTCTGTTTAGTGCCGGCACGCGTGGGGCTGCCCCGAGGAACAATTGGCTTTTGGACGCGCTTTCTGATATGGTAGCTTTTGTGCGTTCATTTCTCGCCTCACTTTGTGCCGCGGGGAAGCTCACTAAGATTTTTGTGAAGATCGCTGTCCCTGTATGGCGCTCATCAGTGGATAAACGAGTTGAAGCACACCGAGAGGAACACGAGCAATACCTGCAGCAAAAAGGATTCTTTACATGATACCGTTGCTGCGTTGCCTGATATCCTTTTTCCATCTGTTGCTTTTTTGATACTGATAATTACATCCTGCATTGTTATTCCCTCCAATTTTCTCAGCTGTCGCCTCATGGAATCTGTGTTCTATTCTTTTTATTGTGTTGAATGCATTGCTCAACAGTGCTCAACGTCCCGCCAGATTCCGCCGCGCCGCGCAACACCGTTGAACACGATACGCGTTAGTGAAATCATGTGATGTGACCGCCCTCGAATTGACGAGTTTCCGTTTTCCTTCGACTCAACTTGAACTTGAACTTGTCCATACTACTCCCGACCTACAAAGCTACATTATCTTCAAATAATCCTCTCATACTATACCCAATATCTAAGACAAACACTCATGTACCACGTCTACCTTGCAGCCCTCCTTTTTCCGTACACGCTGGCGTTATCCCTTCCAGTAGATTCCCCGCCAGGCCAACCAACGCACGTAGGCGACGTAGGGACGTTCGAAATGATCCCTGACTCGATTGTTAGCTCCCAGCAAGTGAGCTCTAGTTAATTGAGTCTATTTCTATGGATAAAGCTTATCTATCCTTAGGTCTTCGTCGGTCGCTCGGACAAACTATATATTCTCGACAAAGTTCAAAACAATCCGACACAAGTTAATGGTCATCCCGCCTGGGGGTCTGGTGTGTTAATCTTCTGCCCGAACATTTTTTCTATAACTCGAGGTCCTTGCGCCAGAATACCGGTTGGGAGATAATAGCCAACGACCCATGGAAGTCATAACAAACTCGTTCTGCGCGGTAAGTCTACAGCACTGTTGCCGCCTGAACACGCTCGTTATGACTATTTAGGGTGGGACCGTTCTTGGAAACGGGACATGGATCAGTGTTGGGGGCAATCAAGCGGTAACCGTTGGAGGTCAGCCCGCTGATGTGCAAGATGGGAGTTCGGGGCCCTATTATGACGCTGATGGACGCCGCTCGTATGTCATTTCATGCCTTTACTTATAGTTTCTAACGATGATGGATCTGCTCCAGTATTCGGTGAGTCGACAGCTCTGCTGGACGGTAATCTGCTGATGTCCTCAAAGATTGTTGACGCCGCATTCTGAGGACGATTGTGAATGGTCTATTTCCCCTGCGATTATTGGAAAGCGTTGGTACCCTACCGTGTGAGCGTGTACATCCTCTGCGGCTGCAACTCCAAGCTCAAGTACATCCTTACAGTGAAACTCTCCAAGACGGTAGTGCCATCATAGTACGTGGCAACCCGTTCTTAGTGCATCGCTCACCCTTGCCTAGCTTGGAGGGTGCAAAAATGGCGGATACGTCAATGACGCTTCGCAGTCGAATCCAACATACGAATTCTTCCCATCCACAGGCCCGCCCGTCACGTCGAATATCCTTCAAACCACACTACCGGCGAACCTGTATCCCTTGACGTGGCTCCTTCCTTCCGGAAAGTTATTCGTCCAGGCTATGTGGTCCACCGTCCTTCTCGATCATCAAACGCATGTCGAAACGCCATTGGACAATATGCCCGATGCGGTCAGAACGTATCCTGCTAGTGCTGGTACGGCGATGATGCCTCTGACGCCTGCGAATAATTGGACGGCGACTATCATGTTCTGCGGAGGGTCCAACATCGCAACAGACAAGTAAGCATTGCCTTGTTTACATGATATCGCTTGCAACGTGACTTTCCAGGTGGACGGATCCGGACTTCGTGATCATCGCACAGCCCGCGTCGACGTCTTGCGTCAAGATTACACCTGACTTTTCGCCGTCTTATATCCAAGATGACCCCTTGCCGGTACAGCGCAGCATGACCAACTTCGTCTTGCTCCCCAACGGAAAGGTCCTCTGCATCAACGGCGCCCAAACCGGTGCGTAATTCTCTCAAACGCTTTCTATGATTCCTGCTTTGATCGGCAAGCCACAGGTACGGCTGGCTATGGAACGAACTCCTGGGCGATTGGACAGTCTTACGCTGATGAACCCGTGTTGACTCCTGTTCTCTACGACCCTGATGCGCCTGCTGGTAGTCGCTGGTCTAGTCAAGGCTTCTCTCCTAGTACAGTCCCGCGCATGTACCATTCCACGGCGATTCTACTTCCTGATGGTATGTTTTGTCAGTTTTCCTTGGGACATAATTTGATGCTTCTCCGTGAATCCTCATAGGCTCTGTATTTGTCTCTGGCTCGAATCCCAACGCGGATTATACTGCTGGTCCTGATGTGAAGTATCCTACTGAATACCGCACGGAGAAGTTCTATCCGTCGTACTATAACGAGCGGCGTCCTCAGCCGCAGGGTCTTTTGGATCAGCTCACCTACGGCGGCTCTTCTTTCGACGTTCTGTTAGACTCTGAGGATCTCTTTGGCGATGTGAGGAATGTGGCAAACGCGACAGTGGCAGTTCTCCGTCCAGGGTACTCCACGCATTCAATGGTAAAACCAACATCTAGTCGAAATTCGTGTTGGGCAGAGCTGACGGAAACTCATCCGCAGAGCATGGGCCAACGCATGGTCGTGCTAGATTCAACGTACACTGCGTACAGCAACACCACGGCGGTCCTGCACGTCTCTCAGCTGCCGCCCAACCCCGCTATCCTCGCCCCTGGGCCTGCGTTTCTCTTCGTCGTGGTCAGCGGCGTGCCTTCTGTCGGCGTCGAGGTGATGGTTGGCTCAGGTGCTATTGGGCCGCAAACGGTCCTTGCGGTTGAGCTTCTTCCTGCGTCTTCGATGATCGGGAGTGACGGTGCTGTTACTGCTCAACGGTTGCAGAGCGGCGCGTGTTCGTTTGTGCGGGACCTGGGTCATCAGGCTGAATGGCTGCTGGTGGTCTTCGCTCTTCTGGCTACCTGGGCTATACATATCTGACGGGCCCTTCCACTATGTATACGTATCGGCATGTACCTTGCTTCCCCACCGCCTGCGCATCCCAATCATGAGTCATGAGACCTTCTACTTTGACTGCGCGTTTAGAAAGCAAGCATAGATATGGGTAGATTCTCATGGGCGCTTCTCTGGCATTTGGATTGTGACTCATAACGGATGTCTGCGTGTGCAGGACCTGGGTCTTCAGGCTGAATGGCTGCTGGTGTTCTTCGCTCTTCTGGCTACCTGGGCTATACATATCTGCTGGGCCCTTCTACGTATACGTATCGGCATGTATCTTCCTTCTCCGCCCCCTGCGCATTCCAATCATGAATCATGAGAACTTCTACTTTGACTACGCGTTTAGAAAGCAAGCATGGACAAGGGTAGATTCTCATGGGCGCTTCTCTGGCATTTGGATTGTGACTCATAACGGATGGCCGCGAGGTCGTATTATTATAAGACTACATCCGGCGTTCTATTCTTGAACGCTGTCATTGACGTGGTACCTTTATGGCGAAGCATAAATACAGGACATCACAAACTCGTTATCGCTCCCACGCGCATCGCCTTCCTTCTAACCCCTTTCCATCCCATCGTTTTGAGGATGGCTCCCTCGAAGCGCAAAAGTATCAAGAACTACTTCCATCACTGTATCCCCCGATTTATCTTGCGAGAATTTTTGATAGGGCCTTCTCCTGTGTTGTAAGTGTCCTTAAAAAATCACGGAAAAGCTGATTCTGACGCATTGCTGTAGTAGAACACCATGGGAACGCCGAAAATCCTTGCTAAAGGGACATAGGAAAGGCCGCGAGTGTAAATTCGAAAACATCTATGTCTATGATTTATCGTCCAGTATACTTCAAACTCGATGTTTGTCCAGAGTATATGGGCAAACTAACCTTTATCGAGATAGCAACAACGCACTCGACGTCGACTACATCGAAACGACATTCTCTCGCCTCGAGCAGCAAACATCGCAGGTCATCAAATCCATCGATTCCGGCTTAGATTCATGTAGCGTTACTCTGTCTAGGGCGGAACTTGCGACATTGCGCAAGTTCATCTTTCTGATGCACTTTCGTAGTGAGGCAGTTTCCGCCACATACTATCGAGAAACGGACCCACACAACGCTCCTCTCGCCGAGTGGATTCGGAATTACAAGGAAACCCGCGGTCTAACAACTGATGTGGACGTTTGGCGGGACGCGCTCAAGTACTATCTCGACACCTCACATCAAGATATCGTAGCGACCGGAGAGCGTATACGGGAAAGGTATGGAAATCATCGGCTTCATGAGATGTTGAGGGATAGAGTGGACCCAGGCCTCGAGGAGTGGTATGCGATTGACTACGAAAGTCAAGCGAACTACTTCTTCCTCGGGATCTGGGAGGCAGCCGAAGACTCCGAGTTCGTCCTGAGTTCAAACGGGTTTGGCCTTTGGGAGGGCCTCATCTATGGCAGCCCGGGGGCCCACAGAGTATACGTTGTGAGCCCCCGTATTGCCATAATTCTTCGGCGGACCTTTTTGCGACACCCTCATTCTAACGACCCCTCGATCCTGTATAGTTGCCTGGCCAACATCCCAATCGCTAAACCGACAATCCGTTATGCGAATGAAGAGCTTTTCGCCCTCGAAGACGACACCGATCCCTGGGTATTTAAGAATTTGCTCAACGCGTATCGCTCATCCCCACAGGCTGAAAAAGACCAGTTTACGTTCGCGATTTCGAAACTCAGTACGAAAGAGACGTATGCGGTAAATGAAGTCATCATGATGAATGCCAATCTTCACCCATCGGCGTCCCTGACATTCGCCTCTGCCGACATCATGCTCGACACCTTGCGAACATACGATTCCTCGCAGCACACGTTTCTGGCTGGCAAAAAGAATCTCTTTACGCCTCTCCTTCGAGAGTTGTATACCATGAAGCACGACGCCCTAACAAATTCACCGCCCACTCCTACGTCTCCCGTCACGCCGAACCTCGCCTGGGAAGCCGACACCGATGCAGACCTGCAACTGCATATGTTCCTGCGGTTTGCCATCTCGAAAAAGATCGAATTCCCTTCTTCCTATAACCGAGCCTATCTCCTGTTTCATATGGCTACGGACGCTTCATCGGCATCCAATTCCGTTTCAGCCAAGATTCGACGAATGGCGAAAGACGGTATTGCGGAACTAAGACATCTCCTCGATCCTCCACTTCCCCGATTCCCGCGCCACCCACGGTCCAGTTCGAGGAAATTGGTCGAGGCGCTTCCCAGAAGCGATTCCGAGGTATTTTTCTCTCTTGTTGGATATCAAGTGGATCAAACAGGTATAGCACAACACTCGAACGATATTCTGGCCAACGTGATATACGAAGCGGCTACGATCGGGATTACTCACTGGCTTGCGGAACACAGGCCTGATGTATTAACGGATTTGTTGTCTCCATGGATTACTGTATTCGATATCTTATGATTTGTTAGGCCTTCAGTTATTGCTGATATGTACACGCTTCTTGTTTATTTCTTGTATGGGCATTGGACCACTCCAATATTATAATTTTGTTGGTATTTGAATGCCGCCTTGACCACCGACCGCCAATGTTTTGTTTCAACTTTACCTCTTAAATTCAGTCATTCAAGTTCGCTTGACAAAATCATTTCAACTATGGGCCCGAGAAATTCCCGAATTATTCTACGCCTAGAACAATGCATGTCGAGCTTGTTCATTGTGCCGGTGACATGTGTCTTGGGAGCGTGGCCAGTCTTAAGTTAACCGCAGTGCCATGCATATTGGGCGAGGAGGCCTTGAACATCAAAACTCGAGAGTGTATCACTGCTTTCCTCACACCACCATGGCCGACTACGACTTTGGCCCAGAGGACTTCGAAGATTACCAACCAACTCAAGACCAGGTCTCCAATTGGGTGGGATCGGCCCAGCGATACGATTCCCAGAATCCTTCTTTCGCCCAAGGAGACCTCTACGACGACTATGATCAAGACCAACGCTCTCGCCACCGTGGAAGATCTCCTAGCCGCAGACCTCGTTACAACGACCCGTCCTATGGTGGGGACGAGTTTCGTCGCGACTTGTCGCAGCATACCCTTCGTGGAGGCTTCGCCAACTCTGCTAGTGGCCCAATGCCGCCGGGAATGTCCTACAACGCGAGCCAAAATCCGACTATGATGTCGTTCCATGAAGATAGGCCAGACTATGATGCTCGAGGATATAGCCTGCGATCGGGTATCAATCAGACAGTACCTCGACATCCGTCACTCGCCAGTCTCTCTCTTCTGAACGCCCCAGTGCCTGAACAATTCCCCTATTCGGGATCTCGAAATCATTCATTTTACGGTGCTCAGGCTCCAGCCATCCCCCTATACCCGTCTTCTCGTCGTTCTCGCTCATATTCACGTCCTATGGACAGATATGCTTCTTCGAATATTCAAGTCCCCATTACCACGTCCTCATCCAGTAGAACGCGCTCTTCAGGAACACGGTCGTCAGGATCCCGGTCGTACACCGACTCTTACTACTCATCCGACTCGGATGGAAGCTATTCGTCAACCTCGTCTGGTGCTCCTCCCGTGAACCGACGCCAAGCCTATAGGACTGTACATGCGTCCCATAATACGCCTACGATAGTTCAGCCCTCGCGCGATTACCCCACGGTAGTCCCTATCAATGGAGGAGTAAATGGATATGTTGTCGTCCCAGCCGTCGGTCAGAATCTTAGAGTAGTGGTACGTTCCCAATTTTATTATGGCAGATGCTGGTGACTGATGATCCCGCCCTTCTTAGGACACGAAGCGGTACAGGACTCATTCTAGGGCCAGGGAGTCTTCGTTCCTGGATCGAATTTTGTCCCCTTCTAAATGGAATCTTGGGAAGAAGAGATATATTAAGTATATCGATGATATATGAACGGATCCATCTCTCACTTCGAGGTCAAATTTTTACAGAAAATTCACGATGTATGATCAGGTAGCGTAGGACTAGCTAGTATTTACTAGTTGATATTGGGTACCCAATTGTTGTTCAAACTCTGGATACCATATATTTCACGACCTTGGTATCATATTTATTTGGGTAATAACATATAGAAGTTAACACCATCCTATGTGCCAGCCCTGAGGTGGGCAGAGTTAAAAAAAAGTATATACACGTGCAAGCCTCCCAAATCTCTACTCCCATGTTCAACTTCGCTTATGCCCACCACTCTTTCCTACGTTCATCAGCCACTTCAGACACCGCAGGTTATTCTCGGCATCTGGTCCAGGAACATAAGGCAAATCTGGTTCTGAATCAGAGGGTCTGGGCTCGGTTTCTTCGTCATCGTGGTCTTCTGGTTCGACTTCGTGGTATAGCTTCACCCTCGGACGAACCGAAAACATTACGGGATCAACGTTTTTTCTTATGCGCACCGCCGACGTAGCCGTATGGGCGCTCTCCGATATCAGCCGTCTTCTGAGAGCTAATGGAGGGTCGGACTCTGGAGGGCTGCATTTGGTTTGCGATGCCTCGTTCATGATCCCAATATGTGCATAACCGTCGGGCGCGGGGATCGAATTTGACAGGGAATCATACATCTCTGCGTCATCGGCGTTTGAGCGATCAAAATACGTCGTGGGTTGTGGATGTTTATCGTGGTCTCTGGACGAACTGGGACCCACTAGAGCTAGAGGCAGTGACGGCAGAGGTATATTGACGTCTTCAACTTTGGGCAGCGCTGGAGGATGCTCTCTCTCGCTGTCGTTTGGGGGCGACTTCGAAGTGGCGTTAGCCGACGCGCGAGCTCGCATACGCGCACGCGCAGCCGAGCGCGAGGCCGGTGAGAGCGGTTTGGCGTTGGTACGCGACGAAGTCATCGTCAGAGGGGCAGCTAAGGCAAGGGATTCGGGTAAGCCTTTTCATTGCGGGGAACTCAGGACATCCTATATATGCGAAAGCTTTGTGGACGCCAATGCTATTCGCACACATAGACATAGCGTAGACGTCTCCTATTCGGAAAGTTGCTTGAGCAAAGTATAAATATACGGTTATGTGGGCAATGTAATAAACCGTTGCACACACCACCCTGTATCTCCCTGGCATAGATTCCCCATCGTAAAGCTTGAAACTGAAACTAACAATATAATGGAATGTAAGCTGTCTTCATTTATACTCACTATGTGCACAAATATCCGTGTTTTCGCTCGTCTCATTAAAATCATTATGAACCATAAGAGCTGAACTTTATCTCTATACCACCTTCTGACGCCTCGCACTTAACCTTGTAATAAGGCAATGTTTCTCACTACATCACGTTCACAGAGAACATCGACCAGTCAGGGCTATATTTACAACGTTGTGGGCGCCAACTTTCCCCCGTGCGTCCTTATATATTGCCAACAACAACACATGCTTTACCACCGAGCTTCGCTGAGCGTCCGGATCTATGGCAGCCGATAATAATTTACCGCGGTTGCCACCTTGAACTGAATTCGTTGGATCAAAAGACTAAGAAAACAACGCAAATTGACGCACTACAAGGTATGTCGTATCTACTATCATGTACATGGATGACTGCACGTGTAGGCAGCCTTCGATTGACAACATCCACAATTAATGAGGGTCCCTGTCGAATGGAAGGGACGAATAGAAGAAATTACAGTGAAAGGGGGAAAAACACGTCACAGATCGAATAGAGATATCGCCTCAAGTGGATCTTTCCTAGTAGAAGCCATGGAGATATGTTCCCAAGTGACTGTCGTGCGTACAAAGAAGACGGTTTTTCTCGCAAACGAACTTTTGATGATCAGAGCCTGAAAACCATGTTAATCAACGCGAAACACTAATCGTCAAATGTTTAAGCGTTGATAATGTACATTGTCCTTCAACGCGGAAAGGGGCTGCAGATCAACGATGAGAACAAGGAAGAAGGAAGTCAATCAACCAAACACGGAATTAGCACACCAAAATGCTCAACGCATATCCAAATGACGACCCCTATAATGAACCCACACCATCACCTCGAGCTCCGCCTATGCAAATGCCTTGGACGCGGGTTGGTATACTGCACAGGTATGGCCGCATGCTGATGACGTGTACTGGCATGTACAGGATACACACCCTGCGGGGCCGCGCTCCGACTGCGCCCACCGAGCCCAAACACACGCGAAAAGAAGCCGGGTGTGGACTGTCGCCCTCTCGACATGACGTTCGCGGCAGTGGTGGGTTGTCCAATTGCCGAATTCTATCATTCGATGTGAGGTGCCGTTAGAATGAAAAAATATGAAGGGCGAAAAGCGACTAGGCACGTACCGTGGCCTGCATGTTCTGCCCTTGGTAAGTATATATCCAGCCTCCTCGCCCATCACTGACTGGGACCAGAACGGTGCTGTTAATATGTGGCTGCATCGCCGCCGTCGTCGGTGGAGCTCTGGTAGGGTGTTGACCAGGGTAGTTTCCCATAGGCATCTGCAACTGGCCCGCCGTCGGCGGCGCACCAGTCGAAGATTGATAGGGATGATAACCCCCCATCGTGTTGGGTACAGGCATTTGAGTCAGTGGCTGTTGCTGTAGTGAGGGGTAGGCGGAGGACTGTGACGGCATCGCCTGTGATCGATAAGGTCGTCCAGAACCACCATTGCCCGCAGAGCCACTGGGCGAACCATACCCAACGGCAGAACCAGACCCAGCGGGGGAACCCTGTCCACGCCCGTATCCCATGAGCGGCCCCGCCAGCGCCTGTGCTGGATACGCACCACCGGGCCGGGACCGCCACATGCGCGGGTCGCGCGCATCGACCGAGTGCGAGCGCTGGCGCAGATACGTTGGCCTTGAAGACACCGGCTGAGCGCTGTCGTACGGGTAGGATTGGGACAAGGCGCGCTGCCGACTCGTGCCATGGGTGTGGTGATGGTGATGGCTATCATGAGAATGCCGGTGATGACGAGGGCTGACATCATAGTGCGCATGCGGGATCGCGGTGGTAGGTTGCCGTTGAGAGGACGTGGGCATTACAGGATACGTAGCGCCCGTAGCGTAGTCTCTTGCGATCGGCCCTGTTCCGCGTGAGCGACCGCGGGTGGGCTACGCGTACGGGGTCTTGATGATCGTCTATCTCTGGTGCGGGTTGACGAAGGGCTGGGGCCAGTGGAAACAGGAACATAATCTCGAGGTAAACGGACAGGAGAGGGCGATCTTCTCCTCGATCTCGACCTTGATTTTCTCCTTGAGCCATGCCTGGGTATTGTTAGTCGAGAACTAGCTTCTGGGACGACAATCGTGTGCCTCGACGGACGATGGCTACGCGAATGAGACCGAGATCGGCGAGAAGGATGAATATCGATGATTGGAGGCGCCATTGGTGCAGCGAATGCGGTGGGGAAGGGCGCAAGTTGGATTTGAGGTGGTATACAGTGAGGGATTGATGGAGGAACAGGAAGAGCAGCGACAATATGCATGGAGTTTTGAGGGAAGCTAGATAGCGTCATTGGAGCTGTACCTGGAAAAAAGATCAGGGTCGGTCTCGTTGGGGGCTGAAGACCATTTTCCGCACCTCCAGAGTTTGGTAACACAGGTGGAGCGCCTGTAGGCATCGCCACGTTTCCCTTTGGAGCATACTGCTCTATTAAGGCGCTGGGCATTGGTCCAGGGACTACAGGAAGCTCTCGATTCCTCGCATCATTCGAAGGGGTGTGCACACCTCTCGCACCGATATAGCAATCTGCTGGACCTGGTGCATGAGCGCTTCGCCTGGTGGCAGAATGCTGCCATTGTGGTTCGATGTTGGAGGTTGGAGTGGTCGGATTGGGGGTCAGGTCAGGTGTTGCTGGTAGTGAAGGCGGTGAGAAGGCATCGACGGGAGAATGTGCGCGTAGCTCAGAAATCCAATTGCGTATGCGGTGGTCTCTTGTATTCTCCTCCTCGATGATACTTGACGTAGGTAAGAGTAAAACTGACATGGAGACGAGGGTAGACAGCGAACGTTAGCACGCCTATGGGATGATGTGGGAAGACAGCTAGAGCAAAACGAACCCGACAGCCCAGCCACGTCCAAACGTCCTTAAATCTCCTGCGCAACGCCGCCAACGCCATGAAGTTTATCACTTCACTCTGACAACTTTGAGGAGTCGATGACGAGTAGGATCCAATGGAAGGTTCAACCTCGTGTACTCTGCCCATTAAGTAGATATTATCCTGAGGTTGATGTGAGCCAGATATATAGAATATTGCTAATAAGCCACCGATTGGTAGACTTGCCTTCTTCGGTGGCGAATTGACCGCAGTAAACAGCTATGGTTCGTACATGGCAATTAAATGCATACATCCTACTCCACGCGAATGATGTTTGCAGCTCCACTCCTTCAGAGAGCTCGGCAGCCATGTTATAGAGGAAGGAGTCGGGAAGGCGTCTGAAATGGAAAAGCGAGGTCAGGTTCACGTCCACGAGGCAACTTCAACTTCTAGGGCTGAAATAATATTTTCTCACAATCTCGTGCCATCAGGTAAGGTCAAATCCAATGCAAATCTTGTGCAAATCCAACGCCAATGGGGGTCGAAAAAAAAACATTTAAAGCGTCAGCGTATGGACCAAGAATGCCCGTTCTCCCACTCGGCATTGAGTAGACAGCTGCAGTGCGATACCCATTTTCAAGACAACCCAAGCAAGCTCGTTCTTCGCATTAAGGACAACTTAAGGAAAGTACTCCAGGCGGATGATGCAATTGTCTGTTCTACCTCGTGCGAAAGCTCGGCATTTATGTTCTACACGATTAGACGAAGTCGAAAGTAGAGTTAGAAGTCGAGCGCGAGGTTCACATTCACAGCCAGCGCTCTGGGAGGATCAAGAAGCTATCTTCCCACGCCTCAGTGATCACATCGATCAATTGATCACCAGCATTTTTGAACTCACCGGCGCCGCTCACGACCTTTACCCTTTTGACAGTATATTGCACGATGATTCCTGTTCTACCACTCGATATCTTGGATAATATCATCGACATCCTCGCCCAGGACGATCCAAGACTTTTATCGGTCAAAGCTTGCTCTCTCGTCTGCCATGATTTTCTTCCTATCTGCAGGAAACGTATCTTTGCTTCCATCGTTCTATACGAAAGCTCTGATCTTCCGCCGATAGAAAAAACTAACGCCCCACTGTTTCAAGCGCTGCTCTCCAAAACGCCAGAGATCGCTGATCATATTCGCGATTTGTCTTACCAGTGCCACATCTCAGCCGATCTAAAGGATCCTACCATTATACATACCTTTCAAAAGATCACTCGCCTACGGTCCCTCAACATCATGGCCGGCCGAAGTTTATTTCCGTACGGTCAGAATTATGTTTGGAAAGATAACTCTATTCGACCGGCACTCCTCTTTCTTCTCCACCTTCCCTCGCTCACTGAATTTTCGATATATGGTATCGCCGATTTCGTTCTTACCGATTTGGCACCCTGTGCCAATCTCGACAATTTCAAAGCTGGGTCTCTTTCGACGGACATCACCTCTCCTTCCAATTCGCCTGACACATCGATCGGGTTTCGTAAGATGTCAGCCGGAAGTCTGAGCGCTTCCATGATCACCCAGATGTGCGAAATGAAATGCACAGATGGATCACCCTTCATCAACTTCGATAAACTTTCGGTACTAGAGTTCACCATACGGGCCACAGACGACATCAACATCTTACGAAAGTTGTTCTGCCGTTGCAAACAACTGGTTGAAGTACGCATGAAGAGTATGTATTGCCTTATTTCGTTCATCGCTTTCTGAAGATTGATTTGCACTTCGTTGTAGGTCCTGTCCATAACTTACCCAGCTTCTCCACACTGCTAAACCCCTCCTCACAAACGCTGAAAAGCGTTTACATTAACATCACTGGTCTCTCTGATGACACAGGCAGCAACGACTCACTTTATGGCTTTGCTAACGACCTGGAGCACATGTGCGCAAACAATGTTATCGAGCATTTCACTATATATATATACACCAAGTCCGATTCGGGATGCGCGCGAGGCGAGGCATGGGGTAGGCTTGACAAAGTTCTGTCTCAGGTTGGGTGGGCGAAGCTACGGCGGATGTCGCTGAGCATCGACATCTACGGCCGTACTCGACAGGACAATTTGAGGGAAGAATTAGAGAGGTTGCCAGAGACACAACTTCAGTGGCTGTCGTCGACCAAGTCCCTGACATTCAAGTTTGAAGTCGTAGAGAGAGTAGGCTTCCTATGGGAAGTGGCACTATTACTAGATTCAGCATTTCAGTAGAGTCGCAAGGTTCGCAATTCAAAAGGGACAAGTGGGGTGTGCTCAACCAGGCATTGGCACAGTCAGGGTGACACATGAGGGATGACGAAGGTATAATTCGGAGGAATTTCCATAGAGCTGGTACCGCGCCAGCTGTACTTGATGAACAGTCAACCGACATATAGATCCTCATAATTCCCCGTAATTAAAATTCATTGTGGTATTTTCGTTTTATTCTCTATTGTTACTTGGCAAAGGGTATATCTTCCGAACCCAATTTTGATACCGGACTGGCAAGCTCTATAGAGGCAGTAGGGCTTGTCGGTCGCTTGACATGCAGCTCATTGAACTGGATGATGTCATGCGCGCGGTGTCCGGTGCTTAAACCTTGCTCTACATGACTCCTGGTAGCGCTCACAATTTCTTTACTGGTCGTCGAAGTCCATGCTCTCTTTCTGGCTACACGGGGGATAATGAGGAAGGGCGCGATTACCTAAAAGCACAAAATAAATACAACGAAAAGGCACAAGAAGCAACGAAACTTTCATACCTGCACCTGACAAAGCGTCGATAGAAACAAGTGCGAAATGGGGTTGTTCCGCGCATAGAACCCGATGAATACAACGGCAACGATGGCGTAAACAGCTGAGCTCTCGACCAAGATAGCCGCCGCGGATGTATAAGGTTTCGAATAATCGTTGTTCCTACCGAACGTCTTGCGTAGGCTCCGTCGATGTAGGAGTAAAGGAGTGGCGATAGTAAGCGTAATGGTAACATTGCAGGCTGCGGCGAGGGCAAAGTAAGGAAGTGCGAGATTGACACTGTTCCATATAGTGGCGGGGGAATGCGAGACTTGGATTATGAGAAGGAGTCCGGATGCTGTGGGAGGGAGTCAGTAATAATCCTTCGACAACATCGGAGAAGCGTACCTAGTTCGCCGATGAAGAGGATTATGGGTAGTATGAGCACAATGCGCACAGCTCGGAGGGAATTGCTGTAGATGATGAAGCAGCGATATAGCTACATCATAGATCACCAAGCAATCGGACGACATCAGACAACTGGAACTAGAACTTATAGGGTAATCAACTCACCAGTAGACCATCCGCCCCCCAACTTGATATCACAGCGAATATATTGCTCGCTAGGGTGGTCGGCGAAGAATAATTTACATTCACCCAATTAACTGGCCCTCCAGGGAAATTTCGGTGCGTAGTATACGCGAGGACCTTGTACGACGTATTTGTCATGATATACGCCGTCCCTATCAGGAACATTATAATCGTATACGCGAAGAATGTCTTCCTCGACGTCATCGGATAAGCGATCGAGGCCTGGCGCAGGGCGTTAATGGATTGAACGAACAGAACGAATGCGATGCCTATGTCGAGGATGGGCGGATTGTGGAGGGGTGAGTTGATTCTCTTGAGCGGCGTGTGTATAAAATTAGAACAGAACTGACCGTACGCCGCCAACGATATCATCACGCCTATCAGGATGTACTGTTCCTCTGACGTCGACGATGGTGGGGGGGTGCTCGACGACATCGTAGGGGGCGGGCAAGGAGTGTTTGGCCCTCAGGGGACTGTGGGATGACAGGAAGAAGACAGGCCGCTGCAGGCAGGCACTCGCCATTTTTTCATATGTAGAAATCCACGAAGAGAAGCATGGGATCCTGGAATGTTATTAATAGTTAATATCGCTATAACTGTGCCACTGTGGACGGTGGGGGCCCGGGGGTGATGCGTCTATAAAGGACGGGACTGATGAACACCCGTGGAGAGAACGAGAAAAGAAATGAGTGGCACCACGAGGCGATCAGGCGCTGGCGGTTGCTGTTGACGTGTGAGGGCACTTCTCGTCCTGGAAAGAGTTGACCAAGTCTTTGTGGCAGATAGTGGCATAGTGCTACATGCCGTCAATGTCGGGGCAATTGGTAAAGCGAGATCTCTAAATATACCTGGACACTGCATGACAGAATGAGGAGAAGAAGGTATGAAAATACAAGAAAGACCAACTTTTCATTAATCAAGTCAAGCCGGTGTTTTTGTGAGATAGATGTATTGATGGACTCTATACCAGTCGAAAAAGCACTGAAGATTCACAGACTTTTAGTACTTGTAAAATCGATGAAAAGACCAAGAGGCAATCGCTATACCACTCTGCAAGAGGACCTTATCGCTGACACGCGGCCCAACGACGTCGGAGCCCGACACCGGAGACGAGGCAAGTTCTACAACCCTGGTTTGCTCTTTGGAGAAACCGATAGTCTTCGAAGACCAGAAAGAGCGATAGAAAGGCGACGACGCCGGTGAGAAAGGAATCTTTATTTGGCCAGCTCATGACTTCATGTATATAGCAGTTGAGTTCCGGCCAACTCCGGTGGACGGCGACCAACGGCAATGCTCGAAGCCCACCATCCACAGCTAGGAGTCCTACTAGGAGCTCGGGTTAGACGGACATACAAGCAAAGACCGTAGATGTCGGTATATGTTGTAGTTGTGGAGAGCGATATCAAAATTATACTCTCATGCTGCGGCGCCCACAAGAATATATATTCGAATACCGCTATTGATGGCAAAGGAAGGATTATGGCTTTGACAAATGTGGCATCTCCTGCCAGAAAAATATATCAGAAGGTCGTATATTCAAGCGTTCTTTTCCGCCGTCAAGGTGCCCATGATTATATTAAAATATTCCGGAATAGATGCGCAGAATCTCTCATAGCGTGTCTTTCTTGTGAATTATCACGATCAAACTTAGTTGACGATTCTAAGTTATAAGTAACAGGAATTTACAGGCAAATTAGAAAGAAGATTGTAGAACGACTTTCATATGGTAGGAGCGGAACTGGTCGTCTGTCATCGTGCGGTATGTGTAATATCTTTTCCCACTGTCCATTTCAAGGGAACTTCATTCTATACAGAAATAATCTACAAAGCAAGCGCAGTCTTTCACCTTCGTACTTTTCTTCTCCCAGGCAGAGCATTACCAATCTATGTTCTCGATCTAGTGCGCCAACAGCGAGCGCCCCGTCATCTCCTTCGGAATAGGCAATCCCTATCGCACGCAACGAAAAACCAACCATCAGACTCCACACCCAGCCGTATCGAAAAAACAACAAAAACGCACCAGAATATCCAACACCGTCGGCGCGACGTCGCATATCGCGGGCGCGTCCTCCTCCAGCTCCTTCTCCTCCTCCTTCTGCCCCGCCTCCTCCTTCGCCGCCTTGTGCTCCTCCGCGACCTGCGCGCGCGGCTTGAACGCGAGGCCCGCTCCGGGGGCGGCCATGATGAACGGCACGGGGTTCGTCGTGTGCGCGGTGTGCGGGTTGCCCGTCGTCGGATCGCGCATCTGCTCCGCGTTGCCGTGGTCCGCGGTGATGAGGAGCACGTAGCCGTTCTTCTTCGCGGCTTCGTAGATGGTGCCCACGGCTTTGTCGGTCGCGGTGATGGCCTCGACGGCGGCGTCGTAAATACCTGTGTGGCCGACCTATACAATGATAACGCAGGGATTAATAACGTTTCTCGGAATGTGTAAGAAAGAGAAATGAAGCCCACCATATCGGGTGGGGCAAAGTTGCACATCACAAACTCGTTGACGCCCTCGTCAAGCACCGCGGCGACTTTATCCGCGACAGCCTGCGCGCTCATCTCCGGCTGCTTATCGTACGTCGCCACCTTCGGCGAGGGCACCATGTAGCGCGTCTCCTCAGGGAACTGCTTCTCCACGCCGCCGTTGAAGAAGAACGTCACGTGGGCGTATTTCTCCGTCTCTGAAATCAACGGAACGCGTCAGGCCAGGAGCAAGGTGGGTGGGGAAGAGGAGACGGGACCTGCGATATGGGCTTGCTTGACGCCCTCCTTTGCGAGCCACTCCGCAAGGACGTTCGTCATGGCTTGGGGAGGGAAGGCCACGGTGAAGGGGAACTCGGCGTTGTAGCGCGACATCGTCGTGATGTTCTATGTACACGTCCATGAGATAAAAATAGTATGAGGAAAGAATAGAATGACATACGAGGTCCTTGGGGATCTTGACATCGATAGGCTTGTCGGGCATGCCGAAGAGCGACACGATCTCGCGCATACGGTCTGAGCGATAATTAAAGAAGAAGAGCGTGTCTCCATCTATAAATAGCACATGAGCGTCGGGACCAGGTGGAAAGCGAAAAAGCAAAAATAAAAACCACGACATAAGCGGTGACGTACCTTTAATCCTCCCCTTGTCGCCGTCGACGATGATGGGCTTCAAGAACTCGTCCGTAATATCCTTTTTGTAGTTCTCCTCAATCGCCTGGATCACGCCCTCTTGCCCTCCCTCGACCTTCTCGCCTACACCGTCGACGAGGCCGTCGACCGCGATCTTGACACGATCCCAGCGCTTGTCGCGGTCCATCGCGTAATACCGCCCTATCACCGTGGCAAGCTCGCCGTATTCCAGCTTCTTGGTGAAGTCGAGCAGTTCTTGCGCGTATTTGGCCGCGGAACGCGGCGCAGTGTCCCGCCCGTCGCCGAGGAAGTGGATGTAGGTCTCTGGCACGCCCTGTTCCTTTGCGGTTTCCAGCAGTGCGAACAGGTGGCGGATATGGGAGTGCACGCCTCCATCGGAGACCTAAAGAGATGGTTAAATACGCAGTCGAGATCAGTGGTAGTGACTACGTACGAGTCCAATGGCGTGTAGGCGTCCAGTGGTTTCCTTTGCGCGTTTGCAGGATTCGAGAACGGAGGGGTTCTTGTGGAACTGACGTTTCTTGATGCTCATGTCGATACGCACGATATCTTGCCAAACGATGCGTCCAGCGCCGATGTTCAAATGTCTACCACATGAATCAGAGAGCGCTGTTCAGTAACCCCATTGCCGCGACTGAGTGATGACGGGGAATAGATCGCGTACCCGACTTCAGAGTTGCCCATCAGACCCTCGCTGAGACCCACGGCGGTTCCGCTGGCGAGAAGGGGCTCGAATGCGTACTCCTTCTCGAGCTTGTCCATGACAGGCGTTTCCGCCGCCGCGATCGCGTTTCCCTCCTCTGGAGTCGCTTTGGAGATACCCCAGCCATCGTGGACGCTGTGTGATGTTGAGCTGGAAACAGATGCGATCTATAGGGTGGATAATACGGACATGAGGCAGACTTTGTGCTTGATTGTAGGGGCCATTATGTTGCAGGGAGACAGACGGTCGGAGGAAGTGGAAAATGACGAAAGATTGGAATCGATACCGAGGATATATCGGGAAGGCGATGCCGAGTCGTCCATCAATCCATCAACTCGCTGGCTTCATCCCGCGCAAATCCCGCACCAACTTCCCGAGACGCGCTGCGGCGTTGGTCTCATCCTCATCGACATACCTCACTCGATACTTCGCGAAGCAATCTGCACCCCTCTCGCCGTCCTCGTCGCCACATGCCAATGGACTCGCAGAGCGCTGGGCTTATGTGTAGTGTTGCAACCAAATTCACCGAATGTCATAGCTTCTAGGTGGTCTTCGGTGCCTTGCATGTGTATGGGAGGACAGCACTTTGAGGCTGGAGCACATCAATCACACGCACAGGGCACTGATGTAGCAGTTCAAGTAAGTCGTCTACTTATTGTGTTCGCCTATTGCTGTCACTTATGATCCCTCGCAAGTAGACCTACCCATCCTATGCCTCCATCATGCTCGTACACAACGCCTTGAACAAATCCACTGCTCTTCGACATCGCCTGCACTCCCCTATACTCATCGCTGGACTCAGGAGGTTATCAGCATTGCCCCAGATACGCACCGCCAACGCCCTCTCATCTACGCCCAGATCGATACCGTGAATCGTACACAAAGCTCTATCCACGATTGCGAATGATGCGCCATAGGGTAACCGGACCCATCGTACGAGCTGTTCCCATAGACGGCCCTCAGCATCAGCACGTCTCAGCGGGGATTTGAACTGCAAATGGTATTCCGGTCTGCAATAGTTAGGATGGAGGACTGTAGACGAAGTAAGTTTACCGGTTGGCCTACTGGTATATTTGTTCACATCCAATTCTATAGGTTGCTTTCGTGCGCTGACCACTGGGAATTGGCCACTGCTTCTTCGACGCCGTCCCCGTCATCGTTCCCTGTTCAGGCAAATAGACGCTCATGGCATACAATAAACCATGACGTTGCTCACCATAGAACAGACACGACGTACGAATCTTAGAAGTCGTCTATGCGGCCGCTATCGGACAGCGGCGCCAAGGAAGACAGAAACCCTATCACAACGACATTACCCCGCCTCAGATCTATCTACTAAATTCTTCCACTAGACAACACTGCTCAGACATCCGCGCGTCCCTGTAAAACCGCCTGCGCGCAAAAAGAGCGCAGCATATATTGTAGCATCTGCGGCGCGTAGACGCTCGATGCGGCGGACAATGCTCGGGTGTTTGTTCGCTACCCGCCGGCGCGTCTTGGCAGTCTTTGATTCCTCAGCCTTGCATGGCGCTTCACGTACAACCGAGTTCGTAGCCTAACGCCTCGCGCTACCCATTTTCCCTTCGACTTCTTAGAACGATATATAAGTTGTACATTGACTATAGATATTTGTATTTTTTATCCCTATTACTTATCATCGCTGCCCACCCGCTGTCTTCAATCAACCTGGACAGTAAGCACTATATCCCGACATCCACTCAAGTCGAAACCCAGCTGCTCTTGAAGGCCCTTGTAAACGACATCCATTCTTCCACTGGCAGTGTTATTCACGCATAAAGCAAACGGCGCAAACACGTCGAGCTGTATCGGTCCCTGCGTGGGACTCAATATCGATGGAAACACCTCCGTGACTCTCGCACTGAGTGCCAACGTCTGCCCAGAAGGATCAAGCGGGTTGAGCTAGCGAAGATACACAGTGAATATCGAGGGGTATACGGGGATACGGTATATATAACTTGAAGTACGAACCACGAAGCAATAGGAACCCATGTTCCAATCCAAATACGGCTCTGTGATCTGGCGGATGTTTGCAGTGCCCCCAGGACTTACGGCGACGTCGAAGCTGCCCGTGAGGTCACTGCCTGGCTCTACAATCGCATAGAGAGGCTCCGGCAAGAAAGGCGCCCCTACGAAACCGAGAGGAGGAAGATCGCACGTCGGGCACGTCTGTCAATATGCAGAATTTGTCTCGTCAATCCGTCGCTTCTCGACAACAGACCGAAGAGTATTACCGAGATGATCAGTGCCAGAACCTGTGTCCCGTTTGCCTGCACTGTAGTGGGATCTAAGACGGCCAAATTTATAGGCATAGCCCTCGTCGGCATGTCCTTGAACACAGCGCTCAGACTGAAAGTCCCATCAGAGGGAATCAGCGGCCCCAACTCTATGATGTTTTGGCAGTTCGGGTTGTCCGCAAGGCTCGCCTCTTCGGCTTCAGTGGGTTGCTGGTACAGTGCCATTGCGAATGGACCACCGCAGGCCAGAGAAGCGTCTCCAGAACAGGCAGTTGCGGAACATGCGATATCCGGAAGGCGCTTGGACTGAAGAGTAGTCGTATTGACCGTGTTATCGCACCCTATACAAATATTACACAAAATCATCAACGATCATTCTCGTCATCATATATCATGTACGAAATACTGACAGCACTCTCCTCCAGCCTCAATTCCCGCAAAGGTGAAGAATCCAGTCGTAAACGCCATTTGCTGAGCACAGAGATTGATGCAGTCCTCCGGCACGGAAGCGCTTCCGAGCTGCCTACCTAGGATACGGGGTTTGTCTCTATCAAAATGGAGTAAGCAGTATAAACGCAAAGCACTAGAATAAATGACGCACGAGTAACAGCCGAGATATGACCATAACGTCAAGTCAAAACCATCCGGCACCCCAGTCAGGATGGCAGGTGACGGCGCTCCATTTGTGAAGACGTCGATTTGACTTGCGCCACCGCAAAAAAGTGTGCTATCTCCTTTACAAGGGATGTTGCAATCGGCCGCCGCTGTCTGATTGGCAGTCAACTGGATAACGCCATCGCACCCTAGTGCGCTGTTGTTAACACTGTAAATACAATATATTTTGCGCCGAAAGATACATACAGCAATCCTACAATCGCGTGTGAAGCTGAGTTTGAGACGAATAGAAAATTAAAGCGTACATACCTGTCCGTCCTCGACGCCTGCGAAACCCTTCTCAGCGTTGGCGCAGAATTGCGTGCAAACCGCAGGTGTCATTGATGCACTTCCCAGCATAGAGGTTGCCATCAGGGTCCTCGCAGCTCCACGATCACTGAATGGATATCATATATCAGACGCAATCCAAAGTGACCAAAGGAGAATATACGTGAAGCAGCCTACCGACGTCCAACCCGACACAGGGCCATTCGGATTGGCCACCTGGCGCAAATTGGGATGGGATATGGCTACAGCACCAGCAGCAAAGTTCTGTGCGTACGAACGGGGGAAATATTATGAGTAAAGGACTTTGTGAGCTGAAAGTCACAAGCCATACTTGAACGGGTAGAAACACAGTCAAAATAGCCGCGATAAACGCCAACTTCGTAGAGGTTTGAGTAACCATTGCAAGGTATTAAGAAGAAATAGCTTGGAATTTCCTCAGATATACTGTGGTCTTATTGCGGCCATATTTATACTGCAAAAGCGCTGAGCGGTGAATGGTTATTATCCCAGTTAGCCATGAACAGATGTAAGTGGTTGACCGCTGACAGTGATGAACAGTCATAAATTGAAAGGTTGAAAATATATGAGAATTTCGATGACACAGAAGCAGCCCGAATTCCGTTGTCTTCGTCGCTCAAGCTCGAGTGTGTGCAAAACAAGATTTTGTGAACGAGTAGATATTTGTTCAATACCTTGAACATAGCAACAAGATGAGTGAGTTGAAAATACACACTTTATATCCAAGAATATTTGGACAGCCTCTATCATCGCACAAGATCCGACATCTGAACGAAAAAATAGAGCGTATGTTAAACCGATTAAGTTTGCTGGACTCGATCTACCTCAGAATATCGACGGCTCTGCATATTATTAGTAAAAAGGACGACATACATTTCTCCTTTCACCCTCTTCACCATTTGAAAAGACCATTCATGCGGATAATCAACTCACAGGGCGCGGCCGGCGGGCAGCCTTCGTAACCGCTGCGACGCTTCATGTACTTATGACCATGTGTCCAGTGTCGTCCTCTCGGTTGTCGGGCGGTATGAACTTGGGTGTGACCGTTGTAAGGATCATATGCTCGTTCGTGAATCAGACGATGTATGAGATTGGTACAAGGAGTAGAGCATGCTGTATGCCAGCGGTATCATTACCCGAAACGGATTGGGACGGAGTCACGAGACTAAGTTTTCGAAAGCCAAACTGGTTGTTCTCAAATTAGGCGCCCGGCGCACGCTTTCCTTTCTTTTGTTCCTTCGATTGTTCATCATGGCAGCTCCACCAGCCAAAACGCCCGCATTGCAGCGTCTTTCTGATCAGTTAGATCAGCTACAAGACTCGAAGGCAAAACAAGTAGCCATAACGGCGTATTTTCGTGGGGAACTAGAGGATGATCATGATCCTGATAAGCCACAAGACTCTCTCGATAGGTGATCGAATTGAATCTGCACCTGTCTTTGGGAATGACATTGACAAATCGACAAACAGTTTCTTTACTCCCGAGTTTCTTGAGAGACATGGCATCCATTGGCACGATATTGCGATCGCATTTGCTGGCGTAGGTGAAAAACCGCTTGAAAGACTGCCTTGTGCAAACGTTGAGCCGACGAAGAGTTGGAGATGCCAAGAGAATGGAAGGTTAGCATGTGGCGAATGTAAACTGGTTTCTTACTGCTCCAAGGTGCGATTTTGAATGTTTCTTGTTTTGTGTTCTTCGTTGGACGTCTATCCTAGGAATGCCAAAGGAGTCATTGGCGTACCCACAAACAAGGTGGGCCCATGTCATGCACTGCATTTTTAATTGCTGGTGCTCACTTATCCAAGATTGTAATGATCCAATTCGTTCGCCTCTATGGCAACCGGCATGGATTCGAGAAATGCGAAAGCCGACATCTCCTGGTTGGAAACAGTCGAATGAAGAACAGCAGTTTGCTCTAGGCTTACATATGCAAGTTATTCTTCAACACCTGTCTTGATGCATGTTTGACCTCTGGGATAGATGGGGGAATACTCCTGCCATGGATACACTTAATCTGCTGAAAAACGAGGGTAAATCTGCTGTAAAATCGAACATGGCTTTGGCATATGTTGGCGAGTGTGAATTATTTGAAAGTCAAAATGAATGCTGAATCGTCCTCTAGCCTCAGGAGACCTTCGAAACGTTATCCGCACCGTCAATGAACTGCCTTCCGATTACTCCGGTGAATTGACCATACTGCTGAATGATTGCGAACCAGCAATCGTCCTCAGGAATATGTTGCTTCTTATAATCCTAGGCACCATCGAAGATACCAATCTAGCTGCAGATGCTGCACTTCACTTCTGGTGCTCCGCATTTGTTCAAATGCATCACGCCATTTTATATGCCCCTATCTGGATGCAGCTTCTCAATAAATTAGGACAACCCGACCAGTGGTCGGTAAAGCTCGGAGAAAATTCTGTCATGACTGGTGCTGTCTCAGAGCACACCATGTTGTTGCTGCTTCACATGTTGACATCCAAACTTGGGCTCAGTGATGCAAAGGACGAGATGAAACGCATTAGGTTTATTTTATTCCCTATTTCGTGAATTCTTCTAAGTTATAATTTTAAAGGTTTGAACCGACGCGAGAGGATAGGCATCATCGTGAATACATTCGTCTCAATTCATCCCATCGCCTAGCACAATTAGAATACCGTCGTTCCGGTATTGTTCTGCCATTCGGAGCAGCGAACAATTATTTCATCAAACCGAACCCGTTTCTCTTCTCACCAGATGGGAAATGGCTCACGAACGATTTTGAGACACCTCTTAAGTCCTGGAAGTAAGTTGCAAACACAAACTATTTTCAGATTTGATTCGTTGACTGTACTTCCCTACATAGCCTCGAGGATGTTGTTCAGGCAGGGAAAGCGCATGGGGCGCAGCCCGCTGATCTCTATGGTTGTTTATACTTTTACCTTTCTGACCAACTCCGATCCTTCGCTGAACGTATCAAAAAATTTCGACTCTCATTTCGGATGTTCGACCAAGATGCGAGGGACCTGGCGAAAAACCTCCATTCGGGAGCTTACGAAGCCCAGGGCCTGCCCAAAAATATATCCTTCGATCGAATTCACGTCTCTAACATTATCGACACTGAATATGTCGGTATTGCCAATGTACTCGCTGATTGGGCCCCGCTTTTAAACGAGACTAACAAATGCGCTACCATTATTGCCTACTCGATGAACTGGGTTCAGACGCAGCGTAACAGTGAGCCCGATCCTAAAACAGCGGTCATGGAAAGGATATTAAAGCAATTGATAGTAATGGGCAAGGTCAATATAAATTTATTTCCGAGTAATCATTCATTGAATATTTTGCCCATCTATAGATTGGTCAAGAATATGACGTAGGACTCATCTCGGCAATATGGAAATATTTTGTCGCCTTATACGACAACTCCGCTGCCTTCGACGAGTATCTCAAAGCGCAAGGCGCTGACGAAGCAGCTCGTAAAGCAGGAGCCAAACTTAAAGTCAGACATAGTATTGTTCCTCATGTGCGTTTTACCTTGATTTTTTATCTATTTCTCGTAGTAAATTACTTGGATTCTAGAGGATTGGTGCTCCGATTGACGGGGCAAAAAGCGCGCTGCCTAATTTTCCCACCGAGGACAGTTGGTACTGGAATGTAAGTTATTCGAATTGCTGTAGACTGTTTATTGGTTGAGCCTCATGATTTATTTTATACGCCCAGGTCCAAGTCGGTGACGCTCTATTTTCTGAACGATTCATTGAGTTTTCTCGTATCTAAGAAGTGATTAACAACAAATTGGCATTGATATCGAAGGTTTTCTACGCACCAATTGTCATCGAGTACGAGTGATTGTGTATGGGCGCTGAGGATGTCGCCATTTAATGCATCGCGGAGTGCGTACTCTGGGCGATTGGCGATGAGGAATATGAGCGGTGGCGTAGTTCAAATACGGCCGCTCTCAAAGCATTCAAAAGATTGGTTTGAGATTGAGAACTGATCCGGATTCATCGATGCCATCCAAGATACAAAAATCGTCTTTAGCGAGGGTGGTACTGATTGAAGAGGTTCGACCACAAAAACCTCAATCTGGGTGGCAAGTGTTGGCAAAATATAGTGAGATCTATTTATACGCTCTTACATGCGGCCGAACGGTGTGCGTGCTGTGCGTGTTTCCCCATTGCGTACTGTAATCTTGGCGCTGTCCCTTCGATGGCCCATTCCAATTTGATTACCTGCGCGCAAGTGCTTGTCTAGAGTATCCTAGTCTGCTCCAGTGCCAGTCTTCGGCGCACAAATAAGTATCTAGAGTTGTCTCGAAGATGACTGGTGAATATATTGTTTCCCAATGTGAACGGAATACGGATTTACTATGAAAATGATAGCACGCTGCTAAGTATGTTCGTGAATTCTTGATTGCTGTGTATATATAATAAATTGTGTGTAGTGAGTTTGTGTTCCGTGTAATGAGTTATGCCTGGTTGATGCGTGGTATATGGAAGCAGAAAAACAAGAGGAAAAATAGATAGTTGGCGTAGGGATAGCGCAAAGAAATTATGATAGATCATAGAGGGATAGGCTCGATGGGCGACAGATGGTGATTCCATAGATTCATTGATTTCGTTGGTTCATATTCATGAGGTCATATAAGACATAGATGATAATTGAAGGCGAGAGGCGTTAGGGCTATCACGACAATCGATGTAAGGTTCACGCGCTCAAGCACTGAAGCTGAGCGCTGGAGGCCATTAGATAGTGGAAACCCATAAAATCATGGACGTTTACTGTGCTTTCTTGGGGTGCTGGTCGATTCCGAGTCTTCCATCTACGTGTACACGGTATCAGAAATCGACGTTCACTGCGCGAACGACAACCCAGTATAATATGACTCACCGCACTGGCTGTATACCCAGCCAATAGGACGACCGCAAAGAGGACGGACACCACCGTCGTCCCAGTGACCGCAAACAGCAGCGGCAGGAGCCCGTACGGCAGATACGTCGACAGCGCCAGCGGCGCCTCCGCCCTCCTCCTCCTCCTCTTCCCGTCCGAGCTGATCTTCTTCGATCCCGAGGACGGCCGCGAGCGCGAGCGGCTCACAGTATCTATATGCTGCGGCTTTGCGGACGACGAGCGGTGACTCGTGCGGGTGCGGGTGCGTGCGTCCGCGTCGCCGGCGGCCTGCGCGGGCGGGGACGGGAGCGGGTCGGGTCCCTTGTGGGCGCTCCTATGGCGCTGGCTCTGGCTCTGGCTCTCGACCGGCGGCGGCGCTGCTGCTGCGTGCTGGAGCTGCTTGTCTGTCTCCTGGACCCAGCGCTCGACGCGCCGTTGTGACAGGCAGTGTTGTTGATATTGCTCTTCCGGGTTCTGCGCTACGGGCATAAATAGGGCTATGAGGATTCGGGGACGATGGCGCTCGATTGGGGGGATCTGAGGTGGGTGAGGGGGTATACTTGACCTGGAGGGTCCACACGTGGTGGGCTTGACAGAGAGGCCTCATGGCGCGTGTGCGTGTCGACGTCAGGGTCAGGCGGTCCCACCCCTGAGTAGCGTCCGTGACTCGATATCTCCGCCCATTGCCTGGGTCCCTGAGTTAGTTATGCAAGAGTTATGTACATGGTACTCTTCTGCGATCAAAGTCTACACTGAAAAATAAAATACAAGGTGCGTCAAGAAGTGCTAGTACATGGTATTCTACAACAGGGGTCATGATCAGTCCACAGGAACTGACTGTCGTGTGCGTCTCGTCATCTAAAGAGGTATAATTTTACAAGGTATAAGGGTTTTCGAGTTCCGCGCTCCAGACGCTACAGAGTGTACTTGAGGAGGAGGCATGAAGTGATCGTGAGTAGTATAAAGGTGCAGCTTCGTAAATGTTTAGCATTTGACGCGGAATTAGATGCAGGGTAGGAGATCGCGAAAGGCGCGACAAGCGAGGATGGCACGGTATATGTTGAGGCTTTGATGAGGTCTGCAGCTTGTTCACCAACGGCATAAGTGGCGGAGCCAAGCTACAAGAACAAAAATAAGACTTGAGGTCTGACAGAATTCGAAATGGTCTCGTACATGGGCCGCAAATTCAAAAGGGAACACCGACGCATCCGCCACACGAACATTCCCTATCACCCACCATCACCATCAGCACACCCCACTTGACAATCTCAAACAAACAAAAAACACGCACCCAAACCATACACCGTCAGATCCGGACCCACGACCCCGCCCTGCGCCTCCGGGAGCATCGCGCACGTCGCCGCGGGGTGGTACTGCGTCCCCGCGCCGCCCTGCACGAGCCACGCCTCGATGTCCGCGTCCACCTGCACCCCCGGCCCCGGGGCGCTCTCCGCGCCGAGCAGGGCGCCGAACGCCGCGCCGACCTGGCGCGCGAGCTTGATGCCTTGGCGCATGATGACGACGTCTACAGAGAGGGAATGGAGCATAAGAAAATTGGGGGTGAGGAATGGGGAATAGAGCGCGGATACATACCAGCGAAGTGGGAATAATATTGCGGGTCAATGACGATCGGGTCGAAAGGGTTGCTAGACGAGATATAAATCCGTCCTCGGCTACATCCAACCAACCATCATCAGAAACTTAACACACTCACGCCACAAAAAATCCCCCCACCTGAACGGGTGCTGCATCGCCGCCTGCACCGTGATCGTCCCCGTCCCCATCACGCTCAGCAGCAGCTCGACCTGCGCCACGTCCGGCAGGAACTCCTCCGCCAGCGTCTGATAACCAACCTGATACCCCGCCGCGACCTCCGGATACTGGCTCGGCACGAGCGCCGCCGCGGACGCGTTGAGCGCGCCGAGGATCTGTGCCTGGAACTCCGCGACCGCGTCGGGGCCCCCGAAGAGCGCGCTGCTGTTCACGTAGGCGATGGCGTCGTTGATGAGGGACATGAATTCGGGTGTTTTCTGCGGGCGTGCACTGGGTTAGTATTGGTGGGGGAGAGGGAGGAGGGAGGGCGCACGGAGAAATCGGAGCCAGAGTCATGGATGTTTCCTGCAGTCTCCACAGGCGTCTCCCACACAACCCCCGCCGTCTAAGATTCCAGAAGGGAAACCAACAAAAAAAGATCAGCAACGCTCAAAAAAACCAAATAGATCACAGAAAAGAGACTCACCAAATGGTCCTGCAGATTCTGCCCCACGCCCGGGAGCGCCCGGCGCACCTGCACACTCGCATTCCCCAGCACATCCGCCGGCCCGACCCCGCTCAGCATCAGCACCTTCGCACTGCCCAGCGCCCCGCCCGCGAGCACCGCCTCCCTCCGCACCCCCACCGTCACCCGCGGCGCCGCCGCCCCACCCGCGAACTCCACGCCCGTCGCATACAGCGCGCCCGCCACGTCCGTCTCGTTGTCCGGCGAGAAGAGGAGGCGCACGACGGTCGCCCCGGGCAGGACGTGCAGGTTCGCGCGCGGCGGGAGCGCGTCGAGGTACGCGGAGCGCGAGTAGGAGCGCGTCCAGTTCGCGGGGTTGATGGAGGAGGGCGCGATGAACGCGCCGAGCGGCGTGCCCGCGTTCGGGGCCGCGGCCGCGGGGATGCCCGCGCCCGCGAGCGCGCCCGTCCAGTTGCTCGCGATGCTGATCATCCTGCGCGGGGGGGTGCGTGGGTTAGTCAGTGTTTTGGGCGGAGAGGCGGGCGTTACATTTCCGGGTAGGACACCTGCATCGGGCCCCCGGCGCCGTACGCGGCGTCGTCGTACGCGACGGGGAGGTACTCCAGGAGCGCGGTGCCCGGCGCGGTGAAGTTCTCGCTCTTCTTCATGTACGCGTACATGCTGTCCCAGCCCCAGTTGCCGCCCGCGGACGACGCGTTCAGGCCGTTGAGCGTGTTCCACGCGTCGAGCTCCGTCGTGGAGGGCCGAACGAGGTACATGGCGTTCATTGCGGAGGAGCCGCCGAGGACCTGTGTGGAGGGATCAGGGGTATAAGGGGATTGGATCGCGATGAAGACATACTTTGCCTCGCGGCCATGAGATAACGCGGTTGTTGAGGTTGGTTTGTGGGAGGGTGACATGCTGCCAGTCGTAGTCCGTACCGACGATGGATGAGTAGTACGCCCCGTCTGGAGGGTCTGGAGCGAAGTCATCAAATATGAAAATGGATCGAGAACGAAGGGCGAGGACGTACTGATTGAACTGGCAACATCATCGCCTGACAGACCAGCTTCAAGGACAAGCACCGTGGTGTCTGCGTTCTCTGAGAGCCGCGAGGCGACGACCAAGCCTGCGAGGCCGCCACCGACAACGATGTAGTCGTATGCGGCTTGGACGTCGTTCTGGGTGATGATTTCGCGGGCGTATAGATGTCGTGGAATGGTCGTGCTGTTGATTTCGATGACATAAGAGAGCAAGATGGCAAACGTTGTCAATATTCGTCTCTGCATGTTCGCGAGCGTTGTTGGGAGGTGCAAGCTGCAATTCAGTGGGTCGGGGTCGAGTCGCAAAATCGAACAATGTTGGGCACGTTTATGGACGCATCTAGAAGTTGAAAAGAAGCCGCGGGTTAGAACGCCGCTTCATGTAACTTTGAGTTGATTAACTCACCTTCTAGACCCGTGTCCAAATTTCAGTGCGTCTCCGTCCCTTTCGGATAGAGCTTCCGGTTATCGTCGTTGGACGAAAGGAGGCTTGGGCAGTGGGCTGAAGGACGCATCGTGGACTGGCTCACGGAGGTTGGACTTGACGGAAAATCCTTTCTGGGTTTTGAAGTTCTTGGCATTTGATGGCACAGCATCGCCCTCTGCCGGGTCCGTGCCATCGGCGACGACAGCACGCATCAAGCCCAGGAATCGGCGCGTGGTTTGTTGCTGGGAGATGATATCAGCGTGAGTGGCCCAGGAGTGGCCTTTCGTTATTCTGAATCCACGCTTACCTCGGCCATGCCATCCGCTGCAGCGAGATCCTCCTCACCACCCACCACCCTCCCATTGCAACGGCCTTCGCGCCACCCAAACCCCTCGGCGGCCGATTAGTCGTCGCGGGCGTCGAGGAGAGCCGGAATGGGTGGGGGTGCGGAGGCGCCCGGCGATGGTAGGCTGTGAAACAATTTTCGAGCCCTGACGTGTGAACGCTATGTCAGTGGTTTCTGTACACCGTCGCAGCGAGCTCAGGACGCACCGTATATGCAAGCCTCGCGTTGTTGCGAGCCCGCTGCCGCCTCGTACGTCCCATCCTGTCCATTCCATCCAATGCTCGGCCGAGCTGCTCCGTCTCTAGCGCCTGGAATGGACGTCGCCATCGAGGAAACTCGTCGAGGGCGAACGGCGGTGTCGTCGGCTGCTATTGAGCGAAGACATACCTCTGCATTTGACTGATTGCTCCGTCCCGAGGTCCTGGACTCGATTCGATATCGAGGCGCGTTGTCGAGGGTGAGGGCATATGGCGCGGCGGATGTCTTCGTGATATCGTCGACGAGCCGGAATGGGTGGGGGTGCGGAGGCGCCCGCGCGCCCTGGCGTGTGGACGCTAATCGTTATAACTTTTAAGTTTAAAAGCGTGCTCTACATGACATATGGTGTTGGGGGTAGACGCTGAAGGAGGAACGGTGGGTGCTGCGGCAAAGGCTGTGCGCGACGCGTTGTGTCACATTGACATGACACGCGTCCCGATAGCACGCATTGCTGTCACACATCGTGTTGTACTTCAGCTTGCCTTCAGCTTCATCTCAGTCATCGGCAGGACCGAAATGTTCTCCACAGGTGTGTTAGCATGGCGGAATATGCCAAAAGGGTAAGCAATCTATGAGGAGACTCGGCGCGTGCGTTCACCTTGGCCAGCTACATATCTCCACTCTTGTTGCGCCCAGGTTGCGCCCAGGTTGCGCCCAAGAAGATTGCACAGATCTGTGCACTTCAAAGTCGACATTGGATACATCGACGGCGATGATTACCCTGAATACTCGTATGCGCATAGGGCTCTCCTCGGGACAGATGTACGCAAGAGGTACTTGGGCTGATGAAATCGTAAGTACTCTCGCTCGCACTTCTGGCTGAACGTATTCACAAAAGCTTCACGGTTCCGCTGATCTCCATTCGTTCTCATTTTCTCTGGTTCATCATGATTTACCAACCTCTGGTCCCCACTTGACGGCTTCACTTCCGCCGACATCTCCGACATCACGATCAGCAGCGTGTGTAACGGCATTTACAACGTTTATCATAGGTGTGCGCAACCCGTTGGACTTGATTACCTCTACTGTGGTTACCGACAACTTTACCGCCCACCCAGCGCCACGAACGCATTACCGCCACCTCAAATGCAAACACTGACACTACTCCGCCGTTCACAACACGGGGTGGCCACCTGTACCCCTCCATACCATACCGTCTGCGCGTGCAAGGAACGGCGCATGTAATGCACGTTTCGCGGCGCGGAGACGCTTTGCTCACCTTTCAGCGGGCGCTTATCAGCTTCAAGCCACGTTACGGACCTGAGGTGCGTTATACAGGTCTGTCTGTTCGGTCTTTGGGACTCAAAAGTGTTCATCGAACTATTTGATCTCCATTTTCGCTTCAGTCCTGTTGGGCGCTCGGCAGAGAGTCAGAGCGACACCTCCGATGTTTCGGGGTGTACCGAGAATCGATGGAATCGATAACTCGTTTAGGTCATGGGAAGACCACTGGCTTCACCGGCGCGTGGGGGAAATTCTGGTGCCGATTCGGGGAAACTGAGCCTTGTCTGGCTCAAGTCTGGCCCATGGCTCACGTCGGCTGTACCAAAGGCTGTACCGTAGACATTTATTCTCAATAGGTATGTCAACATACATACCAGTACTTAGTAGGGGCGTACCAATGGAATATGAATCGTCTCAAAATTCAAAATGATAAACGCAGAACAAAAACACAGATTTAAATCGTCTATTATACATGAAATAAATTTAGATGACCCAATCCGCGCACAGTATAAGTATCAGGAAGGCGTGCAAGGCAGGGCCTCGATGGCAAGCGATCACCGCAGCTCCGGCAGATTGGGCCGGGATCAAAAGTCGCGATTATCATCGATAACTATTAACTCTTCCATCCGAACCTATGGCCGCGACACTGAACTTGATACATTCGCCAATGGACTCTCCATGCCCACCTACAATGGGGGTGGACCTATCCCCAGGCCAGTGGAACCTGCTGTCAACGCAAACGAGACGTTGTAAGTGCCTTTGTTTATAGCGATGGTCAGCTGCACTCACGTCGTCGTGAGAACCGTGTCGGTGGGGATCGTCTGGTCGTGTACCTGCACGGGAGTGTACTCGACGGGTTTTGGAGGCACGGGTTTGGGCGCCTCCTCGACGGCTGGTGGTGCCTCGTTGTTGGGGCGTGGCACTCCGGCCTTGGGGGCACGCGGCGGCTTCCGCTTGGGAAGCGAGGAATCTGCTGCAATGCGCGTGAGATTAGATCGAGAGGCGATGGATAATGATAAGTCTCACCTGTCTTCCTCTGCCTCGCCCTCTTTTTGGGTGCGTCCTTTTCGCCCGACCGCGCGCCTCCTACATTAGACAGCGCGTCCTGCTTAGAGGGACGGCCTGATCTGCGGGTTAGATTGCAGAAATGGTAGCAGAAATCCATGGCTTACCTCGTTTTGCGCGCCTGACGTGCTCCGTGTTTGGGGGAAGGGCATCCAGTGCGTCGTCAACCATCTTTCTCTTCCCCTTCCCCTTCCCTTGATGTTGTTCATGGACGCCTCGGCCTCTCGATTCACTCCAACACTGTACGTCAATATACCGCATCAGCGACGGGCTCCTTTCAAGAGACGATTGGACACAAATACCGTTGACTCAATCGGCTCGGTGGGCTATTTAGCCTCACTGCCAAATTGCTGGATCGAGCGGATGTGCTCGGTCCAGCGATTGTGTCGGCTTTAACTTTGTGGTGAACAATCGCCTCTTCGTAGTAGCGATTGTTACTGGTGGTAGTCACTTTGGGCAGAAAATAACTTCATTAGCTTCCTATCACCGCCAATCGCACTGCTAACTCACCTTGCTTGACTCTACTATCTGGTGCAGAGTCAAACGAGTTGTCTGGTTGTGTATATCGGACATCGACGGCGCTGTGCCAATAAGGATTGGCGGGTGGGGTTGCAAAGGCGCCGGTTGAGCGGGGAACCGAATGCGCAGGTGCTTGGTACAATCCGTGCCCGCGTCCGAAAAACCACTGATCGGCCGGCGGGAAGGTCTCTTCGACATTGGCGACAGGCGAATGTGGGTGAGGTGCTATAGATGCCCAAAATTTTGGGTCTATGATGTGCGTTTAGACATGCAACTGACGATCAATGATGACCTACCCGGATCATTGAACAACACCTCCGGAACCGTATCCATCTTGACGGATCCGTCGAATGGTCCAGGATTGGGGTGGGTATACGCTGTAGGAGGTGCGTGTCATTAGTCTAGCTCTAAATCTAGAAAGACAATGACCTACTTTGAGGTGTAAAGACGACCGGTGCCACCTCATAACGCGGGACCTCCAAACTCGGCGAGTGACCGTACCCCATCGACTGTGTGCCGCGGATGTCGTGGTTGGGGTGGACATACGCTATAGGAGGCGCGTGCCATCAGTCTAGCTCTAAACCTAGAAAGACAATGACCTACTTTGGGACGCAAATGCGCCGGGTGCCGCCTCGTAACGCGGGACCTCCAAACTAGGCGAGCCCATACCAACCTTTTTATGAGAGCCGGAACGACATCTTCGACGCGCAGGGGCTACGATGTGGGTTCAGATAAGCATCTGACGATCAATTCGCAGAAAGACGATGATCTACCTTCAGGACGGTCAGGATAGGTTTGGTCACTGAGTTGATGATAATTCGGGACGACTATATGAGGTATGTGTCATTTTTCTAGCTCGCAACCTCAAAGGAGAATGACCTACAAGGGAGGGGCATATCCCAGCGCTGCTGCATAGATGGACAGGAGTCGGCGTAGAAGCTTCTGGACCATGCGGTGTTATCCATGTTTGCAGACGAAAGACGAGAGGGCGTTATGGAGTAGTAATTTTGCTACAGCCCCACGTACGACCGAGCGCTTTAATATAAGGGCAGTAGCACCCCAGCCTCATGGCAAAACAACTACCGCTCCCGTTGTGCCACGCCCTACGCGAACTAGTTATCTCTATTCATACAATGGAATGCGGCCACTCGTTATTCCCAAATACAGCGCTCTTTCCTATCCGCAACACGACTATCGGCTGGCCCCTAGGCGGTTTGACGTGCGCTGTGGTGCACACGCATTGATCTGTGGGCGCAGCCCTTGCGTTGGGCCACATATCCTTATAATGGACTGGCCGTCGGGGGCTGTTGATTGTAAAGAATCAGATCATTGTCTAACGTCCAGGGTCCAAACTCCAAACATGGTTTGCGATTGTGCCACCGCTTAGAAGAGAGCAGCGAGGCGGGGCGTGGGGACACACGTAACACGTTGTTTTCGGCGCGTCGGCGGCGGCGCGCTTGGGTCTGTACCCAGTCTGTGCGCTTGCTCGTCTGATGCACGCGTATTTTTCGCGAAGTTTCAATACAAAAGACAGACTCTTTCCGGGCACCTACTCTGAATATCACAAGGCTTTTTGGGGCATGCGATGGGTGTTAACCGACGTATATTTCATTGCGGAAATACATGGGCAAGACAAAATCGTACCATAGGAAATATTAATGCCTATTGGGATGGCGCTGATGTGAAGAATGTCAACGAACAGGAATCTTTCAATGCGTAACGCTACCGCAATGCATAATGAGTACCTTAAACACAAGAGATGGCGTCGGGTCACAATAAGTGTGAATAAACACAACATTAACTAATCGCATGTATGATACGCCAGCAGATCCCACATATCTACCTCGACGACGCTTCCTGCGTTATCGCATGCTAGTTATACCCTTCTACGACTTAGCGAAGGCGGTAATCGCCCACACGACCCACAATATGCGATTAATAGTGTCGCACAAATGGCAGCACCAAGCTAGAAAATGGAATGAACGACGACAGCTCATGGGATTCGAAGTTGTCGTACATTGGCTGAAAAATCCAAGAGCTTGTCTAGACCATAAACGAGAATATGCGGAACGCGAGTAGGAGCAGGGAGGGGCGATGAACCCGCCGAGGGTCGTGCCGGGGTTGGGGTTTGTGGATTCGGGGACGCCTGCACCAGCGCGCGACCCGGCCCAGATGCTCACGACGACATATCAGTACGCCCATCTTCCAGAGGCGCCGACCACTACCTCGGAAAACATATCAGAGAACATGAGTTAAAAATTCGGGGGTCCGCGATTCGTGAATTTTTTACATAAATCACCGCGCTCGTATCTGTCTTCCGGCACATTCAACTCGCATTTTGGGAGAATTCGGAGGGATTTCATAGATGGAAGAGGAGCTGTAATACAGCCAATATAAAAGTGCACACCACAGCGTGGGCTCAGACGCGGCCGCGTACACGGTCTTCCCTCTTGCGCTCCTCAGCGACGCCTATCCGAGCAGGTAACGGGAGAGCGAGAATGGAATGTGTCCACGTGCCGAGTCGTACCTGCCAGGCCCACAGGCAGGAGCCGCGAGCGCCATTCCTCTTCTTGCTAGGGCGCAGTCTAGGCGCATCAGAATAGAATCTGTCGCAGGTACGCGTCACAGCGTGGATCTATGCAGTGGAGGCAAGGATCGTCAATGCTAATGAGAGCGTGATTGTACGTGGTATGTGCTGGCGATGACGCAGCAGATTCGTGACCTCAGAACCACAGAGAAGACAGAGGTAGGGTCATTGTAGCAGTTCGAATACCAGCACGCGGAGGGACCAAAAGAGCAAGGCGAAGCATGTAGAAGAGAGAGCGGGACGTGCCGGAAGATGTCGGTGTGTGGCCGGCCGCTCCGGCAAGTTCCGCATCTTAGGATTGGTTTGTGGCAGCCGTCTGCAGCCGTCTATTTGACACCCACACCCACCCAACACCCACACCCACCACAACGACCCCGTACCGAGCCCCCAGCACAAACTACTATCCCTGGACACAAGGCGTCTATTTTCTCCTTCACATCGCACCTGTCAGAAGCTACGTTCAAAGTAGGCGCTCCAGTAGCTTCAGCTCCATCAAACGTGCTAATTCTCGGGTCAGCAAGCATGATGGAAATTTGGGACGATATGGATAGGAAGGGTGCGTGAAACGAAACACGAAGGAATCGGAAGGATGGCGGTCATGGTGGGCTTCGGAAGCATAGCTCGCAGACGTTGTCTCTGCCGCACACTAGTATGTCCCCTGCTACTGCGCTCTACCCTACCTCATCTACTTATACATGCCGTAGTCTCGCAAGGTGTACCTCTCACAAGGTGTACCTCTTGCGGAACTTCCCCGCCCAGGGGAAACTTCAACCGACTTGGGATCCATGGATGGTTTCCCATTCTCCGTAGCGCGACGGCGATTGGCGGAACAGCCACCTTCGATGCGACTTCGAAAACGCGGCATAGCGAACAGCTGAACGCCCTCCTTGCTTTCGAGTTGCGACGCGATCGAGGACACGGCCATGTGAGCCACGGCAGACGAGATGTGAAGGTTTCAGGTATGGTGGTGGGCTCAAGGAAGACGTGGCTCACAAATCCGCATGGTGCGTTCTCTTTTATCACGCTCTCTTGTTTCCTACTGGCCCAACTCGTCCGTTGATTGTTTCCTTACTTCTGCAGGATGTATCTCTTGATCTACCACAAGAATCGGGCACTACTTACCATTTTTAGGACCAGAAGTCCATGTACTCCTGCCAGCGTGGCGCACATTACGTACCTGGACCTTTCACAACTTCGACATTGGTAGTGCCAGCGCGGTTTTTGGAGGAATATATCTGTAGATGCCGTAAAGGCGCTATTGTCCACATGCAAGCGTGGTTGGCCAGTACATATGACGCTTTTGTGTCAGTGAGATTGTATTTTTGCTCGCACTTCTTGTAGTCGAACGTTTGAACACGGTGAGCGTATCCATTTAGGAACTTGTCCGCGTTGCCGTTAATCTCATTCGCCACTAGTTCTTGCTGGTTCCTCCACCGACCGCAGACCATGAGTCCGCGCACGGCTGCTTTGCACCCGCAGACATCCCCGAACTCGCGATCCGCAGTACCACTGTTTTCCGCTCACAGTCGCGCACTCCCCTCCGGACACGATACACCTTACCACCGCGAAGACCCACAACGTCAGCCCGGCTCATCGCTCTTTAATCACACGCCCACGGACGACGCTGAGAACCCCCGGGCTTAGCTATCACTGCCAACGCCACTCCAGGTACGTGCAACCAACACTCGGTGTCGGGCCTGTCGGTCCTTCGCTACACGCGGCAGCCGCCTGTACCCCTACCATGCCATCTGCGCGTGCAAAGAACGCCGCATGTAATGCAGCTTCTGCGGCGCGCAGATGCTTTGGGTGGATGTCGGGCTCCGAAGTTGTTGGACTGGGAAGCGGCGGCACAGGGGGCGCCGTATATATGGTAAAGTAAGTCGTTGCACCTGATATCGATGATACCTCTGGTGTTCTGATATTTGACACGCAAAGTTTTATTTCAAACGTTTGGGTCTTGCTCCGTCTGAGCTTTGGGTTGCGCTATCGCTCCCGCGGTCCTCTGCAAGTTGGGTAGGACGACGTCCTCTCGCCCATCTGCCGTGTGTTTTGCATATCGCAGGTTACGCAAGTGGTGGAAGAGCGATAATGAAACTATGATAATGAAACTATTTCCATCGCGTCAAGCCCAAACTTCTCCGTGAATCATAGCGTTTGGGCCTATATTCAACAATCACATCACATCATGTACAATAGTCGTCCATTAATTTTGGGTCCGCTTTGGAACAGAGGACAGCCTCACCTGACCAGCGAGGCTTTGTCGGAGTTCGCGTAGGATGACACTGCCCGAGTATGCATAGCACATTCCGTGATACGCTGTACACACATCTGGTCATTCGTTCTCCTTGACCTGCCCTTCCCGCCATGTCCTCAATAATAACGAAGACACACACTACTTCTCTGATGCTTTGAATGCAGTTTTAAATAACTTGAGTATCACACATGTCAGACACAGCACGTATCGCCACAAATGAGTAAGATTAAAATCATCTCTATCATAACGCTACATGGGAAGTCTCGTGGGTGCAATGCGTTGGTCCCAAATATGCACAGCACGGGTGCGTGCTGTGCATTACGCACGCAACGGGGTTACAACCTCAACGTGGCCTAATATAACAAGCCTCTGTCTTTCAACGCTCGATTCTTCCACTCTTTTTTACCCCCATTCCACCACCTCAGAGAATGACGACTCAGTACTTTTCCAACGCTTCAAATTTTAATATCGGCAACCTAACGATTTCGCATGTCAATGGAAACGCAGTGACCAATGGCCGCTCGGTAGAGTCAGAACGTCAGGGTGACAATCTTCACATTCAGTGAGACACATACATATCTAATCCATGCAGTATTCCTAGGAGAAATGGCAGAACATAGTGGGGTCGCTCGTGGAAATAATAGTACTGGCAGCCGGGAACGTCATGGTAATAATTGATCTTTTCGTGCAGCAAAGAACTCATCTTCTAATTCACAACCACACATTTAGGCTTAACACGCCTGCTCGACAACATTTCCCAAGGGGCTTTTCATGATGCCGCCGAACGCGGTGATCGCCCGAAATGCCACCGCCATACGCGGGTCGCTATTCGTGCCGAAATCATGCAGTGGATCAGTGCGTCCAACGCTCAGCGCAAGCTCATCATCTGGATGTATGGCCCCGCGGGCTCTGGGAAGACGGCGATCGCACAAAGCATCGCTGAGGCATGCGCGAAGGCCGCGTCCTTCTTCTTCTCTCGCACCGCCGCCGGGCGCAACGACACGACACGCGTAATTGCGACGATCGCCTATCAGATCTCCCGCTTTCTCCCCAGTTCGAAGACGCCATGCTCACCACGATTGAACGGGATCCGACTATATTCTCCCGCGCAATTGCCACGCAGATGCGCGTGCTAATAGTGGAGCCTCTGAAAGCACTACCGCACTTGCCGCAGCCGATTTTTGTTATCCTCGACGGATTGGATGAAGCCGGCCCCACACCCGAAGCACAGGCGGACCTTCTGCACATTATAGGGACAGCTACGGAGGAGCTTCGACATATCCCCCTTATATGCCTTATCGCTAGTCGACCCGAATACGAAATCCGCGAAGCCTTCAATGGACCGCTCAATCCGCTCACGCAATCACTGGTACTCGATGATAACTACAAGCCAGATGACGACATCAGGCTGTATCTCACTTCCACGTTTGAGAAAATCCTCAAACAACACTCGCGCACCCGTCCCCGACTCCCTTCCCCATGGCCCTCCGAAAGCGACGTTGATCGCCTCGTATCGAAGGCTTCCGGCCAGTTTATCTTTGCAGCTACGGTGTTGAAATTTGTCGACTCTATTCGTCATCATCCAGCGGAACGACTTGATGTTATATTTAGCTTGTCGGCTCGAGGACATGGCAGCGAGACACCATTTGCTTTACTTGACGCGCTCTATCACCACATTCTCTCCTCCGTGGCAGAGCCTGCCAAAGTTCGACAGATATTGACAATCCTTGTGCTGAAGCATCCGGCGAGTCCCTTATACCTTGATCAAATCGAAATTTTTCTAGATCTTGACGTCCGGAGAGTTCTGGTGGATATCCATGCTCTTGTTTTTGTTCCACCGCCTAGCGACTATGAAGCTAAGCTACGATTTCATCACGCCTCTCTCTTTGACTTCTTAATGGACCGATCGCGATCGCATCACTTTTATATTGATGCCAATCAGGCGCATATTGACTTGACTTGTCGTTGGTGGAAGGTCATTTTCAATAATCAATATTCCACTCAACTTGATTTGCACACATGTTTACACCATTTCGTACACCATTGCCCGAAATCACCTGCTGGCATTAAGCTCACAGATGATTTCGCCTGTTTCAATCTAAGGCAGCTTTTGGAGAATCATTGTGACTCTGATGATCTGTTGTCCTTACCTTGGGAAGCTTTCTTTGAATGTGTCAAACAACAGGTTAGTCATTTACATTCCATTTTAGTACGGCATATCACTTACGAGCATATTACCTCTAACATCCACCCAACTTAGGCTAGGGATCGAGAAGACGTTTCCCGCAGAATGGAAGCTGAATTTGATGCCTTTTTCTTGGACTGCCTTTCAAAGTACCCTCCAGCTCTCCAGACTTACATGCCTACCGTTTTGGCCCTACCCTTCAACGATCGGCTCGGAGGATTGGGTGACGTCATCCGCCTCTTACTTTGTGGATTCACTCAATCCGTAACGGAGTGCGACAATATTTGCAAACTCGACTCTATGCTTTTAAATCTAGCCACCCATGAATTCACCATGGACACTGCTTTTTCCACTTTATTTCAGGATGAATGCCGGGCTGGAGAATACTACGTATGTGATAGAAGCTATTTGGCCCTAGCAAATCGAATAATCGGAGTTATTCTCCCCCAGTAAGTTCATTCAATATGTAATTACTAATGCCGCAGTCACCTATCCCGCTTAATAGGCCTGGAGAAAATAAACGGCAAATCAAGTTTGAAGAAGTTTCCTACCCTGAATTGAACAAACAAGTGCTTTACCTCAAAGACGGTTATTTACATTTGCGGCTATACAGTCTGGCATTTGCTTGGTTCCCGGTTATGCTCGGCAATACACCTAAAAACTTGGATCTTGCGGCATTGCTGCGCGAACGCGTGCTCCAATATGATGGACGTAGTACAGAACTTAAGGAAGGACGACGCTGGATCAATATTGGTAGCTTGAAATATGTTCAGGTCAAAATGTACGTATTCCATTATTCATTAATTAAATTTAAACCATGTTCTCTGCCAGAGATGTCACTGTGCCATACCATATCAAAAGCACGTCCACCCCCACCCCCCAGGCACCAACAGGATTTCATGTAAGAAGACCAACAAGGGCATCATCTGCAACCAGCGTTTCGCCACCTCTGCAGGTCAATGGGACTCCATCCCCGACACTTCCTTCGGTTTCAGAGGCATCTCCAAAAAAGCTGAAGCGGAAACGAGAATCACAAACTCCGCCAGCCGAGCTTAGGAGGAGCACGCGTTTGAAGGTGAAGAAGACAGCATCTTAACGACTAGGCCATTCCTTCAGTGGCGAGGGGAGTCAGTGGTTGGATCGACACTCGGTGCGGAATTGAAACGCAGGCGCCGCGGGCGGGAACAAGCTCAATATTTTGTAATGCGAAACATGTACACTTTACAGCGGTCGTTATCCAGCCATTCTCATGCTGTAATATAAGACAGGGCATCGCGTGCTATTGTTCTAACATCCCTCGTTAGACGAGCAGTGAAGAGTCAATGCACCCCATTGCTTCCACTGAGAAGGGTACCCACAGATGGAAGCGCACTTCCAGCATAGTAAAGAACGGGGTCTCAATTTGGCCTATGATTTTTGGGAGGGTGTGTTCAATTAGGACTTGGGCGCTGGAAGAGACCCAACGCATGCTATAGCCCACAACATCAGTACGTATCAAGCGAACGGCCATGCCTTCGACATGTCACTTAATCCATTATGAGAGCCTGGGCCAGGGAGAGAACACCACGGGGATGTCTAATCAGCCTGGCGGAGATGCTCGCATCTGTGAAGGCGTTGCATCGACTTTGTATGGACAATGGACGGACGCACATGAGGAACTATCCCCCGGCGTCATCAGAGTGTGCAATTGCATCGAAGCAAGATTGAAGCAAGTTAGAGAAAAACGAGCCGCATTATAGATTTGTGCAAAAAGTGGCAGGTATATTGGGAGAAATTGGCCGAACTATTGCAATTCAAACGAAGACCTGGCAGCACGTAAGTTTAGTATGAGTGTGTTGCGAGCGTGTCAATCGATATAGCCAAGACATGCGGAACACACCTGACGTGGAGATGTGCGTTCGTATCAGAGAGGTTAGTCTGGTTTAGGGTGCAGAACGCCTTTCCCTGCCGAGGCTATAAGAATTGGAGAAGGGGATGGACATGTTGGCTGTGGTGGGTCGCATTTGATTCAGTTGACATGCACACCTTTGTCCATGCATCGCCCTCCCAGTGAATTCTCCATCCCCGTGGTACGTCTGTCAATATGACATGGTGTTAGAATCGCGCTGAGGGATCGATAGAGCGAGGAGCTCAAGGTATTCGGAGTAGACGCAGGAGAAGATGGTAGTATTAACCAGACTGCGACTAAGGATACAAATAACGTAGAGTAGGTTTATATAGTATTCTAAATGGTACTGAGCGATCGAGGATGCGTGAATGCGTGACGTGCGAGTGGGCGAGTGCGTGATGCGTGAACTAAGAATAGAAATGATGGGCGCTAACGGGGGATATCGTAACATTACCCCCCTTTTAAGATATCCCTATGGAGTGCTTGTAGCGTTGGACGGTTTCGTTGTCATTAGGAAGATCTGATTCATGTTGCCATGAAGTGTTTTCGTTGGGTTGATTTTGCCATTTGACGAGGTATAGGGTTCCGTTGCGGAGTGAGCGATGTTCGAGAATGGATTCTGGCGTTGGCGGCGTGATGTTTGATATCGGAGCGGGGTCGTTTGAATTATTTGTTTTTTGTAGTTCGAAAGAAGGCTTGTGGAAAGGTGTTAATTTCGATACGTGGAAGACGTCGTGGATACGCCAGGAAATTGGAAGTCGAAGTTTATATGAGCGGTTTCCAATAGTGGCTAGAATAGTGAAGGGACCGTAGCGGAGATTATCGAGTTTCTTAGATGGTCGTGTTGAGATGAGATGGGAAGCGTCGAGAAGAACTTGGTCGCCAGGTTGGAAGGTTTGTTCCAGATGTCGTTTGTCGTAAGATGATTTCATTTTATGAGCGGCTAGGGTGAGCGCCGATTTTGTTTCTTTACGGAGGTTGGAGAGTTGTTCAGCGAAGTTTGTTGCATGTGGCACATGAGAAGTTGCCGCTCGGGGAGGTTGTAAAGGACGAGTGGGATGTTTTCCGTAGACGATATAGAAGGGTGAATATCCTGTCGAAGAGTTGACTTTGTTGTTGATGGCGAATTCGGCGCAGGAGAGCCAGTCGGCCCAATCGTTTTGACGTTCGTTGACGAAGATTCGAAGATAATGTTCGATTTCTTGGTTGAGTCGTTCGGTTTGTCCGTCGGTCTGGGGGTGGTAAGCGGTAGAAATATTCGTTTGAATACCTAAGAGTCGATTGAGTTCTTCCATGAAGTTGGAAGTGAAAATGGACGCTCGATCTGTTATGATAACTCTGGGTAGTCCGAAATCCTTCCAGACGTGGTCTCTATAGTGGCGGGCGAGGCCTTCGGCGGTAATGGTTTTCTTGGTTGGGATTAGGCGAACCATTTTGGATAAACGATCGACGATAACGAAGATTGAGTCATGATGTTGACTTTTGGGAAGGTCGACTATGAGGTCGGCGGAAATAATATCCCAAGTATCTTCTGGGATTGCGTTTGGGGATAGCAAGCCTCGAGGTTTGTTGCGGAGAATTTTCGATTTCTGACACGTAGCGCAGCCAGCTACGTAGCGCTGGACATCGCGGGAAATGCTGGGCCACCAATAGTCTCGTTGGATGAGTTCGGTTGTACGGTATCTGCCTGGGTGTCCGGCAGTGGGGTCATCGTGATTCAATTTTATTATCTGGACGCGTAAGTCGTTAGCGTCGGGTATCCATATACGTCCAAACCAGGTAATGAGGCCGTTTTCGATTTTCCAGCCTGGGACATTGTCTCGTACGAAATGTTGTACGGATTGTTGTTGTCCTTGGATGAGAGGAAGGAACGATGGTGATAAGATTTTCGATTCCGCGAGAGCGCTGATGGAGGCTGACGAGCGCTTATTAGGGGAGATTAAGTGTTCAGGAAGAATCGTAATGTCGTTGTTGTCGAAATGGCCTTTATCGTAATCAGGTCGTCGGGATAAGGCGTCAGCGCATATCATGTGTGAACCTGGCTTGTGAGTAAGAGTGAATGAATATTCAGATAGTTCGAGCGCCCATCGAGCTTGGCGCCTATTGAGTCGTTGAGATTTCATAAAGTACTGGAGATTTTGGTGGTCGGAGAGGATGTCGACGGGGGTCGAGGCGCCTAGTATGTATCGGCGCCAGTCGGTTATAGCGCGCATGATCGACAGTAGTTCTCTATCGTGGACATCGTAGTTGCGTTCGACGTCGTTTAAAGTCTTGGAAAAGAATGCGACAGGTTTCCAGATCGAATCCTGTAATTGGGATAGAACAGCGCCAGTGGCATATCCAGAGCTGTCGGCTTCGATGCGGAAGGGCGCGTCATCGAGAGGAAGAGTGAGGATGGGATCGTGAGCGACGGCCTTCTTGAGGTCGTGGAAAGCTAAGTCTTCGAAGGAACTCCAGGCCCAAGGTTTGTTACCGGTGAGATAGTGGAGTGGCGTAGCAAGTTTGGCGAAATCTTTAATGAAACGACGATAGAAATTGAGGAAACCTAGGAATTGCTGGAGTTCTTTTTTCGATTTGGGCGTTGGCCATTCGGCGATTGCAAGGACTTTGTTGGGGCTCATGCGGAGACGGCCTTCGGAGACTATGACGCCGAGGTATTCGACTTCGGTCTTGTCGAATTCACACTTTTCGGGTTTGAGATACAGGTTGTTATCTTTGAGTATCTGGAGAACTTGACGAGTGATCTTGGCGTGTAAGCGTTTGTCGTTCGTAAATATGAGAATGTCGTCCATATAAACGATGACGTGTCCTTCGAGAATGAGGTCCTTGAATAAATCGTTCATCATATTTTGAAAAGTAGCAGGGGAGTTCGTCAGACCAAAAAACATAACAAGGGGTTCGAAGAGGCCTCTGTTGGTAACGAAGGCGGCCTTGTACTCGTCGCCTCGTTTGATTCGTATGTTGTTGAAGCCCCAGCGAACGTCGAGCTTGGTGAAGTACTTGGCGCCTTTAAGCTTGTCCATGAGTTCTGATACAAGCGGTAAGGGGTATTGATTTCGAATCGTCATCTCATTGAGTTTGCGGTAGTCCTGAACGGGGCGTAGCGAACCATCCTTTTTCTTGACGAAGAAGAAAGGTGAAGCGATAGGCGATTTTGAAGGTCGTATTCGGCCTGTGCGTAGTTGCTCTTCGATGAAAGTGTCCAATTCCTTCTGCTCGCTTCTCGAAGAGGATATATCTTGCTGGTGACGGGTTTAGCATCCGGCTTGAGTTCGATGGCGTGGTCCCAGGGTCGTTCGGGTGGTAGGCGGTCGAAGTCTTTGCGTTCGAAGACGGAGGGAAATTCCTTTATGTACTTGTCAGTATCGTTGGCTTGTTGGCGGCGTAGTTCGTTTGTTCGGGTAATCTGTCGTCAATTTTAATCGCTCGAATATATTCGTTTTCTAAGGGTAAGATATCGACGCAAAGCATTGTTTCGCCCTCGTGGAGTTCGGCTGAGATGGCGGTTTCCCAAGTTTCTGGTGGTTCTTGGAAATCGTCGTTAAAGTAGAAGTGGTCGCCGTTATCAAGGAGTCGAATATGGTCGTGATCAGGACCATGAAGTGTGGTAGGTATCGGAGAAGGTGAATTTAATTCGGGTGCGGTATTGCAAGAAACAGGGCAACGAGAGAAACAGAGATCTCCAGTTTGCCAGTCGACGAGTGGGTTATGGAATTTTAGCCAGGAAAAGCCAAGGATCATATCGGAATCCCGATGTTAGTAACGGCGAATTGTCTTCGTTCGAAGTGATCTTTGATTTGGATGTTAAGTTCTATGGTAGCCTTGATTGCGCCAGATTGATTGATGGAGCCGTCGGCGTTGTAGACGGGAATGGGATGGGGTAATGGATCGATTTTCCAGCCGTTTTTTCGGACGTAGTTTTCGTGCACGTATTGATTCGTAGCTCCGCAATCGAGTAGATTTTCCGGAGTCCAGACGACGGAATCGTCCCGTTAGGAAGTGTAATCTTCGTTGGGACGAGTACGGAATTAGAATCAAGTTTAGATATGACGTGTTTGGGTTTTTTGAGTTGGAGTAGAACGTTCAAAGCGAGGTCTTCGTCGAGAAAACATAGCGCTTGGATGAGGTGATCATTTATCTCTTTCCAGCGAGGTTTAGGCATCCAGTTCTGTAGTATGTGGTCACGGCTAGCGTGTTTGTATAGAATTGCCTTAAACGGCGTAGCGTTCGGGTAGATCCTGTTTCCTTATAAGGCAAGTCTTGATGTGGAAGTTTATAGGTCGACGCGTCAACGTCGTCGATGTGGTGAAGGACACAGTCATTCTGGCAAGGGTTCAGTGTTCTAATAAAAATCTCATCAGTTAAGACTTCAATGAGGACGTTTGATGACACGAGTTTGTGGGCAGAAATAGTTGGATTAGTTGGTGTATCTATTCTGCTAGTATGAGTAGACGAAGACGTGTTCTTCATTCGTCTAGGTCCCGAAAATCCTCAGCGTTATCCTCCTCGGTCTGTAGTTCCTCGATGATATGAGTCTCTTGTAGCGCGCGGATGACGTGTTCCTTTTCGTGGTCCCCAAGGCCGGCGATCATTTGGCTATGTTTTGACTTGCGGTCGCGGCTCTCTTCGAAGGCGCGTTGGTTCGTCGATTAGGCCGAGAGTCTGGGTGAGGGCATTGATATCCATAATGTCCCATGGTGTTGCAATTATAGCAGCGAATGTTGGCGAGCGACGTGGATGTGGAGACGGGTCGATCTGCATAGGGGCGCCATGCCAGGCTGGACTCCAGATGTCGTAGTAATGTTCGGAGATAATTCTGGTGTGGGAGCATTGGAAGCGGCGCTGGACATAGCAGGAGAAGTCGAGCGAGATCTGGGGAGCGAATTTGGCACTGCTAAAGGAACGGTGGAAGGAAACGCTTGTCGCCTAGCGTTATTCTGACGAAATTGGCGGTGAGGCGAATGATCATAGTCTTCCATTCGTCGTAGGTTCAGGAGGAGAAGGAGACGTAGCGATGCGCTAATGAGCCCATCTCGAACAGCCTGCTTGACGTAGTGAATAGCGGCAACTTCGTTAAATCCAGATTCGAGGTAGTACTCGTCGAATTGAATGAAGAATTCTTCGGCCGTTAGAGCGCCTTGTCTGAGGGCAAGAAGCTTTTGCTGAGCTTGATTTCTGCGGTCGGCGTTCTCGAACGTGTTCTTAAGATGTTCGCGGAAGCTTCCCATGTGGTGATGATATAGCTGCCGACGTTGATGCTGTGGACCATGCGTTGAGCCCATTGAGCGGCGAACTTCTTGGTCATGTAGGATAGGACGTAATAGATTTTGGTAGTGTGGGTCGCATAGGTATAGGGATCGGCCATAAACAGATATCAATTGAAGTGATAAAAGTTTCGAAATTGCGAGGATCGCCGTCGAAGTGTTGAGGATTAGCTACGGATACTTTCTTGCCGGAAAGAGTGGGAGGCGGTCCAGTCCGATCAGTGGAGGGAGCGGCGTTGGGTCCCACTGTGAGCTGTCCAAGTATCTGCGTCATATTCTGGAGGATGTTCTGAGTGGCTTGATGGGTATTGGCCATCTCGAGAATAGCGCGTTCGAGCGGAGGGAGTCCAGCGACGTTGACCTCAGGAGAAGGAGGTGGAAAAGGGAGAGGCCTGCATAGGCGGGGTCTACAGTAGCCGCTTGAGCTTGAGCTTGAGCTTGAGCTTGTAAGGCAATATTATTGGCCTGGGCTTGGGCGAGTAGAGCGTTGTCGGGCGAACAGTCAAGTCGGGCATAGGAACGTTATGAAGATTATCGGCCATAATAGGGGAACTGAACTGAGCGAGATCGCTAGGAGGTAGGATAGGGGGTCGGCTGACGAGACACTGAAAGGCGAGTAGGCTGAGGAAGGTTTTAGGAAGGCGGCTGACTAGATACTCAAAGGCGGTTGAGCGGTTCGGCTAGTGGGTTAATGTATAGTCTGTAATATAGAACGGCGACGGCAACGCAAAGACGTTGAGTAGGGGAGAAGCTGTGGCGGATCGGCTGTACTAGGCGATGTTGGTATTTTCGGTGTTTATTCCTGTAGGCGGCTCGCTGTTTAGGAGTAGAGGCTGCAATGACGACTGAGGGGGAGGGGAAGACTCTGGAAACGGTATCGTTGGTTGGGCGAGTTGATAAGGCTCGATAGAATAGTCGCAGTCTAATGTTAGAATCGCGCTGAGGGATCGATAGAGCGAGGAGCTCAAGGTATTCGGAGTAGACGCAGGAGAAGATGGTAGTATTAACCAGACTGCGACTAAGGATACAAATAACGTAGAGTAGGTTTATATAGTATTCTAAATGGTACTGAGCGATCGAGGATGCGTGAATGCGTGACGTGCGAGTGGGCGAGTGCGTGATGCGTGAACTAAGAATAGAAATGATGGGCGCTAACGGGGGATATCGTAACACATGGTCCCTCATATACACTTGCGATTTCGCTGCTGCAGCATAGTTAAGCTGCATAAGCAGGAATTAGATACAGCCAGTTGATTACTACCTCGGCAAGTTCCGATCTGGCTCGCCCTCCCACGTCTGACGTGGAACAGCCTGCTTGTCGCCCATCATGTAAGTACGCCCTAAGGATTAGCGCGACGGTCTACCATCCTATGTAACCGGGAGCCTCTATCGACCTCCTGGAGCCTTATTTCACCACGGTCATGGCCCTCCTGCGCACCGCGCCTGCTGTAGGCCTCGAACTGCTCGTCGTCGCAGTTCCCTGACCCAGTTTGGAGATGCCATTCGTACCGCTCGCACCACCTCGCTGCCATCGTATGGATCGTCTATCTTCATATCGCCCCGAAGTCTAGTTTGCTATCAAATTTCACTTCTCTTTCAGTGGCCCCTGTTAAGCGGATTTGGAGCATCTGGTACTCGATGTAAGCTGAACATGAGCGTCACTTACCATTTCTATCAGGATGCAGTGAATATTTACGAAGTTGTCGCTGCCGTCGCGCATCGCGCACCTGCGCATTCAGAACCCAATCACCTATATCTGCAACGTTGGTATGACCAAATCGTGCCTGGAGAGATTGATTCATAGATGTGAGGGAGGGCGACTGTTTACTGCTAAGTATGGTTCTCATTTCGAGATATGCCAATCTGATAGGTCAAACGAATATCAGTATCAGAAGAAACCAGCGCGCTTCCTGTGCTGACTGCATCAGGGAGCTCTGTTGTTCCTTTGTAGAGATCCCACGGACCTATATCAAACCGGGACGGATACTTGTTAGAGATGTCGATGTATACCGCAAGTTTTCGTAAGGATAAGAGGGTTCTCGCGCCTGGTTTGGGAGAGCTGTACGAAGGAAGCAACGGATGGCGTTCCCGTCCATGCTTCTGGTGAAACACGGTGCGTACATCAAGCGTACATCCTCGAAATGCTCTGGCCGCATTCACGCTGTCATCATAACGTTCCTAATCTCCTTTTCTTTCATTCGTCTCCCTTAGATCTGGACCCGACTTTTCACCACCGCCGACGTCAAGGGAACTACGACGTGCAACGAAGGGATGTTCATTACCTTTTTCACCGTGATTATTGTAGGCATCCACACCCAGCTAGATTCGACACACGCCCCACCCAACCCGGCGAAAGCCAACTCCATGATCGCGCTCTACTGCGATCATGAACTACTCTAACACCCTTCCGGCGCCACTAGAACCGTCCGCACCCCAACCGCCAACACCCCTATCGGGCATCGGGCGTCCCCGTCCTCCGCTGCCCGCGATGGCCGCGTGGCTGGCCTCCATACCATACCGTCTCCGCATGCAAAGAGCGCTGCGGATAGCGCAGCGCCTGCTGCGCGGAGATGCGTTGGGTTGGAGGCGGGGGGCTCGGAAGGCGAGTTGCGTGACGTGTCGTATTCGGTGGGGATGGGACTGGGATGGGATGGCGGGATGGGGTGATATGGTTGCAGTTAAATGGGCTCTAAGGTAGGTAGCTCGTTCTACATACTTTCGATGATGTTTGTGTGCTAATACATGGAATAGCTGTTCCTCGTCGGCTCTGGCGATGGTGCTGTCCTATTACATCGGGCGCCGAACAGAGTAGCTGGTGTCTACGCGAACGCATCTGCTGAAGGTGGTGGAGGCGAGGGTGTGTCCTGTGTGGTCTTCAGGAATTGCCAATCATCTCGCGCTAATCTTACTATTCCATTTGGGCAGGATTTCTGACTCGAGGATGCGTTTTTGTTGCCTCGTAGTAGCCGGAGTGGCACATCCATAATTGAAGTTCAGAATAAAACAAGCGCACAGACCACGATACTCATCAAATTAGTTTGATAGCGCACATCTTGCTGTTTCAGACACGATCTCTGATACAACGGCCCTCTAGCCCATGACGCCTCGTCCATTGCAACGTAGCTGGGAAACTCAACTCACCGTGTTGCCTTCTCCGCAGTTGCAGATCCATTTGCACCTTGGACGAACCTTCCTCGCCATCCTCTTCCGTCGGTTCCCCAGTGACACTGCTACTATAAACCCGTTCCTTTTGTTTTTTGGCGGTCCTAGCCCTCATGTACCAGCCGCCTTAAGTCCGTCACTCGACTGCTTGAAGCTTCACCTCCGCTGACGTCCCCGAAATCACAATCAGTCATTCGTAATTAAATTGTATCACGGCTATTCCTACCTTGCTCCCACCTCGCTGGATGTGGTACATCCTACCGAATACGGGGGACCAGAACGTCAGCCCCGGATCGTGATCCCGAGATCCTTGTTTACCTATAGCAACCCTACAGGCGCCATTATCATCGCCAGCACTGCCAACACCATCACTAACGCCCGGCGTCGCGCATCGAAGTCCTTCACTACACGTGGCAGCCGCATGTACCCTGCCATACCATATAATCTGCACGTGAAATGAACACCGTGGAGGGGCCGATGATGATGGAAATGCCGAGGCTTAGAGAGGTCGATTTTAGACATCAGTATGTCGTCTCTTGGTGTTGATGGATCAGGGAACTCGAAAGTATGGTCATCGAGCGCGAGCACGGAAATGGAGAGAATGAGTAAGAAGACCCCTGATTTTCGTAGGGACGAGTGATTGTATGGATCTATGCGGCGCAAGCATAGATCATCAGCGAAAGTGAGTTACCAAAATTTGTGCTGCCAGATCGAAGTAAAAACAGGACGCAAATCAAAATTTGAAGTTTTTGAATATCAATTTTAACATCGAGAACGTTTACTAGACGAGCCGGATGACGGCCATGAAATTTCGAGTGCTTCCTATGGGTACAAAGTTAATAGGGGAATTGGTTGGTGATATGATCGACGAAGAGAGAAGACGCATGTTGAAATCCGAGCCAGAATCGTGAATATTTCGCCAGTTTCTACAGGCATATCCCAGCCATGCCCGTTGTCTAGATTCAGAAAAGGAAGAAATCAGCAACGCGAAGAAAACCAAATAGCTCAATGGCGCACTCGTATTCCCCATCACATCTACCGGACCAGCCCACTCAGCATCAGAACGTTAGGACTCGCCAGTGCGCTCCACGCCAGAACCATTTCCGTCCGCACCCCAACCATCGCCCGGTCCGCAGCGAGGTTCGCCGCGAACTCTGTACCAGGACCCGACCAGGACCACACGGAAGCCCCGATCCATCCGTATCCTCAGACAGCACGATCCAAACAATGACGGCCCAAGGAAGGATGTGCAGCTTCGCATGCAGCGGGAGGGCGTCGATGTACGCCGAACGCGAGTAGGAGCACGCCCAGTTAAACGTGTCGATGGAGGAAGGCACGATGAACCCGCCGAGGGTCGTGGAGGCGTTGGGGTTTGTGGGTTCGGGGTTGGTTTGGGGATGTCTGCACTGGCAAGCGACCCGGCCCAGTTAGTCGCTGTGCTGATGCTGGGGGAGGGAAGGGTTGGTTAGTATTTTGGGGTAGAGGTGAAGTGGTTGGGGTATTACATCTCCAGGTAGGCTACCTGCATCGGGCCACCGATTGTCCACCACTCCAGCGCGGACGGGTGTCGTCACTCCCGGATGGTAGGATAAGTGCTCCTAATTCTCAGCCGGGAAAATCGTCCTCAAAGCAGCCAGCACCGTATGCATTTGACGAGTTACAGTCCTCTTGTCGTGTTGGTGACTGTGCGTGCATGAAATCTGCTAAGCAGCACCTGTTATGTATAAAAAAAATGCCCTGCTGGGTATGTGGTGTAGAGATAGACGCCATAGAAGAACGAATTCATAATGAAGTAGGAATAGATGGTGGAGAGGCGTGAGCTGGCGTGAGGGGGAATCTGGGTGACGCGTAGTGTCACATGTCACGTGGATAAACTCAAGTCGCGCCTCCCCGCACACATCTTCTTCAAGTTCAACCACATCTTCACATTCGACCCATCGCCGGGCCCATCGCTGGACTCAGGCGTCCTCTGGCACACGTCACAAGATTACACGAGGCTTATGCTGCTCTGGGCTCTCGTGCGCGGCGCTCCAGTCGCCAGGGCTCTGATGACGCTTATCGATGGGCCATGGCCCGACGATGGCCACAAATCGACGCCGCTCAAAAGTGCCCGCAGGTCAGTCCTATCTTCAACAAACGACTTGAGCTCACGCCTGGGCTCGTCGTCTGTTATCTTCCTGTTGTTCAATATACTGACCGCATCTTGCCCCTCTCCAAGGAATCTGAGTGGATGGCTAGGGCGGTGCCAAATGGTACGATGATCTTACTTCAACTATGCGAAGCGCGCCATCAGGTATCCCCCACATTGCTATAGCTACTCCAACCTGGACAAGTAGGTACGAGTCTCCTGCTCTCCTACATAGTAGGCGTCATCACCAACCGCATCAGCACCGCGCGCCATTCCTCCCACAGCCAGAACGCCGGCAGTATATTCCACTGCTTGTTCAAGCTCGGATAGTCCAGCGTCTGGTGCTGGTTATCCGGGAAGGTGCTCTTATGCCGACAATCCGTGGTGAGGTTGAGCCGCGCGATCTGCGCCTGGCGGATGCCCAAATGGTACACGTTGGCCGGCGCGCCCGCGGGGAGCCCGGCGTTGGTGTGCGGCGCAAAGACCACCGCGCCGGGCGCGAACTTGTTGACCGCAGCGCCGCCCCGGCGAGGACGCTTGGGGGCACCAGGTCTTGGGCACGCGGGCCCACTCCATCGCGTCGGCGTGGATGAGGCAGACGGTGTCCTTCGCGTGGTTCGCGCCGTTCGCGAAGAATTTGGCGAGGTCGACGGCCTGTGGGAGGGAGGTGGTTAGATGGTGACATCAATCACTCTATAATTCTTCCTGTCCGCCCACGAATATGTAAACATTTCCATTGGAACCCTTCAAGATGCAGATATCTTCCATAACTTACATAGTAGATGTTGTGAAGCAACGGGTTAGTGTCTAACTTGAAGCTTGCAAAGCCGATGAGTGCCTCAACACAAAAGGACTCCAAGAGTTCCATTGGATATATCGTAAGTGATATGATAATTCAGGCAGTACATACCAATGCTTGTATAAAGCATCCCATGCTTTGGTTTCGCTCCCAATGGTTGAGGAGTACAACAAATCTTACTTCAGCGGTCGCTTCTCTTCTTCAAGTCAATTTATTCGGGAGCTGAGGTAGCCATGTCTGGTTCAAGTCTGGAACAGTACCCAGGCTGTACCGCCGATATTTTGATTCTCAACAACATTCATACTAGAGTCTAGTAGGCGCGTACCAATATGAATCACCTCAAAATTCTTAATAATAAACGCAGAACAAGGAATACAGATCGCAGTAGTCTATTATACATATAAAAAAAACGAAACCCAATCTCCGCGCAGTATATCAGGAAGGCGTACGAAGGGAGCAGGGCATCGATGGCAAGTGCCAAGTGCAGGCGATCACCGCAGCTCCGGCGATTCGGGCCGGGATATAAAGTCGCGATCGTCATCGTCATCGATAACACTTCCATCCGAACCCATGGCCGCGAGAGTGAACACAATGTACTCCCCAATCCACTCTCCATGTTCACCTATAATGGGAATGGACCTTTCTCCAGACCACTGGAATGTGCTATCAAACGAGATGTTGTAAGTGTCTTTGTTCATGACGATGTTCAGCTTCACTCACGTCGTCGTGTCGGTAGAGATCGTGGGGTGGTATACGCGCACGGGCGTGTACTTGACTGGTTTTGTAGGCACCGCTTTGGGCACCTCCTCGATTGCTGGTGGTGCCTCGTTGTCAGGGCGTGGCGCTCTAACCGGGGGAGCACGCGGCTTCTGCTTGGGGAGCGAGGAATCTGCGGGAACGCGCGTGAGATTAGATCTAGAGGCGATAGATAATGATAAGTCTTACCTGTTTTCCTCTGCCTCGCCCTCTTTTTGGCTGCGTCCTTTTTCCTTGACAGTGCGCCTCCTGGACTGGGTTGCACGTCCGACTTCCGGGGACGGCCTGATCTGCGGGTTAGATTGCAGAAATGGTAGCAGGAATCCATGGCTTACCTCGTTTTGCGGGCCTGACGTGCTCCGTGTTGGGGGGAAGGGCATCCAGTGCGTCGTCAACCATCTTTCTCTTCCCCTTCCCCGTGTTGTTGTTGTTGTTGCGCGTTGACGCCTCGGCCTCTTGATTCACTCCAACACTGTGCGTCAATATACCGCATCAGCGACAGGCTTCTCTCAAGAGACGATTGGAACACAATTACCGTTGACTCAATCGGCTCGGTGGGCTATTCAGCCTCACTGCCAAATCGTTGGATCGAACAGATGTGCTCGATCCAACGATTGCGTCGGCTTTATTATTGTGGGATACAATCGCCTCTTCGTAAAAGCGATCGTATTTTTCGGTAGTCACTTTGGCAAAAATTGATTCATCAGCTTCTTATTATCGCCAATTGCACTGCTAACTCACCTTGCTCGACTATATTTGGTGCGGTGTCGAACAAGTTACCAACCGGTGCTTGGTGGAAATCGACATCGGCGCCTTGCCAATGTTGATGGGCGGGTGTGTGCGCGAAGACGCCTGTCGAACGAGGAATGGACGGGGCAGGTACCTGGTACAATGCGTACCCGCCTCCGTTAAAAGACTCATCATGCTGCGGGAAGCTCTCCTCGACACTTGGGGCAGGCGAATGTGGGTGCATTGCTCCAGATGCCCCCTGGTAATATTGCATCAGGCACTCCTGAAAGAATTCTTGATCTATGATGTGTGTTTAAACATGCATTTGACAATCAATTCACAGAAAGACGATGACTTACCAGGATCATTGAAGGATACCTCTGTATCCATCAAGCTTCGTTCGAAGCCTCCATCGAATGGTCGCGGATTGGGTTGGACATACGCTGTAGGAGGTGCGTGTCATTAGTCTGGCTCTGAACCTAGAAAGATACATAATGGCTTACTTTGAGGTGCAAATGCGCCGGGTCCCGCCTCATAACGCTGGATATGTGAACTCGGCGAGTGGCCGTAGCTCATCCAATGCGCGCCGAAGATGTCGTTCCGGCCCTCTCTACCTTCAGGATGGTCAGGATTCTCAATCCTTCTATCAAACGTTTGTTCGATGGGTTGATGATAATTCGAAACAGGGACTATATAAAGTGCGTGTTATTTTTCTAGCTCGCTAGTTCGAAAGACAAAGACCTACACTGAAGAGGCATAAGCGGCTGCTGCTGCGTATTTTGAAGGGAGTTGGCGTAGGAGCTTGTGGACCATGCGGTGTTATCCATGTTTGCAGAGGAAAGAGGAGAGGGTGTTATTGAGTAGTTGTGTTTCTGTAGCACCACTTACGACCTAGCGCTTTAATATATGCACAGTAGCACCCCAGCCTCATGGCAAAGCACCTACCGCTCCCGTTGTGCCACACCCTAGGCGAACAAGTCATCTCTACGCATACAATGGAACGCGGCCACTCGTTATTCCCAAATGCAGCGCTCTTGCCCATCCGCAACACGACTATCAGCTAGCCCCTAGGTGGTTTGACGTGCGCCATGGTGCACACGCTTTGATCTGTGGGCGCAGCCCTTGCGTTGGGCCACATATCCTTATAATGGACTGGGTGTCGGGGGCTGTTGATTATAAAGAATCAGATCTTTTTCTAACGTCCAGGGTGCAAACTCCAAACATGGTTTACGATTGTTCCACCGCGTAGGACAGAGCAGCGAGGCGTGGGCGTGGGGATACACGTTTTTTTCGGCGCGGCGGCGGCGGCGCGCTTGCGTCTGTACCCGGGCTGTGCGCTTGCTTGTCTGATGCTGCGCGTCTTGTTCGCGAAAGTTTCAATACAAAAGACAAGTCTCAGACGAGCAGGATGCATGATCCTTGTTCAGATCGGACTCTTCTAAGTTCTCAAGCGAGCGCATAAAATACTACGGCATTCGTGCGAGGCGATAGCGTAGCCGCCCCTTGTTTCCGCGTTACCAAGCGATGTGCGGTAGGTACGGGCGGACATGGCAGCAGACGAAATGCGAAGGCCACACATATGGGGTTGGGTTGAAGGACGGGGTCGCGCACGGACGTGGTCTCTGGTATGATGCGTTCCCTGTTATCGCGCTCTCTTGTGTCCTACTGGCACGCACTCTCGTGCGTGGACTGTGTCCCTGCTCCTGTCGGGTATGTCTCGTGCTCTGTCTCGCGAGAATCCTCCCTTACCATTACACGACGTGCGGGTCCGCTGGCGGCCACTCGATTCGCGTGATACGGGGGTTGATGATCCTGTGATCATCGTCTTCCCTTTCAAAGGTGCGCTCCTAAGTTCTTCAGGTGGGCTTACGACGCTTGCTTTCTTTTCTAAGTTTTCTTTGGAGGTTTTACGATAGACGGGTGAGTAACTGTGTCTCTCTATGCTGGTTGTATGGATGAACGACGATGTCGTCAATGGCTGTCCACTTTCGAACGTTATTGGATAGTGCGCGGCGATCACCTTCTCGCGAGTGCCTTGTAAGGAGGGGAGTGCGTTGGGTGTGGAAAACATTGCGTTGTATTCTACGCGCTCTGGTAGGTACTAAATATATGAAAGAACTCGTTTATTCTGTATAAAAAGCATAAATAATAACAATAAATTATAATCCATTAGACGCCCAATCTCATGATGCATCTTCCGCGGCCTTCTTCGCCAGCAACGTACATCTTTTCCGTTCCTGAAAAATTGCGAACGCATGATCAACGCATGATGCAACTCCATAGCGAAAGTGTGCCGCACATCACAGATGGTTTGAGACACCCCATGTGTACAGAGATGTATACATTTTTCGGTAACCACAGTGGACTCAAAAGTACATATTTCACTGTAGTTACCATGGCTCATGTATACTTTTATGCTAATTACCGTACACCTGCTAAGAGGCTCTGACCCGCCTACCACCTGCCTCCCCTTGTTGCCGTGTACTGTAATAAAGTATACTTCCCGTATATACACCTACTACCGCTTCACACACCACCTCCATTTATCTTCTGCGATAATGATGTATACTCTGTGTATACTTTCCTTCCCCATTGTAATGACCTAGCCTCAACACCTTTTTGATACATATCACACTTTCTGTAGAATAGTATGTGTAATTTAAGATGCTATCATGTCCTCTGTAAACTGTCCCTCTAGACTATAATCCATTTGACCTGGCATATCATCATCTTCAAGTTCTTCTGCCTGTAAAGAGGCCAACCCTTTAGCACCAGTTAGACTCACAGATCCATCACCGTGTGATGCAATGTACACATCAACGTTCTGCGTCGCGTGGTCAAAATATGAGCGCATACTTTGGAACTGAGAAGCCTGCCGTCGTGCATATGCCAGACGCCCGTTTATTGCAATCTGATCGAGCTGGACGCCAGGCAGCATCCACGAGTGATCGCCTTGCGCGCGTTGCAGCCACTCATTAGCGCGGTAGTCCAAAAATTCGAGAATACGACGGCGCTCTTCTTGAATCAGCTGAACCTCTTCGACCCACCGATCTCGGCGAGCTCGGCTCTTACACCACTCAATTCGTAGACCTATATACATTAGTGAAATAAACAGAACAAAAAATTAGTGGAAAGACATACTTTCATGCAAACGATCATCCGCGCTACGTTCTCCATCGCCTACGGCATGCATCCAGATCCATGAGACGGTTCGATGACCTTCAGACGCTTCCTGATCATCGGGTGACAGCGATTGAATATCTTCATCTTTCAGCGGAAGAAGATCCTTATCCCATGCAATCTTTCCAAGCGGTTTCGCAAGTAATTCAATTGCTGCTCGTGCCTTTCGATACCGTGTGGCCGCTCGGCGTAGTTCCGTTTGTATACGATCGACAAGTCCCTGCGAACGGGTGTTGGCGCGCTGGCCGCGCTGAAATCTCCGCTTGTCAATTAAGACGTATGCGCGCATGATCAGGATATCTCGAAGATCATCAAGTGAGTCGACACTCTGAGCATAGCGGAAGTCCCATTCAAATTGCATGAGCCGGATGTCACAAGAAGTTAGGTGGAAAATGGATGATGGCATCATCAGGGGGATTTCATAGACTGGCGTCTCCTCCTGACCTTCATCGTTCGTATTGTTGGCGCGAAGTCGAATTAGATAAAGGCCAGGGATGTACATTTGCTGTGCTTCAATCCAAGTTATGATTTTCCGACGAAGGGTGTTAGATTTGAACTGCCACTTGGCTTTTCCCTCGGCTGTAGAATGTGCCGTCATTGCGTTTAACTCTTCAAGTAGGCGTTCTCTAAAATCATGGCATCATGTATACATTAAAACATACGATTTAATTAAAAACCTACTGCTGAATTTCATACTCAAGGCCTAATGTGATTAGACGGATCGCTGTAATCTCTTCATGCAGGATAAGGGCATTGCCCTTAATTATTTCAGTTTCTTCCTGTTCAGCAAGTCGCAATTTGACCGATTTCTGCATGAGACCTTTAAATTGTGCTTCAAGATCAGTACATGTCTACTCGTTTCGGAAGTTCTCAAATTACCTTTGAATTTTCCTTCGAGAGGATTAAATGCACTGTGATCAGCCTCCCATGTGTCGAGTTGCCGTGTCCATTCATCAACATCATCCTTGCCGACTCCATTAGTAAACTCTGCATGTGACGATGTTCGGTCGGCAGCCTCTGCAACTGCCTCCTTGATTCCGGTGAGAATATGGGTGGCTGTACGTGTCCGGATCACTGAGCCGTCAACCTATGATGCTGAAAAGTGATTTGCTTACCCATTTTGGTCGTCTTGTACCAATTTTGGTCACCGAAATGATCATCAAGCGTGTCCCGCCTTGATCCCGGGCCCATTTCGCGAGTGCTGGGGGCGAGAGGATTTATACGAGCCCAACCGCGTTCAACGCCCTCCCCATCTGTTCGGCCGACATTCTTGTTGAAGTTGAATGAGAATTTTGTTTGGCAAGGACGCGTATGTGCAGGAAGGTGAAATTTTGGGATCAGAAATTGGTACGTCGTGCGATTCATGTGATCGACATGCATCCAGCTTGGATATGAATTCATCCTTTCCCACAAGTGGATGCTCCACTGACAGGCGATATCATAGGAGACGGTTACTTCCACAAGCTCCAGATTTTTGAAACTTGAGAAAAACAGGTAATCCATGTTGACATACCTAATGTAGCGTCAGTAATATATTTATACATGAAAATCAATAACGTACCGTTCCCCCTTTTGAAGATCACCAACTGAGCATGGTCGCTTCATGTCGTGTCGAGTACAATCACATGTACCAGCCCCGACGCAGCAAACCCGTTTAAGCCACGGTCCTTATTAACGGCGTCATGGTTTGAACATTTACTTGGCTATAGAGTAGTTAGCATTGATTCCTTGTCAATACAGCATCAAAATACCTCTTGAATCACGAGTGTCCCAAACGATCGAAGGAATGCCTTGTAATCTACCTCTTCAACAAAATAAGACCAACCGTTTGATAGGCTTGGATCGGATGCTTGACTTGAGACCATACGACGCTTTAGCCGAAAATTTGCATCCAGGCCAATGAATAAGCGATATAAAAATCTGAATATATATGAGAAGGCTAGATAAACACTCTGAAATATAATAAGCATGCCTTTTTTCGGGAGGCGCATCTTGCCATCCTTCTGGCAGATTTTTTCCTGGCTGAGGGCATGCCGGACATAACACGGCACATTCCCCGGCCGATGTTCCCTCGGCACCAGTAGGCGAATGCCCGCGACCTGCTCGTTTGAGCATCTTCAGGTGTCGATACTCACGTATGACCCGTAAAAGCACTCTATAGCGATCCTGATGCACAAAATATGAGTTACATAACTTTCTCACTATTTTACTGAAAAATGCTGACCTTTATTGGCACCGTGCCAGTATTATCAGATAGTCGTTGTAATGTTTGATGAAATTCAAAGGCGGTTGACTTAGACTCAAAAGAGAGCATTTGAAAAAATTTGAGTAGGCGGAAGGTGACAGCAGTCCTTGGGATTCCGACGGTGGCAGGGAACCAACCAAAACGCAAGATTTGAAGGTAGTGCAATTGTTGCGTCACACATCCACAGAAATCCAGGTTGACATCGTGAATACCATTGATATCCAAAACAGTGAATTTACCAGCATATGCAGGCTCGGGATTTGGGCAAGTCCCGCCAATTGCATGGCCGAGCTGATAGCGATAACCAAGAGATGCCAGTGAAATCTTTGTGAAGAATTTCCCAATTGGATCCCACATCTGTAAACCAGCTTTGATCAAAGTATTTCGTGCAAAAGCATTAAACCTTACCTCAATATTATGTAGACCATTGCGCTCATGAACATCCAGAATACATTTTCGACAAAGCAAGTCAAGACTATCACAATCTTTGCAACGAAAATTTGCTTCAGCGCCCACTGACTGGCATCGCATGCAAAGAGAACCCTCTCCAAACCTCCCCTCCATTCTGAGGAATTCAGACAAGAAAGATTCTCGGTCTGCGAGCCAGTCCATCAATGGCTCCTAAGGTATATCAGTATACATCTAGCAGCGAGTACCTATTCAATAATACACACCGTGCGTTTAGGCCTTTTCCTTTGTGTATTTTCCTCATCTGGGTCATCATTTCCAATATTGCGATCATAAATAAAATCAGAAAAATCGCCATGTTCGTGGTTCAACGATTGGCTTTCTAGCGAAGGTATGCTCGGTTCCACACCGGCGACACTGAAAATATGGGCAGACTGGGAAAGGCCTCCACTTTTCTTTTGACGATAAGTTCTTGATATGATTTCTACACCTTCAGGCTCTGCAATTTCTGCCGCAGTTCGATTGCGGCGAGGAGCTTTGCGTCTCTGCATGCTTGAACAGTGAAAGCGACTCAAGGAATTGGTACGGCACATTTAATCACTGAGATTGTACAAATACTGTAAGCATAATCGCCTCCGTACGTATAAATCACAGAATCTTATCAGCATATTGTGCCAAAGTATGGGTGCATCAAAATTATCAAACCTCATCACATGGCCTAGGGGATAATATTCAATGCAGCGCTTATATCTCCATTGAAGCCACATCTATGTGGCGTGTCAAAATTTGAACATCATTGCAAATATCAGTCCAAATTGGGAAACTTGTAAACATGTGTACTATCGGATAGCCTAGAGATGCATACATTCTATGCCTTACTTGGGCTCGTCAAATCAATCACTTCCCCCGAAATCTTCTCCTTCTTAATCAGAACTTCAAGATCCTCTGATGCATCAGTAGCCGCAACTTCGTCCTCCCCATCAAGCTCTGTGGCGTCCATCCTCGCTCGAGTGTTCTTGGAACCGGAAGGTGAAGGACTGACCGATAACCTTCTCTTTTGGTGTGACTTCTTGGATGTAGTGGCTTCTTCTGCCCCAAAGATATGGATGTGCATGGGGTTTTGACATGTGTTGAGTGTATTGAGGGAGAGATGCTTGCGCGTAGAGATGTGGCGGTTGGGACCTTCAAAGGTCTGCAACGCGCTATAGATCATATGACAAATTAGATTGTATTGGCTGTAAGATCATAGACGGACGTAGTGGGTAGACGCACTGAATGTACTCGCGGAATAAATCCGTGGCAAAGAGCCACTGAATGGCATTCTTCCTTGAGAAGAATGGATGCGAGGCGACATCAAGGGGGAAACCTGGGCTGGAAATTAGCTAATGGTGAGATGTAAAAGTGAGGTCTATGCACCTAGATACTGAGTCTTGAAGTCCATTAGATCGTGCTCCGACCATCTCTGCACCATCGCCACAAGTTCGACATTGGCCTTGTTCATGTTGACCTCTGGATATGTGTTGGAGATAATTTAATGGCACAGTTTGGAAGATCTTGCTCATTCAGGCGTCCTTTTATAATCAAAAGAGGTATCACATTCAACGACGCATCAAGTACTAATTGGAGTAGGTTCTACTTGGGGATTCTACTTAGGATACAGCCGAGCGGTCAGATTGTAGATCTTCTCATGATCACCAGGCAAACTCTCGATGGTAGAGAACAAGCCGAGTGCAGCGGCCTTACGACTGGCGAAATCCCCATCGATCTTTGCCTTCTGTGCCTTGCCCTCCGCTGCCGTCGGAAAGCTTGAAACCAAGCTAGCCGCCGTCTGAAATCCATACTGTACCCAACGGAAAATCCCTCCCGCGCAATATTGGGTAAAACTTTGCCGAGTCACATTGCTACCAATAATCGGTGTATTCCCATGTCTAAAAAGTGCAGAGGGAATAAGGACTGTCGACCCGGGAGGGAATTGGATGACTAGCCCAAGATCGAACAGGATGATATGTCCCCCCAATGTTGGGTCGAAGTCGCCGAGAGCCGTGATGGCGCAAATTCCATACGCAACGTTAGCTGAATCCGTGTGAACTTTCGTGGCTGTTGTGGGTCCAAGGTTGAAGGTGCATGCCGAAAATATGCTGATATTGGGGAAGTTTGCTTGTAGGGTGGGAAGTTGACGATAAAGAAGACCGAGATTCCTCCAATACTCATGGTAGATCTTTGGGAAGTAGAACGAGAAGCAATCTAGAATGTAGGAAGAAGGACAATGGATATTTTGAACTTATCAAAAAACAATTGCAAGACGTACTGCTTTGAAAGCCTGCGATCCTAACTATGTTTCTGTCCGTCAGCAGCTCGTCCGCAATTGCCTGCTTCTTCGTTGAAAGCACAAGATTTCCAGGAAGCTAAGACAATGTATCAGCCGAGAAAGTCCAGCATCTAAAAGACTTGACTCACGCGCTGTCCACCACCATACGAAACGCCAACGGGCAGATTGAAGAATTGACCACGACGATGGGTATCCTCATCACATGAAAACGCACGCGTCGCTGTCCCAGCAACATGACAGGCCGTCATGTGTTCCGAGGCATTGCGTGCCACATCGTCCCAGGTGATGTCGTGAGGTCGCCCAGCCAACACCGCGCAGATACGCCCAGCTTTATCAAGTAGAGAGTGTGGAGTACTAAGGAGAAAAGGTGAGCACAGAGGGACTGAGGGACACAGAGCACCTCACCGTCCGTCCCATTTGAGCAGCTTAAACTCCATCGGACCCAAAAGCTCCGCAAGAGTATACGTGCGAGATTCTATCGTAGATAGACGGGGCGCCACCCATCGACCACCACGCATACTGTCGAGCTGGAGCTTGGTCGATGTGTATGCAAGGGAAGACGACTTCTTGGCGGAGGTAGTCGTTGGCTTGAACGGCGGTGGGACTGTGGTGGTGGGCGGGGGACGATTCAAACGTGAGGATACTCGACGCTTCTTTCCAGATTTCCTGCGACGCGCGGCCTCTCGCGTTCCTACACGTGGGAGAGGAGACTCGGAAGGTTCGAGGATGGGTTTCTGGACAGGAGGACGATCGGAAGGCGCGGGGCCTTGACGGCGTGTAATGGGCGGTGTAGTTGTGACATCCATTCCCTCCGAATCACCCTCGCCGGCATCATAATGCAGACGGGCGCGCTCCATTGCCTCGAGAACGTAGCTACTAACGTTCACTGGGATGTGTATCCCAATACACGCCGATTCGGAGTAGGACGGGAACTGACGAATGGACATCGGAGTGACGACGGGAAGTGGGAAGGTACGAAACGGTGGGGGTGGTTTTGGAGGCCCGGGAAGTGGGAAGGTACGAAACGGCGGGGGTGGTTTTGGAGGCCCTAATATGTACTGCATTTTAGGACGACGACGTCAAAGACTGCTATGGAAAAAGGCAAAGAGGGCATCAGTATCTTCAAATGCCCCGGTAGGCTCAACGCGCAAAGAAATAACAAACATACGCCGAAGTGCCCCGGTAGGCTCAACGCGCGCAAAGAAAAACATATGCCGAAGTGCCCATGTAGGCTCAACGCGCAAAGAAATAATAAACATACGCCGAAGTGCCCTGGTAGGCTCAACGCGCGCAAAGAAAAACATATGCCGAAGTGCCCATGTAGGCTCAACGCGCAAAGAAATAATAAACATACGCCGCAGTGCCCTGGGTAGGCTCAACGCGCGCAGGAGGGTCACACATACCTGTTGTACTCCTGTTGAACTGGAAAATGGGGGGAAGGGAAGCAACGAGAGGCCAAGGAGGGGCTCTGTTCAAGTGAGATTTTGCTACGGGGGCCCGCGACCCGACGCGCGTACGTGAATTTGAAACGTCCGCAAATTTGAAATAGTGGGGCTGACCGCATGCGCAAGAATGAGTGGTTGGCACAGTAATACCATCATACTCGGTGCACATGCGGTCTGCCCCAATTTCAAATTTGCGCACCGTTTCACCGAGACCCGGGGGGTACCTCTCCGTGCCCGGTCTCGAAACCCACGCGGGTCAGTGCCAGGGGAGGCTCATTCAAGCGTCTGCATGCCGCAGAGGCTGCAATTGCAGCCCTCTTTGTGCATACAGACGGCTGAGGCGACGCCCTGCATTGTCGAGGTGTCGTCGTCGCATCGGGTGGTCGCGTCGTCGTCGTCATCGGTGCATTGCGTCGTCGCGTCGGCGTCGTGTCTTCGTCGGATCGGGTGGTCGTTGTCGGGTGGTCGGGTGGTCGTCGTCGCGCCGTCGACGGGAAACAGAGCCGGCACGTCAGATGTTAATGCCATAGACATCCTGTAGTCAGAAGAGGTTAGATGGAGTCAGATGGGGGGGGTAAGGGAGGCATCAGGGGGCGTACCTATCGGCTCTCCCGCTCCCGGATCTTCCCTTGGCTCTCTAGCCCCTCCATTTCCTTTGTCTCGCGTCGGCTGCCTTTGTCCGCGGTCGTCCATCGTTGTTCGCCATCTAGCCGGCCCACATCCCTCATTGGAGGGGAGGGGCGCGCGGCCATGCAGAAGGTGGTTAGCAATCGAAATCAACGAAACAACAGCATTGATTTCGATTTCAAGCTCCGCTTGAAAAATCGGCATTGGGCGGCCGCGCACCCGCCAACGCGCAGGTGTTGGTGAGGAAAGCCAGACTATGCCTCTCACCACATCACCACCACCGCCATTTCTCGCACACCACCGCGCGCCGTGTGCCCCTCCCTCCGTCGAGGATGTGGGCCGGCGTGAGACAGCCGCGCCTAGAACGACGCGCCACCACGCGCACCGCCGCCAGCCGCCAACCGCGCGCGCCACGTCACCACTGGCTGACGACGAGCGAGAACGCGCAGCCCACGGCACCCCACCCAGCAACCAACGGAGCGCCCGCGACTTGCGACACACCACAAGGCCCGGCACCCAATCGCCCACTACGAGGTGCCGCCACCGCGAGTGGGCGAGCAAGCGCCGCAGAAGAGGGAGGGTGGCGCCGCGGCGGAAGGCGAGGGAGGGCTAGCGCGGGGCGACGGCGGGTTCGAGGGCTCAGCGGCGACGGGCGCGTGAGCTCGAGAGCTCTAGAGCTGTTGCTCGCCGTGTCGACTTGTGGCGAGCAACAGCTCGCGGCGAGCTCTCGAGACTGAGCTGTTGCTCGTCGCGAGTCGATGCCGCGGGACGCATAGCTGGCTTAGCGAGTTGACGCGGCGAGCAACAGCTCGACCTGCGCCGGCGTGCGTATCCGTACGGCGACGCGCAGGGCGGCTCGTCCGACGTCACGCCCGTCGAGCTTGTGTACTGTCCCCCCCATCGGCTCGAACTGGTGGACAAGCGCGCACGATGGCGCCCGACGGTGCACGAACGGGCGGGACGGTGGTGGGTATGTAATACCCGCCCCATCATAATACCGTCTCCACGTACTATGAAGCCTGCAATATGCAGGCTTCTGAGGCGGGGAGACGCAACTTGATGGGGTTTGGCGGGCACCGCAGACACCCGTCCACCCGTAGCAAAGAAACCCGCGGGTTCGCGGGTACGGGTTAGCTCGGGTATGGGTGCGGGTCAGCCCCGAAACACCCTCGGGTTACCCGTGCCATTCCCTAGCGCGCGGGATGTTAAACGTACTTGCTAATCAGCATTGCGAAACGTTATTTCATCTTATTTCAGTGACTTAAAAGCACCACAGCATTCTCATTACTTGTATTCAGATAAGTAATAGAATTACTGTCTAAGTTTGTGGATATGAAATGATGTCGAATGCTGTCTTGAGGTCGCACACGGGTCGCATATGGTCGCGAGTTAAATCGGTCACATACTGGGGTCGCATACTACTCAAATCCGAGACTCGATCTTTAGTTTTGAGAAGCATTTCTCTACTGAACACCTTTCTACTTGGCAGAATAACTTGTAAGCACCTATTACCTTCATATTCTATAAAAGATTTGGGACAAATCGATTGAAATATGAAGATTTAGAATGTTGAGCAAAATACCAGTAAAGCGAACTCAATCCTATATGAAACCTAGGCTGTTTTTTTGGTGATTTTGAGAATATCTGAATAATGTCTGTTTGTAAAATCCTACAAATTGCAGATTTCTATTAAAGACCTTCTTGGTGAACATTATAAACCTTTCTAGGGAATTACGGTGATCTAGAAGTCCGTTATTGAAGCACTACATACAGGTAGAGGTCTATCGTAGATGGCCGTATTTGGTATAACTTAATTGATCAGTCGCCCACAACACTGCCAATTAAAATTAAGGAGGCAGGGTGCAGCAGTAGGGCTAATTATTCTGTATGATTTGAACCAAAGTCAATATAGAAAATCTGTCCATCTGAAATACTATGTACGTTGTAGTAAGGGTATGCTGTTTACAGGCAAAATTGACATTAATGAGGTTTTAAGTCAGATTCTGGGGAATTACAAGGCTAATTGTAAGGCATATATGTTTATTCACATCGCAGAAACATACCGCGATGTCTGTTAACACACCAGATAACCATAGAATTAGCCTGCTATGCTCATACGCCGTTACTTCGAATAGCCTGGTGCAAGACTACATATCATGTGACTATAAATAACTTCCACAGATTGAACTTGCCATGGCTTGAATCGTCTCGTCCAGCTTGTTGTCCTCGCTCTCAGCCGTTCTCTACATACCACCAAATTATAGAAAATGTAGGGAAGCATCTTTTGCAATGTTCAACATTTTTAATTGACTCCCATGCTGTGTAGATGACTCGAGGGTCAAAGAATAAAACCAAAAAGAAGGCAAGGATAGGAAAGGATGGATTGACGAAGCAACAGCGATACGTTGAACGGTGAGGTTTAATCTCAAAGTTCCATAGAATATTACTAATCTCAAAGTTCATAGCCACAGGCCGAAAGTGAATGCTGCAAATAATGCACGAAACAAAGAAACACGAAAGAAAAGGCGAGTGCACCATGGCCGAGAGTTTTCTTTCTGCAAAAGCTTACTATGTTGCAGGAAATTACTAAAGATTGGGCATTCTCCAGAGCCCATTCAGCCTACGACTCCTGAGGCTGAAGAGGAAGATGTTTACGACCCAGATTTTGACATTGAGTTGGCCCTATCTCTTCCTCGCTCCGATGGACCTCTCCCACCCTCAGATCCACCCTCACCCATGAGTGAAGAAGAAGAGATCCTTCTGCAAGATCCATATGACAAGTTTTACGCACACTACGAAAGGTTCAATGATGAGGTATCTGACATGTGGATAGCATTTGGGAAACATTGGTCGGCGGGTGAAGGCTGGAAACCAAAACAGCCATTTACGCTCACGCGGTTCGAGTCCAACTTCTACGTATATGCGCATGATTCAACCAACCTGCTCAACAAAGCTAGAAGGTTTCTTCAAGACATGACTCCTGAAGATGACAGATGGGAGTCGACACTGGATATCATAGAATACTGCGCCGCATCACACAGCTTATTGGCAACTATCCGAAAATCCTGTAACAAGATGCCTGCGACATCGGGAGCTATCTGATCTTATGTAGTGGAGTTACAATATATCACCTCATCAGTGCTTCCTAATTTCTGTATTTGGGCAATGGATCTACAGATCCAAAAATATACCGATAAGGAAATTGCCATTAGATCAAAATATCGGAACTAACTTCTATCGGTTCACCCAAAGTGTGGTTTCGAATCTTGGATTCTGAAATTTCATTGCATATGGAACATATGAGTCTCATGACATGTATTGGTAAGATAGGACAGCTAAGCAATGCGACACTGATAGTGGTGCAGTTGAATCGGCTGGAATTGTAATATGAAATAACAGATATGTGACAAGAATGATGGGCACCTACTAGAGGGCTCAGGAACACCTGCATTTTCCGTCTCCAAAGCTGTGAGGGATGCAACCCCGGGAACCATCAATGCATTTGTAGCAGAGGGCAGATTGGTAAGATATCCTGGCACATAGTGCGCTCGTACACATGTGCAGGGGCATATACTCAAAGTATACATTCTTACCATACCATTTGTACTCACTCCTGCAACTCATTATATCCCCCCACTATCATCGATTCTATGGGCAAATCTTGGACTACTAAGGACCAGGTTAAATGGCTGGAGGAAAAATTACCTGGGTATCTTCAAGCTCAACAAATGGGTCGACTGGGACGATACCTTGTTGTCACGCAAGACCAGTGGTTCAAAACCTTCCCTGAACGCAATGCTTGTTTTCCCAACAAGCATGACGAATTCTTGACAGAGGACGAGCAGAACCATGTGGATGCAGCGATCAAAACGAGGCAGACGGTACGCATGAATCTTGAACTACGGTGATGGTGCTGATGTATATGTTCAACAGCAAATCAGCAACTGGCTGTCGAATCATGCCAGACTACTTAAAGCTTCGCTGGGAAACACACGGCAGGATGCGGAGATTATTAAGGCATTAAATTTGGAGACTACGAAGTTGGCTAAAGCTGAGCGTGCCCCTCACAAAATTGAAGCTTATCTCAAATTATTTGCTGAAAAATGCCAAGCGGAGTATGAACGGGAAAGTGCTAGACTTGAAGCGTCTGCCCACTATAGGCTGGGACGTGGTCCATTGCTTCAACTTAGACGAAATGTTGCCACCGAACTCCTTCTCAATGAGACAGAAGAAAACAAGCAGAAGGTAACGGACTTCATCGACGAATGGTACAAGACGCACCGCCAGAACAGCATCAGAGGTGAGGAGGATGAGGATGAAGATCCAACTTTCGTTACGCCAACGCCAGCTGAATACCAGAAGTGAGTGTTTGATGACTCACAGATGCCATTTTTCTTTTTCTAATGCCAAATTTCAAGGTCAATCGACGCCATGCCCAAATTTTTAGAGACAGTGTTCAAAGCGCTCAGTCAAGCAAGCGGATGGTCGTTCGTTGTCTTGGCAGGTGGGCCTATACCCAAAGAAGGTGGTCAAGTCTTTGTAGAGGAGTAAGTGTTCATTAATAATTTACTCAGTTTGATAAATACTCATTCACTATATGTAGCTATCATTTTGGGAGGGAGTCTCCCACAGGAAATGACTTCCGTGCTGCATACGAGCATTTCGACAAAGTTATCGTTAAGCCGCTTGGCGAGCATATGCTGAACTGTTACCGTATGTATGTTTCTTTTATATAATTATGATTTTCTAAAGCTATCTATTTAGCTCCGCATATGCGTGCATCTAGAGCACTGTCCAACTCGATCCCTACACACAGGATCGATGCAGAGAGGGCATCCGCCTCAACGTCGGGAACTCCGAGTCTGGATCAGACCAGGGACGATCATCAGGAACACCGAACCAGTGATCCGTCCAACGTCAGCACCGATCAATTGAGAACGGAGCAGCCGGCCCGCGGATCTCAGCCTGCGTTCGACAATTCTGGTGAGCTCGACGGTCCAGGGGTTCAAGTTACAGCCGTGGCTCTAAATTCAGCATCACGTGGAACTGGCACCACACAGGCCTTCTATGGCCAGGAACCACCCAATCCATTGAGCACACAAGTCGACGGCCCTTCTTCTTCCTCCTATGGGCCGGACGCGCCTGGTGGTCCTACCGAACATATTTCACAAGCATTTGTCCGTATGGGTCTGCAAAATGGGCCCCTTTACCCTGTCTCTGTCCCGACCAATGTTACGCAAAATTCAAACATTGATCCCCACCTGTGCGATGTACCTGCACCCCCCCACCACTCCGCCGTGGCCGGCACTCAAGCTCAAGGTGGAGCCTCGAAGCCCAGCGCCGGAAAAAAGCGTAAGCAGGCCGAATCGTCCATTGACCCACCTGTCATCACTGATGGCCGCCCTCGACGAGAGGTTCGAGCTCCGCCGCGCGCAGATAGAGATGTAGAGATCGTCCCAAAAGCAAATGGGAAGAAGAAGGCAAAAAAGTAAATAGCGTATCGATACTTCTTACATATACCAGATTGATACCCAAGGCTTACAATGATGCCATCATTATATTTATTGTAATTCTGAACATTGAGTCTACAGGTAAATTTGGAGAGGACCACATCTTAAGTGTATGGTAAAAATGTATACTGGATGTATACCTGATGGTAAGAATGTATACTGGATGTATACACGGGCCGCACCAGGAAGTATTGGAATACAATAAATGTCTTAAGTGTACGGTAAAAATGTATACTGGATGTATACCTAATGGTAAGAATGTATACTCAATGTGTACACGGGTATTTGAATACAATAAATGTCCTAAGTGTACGGTAAGAATGTATACTCAATGTGTACACGGGTGACGGGCTGCACAAGAAAGTATTTGAATACAACAATGAATTACTCCCACAAGCAAAAACACACTGCACGCAAACGGGTTCGAACACACGACCACATGTCAACTGCAAGCCAGACTATAGCATTCACCCACTCAGCCATTTGGCAGATATTAGATGCTACAAACACAAGGTATATACTACCTCACCCATTTGCTCAAGATCCTCAAATTACAATATTATACTTTTTATGGGCGCTGAATACAAGCGCCTGCAAAATTTATGTGCGTATAGCACTGCATAAACATCCATTCATTGCTCAATTATATGCATACGGTAAGGATGTATACCAGTCAACACGAGCGCCTACACAAATCATGTGTGTATGCCAAGGATATATACTTTGAAATCACGCACCTACTGTAAGAATGTATACATTCAATTCAATTTGGGACGGTGGTCCCAGGCATGCAGTAATCATGTAGGTGCTCTCTTTTTCGGTCTGAATATGCTTGTACAGGCTGACCTTTTTTCTATGTATTGTATGTACTTTATGCTTGCAGTCTTCCTTGCCATGTTATGGCTGCAATGGATTGGAAATAATACGAGAAATGGTATAATAATAGGGCGCTGGGTACGTGAAAATATGCAGTAGGTGAATATGTATATCGCCTGTGTACTTTATTACCATTTGATGGAATGGGTAGGGTTTGCTGCCTAATATGGATGCTGGTGTATACAATATTAGTGTCAGCTGTATACTGCTCCGCCATCCCATGTATGGTCTGTGTACTTTATTACCATTTGACGGAACAGGTAGGGTTTGCTGCCTAATACGGATGCTGAGCCTGCTGTATACAATATTAGCATTGGCTGTATACTGCTCCGCCATCCCATGTATACTTCCTTACTGTGTGGCCTGTGTGGGAATTTTATGTATACTTATTCAATGATTCTGTATACATCATTACTGCTCCGACCACCTCATATGGTAATAATGTATACTCCAGGTTACCTGGCTACTTACGCTAATTACCGTCACTATGTACACAGAATCTGCGTCACCGGCTCTTTGAGATGCACAAGCGGACCCGTGTTCCGCGATGTCGTCCACGGCGCCAGCGACAGACGTCGGGCACGCAGCGGGCACCACGACGGGCATATGTATGCGAAATCAGGCGCGTAGGGGGTGCGGTCAGCGGGGAAGAGTTATGGTGTCGTATGGTATGACACCTCTGTGATCGAAGCGGATCCGATATCCATCCATCCATGGCGCCACCCATGTCCGTCTCAGTAATGACAGCGCGTCTGAGATAGAGCTGGACGCGAATTCCCGCCTGCGAGGCGGAGGTCGCGGGTGGGAGGGCCTCCTCGCGCTGCGCTGCCGTGCACGCTGTGATATGGATTTTTCGAAACACCCCAGGCCGCTGGAGTGTACGACTGGGAGGTGCGCCGAGCGGCGGTTTCATCGTATCGCGGTGCCAGTGCGCACGGGGTGGTGTTGCTGGGGTATCTGCTGTTTTTACAATCAATGTATACTCTTGAAAATGGTTTACAGCGAAGGAGGCACTAACCATGATATCGCGAAAAGGCGCTTGGGAAGAGCCGCGGCTGGTTATCGAAGTAGGGGTAGCTCACGGCGTCGATGTACAGGGCCATCGCGTCTGGCGGAATTTGCGGGTGTACATGCGTACGTGTATCGAAGGCGTACATCCGCGCTGTAGCTGGTGGGCTGTTGGGCTGGGTGGCTATCCCGCTCAGGTTTAAGTGCTCGAGCGCTGGAGTTCAAGCACTGCAATACAACTAGTCGCTGGCACAATCGCCGCTGTACCCAGCTCCCCTCCATGCTGATTGGTCGCTATCAGGGAGATCAGATTGTACTGCACACCACGAATGCCGTGTAGTGCGCAGGTATAAGCACATGGCGGAATTTTGATAGGGTGATGATCGAGGACTGCAATAACCAGGTCTGTTGATTGATCACTGCCTCAGATTCTTATATCTGTCTGTATTGAAGTTACAGGATTGGTTGATCCATTCCACGACTTAGAGTTGAAATGAGTTCATCGCGATGTGAAAGGATTATTACCCTGATGTTCAGTTGTTGAAACCAGCGCGTGCGTTTCCCTTATTGAGAACATGGCGAAAGCCAAAAGTTGAGGGCAAAGAACGCTCAAGGCAAATCAGTCTTTTCCTGGATGACAGTACTTGATATCCATGTACACAGGTTGCGCACAGAGCGTGCTACTCAATATGCTGTGCATACATACTACTTGTCCAAGATCATCGGATTCATACACGTTGCCTCCTTAATAAATTGAGGCGGTCCTCACGACGTTTTGAATACTGCGTTACAGATCTTGCTTACTTCTCGCCACCGACACTCTGAAACGTAAAAATTTCTCATCGTCTTCTGACAAATCACTACAAGTACGACAATTCGAGTAGTCTGAAAACGAAACCACAATCAATAGAACTAACTGCAGGCTGCAGCTCACTGTATAGGTATGACCGTCAATCGCACGAGTAGGCACGAATCCTGGACGTTCTACAACGGCGCCATCCCTCGCGCTATCCTTCCGCCAACCACACCGCCGGCAGGATATGCCACTGCGCATTCAAGCTCAAGAATTCCAGCGTCTGGTGCTCGTTATCCGGGAACGCCGGCACGCGAACTGCGCCTCCCGGAGGCCAAGCTGTTACACGCCCGCGGGGAGCCCGGCGCGCGTGTGCGGTGCGAACACCACCGTGCCAGGCGCGAACTTGTTGACAGCGGCGCCGCCCCCTTCAAAGTCGCTGGAAGGCACCCAGACCTTGGACACGCCGTCCCACTGCGTCACCTCGGTGTGGATGGAGCATAGGGTGTCCTTCGCGTGATTCGCGCCGTCGCGAAGAGTTTGGGGGTACAGGGGTGAGAGGGTTAGCTGGGGGCTGCAGGTGTTAGAGATGGGGTGGTGGACTTGCGTCGGCGATGTAGAGATTCGTCGCGGAGTCTGAATCAGAAATCGTTTCTCACACGCACGAGCCACTAACGTCAACAGGCCTCTCGTCCTGCTCTCACCACACCGCACCCTCTGGTGGCGTGAACTCCCAATGAACTTCAATGCTGGGATCTTGTCTGTATGTCCATCGATTTATCGGTCCTCCCTCGCCCTCTGACGCCTGTCTCCGCCACCCGCAGACTCCCGCGCCCTATGCATACTACATTATTCTTGGGTCACCACCCCACACGGAGAAACTCGGTCGGATCTGGGCATCGGGTGAGTTCCCTGTCGCCTTCAGCGCTCAGCTTCAGCTCTGGGAAGCGTGTTGATGCCCTGGTGTAGACACGGAATCCAGATGAACATGAAGAGCGTCTGCGCTGGACGACAGCAATAAGCACGGTCGACCAGGGACATCGAAATTCAGTGCAGGACACGGGTTTGGAGCAGGGACTATGCATATGTGAGCCCCGGCCCAAGGAGTAAGCGACATTGTTATTCCCAAGTCCACAGCGTAATAAACATGTCTTATTTTAAGGCGGCGGTGCGACATTTGTTGGCATCAGCATGTAGCTTGCACAGCAGCGCGATGATCTTACAGGGAGCGGTGGTCAGTCTGTGTGATTCTGAAAGGGGACGACCCGGCTAGGTAGAGCGCACCAGATGAGCAACGAACCCCTGGAACGGTCAAGCACATGGAGATGGAGATGATAGGTGTAAGGAGATCGTGGCCTATAGACCCAGCCGCCGGCACAGCGCCACGCAGTACGTTCCCTGTCGCTTCGCTTTCCTGGTTCCCACTGATACCTCGTTCGTGCTGCACTCCCGCAGGAGATACGCGTTCAAGCTTTGTTCTACCTCCGCACGAGTCTTCCGACGATGTATCTCCTGACGCGGCGATGGTGCGGGACAAGCAAGAAGCCTTTGACGCCGTTTCGATATCAGACTCGCGCTGAACCCGTGTGGGTGTCCTTTGAACCACTGAGCACAAAGGGCGTCTCGTGTGTTGAATTTCTCTATCTCTGTCCAGGAATCAGCGATACTGACCTTTCTATTTCCTACAGCATGTCCCTCGAATCCGCAGCCCTTCGATGTCATGCGACATTTTGGCGGTCGTCGAAAGGCGGGCCGTTGACGACGACAATTGACGAGCTATTACGTCTGCGCATCGACATCATCGTAAATAGGCCATCGTCGTCGCCACTCGTCATCAATCCTCCCTTCCTCATCATCTTGCTCCATACACCGCCCGTCTTCAGTGCCGCACTCTACCGCCTGCGCGTACAAGGAATGCCGCACATATTGCAGTATCCGCGGCGCGCAGACGCTCATGGAGGCGGAGGCGGACATACTCGGGCCTCATGGAACAAAATTATACAGTTCAAAGGGTACGCAACGTTTCCCTTAGCTCTTGTGCTTACGCGTAGCATTAACATCCGTATACGATCTAGTGAGAGAGGGTGTCTTCTTCCCTTCTAGATGGATGGAAGCTCGCTGAGCCAGCAGAACCGGAACAAGGTGCTCCATGTAAGTTATGGGCTTGGTATTTTTAACGGGAACTACTTATCATTTTATTAGGACGCGGCGAGTACGCAAGAGGTTGATCATCGTCACCAGTAGGACCGGAGCGTTCCCTGGAGCGATCCATCCGTAGACGCTATGGGAAAGCGGCCGGCCACACGCAAGCGTGGCTGGCCTTGCGCTTGGTCAGGGGATAGGAACAAACATGTGCCACTCTTTCGCATTTCCGTTGACCTGATATTGATTTCTAGTCTCCCTCACTGACTGCAGGTCCTCCCGAGGTCCGCATTCGACAGCTTTACGTCCGCCGACATCCCCGACATCCCAATCAGCAGCGACGGCATTTTTCTCATAGCCGCGCACATCCCGCTGGGCGCGATGCACCCCACCACCGTGAAGAACCGCAGCATCAGATCCGGCTCACCACTTTTTGATCGCGTAGCCACGAAGGACCCTGGCCATCCTCCGGGCGCCGCTATCACCGCCAACGCCAACATCAACATCGACCGGCGTCGAGGGTGTCAGCCCTTCAGTACATGCGGTGGCCGCATGTACCCCCTTGCCATACCATCTACGCGTACAAAGAACGCCGCACATAATGCAGCTTCTGCGGCGCGGAGATGCTTTGTGTCGGTGTGCCGCATCTGTAGTTTGCCTACATGTTTGATGGGAGGCGATGTAACTGGGAAAGTTTGATATATAGTAAGGCATTCCACATGATGTCGATGATACCACAGTTGATCTCGTATTCAAAGGCACGGATACTTATCTACAGCATTTGGTTTATGCTCCATCTAAGCTCCCTTGGTGCGACGTTGCGCTATCGCTCACACATCGGTTTTGGGGTCAGAGGATCCGGGTCAAGGAAATCATCTCATAACTACCCTATCCCTTTGGAATTTAGCTACGACAACATCTCTTTGCCCTTCGAAGATGTGCTTTCCTATGTATACCGCACTTTACTCAAGCATTGGAAATGTTTTGCCTGCTGGGGGCCAGCGTGTACGCAGGCAGAGTAGACAACGCAATGTCATATACACATGGGCGCGGCGTCTGTCGTAGGTATGATGAACGATGGGCTCCGTTTCCCAATGCAAGTTCTCTACTGAGCAGCAGCTTATATTATATATTAACGCTTGTCCCCTCAAGCCTGGGTACTATTGTGTGCTCGAGTGTATTGATGTACAGGTCATGGCGCAAGCATATACCGACCTTAGGTTCTATTTATAATGGAGGAGAGCCTAGGAGAGCCTCGACTGATCTGAAAGGCATTGCGTGAGAGGACGCAAACTAAGTATGGACAGCACATTCCGTGACAGGAGTGCAAAAAGCGAGGACTTCATGCCGCATCCTTCTTCTTCTCTCGCACCGCCGCCGGGCGCAACGACACGACACTAGTGATTGCGACCATTGCTTATCAAATCTCTCGCTATTTTCCCCAGGTCCAGGACCATCTCTTTACTGCGATCGAGCAGGATCCGACAATCTTTTCCCGCGCGCTTGCCACGCAGACACAGGTGCTCGTAGTGGAGCCTTTGCGAGCGCTACCGCCCTTGCCCCACCCAATTTTTGTGATCCTCGACGGATTGGATGAAGCGGGTCCAACACCTGGAGCACAGGCGAACCTTCTGAACATTATAGGGACAGCTACGGAGGAGCTGCGGCATATCCCCCTCATATTCCTCATCGCCAGTCGACCCGAATACGAAATCCGTGAAGCCTTCAATGGACAGCTCAATCCGCTCATGCAATCACTGGTTCTCGATGATACCTACAAGCCAGATGAAGACATCAGACAGTATCTCACTTCCACCTTCGACAAAATTCTCGAGGAACACGTCCGATTGGGCACCCGGCCCCGACTCCCTTCCCCGTGGCCCTCTGAAAGCGATGTTGATCACCTCGTATCAAAGGCTTCTGGGCAGTTTATTTTCGCAGCTACGGTGTCGAAGTTCATCGACTCTATTCGACATCATCCAGCAGAACGACTGGATATTATTCTTGGCTTGTCAGCTCGAGGACATGCCAGCGAGACACCATTTGCATCACTTGACACGCTCTATCACTATGTTCTCTCCTCCGTGGCAGAGCCTGCCAAAGTTCGACAGATATTGACGATGCTTGTGCTGAGGGATCCCCACTTCCCTTTAGGGGTTGAGGAGATTGACGAATTTTTGGATCTTAACATCCAGAGAGTTCTAGTGGATATGCATGCTCTTGTTTCTGTTCCCGGATCTCGGGACTACTCAGATGAGCTACAATTTCATCACGCCTCTCTCTACGACTTCTTAATGGACCGATCACGATCTCATGATTTTTATATTGATGCCAATCAGGGGCATATTGACTTGACTTGGCGTTGGTGGAAGGTCATGACTCATTTTCAATAATCAATATTCCATTCAACTTGATTTGTACACGTGTTTACACCATTTCGTACATCATTGCTCAAAATCACCTGTTGGCATTGAGCTCACAGATGATTTCGCCTGTTTCGATCTAAAGCAACTTTTGGAGAATCATTGTGGCTCGTGGCAGCTACTTAGCTCACCTTGGGAAGCTTTTTTTGAATGTGTCAAACAACATGTTAGTCATTACATCCCATTTGAGTATGGCATATCACTTACGAGCATATTACCTCTAACATCCGCCCAACTTAGGCAGGGGATCAAGAAGACATTTCCTGCAGAATGAAAGCTGAATTTGATGCCTTTTTCTTGGATCGCCTTTCAAAGTACCCTTCAGCTCTACGCACTCACATCCCCACCATTTTGGCCTTACTATCCACAGAAGGAGCTGGTCTCAACCGTCAGCTCGGAATCTTGGGTGACGTCATCCGCCTCCTACTTTTTGGTTTCACTGAATTTGTAGCGGAGTCTCACAATATTCGGGAACTCGACTCTACATTCTTAAATCTAGCCACCCACAAATTCACCATCAACACTGCTTTCACCACCTTATTTCAGGACAAATTCCGGGCTGGAGAATACTACGTATGTGATAGAAGCTATTTGGCCCTGGCAAATCAAATAATCAAAACTATTTTCCCCCGGTAAGTTCGTTCAATATGTCACGGTAACGCCGCAGTCACCCATCCCGCCTGATAGGCCTGGAGGAGATAACAGGCAAATCAAGTTTGAACAGTCTTCCTGGGACCCTAATGAACAAGTGCTTTACCTCAAAGACGGTTCTTTACATTTACAGCTATATAGTCTGGAATTCATTTGGTTCCAGTGGATGCTGCAGAAAACACCGCAAGACTTGGATCTTGCCACATTGCTGCATGAACATGCCCTCCATTATGATGAACATGATATAGAGCTTAAGATTGGACAAAAGAATATTGCTCGCGGTAGCTTGGAATACATTCAGGTAAGCAATATCAAAGTATACACTGTTCATTATTTAAATTCGAATTATGGCCCCTGCCAGAGGTGTGGCATACCATATGTAAATCACGTCCACCTCCCAGGCGCCAAAAAGTGCATTGTTTGCGATAAAGATCAGCCAGACGCTGCGGCATTTCTCCAATCCCGACCAAAGCTGGGAGTTCCACTAAGTGCTTGTGATGTAGACGAGGTGCGTACCCTCATTCCTGTAGGCCAATATGCAAGGCCATCGGCCAAGATTCAGTGTTTCAATTGGTTCTGCAGATTTTGGCACTCTGTTTGAAATTAGAGGCATTGTCACTCTCTGACCTTCATGAAGCGGAGGCGGAAACGAGGGGAATACAGTGTACTGAGTGTGCCGGCACTTGGGATTCCGACAAATGTGAATTGTGGCTGCAATTTCTATCTAATTAATCCCATTTTTGGCAGAGCTATCGATATAGTAGTATTACATGTTGTGTCCGAATTTTGTGCTGATATCACATATCTATCAGACTACAGCTTCCAATTACCTTGCAAAAAATGGCTGATTTAAGGCTGAAACTTTTTATTTTGTGTGATGCCGCCCATAGAGAGGGAGCCTTCATTTGAAAATTACATAGCTCATTAAAATTTAACACTCACTTTCACCATTCCAATGCATGTATAAAATTCTGATTGCAACAAAACTTGTTACAGAAAATGGGCGATGATGTGGGTGTGACGGAAAATGGTGGTCTGATGGCGGGTGATAATGATTGGCTCCCACCAAATGCTGTCACTAGCTCTCCTGCTCCCAAATTACACTCAGGCATAGTGATTACCATAGTAAATTGTGATATGTAATTTGTTTGGGAAGAAGTGAAGAACTCCGTCATACAATGATGAAAACAGTGTCCCAAGTGCCGGCAGTACACTGTAACCTCCACCAGCCGGATTTTGGAGGCGCACGCGTTTGAAAGTGAGGAAGGCAGCATCTTAATGACTAGGTAGTAGACAAATGTTGTCGATATTATGCGCTAGTACAGGAACTACAAAGCACTCGACATACCCGGTCGAATTGTATGTTTGTTCTAGAAGACGACGCCCGAGACCGTCTGTCACCTCGGGGCATCTGGCTGCCGTCGTAGGGGCGGTCAGTATACAGTGAACTGGCTGAGCGTGCGCGTGATCCTTCAGCACATTCTGCCCGTATCCACATGTTCCCTCACCTGCACTCCGCTCATCCGTTTGCAGACGCATTTCCCCACTCGCATCCGCCTCTGCTGCCCGGATGCATATTCCATATGTCGCCGTGGAGTCCATTTCATCGCCAACGCTTCACTACTGCTCTTCCATACGCGGACAGCCTATCACCGATAGGAGATGCGGATCTGGAACATATACGGTTCATGTAAGTTGAGGACTTGGTGTTTGTAACGGACATTACTTACCGTTTTATTAGGACGCGGCGAATAGACAAGGAACCCATCTTCATCATCACTAGGGCCGGAGCGTTCTCTCGAGAGATCTATCCGCAGGCACTATGGGAAGTAGGCCATCCACATGCAAGCGCGGTTGGCCTTGCGCGTGGGCTGGATATAGGACTATTGACGAGGTGATTTGGGTTGCTGAGATCGCAATTCCCTCAGGCTTCTAGTGACTGAATACGGTGAGCGTATTCGCGTAGGCACTGGATCATATTGCCGTTGATCTCATGCATACTCGAATCCCTCCTGTCTCGTTAACCAACCTCAGGTCTTCCCGACGTCGAGCATGTCAATCGTTAACGCGTTAACTGCCATTTGTGCACAGGGACCCCCGCGACTGGCGAACACCCTCGCGCCCGACACACAGCCCCATAGGGGCTCATCACGGCCGTCTGTGCAGGAGGAGCATTTTGGCGCAACCGCCCTCCAGTGATCAACGTACAGCGTCAAGAGTAGCATCCGCACGTTCCGAGGTCGCGGCAGGATGGTCATCGATCCAGCAGCCGCTGTCTGCGAAGGGAGGGACTTAGCCATGTGAACATTGCTACAGTACATCCATGTCCAGTATCGCTCACCGTGTCGCGCCCACCCATCTAGTGCGTCCGCGCTCGTGGTGCAGTACCATCCAGGTACCATCCGCCCACCAGCTGACCCAGCCGAACCAATGCAATTCCCCAAACACCGACACGCAACGACTGCACGACGGCCAGCCAGCGCACAACTTACCCAGCCCCACCACAACCTCGCCTACCCTGCCCTCCAGCTTCCGCCACCAGCGCCCAGCGTCGATCACACAGGCCCGAGCACATCCTCCGCTACGCACAACTACGACTTGCAAAGTGACAGCCGGCCATCCACGACAACGACGAGTGAACCATCCGGCTCAGGATTCCCGCGAAGGACGACGACGGCGAGGCGCCATGGGCAGCTGCAAGATTGCCTTCGCTCCGGTGAGCGCGTTCAAGACGTCGGATGCATGCGATGTAGAAAGTTAGCTGAGATCGGCTGATCATCGAGGTCGAGGGCACCGAAATTACTAATAGTGAAGATAATATTCAGTAAACTTCAGTCGCGGAATAATATTGAAATTTGAATCATACTTACCATAGTCCAGAGATGAGCCGAAGTGCAGAAGCGCCCCACCAACCAGTCGCGTCTGGGCGCCGCGAGTGCTGCAATATTTGCAGTGCTCTTGATCCACGTAGACGGTAATAGGCATGGTGGACGGTGGAGAGCGCCGGTGTTTGAGAAAGAAGATCGTTGTTGGCCCTGGGCTCACGCGAAGTCGACGAACACAGATCGACGGGCATGACCAGAGGCTCGCGTGAGCCCGCATTTCGTTGCCGTGCTCCCGCGGCGCCACTATGTACGACGAGGAGACCTACTGTAATATTGACTGCCAGGGGCAAGCGCTCAGTCAGTGTAGTCGGCGGGGGTGCATCCAAAAATATTGGGACATACCTTTGCATCCCACGTCGAGCTGCCAAGCGCCCAAGCCCGCGCTTCCGCGACGTCAACGAGCACGGATCGAGCTCATGTGACTGATGCATACAGCGTCGAGTCCCCGCTTGAAGGTGGTCGTCCTCATCCTGCGTGGGCTTGCGTTTGTCGGCGGTCGTCCTCGTTGGGGCGGGTGGCGGCATAGGATACCTGCATCGGGCCAGTGGCCACCGCTTGGCCACCTCTCCAGCGTCCCTCACCCGCAAATGTGAACATCGGCGTTAGCTTCGATGCTCAGCGCGCAGCCGGGACAAATTGTCCTCAGAGCAGCCAGCACCCTACACCAACCCTACACATTTGAATGAGCAGCGTGTCCTGTTGGTTGTAACATCTTGTTGGCGACTTTGCGAGTGAGAATTGTGCTAGGGGGTAGTTGTAAGTGTAAAACGTCCCCTACATGTTATGTGGTGTAGGGATAGACGTCATAGAAGAACGAATTTATAATGAAGCAGGAATAGATGGTGGAGAGGAGTGAGGAGGAGAGGCTGCGCCACGCGTTGTGTCACGTATCACGCGCGTCTCAAGTCACGCATCGCGGCCCGGGGCCAGTTGCCGTTTCTTCCATGCACGCGTCTTCTTCAACTTCGACCACATCCTCAGGCCTCAACGTTCAACATTCGACCCATCGCCGTGCCCAGGCCTCCCGCGCGGCGCTCCAGTTGCCAGGAGTTTTGATGACGCCTGTCGATGGCCCGACGATGGGGGCGGATCGACGCCGACTAAAGCGCCCGTAGGTGAGTCCTACCTTCGACAAACGACTTGAGCTCGCGCCTGGGCTCGTCGTTTTTTTTTTTTTTTTGTGTTATCTTCCTGTTGTTTAATATACTGTTTATATCCCTTTTCTCTCCAAGGATCTGAGCGGATGGCTAGGGCAGCGCCACAGTGGTACGATGATCTTACTTTAACTATGCGAAGCGCGCCGTCAGGTATCCCCCACATTGCTATAGCTATTCCAACCTGGACAAGTAGGTACGAGTCTCCTGCTCGCCTACATAGTAGGCACCATTACCAACCGCATCAGCACCTCGCGCCATTCCTCCCACAGCCCGAACGCCGGCTGGATATTCCACTGCTTGTTCAAGCTCGGATAGTCCAGCGTCTGGTGCTGGTTATCCGGGAACGTGCTCTTATGTCGACAATCCGTGGTGAGGAGGAGCCGCGCGATTTGTGCCTGGCGGATGCCCAACTGGTACACGTTGGCCGGCGCGCCCGCGGGGAGCCCGGCGTTGGTGTGCGGCGCGAAGACCACCGCGCCGGGCGCGAACTTGTTGACCGCGGCGCCGCCCCCCGCGAGGACGCTCTGGGGCACCCAGGTCTTGGGCACGCGGTCCCATTCCGTCGCGTCGGCGTGGATGAGGCAGACGGTGTCCTTCGCGTGGTTCGCGCCGTTCGCGAAGAATTTCGCGAGGTCGACGGCCTGTGAGAGGGAGGTGGTCAGATGGGGACATCAGGCGTTAGAAGTGCGGTGGTGGACTTGGACTTGCATCGGCGATGTAGAACACGGCGCCTAGCTCGCCGCCGGTGCTGGCTTGCGGCGGGCGGGGGTCCCCGCTGAAGCCGTTGTACCCGATGAAGACCCTCCCCACGGTCTCTGGTGATTGCGACCCTGACCCTAAATGATGGAGGACGGAGGCGGAGGCGACGAGAGCCAATGAAAAGAAAGTAGCAGCGATGGTTATAAGGTTTTTGTGCATGCTTAGTTTGGTGGAACTGGTATAAGTAGTATATTCTAGTAAAAGTAGGCATATTATATAGGTTCTCGTCTCGCAGGGAAGGAGATTAATTGCACGCCCATTCTATGTGGAACGTCGAAGATGTCGGTGTTGAGCCTAATTTGCCAGACAGTGAGGGCATCTTCTATCTCACCTGTCGCGAGTCGTCGAACGTTCTGATATATCGTCCATCATTAAGTAACAACATAGAGGTTGATTAGTTGAAGTAGTTATTCGACCTAAATTCCTCAATTCCTGTCAGTTATAGGATTATAATATAACTGATCTCGAGAACCGTACTACCCTCGACTATGGATATGACTTAGAAAGTCCACAGATACATATACGGCTCATCTGTATCATATGGTTGAAGTCCCTTCGTTTTGATCGTCAACGTTAACATTAAACGTAATGACGCTACAATTCTTCCTGTCCGCCCACGAATATGTAACCCTTTCCATCGGAACCCTTCAAGATGCAGATATCTTCCATAGCTTACACGGTAGATGTTGTGAAGCGACGGGTTAGTGTCTAAATTAGAGCTTGCGAAGCCGATGAGTGCCTCAACAGCGAAATGAAATAGCATTAAACAGAACACGACACGGTTCGCTTCGACTCGGGATATGGAGGAGGCCGACGATGCCCTGAAAATGTCCTGTGTGAGCCTTGAAATTTTGAAAGTTGATGGAATGACGAGTTAATAATGCCAATCTGGGCGGTACCACCTTTCTCGGCATTGTCTCGGGTCATATGGGTATCTCAGCACGCAGATGGACTTTGGACGTCGGACATTAGATGTCGAAAAATAAGTAGCATTGGCGCAAACTTGATGATTGCACACAGGGATTCGTCGCGGAGCCTAAAAGAAAAATCGTTTCTCATAAGTACACACGAGCCGTCAAACATTAATGAGCGTTGAACGTTTGAAGGAGGCGCAGGCTTCAACGAGCGCCTCTCAGCTCTACAGGTCCATCAAAACGCACCCTCTCGTTGCGTGAGGTCCACACTGCGAACGCTCTCTGCATTTGACGCCGGACTACATCACCCCGCAGAATCCTGGACCCTATGCATACCCCATTTTCAGATCGTAAGTGTGTTCTTGAAGTCTAGAATGCTCGTGCGAGGGAGGGAGAAGTGCCCCGCTCCTTGGGATGGTCAACAGCCTAGACGACTATGGACAATGAATGATAAATCTGAGGTGGTCGAAGAGAGTATTTTGGTACTAGTGGGAACGGAGAGGACGGGGGTTGATGACGACAGGAGCGAGGCGGCGCGCTTATGCGTCGCACACAATGTGGCGTATTCGGCACTTCCAGCAGGTACGTCTTTGGCCCTCTGTAATTGCTGTTAGTTAGGCACGGTTACAGGCAGAGTAGGCTGTCCCAGCTGTGCGTTCGAAGCAGCATCATCTTTTGTTTTGATTCGTATTCCAAATGATCCAGTGGATAATGCGGTGAAAGAACGTTCGATGCTACGAGCGACCGCAAACCGACTCCAAGCTAACAATCGACAAATGCGGAAGTGGCGAAGGGTATCCTGGATATGTCCACTACAGATGTTTACAGTGGACGAAGACATGTCAGTTCGCTACGCCAGAGTCCTGTAGCTGCAGCCGCGGCCACAGTTTGGTGTCTGAATCGTTATAGAGCCGTTTTTGCAGTTCCCACAGCGGCGAAAGAGTCGTTGGTGGATTCGAAACTCGATGCGGACTCGTAGCATGATAATAAGACAGGATATTTTACAATACGGAATACGTACACCGCAGTCTCATGTAGCAATATGGGAAGAACGACGGTATCACGCGCTCTAATCGTAACATCCCCGTTACACAAGCAGCGGCGACGAGGTATTGCGTAGCCCAGAAGAGCTGCGCATTGGTAAACGCATCAGACAAACAGCCACGCATTCGAGACGGTATAGAGCCTGGGCTGGGGAGAGAACGCCTCTAGTCAGCCCAGCGAAGAAGCTCGTATCAATGGGGCATTGGCCGCTGGTTTTCGAGGAAGCCGGGGTCAAACTACATATAGTGGGCGACAGATTGTGAGGGGCGGTGGGCTCATCATAGTGGGACAGAGGGACAGGGTTGGTGGGTCTGAGCTGCAAGACGTCTTCCTGGAAGGTGTTGGGAGGGTGGCTGTGGTGGTGGTTGACTGAAGACATTCGAGTTGTGAATTTGTGTCGGAGGTTATCGGGATGCTCCGCCGCGGCAAGTTCGGCATCTAGCGTATGGCGCGCTGTCCAGCAATCTTAATCGACTCCTTCCCAACTCCTTCCCTTCGTTAACCCATCCGCATCGCAGACCTTTCCCTTCCCTCTTGCAGTCGGACGCTCGAAATGCGCGTGGACTCCACCCGGAACCTCTTGTCCACAAATCGCCTTCCCTGGCTAGAAGGTCGGAAACGATACTCAAGCGCTCGTACCTAGGCATTCACCGCGACTTGTATAAACCAAAATGTACTCGAGTCCAGTATCAACTCCTCTTGCACGGTAAGTTTGCGTTGCATTAGCGAGCACTATCAGCGCTACTTAGCGTCCTTTTTAGACTCAGCAGGCGCCCTCATTGCCCTCGCACTTGCCCAGACACTCCTTTTCATACCCCCGTGTTGGGTCGGCATGATCGTGTATCTGGACAAATCACTTGATGAACCGACAGAGTGGCTTGGGCTGTGGCGCCAGGGCTCGTGGATAAGTGTGGATAAGTGGATCTACGACCTCGATGAAAGTTTTGGTCTTCTAGTTGACTTCAGCGTCCACTCTTGTCGGGCAACCCTTGAACATCGTCCACTGGACTGTCGTCACCGTTCCTATCACATCGCCCTGTACTCTAAATGTCTAGTCACCCTTATAAACCCGAAAACGCTGGCCATCAACCAACGGAATTTGTGATCGCGGTTCCTCTATCACCTCGGCGCAGGCTTTTTGGACGCACAAGCCGTCTCTGCATCTACCTGATCGCCATGGCCGCGACTAGAACCTACCGCATCCCTGCTTCAGCACTCTCCCTTCTTTCTCTCCCGACCTCTGCACACGTTGACTCCATGGACGTTTCCACTCCACCGTCTGCGTGTACAAGGAATGCAGTATATATTACAGCATCTGCGGCGCGCAGACGCCTCAAGTGGCAGTCAAGCTTGGGTGTTGCAAAACACTGATATATGATTCGAAAGGTATGCCACGTCCTCATCCATTCGTTTTTTCCGTATCCTTCCAGGCTATGTCTCCTCTGAAGCTATCCTCCAACAGCTCTTTAATCCCCGCAACCCGCGATCGACGGTGCTGCGCAAGCAAGAAGGAAGCCATCGATACTCCTTCGTTCGTGCATCGCCTCTGCTCTCTTGCTGAAAATACACGGGTAACCTTGAAGGGCAGTATTGATGAGCATAGTGAGGGCGCGTGGTGAGTTCTGTTATCGGGCGCTCGCATATGCCCTCCCTGACGTTGTATGTATGTCTATCTCCGCTCGGTGTCCTTCCATCTGAACAACAGCGTCGAAAAGCCTTGTTCTTGTAGCCGAAGACCGACCGAGCATCGACATTTGATAGCCCTGAAAACACCACCTCGTAACACATCCGACGAAGTCAGCACGCACTTGCGTAGTAGTGGAGTTATATAAAGAGCGAGCGGCCGTGGTGAGCACAGACACCGATGCAACAGCCAACGGTGCTGCCACTGCATTCAGCCAGGACCCTCGCCGCACTATACCTTCTGCGCGTTCAAAGAATGCCGCATATAATGCAGCTTCCGCGCCGCGCAGACGCTTTGGCTGTGGGCGGGGTTTATAGTTGCATGTACAGTAAGTAAGTCGTTCCGCATGATATTAACGAAACTATTATTATACTGATAGTCAAATTTTCACAAAGGTGTGTATGAAACCTTCGGCTCTTGTCCCGCCTGAGCTCTCGGCGGTGGTTGCGCTGCTCGCTGTCGCGTGCGATATGTGGCATCAAACGCGCGACTGGGAGAGCGGAAATGGAGAGAATGAATGTTGAAAATGCGACGCTTCCTCGTCACGCATCTCGAGTTTTTTCGCGGTGTCATACACCCTAGTGCTGGTCGCATTTGTCCAGTATTGATGCAACAAATATTATTGCTTGCTTTCTGTTGCCTTCCGAGCTCTTCGATAGGCCCCAAAGCACCGGAAATTGCCACTAATTGTGCAATTCTCGGGCCACACTTAGATAAGCTGGGGTAGGTAAACGTATATATACGCTGTCCAACTCATTGTCAGCGATAAACCATATATTCCTGCTCTCCCTCGGTGAAATGCTGACCTTCAATGCCTTTCCTCTGCCGTACGTTCTTTATTCCTCTTGAAAAATGTACATCTCATATAATTTGTTTTCAGTGCGCCAGTCCCTGCGGAGGACTTCAGTATTTACGACGAACGCGAGCCTTACGAGAAGATTGAGAGGGAGATCCAAGCACTGCGACGCGCCATTGCCCATGAACGCGAGGCCGAGCCATACCCAAGTACGCTGGCTGCACTGTGGGCTGAGGCACCTGCGCAATTCCGACGCGCTGTTATCTACGAAAATATTTTACCTGCGCCCACACCCAATGCCACCTATGCGTTGGACCTCGGTGGCGCGGATGTGGAGCTCGAGCGCGAACCGGAGCTTTCCGTGGGTTGGGCGACTTCGCTGTGTACTGAGGCACCTATCCATGAATCCCACCCTATAATGTGTCAAGACTACAAGTTTACGGCCGCCGCGAACGCCAGCCCCAAATCCAATTCCGACTGCTCGCCTAGTCTTTCAGCACATCTTGAGCCAACGCCAGCAACTCTTGAAGAAACAGACGTGATCATGGAAGATGCCACATCTTCTGAAGGCTCCATCCGTACGGATTCATCCACCCCTTCGACCCCCGTTTCGACGGCGCACCTGCAGCTCACTGATTCCATTTCTACCAACGGCGTTATGTGTCGCCTTCCAACCTCCCGTGGGCCGTGTGGGTCCGTATTGTGCAGTATTCACGACGTCCAACTCCATATTCGCGAAAAGGAGACCGCGCATCTGATCGGGCCTGTACGCACTGGCACATGCGCTTCGAAGCAGAAGGATGTTAGGGTGGATTGTCCGTGGCCCGGATGTGCCTCGAAAGTGATGCGAAAAACCCTCGAGGGCCATATAATGTCGCACATGGTGTGCTTCGTGTGTCCAGTTCCAGACTGTAAGAGCAAGAAAAGCAAGTCGGGCGGGATCTATGGCTATAAGGATTCGCTACGCATCCATCTTATAGCGGCCCATGACTTTGAGCAACCCGTGACATATGTCGACCGCTTTGGGTTTCTAAGGGCAGATAATGGTCAAGGACATCCCATGTAATGTCATATATTTCTCTTCTGTATAATCTCATTGATACCCTCGTGCGTTCCATGTAAGTACAAAAGTATGATCATCTGATATTTACGCCGTTGCAATGTTACTCATTTCATAGGTGTTATCAATATATTTAATGGAGTTTCACGCTGTAATTTTGGCAAAGGATTGAATTTAAAAATTTCAATGCAAGCGAAACCGCATAAAAGCCACAAGCAAAGTTCGCGTGGAAGGACGCGCAAGGATTTTGTCGACATGCGTGCGAATTTCTGTCAGAAGGCAACCAAACACAAACACCGCACACAACTCAGAGTCCTCAACTCACACATCGTCGCATCCACCAACTTACCATTCGCCTGACTCTAGTTGGGTCCTCGCAGTGTTCTTAATACGTTCCAAGTGCTGGATCAGCGCCAGCATTCATCGACATTCATCATGTTTAGCAGCGCTCACGATATCACCATCGAAGGGGGCACTTTCACTGCTGTTCATCACGATCATCACGATCATTACCATTCGCATATCAATGGTGCGGACCAACGCCAGCTCGGTATGTGGCCCTCTTTCTTTAAAAATTCGCCCTAAAGATCCTTGTAATAGCCTTAGACAAACTCGTCAGATATATTGCGCCTGGTGCATTCCACAATTCCGAGGAACGCTACGATGCCCCGAAATGCCATCCAAGGACCGGCGAATCTATACTGAAGGAGATTATGGAGTGGATCAAGGATCCGAATACCGAGAGGCTGTTTCTTTGGCTCTATGGGCCTGCTGGATCAGGGAAATCTGCGATCGCGCAAACGATTGCAGAGCTATGTCAGGCAGCCGGGATTCTAGCAGCTAGCTTTTTCTTTTCGCGCACCGTGCCCATGCGCAACGAGAAGACATATCTTATTCCAACCCTCGTCTACCAGCTTATATTCTCTATCCCTGAGACTGCCGAATATATCTTTAAAACCATCAATTCCGATGCGACTATCTTTTCCCTGTCACTAGCCACACAAGTCGAATACTTGATTGTTCGACCGCTCAAAGCCGCTTCGTTGGCTATCAAAGGAACACGGGTACCTATGCTGATGCTCATCGATGGAATGGATGAATGCGGGGGGCTAAATGCTCGTTCGGCGATCCTTGACGCGCTTCTACACTCTATCCAACGATTCAACCTTCCAGTCTGCGTCTTGATCGCCAGTCGCCCCGAACAAGACATTCGTGACTCTTTTCATACTGGGAACAATATGCTTCGGGTATCAGGGTTGGCGCTGGATGCGTCCTATCAGCCAGATGCAGACATAAAAGTATTTTTACGCGATAAATTCGACGAAATTAAATACAAACACCCATCGAAGAGGTTTATACCGACTCAGTGGCCGAGTACGACTCATTTAACACTGCTTGTACAGAAAGCCTCGGGACAATTTATTTACGCGTCGACCGTAATCAAATTCGTCGACTCAACCCGCCATCGACCTCTAGATCGGCTCGATATAATTATTGGACTGTCGCCAGCGGGAAACAACACACCATTTGCCGAGTTGGATGCCCTATATGGCGGTATCCTCGAGTCCATTGACGATGATCTTATCGCAAATGCGCTGGAAATCATCGCTTATATTATTCTACACTCCACCCTTGACCTCCTCCCGGAAATCTCTGATCTCTCACTGCAGGCCGTAGAGGCGATCTTCGGACATCGACCAGGAGATATCTCTATTATTCTGGGCGACCTTCATGCACTTATTTTTGTCCCCGAATCCGAGGGCTTGCTTCGCCTTCATCATGCCTCATTATCCGACTACCTATTCGATCAGTCTCGTTCTGGCAAGTTCTTTATCGACTACAAGAAGGCACACGCAAGAATTGCAACATGTATCAGCCGAAACCTAAGCAAGGAACCCAGTGAGTCCAAAAGATATCTTAACATAGAAAAATTTGACGAGTGTTTTTGATAGACAATAGGCTGGCTCCCGCTCACCGAGTTTATTCCGTGTTGTACCATTCCAGATGCTCCGAGTTATCCGAGGAGCTGATGGATGCGCTGTATGGTCTTGATCTTACGTCCACAGTATGTAACATTGACGGCCAAAAAGACTCTGTGGCTCCACGAATATACTCTGAACTAGCACAGGAGTTGGACCATTTTATGCGCTGGCTCGATAACGAGGTATGAAACCACGTAAATATTGTAGATTTTAATCTTCTGATTCCGTATTCCGTTTCAGCATAACAACGATCCCTTCCAAGTGCTCCTCCGCTATCATGCGGGAACTTTCTTTTCTTGCCTCGTAGGGATTATAATACGTTCAGCCTCTGTCATTCAGGAGGACTTGCGTGCCATGTTCGCAACCTTGGCTACCTATCGAGAGGTACGAATGTTGGACATCATCGAGGACGTCCATGGAGTACATGTGCCATTTTCTCGCGACCGATTAATACTGTGGATGTCATCAGATTCATATATGAACGTCCTAATGAGTCGCTTTGCAACTGAGCCTGAACACGCGGGCGTCTATCTGGTGAGCGAAATGACGTATGGAAAATTCGCGAGCACGCTTGCCAACTTCCTTGTAAAAAAGTGAGTAAGAATACTTGACCCCCGAAGACGTCCGCTGATGTTACGCATATAGCCGGAATGGTGAATGGTCACTCTCCTGCGACGCTGCCCTCGATACACTTTCCTGCGTGCTCCCAAAGGCAGCAAGAGTCGATGTTCTCGAGCAGGCGCTGAGAGGATTGTTAGCTTCTCTCCAGTTCAGCCGTAACGATCGGTTTGTGATGACCGGGTCAAGACGTGGTCAATGGAAGTCCAGGTTAACGAAGCTTGCGGTCAAGTGCTTAGATTTCATGAAGGTTTGTCCAATCGTAACATTCAATTCTCAATCTATATATTCATGCTAATGTCTTTTTCCGATACGTCTCCAGAAACATGATATCCCGCATGGAGAGCATATTCACAGACGTGATTACGACCTTTGTATATGGTGCGAGGCAAAGGCAGAAGCCGACAGAAATGTCGCTCCGTCTGGAATTCCACCTGGCTTACGTCTCAAGAAGAAGACGTAACGTAACTCAGGGGTGTATTCGCAAACGCTATCAACAATAAACTTATTCTGCTAAAAAATTTAAGGATATATATGTACATTATTAAATAATCCCTGGAGAGGTCTCATCGAGTGTTATATGGAATGGGTATTTACCATTGACGGCTACTGCCTATGTAGACGATCTTTGTCCAATTGATTTGCGTGATGATGCATTGACGACGTCCGCTACTTTTGCTTGAATTGCCTTTAGGTAACCTCGTAAAATTTGCCTCGCACATGGCGCAGAACTCATAGTCGGAGATGTGATCATGTTGGTCAAATTGGTTTCAAAAACCTCATGAGACGCATCAAAATACGCAACGCACGTTGTTGTATTACATGAAGTACTGCAAATTCCAAGCAAACTCCGTTTAGCAAGCTGAGTGAGGCGATTCCTGACATCCGCGTCTGCCTTGCTGATTCCAATGTACTTTATACTTCGTTCGAGCCTCGAAACTTCGAGGTAAAATACACAGATGAGAGTGCCACAAGACTTGGAAGTTGATTGATGATTCCGAATTCGGGAAATTCGACAGGCCCGAATTGGCAAAAACAAACTTCGAGCACTCAAAACAAACGAACTTGACAACGGCGAGGTTCGAACTCGCGCCCTTTCGGACTGGATGTAACTATGGAAGGTATAACCTCGCCTAATTCCAGCGCCTTAGACCACTCGGCCACATTGCCATGATCGCCGTATTTTATCTTGTTCTCCCGTCCCGATTGCATTGAATAACGCACTTTGGACAGACGAGTCGACCGTACACGATTCAACATAAGTATTCTAATACAGAAGTATCCATCGTCAATATGAAGAACTACATTAATCAAAAGAAAGAGGGCTCCCAGCCCTTTCCTAGTAATTTAAGAGCCATACCATACAACACTAGACAATTGAAGGAATATCTTGGGCTTCATATTTACGTCTCTTATGAGCACATTCGATGTCGCCGTCAGAATATCATAAACAACTTGTTATTTACCTACTATCCCGGAAAGTGTGTGCAGAGATGGAATCTGAGATAACGTGCAAAGTTCAGAAGTCATAATGATATTTGTTACGATCTTTGGTATAAGGTAATCATACATATATACAAAGCTTATCGACTTTAACGGTAGAAGACTGACTACCTTACAAGAGAATTTGAGCGCCCCTCAGAGAGCACGAGTTGAAACAACTACGATCTACTAAAATCCTGTTTAGAACCCTTGGACCATGTGTCCAGATGCTGTCCGGATGTGGAATAGATGGGATGAGTGTTTACAGTCAGCGAATGGACGATCCGCCGAGTACATCGCCCTATATGTCGAAGTATATCAGAGCTGGATGTCGGTGGCGAACCGATAAATACGAGATCACAGTCCCAGGGCGCTGGTCCCAGAACCTTCCGCGTGGGGAGGCAAATTGCCAGGAGATGGGAAGCGTGAATAGACACGACAGGAGTACGGCACTTCAGTTAACGTAGGACGAGAGGTTTCGTGCGCAAGATCCACACATCGGCGTCCGTAGGGCTGGGCGTCAAACCGACCCAACGTGTTTGGTAGCTCATGTATGAGCGGACTACGGAGCATACCTCGTCGTCACCCAACGTAGGACGTTGTACGAAAAGCGTACTCGAAACGGGTGGAGCGGACCACATAACTTGCTCAGAGACCCGACTATCTGCATTGAAGAGCTCCGTAGCGCCACGACGAACACCATTATATATCGCAGCGAGCACGTCCCAGACAGTGATTATACCCTTTGTAGGCAGAACGACAATTGGCGTCGGAAACGGCTCGACTATGATGGTGAGTGAGATAATGTTAGGAATATTCGTCGCGGGGAGAGATTTCCAGTGATACTGGTCTCGGTGTGATAGACCGGACGTGCAGGCAGCACCGATGGGATTTTGACAGATCGTCCAGATGAGGGAGGCTGGACCGTCTGGGGAAAGTAATGGGTTGATCGTGATTGGACGACCGTATGCAAGGGGTGGCAACGGCACCCGGGCGTAAGGCGACTGGCGGAATATGAGAGGCGGAGGGCCCTCGGTCCACTGCGGCTCGTTAACTCCGTATCCCGTTGTCTGTGCCACTCGATGGCCTGCGACGGCGTATGAGTCATGTCGACTGTCTGCAACACGAGGCGCTCCCGCGCGCCCGCTTTGCGTAGGACGCCTGTCCTTCAGGCGCGTACGATCCCGCTGACCATCGCCTTCGTATTGCGTTTGGGTGAGCCCGGGCATATGTAATCTAGAGAAGGGGGAAGTATGGGGAATGATGCGATTAGGCGCCGTAATAAGAAGACGTGATCTGCCTTCGGCCGACGTACCCAAGAAACCCTTGATGAGAACGGGCGACGGTGTCAGCGTGTCGGTATTGGAGCCTGAGGCTCCTTTAGGAACAAGGTGTTGAATGTGGTGATGCTTGTTGTAGATTTCGGTAATGGGATGGAGGATGGAGTGGTCGTGCGAGAGGGATGGTTTTATCAGTTTTGAATCCTTCCCCTCGTGAAAGCTCCTAACATGGCCACACAGACTGCGTCGTGTCATCTCTCGGAACCGCGTCCTTGAGGAACAGGTGCCGGAGATTTGATGTCGCACGGTTCCGAGTCGCCGAGGCTCGTACTTGATCTCCACCGCCCAATCATTGCAGGATGAATTGGGTTCGAAAGAGATGATATAGTCACCTATAAGACCATCGGTTCCGCCACAATCCCGCTACCCAATAACGCTATGCGATGAAGATACTTCCAATTACCTCTGTAGTTGGCTGACCTGTGGCCGGCATGCCCATCAATCATCTCCTGATAATCAACACGATGCCACAGACGTGTTCGAATTTAACTCGTGTTACAGACGCGCTCTGGAAAATCTATACGCTTAACGAGATGTATCAGTTTCCAGAATTCGAAAATCATTCCATACCAGCTAAAGCTCCAAGGATAGCCGGAGGACAGCCGCAGAACAAGCTTGATCAGGCGACGTGCAGGATCCGAGCAGCTCGGAAATGAGAGCTGCAGTCGACAATCCCCACATGCGCAGTTGCGCGCGAGAGCAGAAATCGACCTAAGAAATTACAGTTCCACCAGCCGGACAGCGGAATGAAGAAAGCGATTCCGAGAACATGAAATAAAAACGGGCAGTTTAGTTCAGGTACTTTGAGTGCCAGAATTTATGACACGCCGGGTAAGAGTTGCGAATTTAATATAACAGAAGGTCTTATTTTGGAAATTGCTATCTATAACAATGTCGGATCTCTTACTACTTATTTTAGGCATACACGACTCGGATTCCTCCTGCACATGGTGGTATCTTATCTGTCCTGTAGGGATGTGAAACAAGAGATTGTATGGCTTTGGCTTTACATTAGTGCTTGAATCGCTTCGGAAAGATGTCCCTCCACGCCTTAAACACGTCATCGATATCGAGTTCGCCAGCGACAGAGTTATGTTCCAACAGCTCTCATTCTCTGATAGGGGATTTTGATAGAACAAGATTTACAAAAGAATAAAGAAACTGGGCGCGCCCCAAAAAGAATTGTACAAGAATCAGAAACAATAGCTATTCAAATAGTAACCCAATACGTCCAACGCTAGAGAGCCAGTCAACATAACATTATCTTGCAATTTCCGGTAACAAAAATGAATGTTCTGCTGGTAAATGGACATCCGAGGCTCTCGTCACTCAGACTTTATCCTGCAAAGGGCAAAAGCAAGTAAGACACACGTATAACCAGCGAACAATGATTTTCTGACCGTTCAATAATCCTCGCACGCAGCAAGAGCGGTGAAGTTGCCCGCGAGGTACAGATCGGCAATGGCTTGCGCCGCGCCCTCGCCAGCGGGGACCTTGATCGTCCTCTCCGCCCCAGACGCCACGTCGTACTTGAAGTACACCGGCGCGCTGCAGTCCACCGCCGCCGCCGCAGCAGCGCGGGCCTGCACGGCCGCGCGGCGCCCCTGCGGGGAGTGGAACCAGTTGAGGTTCGTCGCGCGCGCGCCGCCGCCATTCCAGCACGCATTCGCGCCCGACCCAAACAGCGAGAAGAGGAAGTCGGAGCAGCCGTTGCCGGTGTACCCCTGGCCCTGCGCGCCGGAGGGGAGGGCGGTGAACTGCGCGGAGAAGCCAAAGCCGGTGGGGAGGGAGCAGCAGACGTTGCCGCCGTCGGTGCAGCCGAAGGCGGAGCCGCTGCAGGAGACGGTGCTCGCGAAGCCCTCGTAGCTGATGGACTGCGCGAGGGCGGGGGCGGCGAGGGCGGCGAGCGAGATGAGGGTGGCGAGTTTGAGTTGCATGTTGGATGTTTGGTGGGGTAGAAGGCTTTGGTTGTGCAAGAGACAATTCTTGGACTGGAGTCTGAAGTTCATCGCAGCTGGTTCATTGCTTAAATACCTTTTGGTTTGCTCATGTGAAGCTTTGCTTTGCAATAGCACATTCACTGGATATGGTACTAGCGCTATGCGCGGTTAATTACGAATTACGAATGGCACTGGATGTTGGGCAGAATTGACTCTTCAACTCAGAAGAATTGATCATGAGATGCTGGATTTGTAAATAAGACATAGTCTGTAGCATTCTCAGCTAAACTGCGCACGGGAAACTACGGAGAAGTTTTGAAGAAACTGTTTGACGGCTACTTAACAAGATATAGCTCATCTGTAGCTCACCGTTCAGCGAAAGTGTTTTGCCCTTGGTGTGAATGATATGAAAAATTTTATGGACGTAAATAGAGTATATGACGATCCTCCTAATTTTAGCCGGATTTCCAGAGCTGAAAGTCCGCATATCTTGCCGTTCTGACGCAGCGTTTGCCAAGAGATGCTTTATTGGTTCGTTGGCTTACACTTCACATGAAGTATACTATTGCGACTCTGAGTCGCCTTCAAAGTCCGTGGTGAAGTAGAATGATTAGATTATAGATGCGCGGCTAGTACCAGCCATGTTTTAAAATTAGAGCTGGCGCTATTTACAGTATCTTTATTATTGGAAGACCTATGCTTAGCCTCGGAACTATGAACGGCGGATGTTTCTTAACCCGCAACGTCAGTCCGGTTTATTATGACCTTCCCGACTGCCCCATATGCTGAGTTCTCTCTATAGAACTTATTAGCTTTCTCAGATAAACTGCGCACGGTGAACTACGGAGAAATTTTGAGCGATAAATATGTTGACGGCTACTGAATGAGATATAGCTCAGATGTAACTCACCGTTCAGCAAAAGTGCTCTGGCCGTTGTTGTACTGGATTTAAGAAATTACGGACGTAAATAGACTCGAAGCGTATTGACGACCTCTCTAATTTTGGCTGGATGTCTAGAGTTGGCACATCGAGTCAAATTATTTGAATCTTTCTGCAATATACTTCACGTGAAATGCGAAGTTGATACTATGGTACGTATGTAGCTCACTCCGCCCTGCGAAAATTCCAACGAGGAGATGAAGCGTCTCTAAGCTCCTGCAGAGCGCTGAATGAGAATGGCGATATATATACGGAGTGTCAGGTTCATAGTAGGTTGACTGACTGAGTGCGCAGCTAGTAGTAGTTGCCGTTGGTAGAAAATGAAGATTAGGTAGGTCTTCTAATAATAACGAGACTGTAAATAGCGACCACTCTGAATTAAATAATAGCATGGGTGTTCCTTGAGCCACGAAGGTCAGTCCGGTTTATCAAGACCTCCCGGACTGCCCCATACGCTGGGTTCTCTCTATGTCCATGTTTAAATTATACTCTTGCCGCAGCAGCGATATGATATTGAATTTTACTATGTATATAGATTCAGAGCTAACTGATAAGCCTGAGATACGGAAACAGTTCACTAAAAGGTGGTGTTTACAAAGCTCACGTCTGAGTGCGGCCACTGATTTTGCGAAAACCGACGAGAAGCATGGCTGCATGAGAATGTATCGATAACGTCGGAGCAGCTACTGAGGAAGGACGCTCCAGAGTTTGTACTTGAGTAATACGTTACAAGGATAATCCGAAGGAATGATGCATGAGCCTCCGATAGCTACCAAGCCTACCAAATGGCTGCGTAGAGCCGTTGTGCGTCTTCGGTGCCGTGTACGGTGTCAGAAACTAGTGGCACAATGATGCGCTGGGTACTTGCCAAACAGAACACAACACTGACCGAGGAGATGTTGAATTTGAACGCCAACTTTGCGACCCCGTTCATCGACCACAACGCTATGAGTGCTCCACATACCCTTATAAACAGCCAGGCTAGAAATAACCTGACCGTGGGTCCCGCCCCGTTGGCATCGAACAACTCCCACATGCACGGGTCTGCTCTGGACAAATGACAAACACCATCCCCTTCTGGCCCTACCGCCTCTTCTTCCTCTATATCGAGCCCATTTCTGCGCTCGCGGGAGCCTACTACGCCGCCTTCAGGCCCGATGATTACCTCAAGGACCTCTCCTTCGGCCTCGCCTACCCGGCCTCGCCCCTTCCCACACAAACGCGCATGGCCCTGCTCCAGCTCGCCAACCTGTATCTCCTGTTCGCGCTAAACGAGCACTTCGTCCTCTCGTCCACGCACTCCGTGCTCACGTGGCGCCGGCTTCTGATGGGCCTCCTGGTCGCGGACATTGGGCATCTAGTGACGATGGCGTCGGTCGGCAGCGCGGTGTTCTGGCGTGTTTGGGAGTGGAATGCGATGGTGTGGGGCAGTGTCGGGTTCGTGTATGTCGGTGCGACGATGAGGATGTGCTTCCTTGCTGGAGTTGGCCTGGGCCAAGGGTCTTTGAAGAGGAAGGCGAACTAAGGTGTGCGCTGCGCACATTATTCATGTTTCGAAACCTTCTAACATGGTTACTTCATTCGCAGAAACATGATCATGGGCGGATTTCTGACGTGTATGGATGTAGTTCTGCTATGCGATTATTTGTCAAGCGCCCATTTGAGGGTACAGCCAACTCATTCAACCGTGAACACCGCCTGTCACAGTATCCTGTTTTGCAAAGACGCTTCATTTCGAAAGTTATTCTTACTCAATCTTTCCCTGTGTTTGCTCAATGACCGAACGAATGAAGCTCCTCGAGGCAACGCTGCGTGTTCAAGTACATCCAATTGCAGGTCTTCGTCACGAGGCGGGTGGGTTCGAAGGGCACGAGGCGCGCAGCCATCAGCGTCTTTAATACCCACCCTCCAGCTCTCCGTCCTCAACCCATCTCCTGTGCTCCGCTGTGATGCCTCCTCCACCATTGATATCTAACGTCTTTATCCGTGTTTCTTTTCTTCTTCTGCTTTTCTTTCTAGTTGGCGTCGACCATGCACGCGCCCTCAAAAATACCACCGTCGACGACCAGGACCCGGCGATCGTCTACGCGCCCGCCGCAAGCTGGGCGCGCATCAACGACTCGAGCACAGTGGTCTTCGATTCCGGCGGCAACCACATGCTGACCAGCGATCCTGCTGCGAACGCCACGTTCACATTCACAGGTGCGTCCCCCAGGGCGACTGCGCTGCATCTGATCATCCTCCCACTGACTTACCCCCGTTTTACGTCCGTTTTCATGAATTACTTACTTAGGCGTGGCGATCTACTTCCTGTCCGCGCGCTGGCCGTACGCCGTCAACACCGCCGTGACGCTCGACAACGGCACCGCGGTCCTGCTCGACCTCGTGGACCACACGCGGGCGGATACGCCGGGCGGCGGCGGGCCGGCGACGGTCAAGGCGCAGGTGGTGGCGCGGGCGGTGGGGCTGAGGAATGGGACGCATACGCTGACGGTGTCCGTGGGTGCAGGGCAGACGTTTGCCTTGGTGGACGCGCTGATGTGCGTGTATGCTTTTCTTTACGACATTCAGCGGTATATTGATTTCGCTTGCTCGACGCTGATAGATACACGACGCTCGCTGCTGGCGACACCGCGCCGAACGCCGCCGCGACCCCGCCGACGCAGCTCACCCCCGTCCCGCCCGCCAGCTCCACCACCCCTGCCACGTCCTCCAGCGGGGCGAAGTCGAAGTCGAGATCCACGAAGCTCGCCATCGGGCTCTCCATCCTCGGCGCCATCCTCCTCATCCTCCTCCTCATCGCCTTGTGGTGGTGCTGCACGCGCAGAGACCGCGCATCCTCCGCCCACGCGCGGCGCTCGACCTACTCCGAGCCCGACCGCGAGGGGGAGCCCGGCCGGAGAGGGGTGGCGCTGCACGACCCGCCGGTGGGGGGCGCCCCGCGGGACATGCGGCGCGCGTATGGAGATGAGGGCGAGGGAGAGGAGGAGAAGGAGGATTTGCGCGTGGCGAACCCCGACCTGGCGCCGGCGAGCCCGGCGTCGTCCACGCCCACCATGCGCGACGGCGCGGGGCGCGCGGGCGTCGGCGCCGGCATTGCGATGCCCGGGTCGCACTACGCCTCTGCCTCTGCCAACCACGACCCCAACCACAACCACGACCCAGCGCAACAGCAGCAGCAAGGCGGGCAGCAGCAGCAGCAGCACTCGCCCGGCCGGTTCTACGGCGCGCTGCGCGAGATGGCGGCGCACTCGCCCGCGCGCGCGTACCCCGTGCGCGACGCGCGCAGCCGCGGCGCGGTGCCGTCCGCCGCGTCAGCCCCGAGCGCGCCGAGCGTGAGCGTGTACACGGACTCGCAGGGGCACCGGTCGCGCGCGTACTCCGGGCCCGGGGGCGGTGGGTACCCTGGGGAGGAGGGCGGGTACGGAGAGATTCAAGAGGAGGAGGGCGGCGGTGGTGGTGGTGGGCTGCGAGTGCCACCGCGCGCACAGGGGCGCGCACAGGGGCACGGAAGGGACGCAGGGGCGTCGGGGCGCTCGTCGGCAGCGGTGACGTCGGACCTGCCGGGGGAGGATCGGTGGGCGTACCCGAAGGCGCCGCTGGCATATGTGCCTGTGTTTAAAGCGTAGGAAGGGGTTTGGAGGGTCGATTGGTGGGATGTACTCGGAGGATCGGGTGCGGCTTGGGCCGTGGGGTAATGGGATTTGTGCGGTCTCGATATTTATGTTTAGTCCTATCGGTAGTTTGACTCTTTGAGTATCATATTGTAGCATACATAGACATAGCATAATTTTCGTCAAAAATCTGGAATTTGGATTCGATGGACCAAGGAATTAATTTCGGTTTGTTCACATAATGATGAACGTTCTATCTAGAATGCAGATAACACAGCACGGAGATTTTTCGATACATATCGTATGCTAACCTGTACGAAAAGAAAGAGAGAGAAAAGAAGAAAAAAAGACTTGAAACGCATGCCTATGACCACCGCAGGACTCGAACCTGCAACCTTTTGGTACCGTTAGGCAATCGAAGCCAAACGCGCTACCATTGCGCTAGGTAGCCATAATTAAAGCACATTCTCATTCTGTATGCAGTGGGGATTTCCGAGCCGTGCCAGCGGAGGCTAAGTCAGATGTAGCCCGACTGATTGGGACCGTTAAGAGAGCTGGTCCGAGACTCAAAGAAAGAGGCTATCTAGATTATAATTTTTCTTGAGGATCCTATGAATGATTACTGTGCATATTCCCCACAAATTCCCTATTTTCCAGCAATTTCCCACTGTCTACGAAGCAAACGTAAATAACAGGAAAGAAGATAAATGCTACTTAAACTTGAGTCATGTCAGAACGTATATGAGTATGGGTCCTCTTTAGCTGCAGAAGGGAGACCATCATATAGTAAAAGGGGGCCTCTATACGTTCGAGGGGGGTATTTGATATCCAACTTCAGCCCATCCAATACCTGTGGGGACAGTATGGAAGGAATGTCGATCGTGGGACGACGTCGGAATAGGACATACAGTAGAACTTCTCATAACCCATACCTCTCGGTGGACCCCCAGGCTATGGGTTATCGGGGTTATGTGTTAGGTGAGGCTGGTTAAAAATAGACATATAAAATTCTGAGCAAAAAACCGTAAAACCTCGCTTAAATCTCATTTATCTACAATACGGCCTATCATACATGTAATGGGATGGAGTAGTCTATGTATTTACAAAGTCGAGAAAGTTGAATAGGACTCTGATGACACCCCATTGACCCCCGCAGACAACCCACAGACATTTTTGGGCAATCTGATGGCCTTGTTTTCTCCGTTCCCGGGCCAAAAATGAGATATTGAATATAACTTCCGGTATTTTAGGATAAAAATGCCTGTTGCAGTACCAATATCTGTGTAATTTTGTGCAAAAATCATTGATCTGACCCTGATTGGACCCTAAAAGCTATGGGGTTTTCTCCCGGAGGGCTATGGGGTATGGGGTATTGCGGACTTATGGGTTATGGGTTGCAAATCCCCGCCTACCAAGTTGGTGGACCGATTTTGCTATGGGGTATTGGGGGTTATGGGTTGTCACATGTATGGGTTATGAGAAGTTCTACTGTATACCGATTTCAACGGCTTCAGCTGCGCATCTCCGCCGCTCTGTTTACGCAAGATGAGTTCCAGGAGCGCTTCGTCAGAGAAGTGAGCTGCCGTATGACATTCGAAACTCTCCAAGTTCAAGACGTTTTCCAAAATCTTCAAGAATGAGGAAGATGGTATGTTTGCCAAATTGCCGGGACGGCTGGACGCGATGGAAAACGATTTCAGGGACGGACAAAGGCGAGGCATTTCGGCGGCATCTTCCGTTTCCAGAGCTGCTCGAGTAACGGCGAGTTCGTGGAGAGTTTTTCCAACTGCATTTAGCAAACAATAGAAAGCTGATGAGCCGCTGGTGACTGTCGAGCTTACGTCTGCCAAATATTGCAACTTTCGGAGGTTCGGTGCCAGAAAAGAAGAAAAGAATGCCGCAGCTTCGCCGACATCGTATATGTTCAATGACTCCAAGCGGGGAAGGGAAATTACCGGAAATATGGTACGTCGATGCGGATTAATACCGCGGCCAAGACGAATATCGCATGAAACCAAGTTTGGGCAATTTTGTAGAATCGAAGTTATATCGTCAATGGTCGTCTCGGCGTATGGGTTCCATGGGTCGCTCTGGGTGCAGAAATGGGTCAGCTGCGACCAACGGAATGGGAATTCAAATATTGGAGAATTTAGTGAACATATGGATAGACTTCGGATTTGAGAGGCGGAAAAGATGGAACTGTCTTTCCACTTGATGATTTCCGTGAAGTTGGAGTCGTCGGTACGGGAGAGAAGGAGCGACAGTGTTTCAAGGAGAGGAATTTCAGATGGAGGGATCTCTCGAATTTTCGCAAAGGAAGTAGCGGCACAAGCCAACGAGAGGCTCTTCCATCGCGTTCGATATTCGCTAATGCAGCGAAGGAACACTCCAGCGTAATCAGAGGGGGGGTAAACTTCGTGTTCATGCAACGAAAAGCTCAGCGGTAACGAGCCGGATCGCTTTATCCATTCACGAACAGCTGCAAGGCGCGTATCCATTACTTCCGTCATAGTGATTCGCTCGCCGGTAATTGAGTCGTATGAGACATTGGATACTGGGCCGGACCTGGGTACAGTGATATGAAGGGCAGCCCAAAGGCGGGGTGTATTCATGGCGATGTTCCTCCACGAGGCGCAGACACGGGTGAGCACGACGGGCGCTTCATCGCAGCTCATAGTAGGATTTCGGTCGTCTGGCAAACAAGCGATAAAGATCTCCCGAAGGACATCGGGTGGAAGGCGACGGACAGGTGATATCAATGTGCGATATTTGTCGATCTGCTGCAAGAGGTCTTCCCGCTCTCGACGCAGGTTGTGGACGTGAAGCTCTGCTGCGCTGATTCCGTCTTCGAGCACTCCCAGCTTTCGCAGGGGCTTTGCGAGGAAGGCCTGGATTTGGAGTACTTCCTCGTCGGTGGGAATATAATTCGTATTGACGAGTGGGTCAAATTGTGCCAAATCCATCATAGTCCGTAGATCTAGAGCTTAAAGCAGACGTTAGCTTGACGAACAAAGAGGCAAACAGTTTTGAAGCATGCCTCTGAACCTTGATAAAGGCGCAGTACTGCTTATGGAGAGCCGCTGAATGCAAGGAGCTGGCAGACCTACACGTGGGCAAAACGGTATTCTAAATGTGGATCTGACCGAGTATGAGCATATTTATTTTAAAGGAATGATCGCTTATATTTTTCTCTTTCCCCGAACCTTATTTCGTTCCATATAAAATCCTACATATACAGAACGGGTTCCCTCAGTCGAATATTAATTCGATGACTGAGGTGAGCCCGTCTAAACTATATTTCCTATTTTTCTATTTTACTTACATGATTTCTCGTAGCATTACTTCGTATCTCAACAGTTTTCTTTGCAAGACTCTTTCATGAGAGGAGCAGTCGACCACTGGAAGCGAAAGTAAATGAGAGAAAAGAAGATAGATACTATGTAGATCTAAGTACTAGTCACGATAGATAATATGATCGCAACTGCCGTCCTACGTTTTGTTAAAATGGAGACTGGAAATAAGAGTATGGGTCCCGTTTAACTGCGGGAGGGAGACCATCATACAGCGAAAAGGGGCCTCTATATGTTCGAGGCGGGTATTTGATATCCAACTTCAGCCCGCCCAATACATGTGGAGAGAGGAGCGAAGAAATGTCGATCGTGGGACGACGTCTGAATAGGACATATACCGACTTCAATGGCTTCAGCTGCTCATTTCCGCCGCTCTGTTTACGCAAGATAAATTCCAGTAGCGCTTCGTCGGAAAAGTGAGCTACCGTATGACATTCGAAATTTTCCAAGTTCGGAACGTTGTCCAGAATCTTCAAGAACGACGAAGATATCGTCGCTGGTTTGGTGTCGGTATGGGATGTAGGAGGAACGAGGGAAGATGACGTGACGGAAAATGATTTCAAGCATGGACATAGGCGAAGGAGTTGAACCGTATCGTCGGTTTCCAGAGGTCCTGGAGTAACGGCGAGTTCCTTGAGAGTGTTTCCAACTGCAGTCAACAGACTATAGAAGGCTGACGAGCCAGCGGCGACCATAGAATTTTCGTATGCCAAATATTCCAACTTTCGAAGGTTCGGTATTACTAAGGAGGAAAAGAAGGCTGCGACTTGAACGGTGTCGTATATTTTCAACGATTCTAAGTGAGGAAGGGAAATAAGTGGAAACATGGTACGATGATGCGGATTACTGCCATGGCCAAGACGAATATCGCATGAAACCAAGTTTGAACAATTGTCTAGAATTGAAATAATGTCATCGATTGTCGTCTCGGCGATGGTGCTCCATTGATCACTCTTGATGCAGAAATGGGTCAGCTGCGACCAACTGAATGGGAATTCGAATATTGGAGCATTTAAGGAACACAACGATACACTTCGGATTTGAGCGGCGGAAAAGATGGGACTGTCTTTCCACTTCAAGACCTTTGTATTGGCGCTATCGGGACGAGAGAGAAGAAGGGATAATGTTTCAAGGAGAGGAACCTCAGATGGAGGGATCTCTCGAATCTTGGAAAAGGAAGTAGCCGCACAAACCAAGGAGACGCTCTTCCATCGCATTCGATATTCGCTAATACAGCGAAGGAACACTCCCGCGTAATCGGAGGGTGGGTAGACATCGTGTTCGTGCAACGAGAAGCTGAGCGGTAACGAGCCGGATCGCTCTATCCATTCGCGAACAGCTGCTAGGCGCGTATCCATTACTTCCATCACAGTGATTCGCTCTCCGGTGGTTAAGTCGTATGAGGCATCAAATACTGGGCCGGACCTGGGTACAGGGATATGAAGGGCAGCCCAAAGACGGGCTTCATTCATGGCAATGCTCCTCCACGAGGCGCAGACACGGGTGAGCACGACGGGCGCTTCGTCGCAGCTCATAGTGGGATTTCGGTCATTTGGCAAACACGCGATAAAGATCTCCCGAAGGACATCGGGTGGAAGGCGACGGACAGGGGACGTTAATGTGCGATATTTGTCGATTTGCTGCAAGAGGTCTTCCCGCTCTCGACGCAGATTGCGGACGTGAAGCTCTCCTGCGCTAATTCCATCTTCGAGCACTCCTAGCTTTCGCAGGGGTTCGGCGAGGAAGGCCTGGATTCGGAGTACTTCCTCGTCGGTGGGAATATAATTCGTATTGACGAGTGGGTCAAATTGTGCCAAATCCATCATAGTCCGTAGATCTAGAGCTTAAAGTAGACGTTGAGCTTGACGAAGAAAGAGGCAAACAGTTTTGAAGCATGCCTCTGATTCTTGATACCCGAGATCGTCGTAGGTTGGCCGTGAGTGTAAAGAAGTAAGTAGGATCGAAATGAGAACTGCTTATCAAGCTGCCAAATACCAGAGTGGTCGGCCACCCGGAACCGCTATGCCATACAGTTACACGTGGACAAAGTATTCACTTACGCGCCGCGCGCGTCCATCTGTGTCGATTCAATGTCGTCTAGGACTAGTCAAAACGGTCCAGATTTATCTCTGTGGATACTGCTTCGCAATTTCGACTTCCGATATTAATTTTCTAGCAGTCAAAGTTGTTATTTGAGGTCATAATTAGCGAACCAAATAGGCACTGAAGTCACGCAAAAAAACGAAGAGGTATCCACAAAGTAAACCACTACCATGGACGCTTATATGCAATCCACCCAGAATTCCGCACGAAATAAAAATATCATCTGCGTCTAAAATCTTCCAACAGGCCCGAATCAGCCATAAAGGAACCCCATCGTTCATCCAGTCTCGAATCCCGCGAAGCCAGACCCAGATCGGCAAGATCCATATTCGGAGGCGCTCCCGACTGCTGGGGCTGGGATGGCTGCTGGTTCTGATACATCGGCGCTGTGCCATCGTACATCTGATATGGTGCGTTCTGACTCATCGACTGCCTCCGACTGCTCGATGCTGAAGGCCCGTTATCCGGCAGCCCGGTCTGCGATGGATACTGAGACGCGTAGTGCGCATGCGGGTGCGGGGGCTGAAGCTCAGCCGGAGCGCCGTGGGCGGCGTGGATATGGTATTGTTGGGGCTGGAGTGCAGGCTGAGCTTGCTGTGTGCGTTGGTGTGTCTGTTGCGGCTGATGCTGCTGGTACATGGACAAACGCATAGAAGAGCTCGACGCCATAGGCTGCTGCTGGAGAGGCGCCTGCTGGTGGTGGTCGGGCGCCCATCCGTACGACGAGGTGGATGGCGGTAATTCAGTAGGTGAAGGCTGCTGGTGCGTTCGCTCGGAAGGCACGTATTGGTTATGATAGTGGCGAGGTTCAGCAGGCGACGCAAGATATTGTTCCCGAGAAGTTATAGAGATAGGCGCAGGCCACGATTCGGCAACCCCACTAGATGAAGAAGAAGAGGAGTTCGAGAGCGCGACGCTTTGCACTTGATGATTATAATTCGAAGGTGGTATAATGGAGTGCGTGCGTGAGAGAGGGTGCGTAAGTTGCTGTTGCGGCATAGAAGGTCCAGGATCGGCCGGCAACCGTTCCGTGCTCGCTCGGGGTGCTTGAGAGAGTACTACAGGATAGAGCGGAGGACTTGGCTCGAAGCGCGAGGTCTGCGAAGACGCCGATGTCGGCGCTTCGCTACGTTTCGCCGAGACAAATCGAGTATGCCCAGCGAAAATGGACAACTCGTCATCGCTCTTATCTTCTTGCTTGATGTTCCATAGCAAGCCCGTGGCATCTTCAGACGCCGACGAATCATGTTGAGCAGCAGCGAGTGCATGACGCGCCTTTTCGCCTAGCTTCGTTAGGATAGGCTGTGAAATGACGAATGAGAATTAATCACAGGCATGTCAGGATTTCGATATTGCGTACCAATGCTTTCAGCGCTCTAATACTATAGACGGAGGCTTTGGAGAAAAGAATGATCGCCGTCTCTAATTCAGCCATGGCAGATTGGGCGAGCGGTGAACGAGGTCCTCGGGTGACCACCGTGCCAAAGACCACCTACATGTCGCTTCAGCATCAGAAATTATCGTAGTAAGCCGCAGATTCAAGATCGACGTACCGCGGCAGAAAACGCAAACGTCCACATGACCCAGAATCGAGAACACGAGTTGGGCCAGACATTGAACTGCTCGCGGATAGATTTCAAGATCGTCGACGATGCACGATAAGCAGCGAGAAAAGACGGCGCATATACGCTCTTCAGCGGATTAACAGGATGTTCGATGATCGCCTGCGCGAAGAAACTCCGATGGATGTACATGAGAACTGCGTCGAAAATCAGATCCAAGCAAATGACGAGGAAGTCGGATGATGGACGTACTAGTTTCCCGAGCGTGATCCAGCACGCAGCGCTGAAACGAGGCAGCCAAGTCGTCTGAAGAGCTCGAGATCGCAGCTGGCAGCGAGAACTCGCGGACTTTGCGATCCAGCTCCATGATAGTGGTGTAGGAAGGTGCCTCAGCTGTCAAAGTCCGAGCAGCCACGTCGGCGACAATTTCTGCTGAGAAACGACACTGCCAATCATCGACTGAACAACAGTGAGAAATCAATGCGTGAAACCAAGAAAGGCATGCTTACAGGCTGCTCCTAATCCGCCATCCTCGGTGCTGTATTGAGGATATTTGCAATCGATATACGCTAGAGAGAATGAGGGCGGCCGACCGGTGTTCAGACTCTACAGAGTGTGCGAGTAAAATGTTTTATTTAGCTCTGAGACTTCACAGAAATAAACGATAGAGTTATACCTGCCAAACATCTGCGACGAAAAGGTCCCAGAAAAGGATCCGTCGGCGCTGCACCATTTTCGCCGACAATCCCCAGTGAACGCTATCACGATCTATAAAAAGGGATGATGACGACGACGTGAGACTGCTGTAAGATACGAGGTAGGCGTGCGAGCCATGAGCAAAACTTACGGAGACCAATCTAGAGAGCGAAGCACACACAAAATGATCAACGAGAACCCTATAGAAAAAGGACGAAATGACGATGAAAACAATTACATACCGTTTGCGACAAATGTGAGGCAAGCGTAATCAACGACCAGGTCATCTCCATACTCGTCTCGCTCTTCAAATCGCTCCCGCTCATCGCATTATAGATGCTCATCAAATGCAGCGCCTGGATCGTCACAATCGAGGGTTTCTCCAGCACCGGCTGCAGACTGATCGCCGCCCGCGAGATCTGATGAAAATGCTCCCCGAGCGCATTCGACGGCTCCTCCCCAACGAGCGCCCCGACCGCGAGGATCACGAACAGCAGCGCCAGATCATGCGGGCTGCTGTAGTCTTCGTCAAGCGGGGCGTGCGGGCGCTTGTAGATGACCGGGATCATCTCGTCCATGAGCTGCATGCGCGTGACGCCGCGGAATATCCACGAGACTTGCGCGAAGTACGTCTCGCAGAGGGCGATCGTGCGCTCGTAGGTCGGAAGGTGGCTTTCGATGAGCTCTTGTACGTCGGCCGGCTGGCCCATAGGCGTGAATGGGAACGACTGGCAGAACAGGGAGAGGTCGCCGATGGTCGACGGGCTCTTGGAGCCTGGCATGGAATCCGGGCTATGCCCCCCTTCAGGCGAAGCGTGGTTGGAATCTAGGTTGGCCTGGTAAAGTATAGCTTATTATTGGCTCAGCAACAATTTTAGGGATGGACGTACCAACAGGAGACTCTGAATGGGAGATGACACGTCAGCGGCCGGCAGATATTGAACAAATTATGTGTGGCGCACCTCAGACCCGCCTGTAGGTCCAAAAAACCTCGAGATCCCATGCTCAGAGATAGATAACGTCCCGAACGCATCCAACACATCTCCTGATTGCGCCACCGGGCCAGTCACATCCTCCCCACCGCCTTCTACTTCGCCATCGCGCTCATCGGTTTGAATTAAATCTTCATGAAGCAGTGGGTGGGGCTCGGTTGAGTGTTTGGCGTGGAGGAGGGCCAATGCGTCTTCGAGCAGGCGTATGCGGCCGCTGAGATTGGCGATACGGCGGTGAAGATGCTCTGTGGCAGCCAAAACAAACCTGTCAAGCGGCATATCAAGGTTTGAGATATGTAAGGATCAGAGAAGGAAAGGAAGATATACCGTGTTCCTTGTCCAGTCGCGAGACTTCCTGGAAGAAAGTGAGCACTCGGACTCAACTGGACCACAACGTAACAAATAGTAATTACTCACCATTCGGACATAGCGCCGCACACCCCCTCCTCTGTGAATGTTCGTCTTTCTTCTCGGGATAACGGAGAAACGAAAGATGACATACCTGGCAAGACTGACAAGGAATCTGCTTGTCGCACTTTATCTTCAATCTTCCGGCGAAATAAGTGCCACGTTCATGCATAAGAGTGCGATGATCGCATACCTTCGACACTCGGCACAGCTAACCTGATAGACATGTGCGCAATCTTATATCAGAATCGGGATGCAAGGAGAGCGGTTAGATCGAAGCCGAACGCACCTCTCCTGCGCGTCGAAGGAGAATAAAGGTATCAGCGGAATGCCATGTGGCTTTCTGGACGAGTAAATCTGTGCAAAACGAACCTCTGTTCCGCTTCAACTCCAACTCGCGTCCATGACTGCCATCAAAACGATACTCTTCAAGGTCCTTCCTGCTTGTGCGCCGCTTGAGTTTGGCTTTGGTGGGTTCTGCGGGCATTCGGGTAGACGAGCAGTGCAGAGAAAGAACAGGCAAGGCTCCAGCGAGGTCCTCGCTTCTTATTTCGCACAAAACGCTGGTTCCGTTTCACTACACGCCAGTGATGGGAAAATCAGCGAACAAACTGGGCTGCCGCCGCATCAGACTGACTGACTTTCTCATGTCACTGAACTATTTGTGTTAGCGTCAGGTGCACCCCGGTTCCGTCGACTTGCTACGTAACGTTATCCGGGAGAGTTGGGTCGCCTTTGGACCGGATGGAAAGGCGCACATTGCAGTCGCGAGAGAAGGAATCGCAGTTGTTGCTTGGGACAACCACGTCGACTCCGGCGATACCGCCGATCGCCGATCCCCATATCATGTGGCGCTGCCAGCCGCGGCAAAATGCATCTAATATTAGACCTCCCAGCCAGCTTTCAACGTTGGAGAGTTGGAGAGAGGGCATGGACAGTGTGGTTGACTGGTAGACGTCCTTGTTCACGTCGATAACCAAGATATATCTTTTTCTCTCAGAAACCCACGCTAATGCGTGATTTTTCTTACAACGATTCGTGTGTCAATGCAAACTGAGATCTAGGAGGCTGTACCCGTTTTCAAGAGGTAATAACACTGAACAGGGTAATAACATGCCGAATCCTCTGACAAATGTGCTAGTCTGAGAACAGAAAATTAGTACATTTGAAACTTTTTTAAACTACACCCTTCGGAGGACTGCCAGACCTATGGGTTATCAGAGGTTTTGTGTAAAATAGCAATTCGGTGGATTTCAAAGGCTACGGGCTATGGGCATTTATGCATTATGAGTTACCACAGGTACTATGGATTAGCAACGGTTCAACTGTATAGGCGTACTTACATACGCCGAGGAGTTTCTCTGCCTGATGTTGATCATATATCAGCATTTTTTTTTTGCCTTCACTTATCTGTCATTAACCATTAACCCTTTAGTAAGACTCGAAAGTGAAAGTTCCCATGGCCAGGATTTCGAATTCGCAGTAAGTACATATGTCGATATGGATACCAACAGAGAACGGTAGGTGCATAAGGGTACATATGCATACTTCTAGCGTCTGAGGGTTGAAGCTCAACGGCGTATCCATACCTACATACAATTATTCGACATACATACACATCTGATTCTCCGCAGCATCTGCATCGCATTCGCCGCAGCACTATGATGGCTTATGATCGTCGAGAATGAAGAAATGCAAAAGATTTCATGTCTTCCAACTTAATAAATCCATAGAGTAATCGCAACACCTATGATCCATAAGTGCCTGTTTCACGTCCGTCAAGTTTATTTATTCAGACTTGGTATACTTGGAACAGCTTGGAACATACTATGTACCCTCGTGGTCGCTGCTATAACGTATAAGCGATAACGATAACAGACCCGAGCACATTTCGAATAGTCTTTCAATTCCCTAGCTACGATTCCAGCTTCTGACAGCTTCTTACATATATATTTCGCAGTAGAATCCCGAGGCAGGCCGCGAGAATATATCTGATGGAATTTCCGCAGTTGTTTTCTCGGCCTTATGGCACATCTTTTGCTGTCTGCCAATCAATCCAAATTTTTCGCAATCGATGCGCCTGAAATTTGTACTGGCTCAAGCAGCGACTCTCTAGGCAAACCAGACAAGCACATATTACTGAAGCCAAACGATCGCGAAAGGCTATCGTAACTGAAGTACATAGTGAAGTGAAGAACAACTTCCTTCGTAATTATGATTACAACAGATCATCAGAAATTTAAGCGATATCGATACTCCTCTACATAGCCTCTATGCAGGTTCTCGGCCACCATGCGAATTCTACGGTTGCCTCTTGCAAAACTTACCGAAGACCTGCGAAGACTTGCAAACGACAAACGTTCTCGCCTCGAACTGAACTCCTCCATGTACTGCTCACCGGCAAACACCGATGGCCTCGGGATGATGCGCAACACCATCCTGCACCGCCACAACTTGTGGCATTTTTGTCTCCGTCACATTGCTCCGCAACGGATTTGGATGTAGCTCATGGCCTAAACGTGTTATTGCCTCCTCTGTCTCAAACTCATCCGCCGTCTCTCTTTGCTAGCATATGGCACCGTACTTCGAGTCTGTCAAGGTGAGCTATACCTCGAAGTGGTTACGTGGCAACATCTCACTCATAGGCGCTTGTTTCTTGCTAGTCTTTCGCGGACGTTCCGTTTACAGACGAGGGCGTGGAGACGGAATCTTTTCTCGAAGCGTCGGATGGACTTCTGCAGCTGTTCGGTGCGGTGCTCCTACTCAATGATCTTCTATGCTCGAGGCGTTGGGCGTTAACGAACGTAATTCACTCCTCGCACAGACCTAGTGGGCTCAGGGTCAGTGTTTGGATTCGTGCAGTCTGATATCAAGGGAAACATTGCGGTCAGTACGCTTTTCCTTGTGATTCTCTTCCACACTGACATCTAAATCTACGTCTTTCTTTCCTGTTTCGTTTTATTCCTTCTGTAATTCAAATTCCGATGAATGATTTGTCCATTCAGGGCGTTCGACATCGGTATGAAGCAACACGCGAGAAGTCCAACACCCTCGAGGAGTTGGTGCGGTCGGAAATTGGGGAACCCACGAGGCACGCCACCCCATCTCTTACGCGCCTCATTCGGTGCGTCGAATACATCCTTTCCCGATCACGCTTATTCATACTGAACATCTCTTTCCTTCTTAACCTATCTCCCATCTTTGTTCCCATTCAACACTTTGCGTGGTGTACTCTGACTCTGTCGCACCGCGCTTCCACGTGCAGCGGACTGATGTTCACCTGCCGCGCGCTGCAGCACATGCAGAAAGACACCACCTCCGAGCTCCACATCTGCTTCAAGCGCTCGTACGACGAGGTCCTCCGGCACCACCACACCTTCATCATCCGCTCCGTCGTCTCTGTACGTACCCCCTTCCCCCTTGCTTCCGTATTCCCATCCCGCGCAGTTTAACTTCTGATTGACCCTGCATGCATCCTAACAGGTGGCGATCCGCGCTGTCCCCCGGCGCTCCGACTTCTACGACCGTATCTCACAGGGCGGGTCGCGCGAGAAGCTCGACGCTGAGCTCGCGCGCTGGCTGGAGGGGCTGGACCGCATCGTAGAGCGGATGCGGCACTTCCTTGCAGACGGGGGGTACGGTCACGTTTGAGAGTTGATGATTTTTGTGCAAGGTCGGGGCGGGTACTCCGACATCTCTGAGGTCAACGGGGTGTTTTTCGTGGTCAGGGTTGTGTGGACATTCGCGTCGGGTGTCGATCGAGATGTTTCTATTCGCTGAATACCTTCTACGAGCGGGAATCTTTAGATTTCGCCTTCCTTTCGCCTTCCAGGCTGCTTTTCATTTTTCCATCTTCACAGCAATTGTAACACACGAGAGCAAGTATTTATTTATGTATAGAGCTTTTTGAAATGCACTTATTCTACTAGAACAAGGGGAAGTCAGACAGCTTCCCGGCCTCGTTGCTGATTCGAAGATAACCAAAAAAACCACTTATTCGTGACCTTTGAGTTGCTGTGGTTTAGGAAAGATCTCAGCGCCAGGGATTGCTATGAGGAGGCTCGGGAAGGACAAGGGGGACAGACGATGGTATTGAGAATAAGAGTCAGAAGATGAGGTTTAAGGTCACGGTTTGGAAGGGCGACCTTATATATAGGTGATCGGATGAGCGGTCGGTAGGGTTGTGGAGGGTTGTCGATAGTGTTCTGGGGAATGGGGAAACGTGTGTATGAGTAGTCCTCAAAGGTATGGGCCGCGCGATTGCGGCGACAGTGGTCTGACGTCCCATTCCTTAGTGTGTTCCAAGCCCAATCGAGCGCTGTCTGGACTTGCGCGTATGCGCATCCACGATCGTGAAGCCGTTTTTCGGATGCCTACATTGTCTAGTCTTTTTTCATGCTGCGTAAATCCAAATGATAGTTCTGGACGTGCAACTTGAGCACGGTGAACGGGAACCCTATCTTGTGCCAGAACCATTCGCCCTTGGTAAAGCCGACGCGCTCGTACATCTTCATCGCGGCCACATGGCACACGGTCGTCGACAGCGAGATTGTCGATATGTCACTTGCTTTGGCGTGGTCCAGCAGGGTCGTCATCAAGGCCCTGCCGACTCCGTGTTTCTGGTACGCGGGGTCGACAGCCATTCGTTTGAGATTGGCGGTACCATCCAATGCGGCTTCTGAGCTCGGTATGCGATCTCAGTTGATGTCGCTGGGACCATGGAGATTTCAGATACGCACCTAAGCCAACGCAGCCCACGACCTTTCCCTTTCCTGCCATACTCCCGTCCGTGATCTCGGCGACCCAAAACGCACTCGGTTTCGTTCCATAATGATCCTTGATGTCGGATAGGTCTGTGTTCACGTTGTCCTCGCTGAATAGCTTGAAATCGCGCCAGATCATCAGCCTCGTCGAGAAGAATACAGCAAGGCCCATGATCAAGAGGAGCGCGGCCGCGATGCGATTCGACGGCATATACGAGAGGAGGGCAAGCCCCAGCCCGAACGCGCAGTATAGGTTCACTGTGAAAGGGTTGCGCGGCTGCTGCTTCAGTGCGATATTCGGGGGTGAGTTCGCTGGATGTATATGTTCTGTTGGTCATGATGCAAGCAGAACATGAAAACACGCACGGCCATAGACCATAGATTGCATATACAATTCATGAATTCTTTTCGTGTCCGATTCTTGAAACAAACGGACGTGGACCTGAGCACGCTTCTGAAAGTAAAACGGTTGTAGTGAATGTATAAAACGGCAGTCGACTTATGGTCACCAGGCGTTCTCACATCAAGTAAAGGTACAGAGCCCATTGTTGATGGGAAAAGGGGAATTTTTGCAAGATTATGTCAAGGCGAAGGGTTTTTAAGTACTGGCGGTAACGATCTCCGGCAATCCCGGGGCCGCAAATGCTGACAGCGCTTATAAGACTGCGGTCGGCTGTACGCGTGTTCTCCACGTTGGAAATCAGTTGGAAATACTTGGGAAATACACCCCGCTGATCGCTGGTGCGGAACATTCAGAACATCAGGCTTCAACGTCAACCATTATTGAATATTGCTTGTTCGATTGGTTGATTGCTGTAGGGAAAAATACACGCTTAGTGTTAATATCGATAATATATATGTTCTTTACAAACATCCGGCCTCTCGAGTCTCGAAGTCGCTTTATAAATTGAGGGTGAAGAACTGCAAGTACGCCTTGTCTATAGTGAATATGAACTTGACGGTCACCCACACCCGTTTGCCCATGATAAAGCCAAAGCGCTCATACATACACATCGCCCCAGGTTGGTACATGCTCGTAGACAGCGATATCGTCGACAAACCACTGGCTTTCGCGTGCTCGACCAGAGCTGTCATCAAGAGCCTGCCCACTCCGTGGTTCTGGTACATTGGGTCTACGACCATACGTTGTAGCTCGGCTGTACTGGGGTCTTCATTCGCAGTCGAATCTGCACGCGTCTGTCATTTCGACCTGTGTAGCATCACAGAAATTTCAAACACGCACCTAGGCCAACACACCCGATGATCGTCCCTGCTAGACTCCCCTCCGCAATCTCTGCGACCCAGAATCCGCTCGGCGACGTTCCATAGTGTTTCTTGATATCCGCCAGGTCTGTCCTCACGGCTTCCTGACAGAAAGTCTTGAACTTTGACCAGATGATCTGTCTCCACGCAATAAACATAGCCAATGTTGTAATAGAGAGGAGGGCGCCCGCGATCCGCGCCGGTGGAGGATATGGTAGGAGTACGAGGCCGGCGGCGAACATAACGTATAAGGCGATGGCGAGAGGTTTGCGGAGCTGGCTGTTCAGGGCAACGTTCGCTGGGGAGTTCACTGGATACTTACATAGCACGGGCGATTATGACGAGAACAAAAAGTAGGACATGGAAACTCACGACCGTAGACCATAGCTTGCAAGTATATTTCTTGAATCCTTGCCGTGTCCGAATCCTGGAACGAACGAACACGCGCCTGGTTGCCCTTCTGTAGAGAGTACGCATCGTGAATATATAGACCATCAACACGAGATACTTGGGGCTCTATGCTCTTACATTAAGTAAAGGCGAAGACTCCATTGCCAGACTCAAGTCTCGGATGCTAGAGGGGAGGATCGAAGGCGCAACATCAATACGTGTCAGGGCGATGAGTTCAAATATGCCTGCTCTCCGGCATGTTCGTAAGTGCTGAGCGGTGGGCGGTACGTACTGAGGCTAATTATAAATGAATCGGCCGGCCTGATCATGACAGATCGATAGAGTCTAGACACTTTTTTTTTGTCGGGAATGTAGCTGCCGAGAAGCCATTAACGAGCAGGTAGGGTGAAACGAATGAGGCTGCACACCTGCGAAGTGATGTTCCCGACCCACAAGTATCAATAGCATTGCGGATTCCGATTTAGAACCTGAGAACCCTAACGTGCGCACCGACGACCAGCAGATATCAGGACAGATCTTCCTGCCTGCGCAGACGATAGAGCTCAACTGTAAATCAATCGCAAAACGACTCACTTCTGTGAACCTTCGTTATTTCACCGCCCCTGAATACACCATGGAATCTGAATCCGAGCTTCGCCTGCAGCCAAAGCATCTCCGCACCGCAGAAGCTGCATTATTTGCGGCGTTCTTTGAACGCGCAGAGGGTATAGCGCGGCGTGAGCTCATGCGACAACTGCATCGGCGGGCGTAGTGGATGCGCAACGCTAGGCAGTGATGTTGGTGTCAGCGGTGGTAGCAACGGCGCCATGTTGGGTGTTGGAGTCGTGGAGGTCTACAGGAGACGGCAATCGTCTGCTTCGTTGGCTTTCCCTGCACTGGGAAGGGCGTATCTATGCTGAGTGCGAGTGCGAATGATTACAATGAACGGTATGGCTATGGTGAAACAAGCGTACCAGGAGCTTGAACTGGGGTATGCATCGTAGAGCCCGTACATATATGAAGGCGAGGTGACTGTACATGAGTGTAGAAGGGCGAGCAGTCGTCAACTCGTCGCTGGCACGAGTAATGCTCGGAACTTGCCGAAATGGCTATTAACAACTCAACAACAACTTGATACTTATTCCTTCTTGCGCTCATGAGGCTGCCTCCGCCTCACGATGACTCGCCCTCGCCACTACTCAAAGCTTTTGACAATTTTTGAAGGGAGATGCCACTTCTCGTGAGACGTGAACAAGATGTGAAAGCAAGGACGCGACGCAACAACGAGATGGGACACGACGGTGCATTTGTGGTGCATTTGCATCCGATGTCATGTTTTGGACTGAGCAATTTTCGGTGGATGTGGAGATAGCATATAGAATGCTCATATTAGGATGATGAACCATGGTTGTGTTGAGGTTGAGACTGATCTCGCTTACAGAGTCTCGATATGTCCAAAACGGGCTTGTGGGTGTTGTGGGTGTGGGTGTGGCGATGCTGAACGCGGTGTAAATCCCTGAGCGAGCGGGCATGCACATCCCTCAACATCCTCTTACGCAGGTCTGTAATCTCGACGAACACTGTTAAAATCATGGAACGAAGAAGTCAGAGTGGTGCGCAAAATGACATGTCGAACGGAACACAGCACATATCGGCACCGCTGAGTACAGTTGTAATCATTCATCTCTATCATAACGCTGCATGGGAATGTAATGAGTGGGTCCCAAATATGCACAGCACAAGACGCCGCGCAGTGCGCCCACAACGATTACAGCCTCAACGTGGTTTAATTTAAGTAACAGGGCTCTACCTTCCAGATTTCAACCCTCGGTTCTTCCTCTCATTTTGCACCCCCATTGCACCACCTCAGACTCAAATGGCTCAGGACTTTTCCAAGGCATCGCATGTTAATATCAACAACCTAACGACTTCGCATGCTAATGGGAACGCAGTGCCCGTTGGCCGCTTGGTAGAGTCAGAACATCAAGGTGACGATCTTCACATTCAGCGAGACTCGGACTCATACATATCTAATCTGGGGATAGGCTTCAGAATGATTCTCGACAACATTTCCAGAGGCGCTTTCCACAATTTCACCAAGCGGGGTGATCCACCCCACGCTGCTGAAGGCATTTTGCCCGCGTCCCATTCGGAGGAGCGCTTCACCGCCTCTGAGAACGGCCCTCAGAACCTGAATTATCTCCCGTGCGAGAGCGACGAGACCGAGAAGACGAAGAAGCGCAGATTATTCTGGGGTGGCCGCCATAATGACCGCGACAAGGAGAAGGAGCGAAAGAGGCTGGATAAGGAGACACATGATCAGGGGGTTTTGAGCAGGGATCAGGAGCGCGGCGGGCGAGAGGCCCGCAGAGAGGACGATGGTTTTGCCGAACTCTCGGGCACAATCGGTGTGCCCCATTTCTGTATCACTCTCAACCATTCATCCTAGTTGACTTCTCCAGGCTACCTCATCGCCACAGCTTCGAAAGACTGGGCTCTCCTTCTCGAAGTCTGCGAGCGTGCGTCTGCGAGCGAAAACAACGCAAGAGAGGCCGTTCAGGCTCTGCGGCGCGATCTCAAGTACGCCGTTTGGCCTTACTAATTGGGACTTGGTTCGACGTTGACCCTTTCATAGGTACGGCGAGCCCTCAGTGCAGTTAGGTGCAGCCCGAGTACGTGGTTTTCTCACGTGCGATTTTGACGACCTGCATTCAAGAAAAATATAAACCAGCTATGGGCAATTTTGCTTCGGAACTCCTCGTCTACGTTTATCTCGGAATGCACCACATACAAATTTTTGTACACCATAGAAGACCTGCTGAGTTCCTCAGAAACGGCTCCAGTTGTAAGAGAGCGCTTACTTGAGATCGTGGCGGCGGCGGCCTATGCCAGCGGTCGTAATCATGGTGAGTCATTCTTTCTCCCTGATGCATCATATTGAGTCAGATGGGGGCTGATATCCAGACCCAGATTCTGGATGCGATGATGGGTTCAAGGGCCTTTGGAAACGGGTGAAACCGTCCGACAAACCTGACGAAGTGATCATTCTCCTTGCCCTTTTAAGCATAATATTAACTCTGAGTCTCCGAGCAGGGAGAGCCCTTTTCAATTTATGCCGACGACATATTCGGGGCTAAATAGATACACATGAGTTATCATTATGTACATTGATAAGTAAATATCATTAGCATACGGCAAATGGCATTCACCCACACGAACTTGACTTCCAAACCCCGCCTCAAACCCAAAGCGTCTCCGCGCCGCAGACGCTACGTTATCCGCAGCGCTCTTTGTACACGGAGACGGTATGGTATGGGAGCCGGCCACGCGGGTATCGCGGGCGGCGAAGGACGGTGGTGCCCGTTGCGCGATAGGGGTGTTGGTGCTTGGAGCGCGGATGGTGCTAGCGGCGCCGGAGGTGTATTAGAGTAGTTCATGATCGCAGTAGAGAGCGATCATGGAGTGACGAGCCGAAGGATGCTTTCGCCGGGCTGGGTGGGGCGTGTCACAACTAGCAGGGCGTGAATGGCGACGATGAATATGGTGAAGAAGATAACGAACATCCCTTCGTTGCGCGTCGTAGTTCCCGGGACGTCGGCGGGGGTGAAGCAGTCGAATCTAGATCTAACAAACAAGAGAATATCAGGAAGGTATGATGACAGTGCGAACGAGGACGAGAAATTTTCGAGGATGTACGCACCGTGTTCGGCCCCCAGAAACATGAACAGGAACACAACCTTGCCATCCATCACTTCGTGCGTACACCTCTCCCAGACCAAGCGCGATAATTTTCATCCTTACGAAAGCTTGCGGTGCATATACATCATCGTCTCCAATATCCGTTCCTGGTTGATATAGGTCCGCGAGATCTCCACAAGGGCAACAACAGAACTCCTTGACGCAGTCAGCACAGGAGCGCGCTGATTTCTTCTGATATTCGTTTGACCTATCAGGTTGGCATATCTCGAATGAGAGCCATACGTACCAGTAAACGGTCGCCCTCCCTCACATCTATAGACCAATCTCTTCAGGGCACAATTTGGTCATACCAACGTTGCAGATATAAGTGATTGGGTTGCGAATGCGCAGGTACGCGATGCGCGGCGGCAGGAATAACTTTGGTAAAAACGGTAAGTGACGCTCATGAAGACGAGCTTTCAGCTTACATCGAGTACCAGATGTTCCGAGTCCGCTTGATAGGGCGCCTGTCCAGCCACTGAAAGACCAGTGAAATTTCATAGCAAACTCGACTTCGGGGCGATATGAAGATAGATGATCCATACGATGGCAGCGAGATGGTGCGAGCGGTACGAACGGCATCTCCAAACGGGGCCAGGGAGCTGCGAGTGAGGGGAAAATGCAGAAGACACGAGTAAGGCGACGATGAGCACTCCGGGGCCTACAGCAGGCGCGATTCGCAGGAGGGCCATGACCGTGGGGAAATAAGGCTCCAAGAAGTCGATAGAGGTCCCCAGTTACATAGGATGGGGGGACCGTTGCGCTAATCCTGGGGCATATCAGGTAGAGAGTTCGTGCATGTCGAGGACGTTCGAACAGGAAAGGTGATTCGTGACGCAGGACAACACTCGATGCCGAACTTGCCGGCGCCGGAGCATCCCGGTGCCCTCCGACACAACCACCACAGCCAACCTGGCCATTCTCTTCCCGAATCTTTGCGGCCTCGATATGTTAAGACGTCTGCAGCCCGCCATCTTTTCCCCTCTGTCCCTCTATGATGAAACCACCGCCCCCTCCAATCTATCGCCCACTCGTGTTTTACCTGGAACTATTTCGATTCAACCGCGGTCTTCCCTTTGAGTTTCCACAGCAGCCCTGGAATATGAATGCAGCTCCTCACGGTCAAATGTACGCCTGCCTTCTCTGAATCTAACGACGCACTCGGTCTAGGCTCTGGGACCTCGCGCTGTCGCATCTTTGCTTGGAATACATGTTCGGTCACTGTCCCCCCATATCCCTGCATCTGCCTGCATATGTTAATCGTATGACGCGTCCTTTTCTATTACGTTCATAACGTCTCTTGACCCCGGCTTCCGCGAACATCATCAGCATCAGCGGTCAATGGCCCACTGATGCGAACTTCTTTGCTAGGCTGACTAGGTTCTCTCCCCGGCCCAGGCTCTTTACCATTTCGAAGGCGAGGCTGTTTTGTCGATGCGTTCACCGACGCGCAGCTGCTTTGGGCTATGCAATACCCCGTCGCCGCTGCTTGTGTAACGAGGGATATTACGACTTGAGCGCGCGATACCGTCGTTCTGGAAATCATGTCCCATGTTGTTACATGAGACTGCAGTGTACGTGTCTCCCATTGTAAAATATCCTGTCTTATCATCATGTTGCGAGTCCGCATCGAATTTCGAATCCACCAATGACTCTTTCGCCGCTGAGGGAACTGCAAAAACAGCTCTATAACGATCCAGACACCGAACAATGGCGCATCTGCAGCTCCAGGACTCTGTCGTAGCGAGCTGACGCGCCTTCTTCCGCTGTAAACATCTGAAGCTGACATATTCATGCCCCAGGGGTACCCACACCACTTCCGCGCTCGTTGATTGTTAGCTTGGAGTTGGTTTTGCGGTCGCTCGCAGCCTCTGCAACGGATACCCAAGCGATGCGTTGCGTATTCTAATGCGCTGTCCATTGGATTCAGCTGGGGCAGCCTACTCCGTCTACAAAGCGCCTAATTATTAACAGCAATTAGAGAGGGTCGAAGACGTACCTGCTTGAAGCGCTGAATACGCCACATTGTGCGCGACGCTTAACCGCACCGCGTCGCTTCTGTCTCAGAATCACCTTTCACGGTCCATAGTCGTCTAGGCCGTTCTTCCTCCCACGAACGAATATCATAGACTTCAGTAACCCACATGTGACCTGAAGCCAGGTGATGGGGTTGGGCGTCAAAGGAAGAGAGCGGTCCCAGCATGGAGCTCACGCAACAAGGGGTGCGTTGTGATGGACGTGCAGAGTTGAGAGGCGCTCGTTCAAACGTTCAACGCTCATTGACGTTACTGGCTCGTGTGTATGAGAAACGATTTCTAATTCTGCACAATCTTCAAGTTTGCGCTGATGTTACTTATCCTTGCTGCTCGTCCTCATTTCCGACATCCAATATCCGACGTCCAATTCCCGTCTGATTGACTCACTGTGCGTGTTAAGATACCCATACCCTATGACCCGAGATAATGCCGAGAAAGATGGTACCCGCCCAGATCGGCGTTACTTGCCCTTCCCTCTTGCTTCTCTCAACATTCAAGGCTCTCACAGAGAACACTTTCAGGGCATTGTCGGCCTCCTACATATCCCGAGTCGAAGCGCACCGTGTCGTGTTCTGTATGCTGTTATTTCAATTCGCTGTTGAGGCACTCATCGGCTTCGCAAGCTCTAAATTAGACATGAATTCGTCCCTTCGCAACATCCACCGTGTAAGCTATGGAAGATATATGCATCTTGAAGGGTTCCAATGGAAAGGGTTACATATTATTGGCCGGACAGGAAGAATCGTAGAGTGGTTACGTTTAATGTTGACGTTGATGATCAAACGAAGGGGCTTCAACCATATGAGCTGTATATGTATTTGTGGACTACCTAAATCATATACATAGTCGAGGGTAGTATGGTTGTCGAGATTAGTTGTAGACTTTCTATCAACGACTGAGGGATTGAGGAGTTTAAATCGAATGACTAGTTCAACTGATCAGCCTCTATGTTGTTACTTAATGATGGGCGATATCAGAACGTTCGACGACTCGCGACAGGTGTAATAGAAGATGCCCTCACTATCTAGCAAATTAGGCTCAACACCGACATCTTCGACGTTCCACATAGAATGGGCGTGCAATTAGTCTTCGTCCCTGCGAGACGAGAACCTATATAATATGCCTACTTTTTACTGGAATATACTACTTATCCCAGTACCACCAAACTAACCATGCACAAAAACCTTGCAACCATCGCTGCTACTTTCTTTTCATTGGCTCTCGTCGCCTCCGCCTCCGCCCTCCCTCATTTGGGGTCGCAATCACCAGAGACCATGGGGAGGGTCTTCATCGGGTACAACGGCTTCAGCGGGGACCCCCGCCCGCCGCAAGCCAGCACCGGCGGCGAGCTAGGCGCCGTGTTCTACATCGCCGATGCAAGTCCCCTACCACATGTCTAACGCCTGATGTTTCACCTAACCGCCTCCCTCCCACAGGCCGTCGACCTCGCCAAATTCTTCGCGAACGGCGCGAACCACGCGAAGGACACCGTCTGCCTCATCCACGCCGACGCGACGGAGTGGGCCCGCGTGCCCAAGACCTGGGTGCCCGCGAGCGTCCTCGCCGGGGGCGGCGCCGCGGTCAACAAGTTCGCGCCCGGCGCGGTGGTCTTCGCGCCGCACACCAACGCCGGGCTCCCCGCGGGTGCGCCGGCCCACGTGTACCAGCTGGGCATCCGGGAGGCGCAGATTGCGCGGCTCCTCCTCACCACGGATTGTCGGCATAAGAGCACCTTCCCGGATAACCAGCACCAGACGCTGGACTATCCGAGCCTGAATGCGCAGTGGAATATCCAGCCGGCGTTCGGGCTGTGGGAGGGATGGCGCGAGGTGCTGATGCGGTTGGTAATGGCGCCTACTATGTAGGAGAGCAGGGGACTCGTACCTACTTGTCCAGGTTGGCATAGCTGTAGCAATGTGGGGGATGCCTGATGGCGCGCTTCGCATAGTTAAAGTAAGATCATTGTACCACTGTGGCGCCGCCCTAGCCATCCACTCAGATCCTTGGAGAGGGGCAAGATGTGGTCAGTATATTGAACAACAGAAAGGTAGCGAACGACGAGCCCAGGGATGAGCTGCAGTTGTTTGTTGAAGGTAGGACTGACCTACGGGCGCTTTTGGGCGGCGTAGATCTGTGCCCATCATCGGGCCATCGATAAGCGTCATCAGAACCCCTGGCGACTGGAGCGCCGCGCATGAGAGCCCAGAGCAAAATAAGCTTCGTATGAGCTTGTTCTGTGTGCCAGAGAACGCTGAGTCCAGCCATGGACCCGGTGACGAGTACTACGTCGAATGCGAAGATGTGGTTGAAGTTGAAGAACACGCGTGCGGGGAGGCGCGACTTGAGTTTATCCACGTGACATGTGACACAACGCGTCGCGCGACGCGCACATTCCCCTTTACGCCTCTCCACCATCAATTCCTACTTCATTAATGGACGGCATCATCTCTGGCTCTACGAGGAATAGCTTTTCCATGTATAGAAATATAGACACCATCGTAATTATGTAGAACGACCTACCTTAGAGCCCATTGCAACAGCAATGTGATCCTCCTATCTCAGTTACTCCAAATACTACACGTAACTCGCCTTCCGAGCCTCGCCTCCAACCCAAAGCGTCTCCGCGCCGCAGATGCTGCGTTATCCGCAGCGCTCTTTTCACGCGCAGACGGTATGGTATGGAAGCGACCCACGCGGCCATCGCGTGCAGCGAAGCACGGGGACGCCCGATGCGTGTTAGCGTTTGGAACGCGATGGTGCTAGTGCCGTCGAAAGTTGCGCGGTAGATAATGACCATGGAGTGATAAGCGTGGCAGATCTGCCCAGGCTGGGCGAGGCATATCGCATCTAGTGGGATACAAATGTCTATGATAAACGACGTGAGGAAGGTAATGAACCTCCCATGGCTGCTCGTGGCATGATTTCGGGGACATCGGCAGAGATGAAGCAGAAGCAGTCGTGTCCAGAACTAAGGGTAAAAAATGAAACAGGGAAAAAATCAGAAATGAACGGTGACAACGCGAATGAGGGAGAGAAATTTTCGAAGATGTACACACCGGGCCAATACCGGGCTTAGCGCGAGCGGGAACAGGGCCTTGCTATCCGTACGCCTCTCCCAGACCAAGCGCGAGAGTCCTCTTATCCTTGCGAAAGCTTGCGGTATACATCGTCGTCTCAATATCCATTCCGGTTTGATATAGGTCCGCGGAATCTCCATAAGGGCAACAACAGAGATCCCCGACGAAGTCAGCGCAGGAAGCGCGCTGATTTCTTCTGACATTCATTTGACCTATCAGGCTGGCATATCTCGAAATGAGAACCACACTTACTGGTGATCGGTCGCCCTCCCTCGTGTCCATAGATAGATCGCTTCAGAGCACGATTTAGTCCTACCAGCGTTGTAGATATAGATACAAGTGATTGGGATCCGAATGCGCAGGTGCATGATGCGCGACAGCAATGATAAATTCGTATATATTCAGTGCGTCCTGATAGAAAACAGCAAGCGACGCTCATGAAGACGAGTTTTCAACTCACATTCAGTACCATATGCTCAGAGTCCACTCAACAGGGCGCCTGTCCAGCCATTGAAAGACCAGTGAAACTTCATAGCAAACTCGGCTTCGGGGAAATATGAAGATAGACAGTCCATAAGATGGCAGCGATTTGGTTCTAGCGGTACGAATGGCATCTCCAGACAGAAGCCAGAGAACTGCGAGTTGGAACAAGGGCAGAGACGGATAGGGCAATGACTACAACAGGCGCAGTTCGCAGGAGGGCCATGACCGACGAGCGTCGTGGATTAAGGCACCGGGAGCATGAGAGAGGGAGAGAGGTTCCCAGATGGACAGGATGCGGGGACCATCGCGCTAAGCTTGAGGCATGCGTCGCAGAGCCTGCAAGTACATGGCGGCGACAAGCAGGCTGTTCCACGTCAGATGTGAGATGGCAAGATCGGAACTTGCCTAGATGGTACTCACGGTGCTCACCGTATTCAATTCCTGAGAACTATGCTGCTGGCCAGCAGCAGCAGGCTATGGAAGAATGAGCGTACCACGGGGATGGTAGAGACCTAACGCGCAGGTTCCAGGTCAGGCAGGGCGATGCATGGACAAAGGTGTGCATATCAACTGCAACTTGACTGCGACCCAGAAACACAGCCAACCTGATCATCCCCTTCCCATGACAGGAAAGCCGACCTACACCCTAAACCGACTGACACTGCGATGAATTCACCGCCCCTTACGATGTGTCGTCTGGAACATTCTCTGAGCCACGCGACTGGTAGTATATTCCACCTGCCATCTCTGTATCCACCGAAATGCTCGTGTTGAAGTTACACACTGCCAAGTCTTTACTTGGAAGACTTCGGCCTTCTGCATGGATCCCGTTCAACCTCGTTGGGATCTCCTTACCGATAGCCGACCTGCGAAGCTTTCCGAGAACATCCCCAGCACTGCTTAGACACTGGTACCGCGATGGAGGACAGTTCCTCACATGTATACTTCCACTGTTCGAAAGGACTTGTTGAGATTTCTTATTCTTTAAAGCCCACGGCTCTCGCAAGGAATGCAGTGTGATGTCGAAGGCGTGGCTGTTCGCCTGATAAACCTGATGTCGCCACTGCTTGTCAAACGAAGGATATTACTACTAGAACACGCGACACCGTCTTTCTAGAAAAATCACCTATATTACTGCACGTACTGTACATATTTCGCATTATACAATATCAGCCTGTTATCATCTGCCTCCTGCCTACGTTTCGCGCCCGTATCGAGTGTCGATCTAACCGATGACTCCCCTAGCCACTGGAGGAACGACCTAGTCGTTAAGACGCTGCCTTCTCCCAAGTTTGGCTGGCGGACTTTGTGATTCTCGTTTCCGCTTCAGCTTTTTTGGAGGTTCAGCGAATGACGATCCTTCTAAATCCGAAGAAAGTGTCGGGGATGGAGTCCTATTGACCTGCAGAGGTGGCGAAACGCTGGAACCTCATCTTGTATGTAGGTGAACAGGAACGACGGTACGCACCTCATCTAGGACCTAGGTCATCAGAATAGTCGTCTACTTCCTCATCTGGGTCACTAGAATAGTCTACAAATGCCGCGGCGTCTGCCTGAGGGTCATTCCGCCAGTCCAAATCAACGACGACGGAAGTGTATTCGTATCTTTTGCAAATAATGCACTCGTCGGTGCCGGGGGGGTGGACGTGCTTTAAATATTGTATGCCACACCTCTGGCAAGGACCATGGTTCGGATCTAATTAATGAACAGTGGAATATGTACATTTCGATATTGCTTACCTGAATATATTCCAAGCTACTGTAACCGAGTTTTCCCTCAAGCACTGTATCACGTCCATCATATTGGAGTGCGCGTTCACGCAGCAATGTTGCAAGATCCAAATCTTGCGGTGTTCCGCGCAGCATATACCAAAACCAAGAGAAATCCAGATTGTATAGCCGTAAATGTAAAGAACCGTCTTCGAGGTAAAGCACCTGTTTATTAGGGGCATGACGAGCTTTTTCGAACTTGATTTGCCTATTATCTTCCCCAGGCCTATTAAGCGGGGTGGGTGACTGCAGTGTTATATATTAAATGAACTTACTTGGGGAAAATAATTCCTATTATTTGATTTGCCAGGGCCAAATAGCTCCTGTCGCATACGTAGTATTCTCCAGCCAGACATTCATCCTGAAATAAAGTGGAGAAAACAGCATTGCCATCATTGAAGATATGATCGGCATCACCTAGGCTCAAAAGCATAGAGTCGAGTTCGCAAAAATTGTCGTACTCTGTTAGGGATTCAATGAATCCACAAAGTAAGAGGTGGATGATGTCAGTGATTGCATCTTCATGGGGTTGTAGGACCAAAATGGTAGGGATGTAAGTCTGGAGAGCTGGAGGGTACTTTGCAATGCAGTCCATGAAAAAAGCGTCAAATTCGGCTTTCATTCTGCGGGAAATGTCTTTGCGATCCCCAGTCTAAGTTGGGTGGATGTTAGAGGTAATATGCTCATAAGTAATGTGTCATACTGAATGGCATGTAAATGACTAACCTGTTGTTTGACACATTCAAAAAAAGTGTTCCAAGGTGGGTCAAGCAGATCCCCCGAGCCACAATGTTCCTCCAAAAGCTGCTTTAAATTGAAACAGGCGAAATCATCTGCGAGTTCAATGCTAGTAGCAGGTGATTTCGAGAAATGATGTACGAAATTGCGTAAACGCGTGAGCAAACCAAGTTGAGTGGAATATTGATTATTGTTATTGAAAATGACCTTCCACCAACGCAAAGTTAAATCGATATGCCCCTGACTAGCATCAATATAAAAGTCATGAGATCGTGATCGGTCCATCAAGAAGTCGTAGAGAGAGGCGTGATGAAATTCTAGCTCTGCGAATTTGACAGGTGGCGGAACAAGAACAAGAGCATGCATATCCACTAGAACTCTCCGGACGTCGAGATCCAAAAATTGCTCGATCTCCTCAACCTCTAGACGCTCGTCGGAATCGCTTATTAGCACAAGCAATGTCAATATCTGTTGAACTTTGGCAGGTTCTGCCACAGAGGAGAGAATGTAGTGGTAGAGCGCGTCAAGTGAAGCAAATGGTGCCTCGCTGGCATGTCCTCCAGCCAACAAGCTAAATATAACATCAAGTCGTTCCGCTGGATGATGTCGAATAGAGTCGACAAACTTCAACACCGTAGCTGCAAAGATAAACTGCCCGGAGGCCTTTGATACGAGGTGATCAATGTCGCTTTCAGAGGGCCACGGGCAAGGAAGTCGGGGCCGGGTGCCTGATCGAATGTGTTTGTCACGGATTTCTGCGAATGTGGAAGTGAGATACAGCCTGATATCGTCATCTGGCTTGTAGTTATGATCGAGAACCAGTGATTGCATGAGCGGATTGAGCTGTCCATTGAAGGCTTCGCGGATTTCGTATTCGGGTCGACTAGCAATGAGGAATATGAGGGGAATATGCCATAGCGCTGTGGTCGCTGTGCCGATAACGTTCAGAAGATTCGCCTGGTCTTGAGCGGTGGGGCCAGCTTCATCCAGTCCGTCGAGGAGCACAAATATCGGCTGAGAAGAAGGCGGCAAGGCTTTCAGAGGCTTGATTACAAGTGTCTGCATTTGAGTTCCAGGTATGCGATCAAATATCGCCGGATCCCGTTCAATCGCGGTGAGCATGGCGTCTTCGAACTGGGGGAGAAAGCGGGAGATCTGATAGGCGATGGTCGCAACCACGCGTGTCGTGTCGTTGCGCCCGGCGGCGGTGCGAGAGAAGAAGAAGGATGCGGCATGAAGGCCTCGCCGCTTGCACTCCTCAGCGATGCTCTGTCCGATCGCCGTCTTCCCAGAGCCTGCGGGGCCATACATCCAGATGATGAACTTCCGCCGAGCGTCGGGTGCACTGATCCATGCACTGATCCATTCCATGATTTCGGAACGAATAGCGACGCGCGTATGGGGATGGCATTTCGGGGTATCACCACGCTCGGCGGCATCGTGAAAAGCACCTTTGGAAATGTTGTCGAGCAGGCGTGTTAATCCTTAATGTGTTCGTGAATTAGAGTTGAATTTCTCGCTGCATGAAAAAGATTAAATATTACCATAACGTTCCCGGCCGCCAGCACTATTATGTGCACGAGCGACCTCACGAGGCTCTCTCATCTCTCCTAGGAAGATTGCGCGGATTAGATTTGTATGAGTCTCGGTGATGGTAAAGATTGTCACCCTGACGTTCCGACTCTCCCGAAGCGCCAATTGACACTGCGTTTCCATTGACATGCGAAATCGTTAGGTTGTTGATATTAAAATTTGATGCGTTGGAAAAGTACTGAGTCGACATTCTCTGAGGTGGTGGAATAGAGGTAATAATGAGAGGAAGAATCAATCGCTGAAAGACAGAGCCTTGTTATATTAGGCGGTTGTAACCTCGTTGTGGGCGCACTGCGCAGCATCCCGTGCTGTGCATATTTGGGATCAAGTTTCAACTCATTGCATCCACGAACCTTTCCCATGTATCGTTACAATATAGATTATTTTAATCTTACTCGGCTGTGCCGATACATGCTGTGTCCGATTTGATATTGACATGCGTGGTACTTAAGTCATTGAAAGCCGCATTCAAAGCATCAGAGAAGTAGCGCGTGTCTCCGTTATTGAGGACATGGCGGGAAGGGGAGGCCAAGGGGAACGAACGATACGCGCTACACATATTTATTCGTTTACGACGACTGTGCGCACAGCATATCACGGAATGTGCTGTGTATACTTGGGCAGTGGTGCAAAGCCTCGCCGATCAGGCGAGGCTGTCCTCTGTTATAAATAGGACCAACATTAAAGGACTACCGTTGTACACTATGCGATTGTTGAGAATATAACAAAAAATATGAAAGGAAAAAGGCCCAAGAATATCATTTAAGGAATCGGAAAGCTAGGGAATAAACAGAAAGACATCCGACACTAGGAAGGTGCAGTAGCGCATTTGCCCATCGACGCCTCGCGCCTGCGTACACGCTGCTGCCCAGCAGGCCTAACCACAATATTTCCACTGCGGGCGTAACGGACGATGCGCAGAAGAACGCACGAGATATTGTCGTAGCAAATTTGCAGAGCGACAGGATGGTGGTGCGATAATTTCCTTGACGCGAATCCTCTGATCTCAACGCCGACGTGAAAGCGATAGCGCAACGCGCACGAAGAGAGCTCAGACGGAGCAAGAGCCGAATATTTCAGAGATGTTTTAGAGAAAATCTTTGCCTTTTGAATATCAGCTCACCTGAGGTGTCAGCGTTATCATGTGAGACGCCTTACTGTATACCTAATCTTCCCTGTTCCATCGCCTCCCATCGAACTTGTAGGCCAACGTTCGAGGCGCCACACCCACACAAAGCATCTCCGCGCCGCAGAAGCTGCATCATATGCGGCGTCTTTGCGCGCGTAGATGGTATGGTATGGGGTGCATGCGGCCACCGCGTGTACTAAAGGACTGACAAGCCCGATGATGCCGAGTGTTAGTGTGGGCGTTGGCGGTGATAGCGGCGCTAGAGTTGTTTGTGGGTACTTACACGATCAAGGAGTGACGCGTGACGAGCCTGAGGTTGACTACGCTGGGGGGTTTCTCGCGTCCCACAAGGTCCCACAGGGTGTGCGCGATACGAACGAAATCCCGTGGAATAGTGGATCGTAGTTTGGGGATGTCGGCGGCTGCAGAGTAAACGAACTTAGCAGGAACGCAACTGAATGTGATGAGGGCTCAAGAATACACTCACCGTGTTCAACCCCGAGAAGCATGAGCGAATGCGAGGTCAACTTCATAGAATACCGCGAATGTATTCCTATCCCCAGCCTAAGCGCACGGCCAACTGCGCGCACATGTGGATGGCTGCGCTCCCACAGCGTCCAGAATCTTGTCAATTGCAAGAGATGCCATAAAGAACTTTCATACGTACGCAGGAGACCTTGGAGAGTATATGCATCGTCTTTGAGCTCATACTAGAGACGGCCAAGTCATCAACCCTCTAAGTAGACCCAACGTCGAAGGCTGCCTGCCCAGCGAGTGGAATGGCGATGAAGCGTTGGCAATGAACTTGACTTCACGGCGACATACGGACAGTGCGTCTTGGCAGCAGCAGAGAGGCGGGTGCTGGTCGGGCGAATGGCGTCTGCAGACGATCGAGGGGGGTGCAGATGAGGGGCCATGTTAATACGGGAGGAATGGGCGTACCATGCTGATGGTAGGGAGTTCGTGCATGTCGAGGACGTATGGATGCACCGCCCTAACCATCCACTCAGATCCTTGGAGAGGGGCAAGATGTGGTCAGTATATTGAACTACAGGAAGATAGCAAACGACGAGCCCAGGCGTGAGCTCAAGTCGTTTGTTGAAGGTAGGACTGACCTGCGAGCTTTTGGGCGGCGTCGATCTGCGCCCATCGTCGGGCCATCGATAAGCGTCATCAGAGCTCCTGGTGACTGGAGCGCCGTGCATAAGAACCCAGAGCAACACAAGCCTCGCGTGAGCTTGTTCCGTGTGCCGGAGGACGCCTGAGTCCAGCATGGGGGTCGAATGTTGAGGATGTGGGTGAAGTTGAAGAAGACGCGCGTGGCGAAGCGCGACGAAATTCAGAGAGCGTGTGACATGTGACACATCGCGTCGCGCAGATTCTGAATCTCCCTCACTCCTCTCCACCACGTATTCCTCGTTCGTTATGAATTTGTCCTTCTATGGCGTCTATCCCTACACCACATAACAAGCAAGATATTCTCTACTTAAAAGGCGTTGCTTCGCAGAATTCATGCCCGCACAGTGACCAACACGACATTACGACTCTAACACGCGGCTCGTTCAAATGCGTACGGTGCTGGCTGCTCTGAGAATGATTTCCCCCGACTGAGCATTAGGAGCGCTGATGCTACCATTGGGGGGTGACGGACGCCCGTCAGCGCTGGATTGGTCGGCAATCGGTGGCCCAATGCGTGTAGCCTACCTGGAGATGTAATACCACAACCGCTTCATCTCTACCCCCAGATCTGAGATACTAACCAACCCTTCCCTCCCCAGGATTATTAGCATAGAGAGGACCTTGGCCGGGTCGCTCGCCGGTGCAGGCATCTCCGAATCCACAAACACCAACGCCGGCACGACCCTCGGCGGGTTCATAGTGCCTTCTTCCATCGCCGCCTTGAATTGGACGACCTCCTACTCGCGTTCGGCGTATATCGATGCCCTCCCGCCAGGTGCGACCCTGCACATCCTTCTTTGAGCCGTCATTGCTTGGATCGTGCTGTCTGAGGATACGGATGGATCGGGGAATCCGTGTGGTCCTGGTATAGAGTTCTCGGCGAACCTCGCTGTGGACCGGGCGATGGTTGGAGCGCGCTGGGGAGTCCTAAGGTTCTGATGCTGAGTGGGTATGGTTGGTCTGGTAGATGTGTTGGGAGATGCGAGTGCAACGTTGAGATTTGAGTTTCCTGGAGTTGGGCAAGCTCTAGGATCGTTTAGTGAGATCCCATGGCCTATTCGGTTTTTTCGCCTTACTAATCATTCATTTTTTATCTTCGGAACTTGCAGGCAGCCGAGACTGGCTGGTATGTGTTTGTAGAGAAGAAATAAATATGCACGGTTCCGGCGCAGAATTCTCCGTGGGTCTTTTCTCTTCCTCTATCTATCTACCAGCGAATCGACTTCGTACCCGTATGAAGCAGCGGTCCTCCTCGCCACCCACCGTCCTCCAATCCGCGTCATCCGACCCCTGCGGCCGCGTACAACGAATCGCAGGAACATCGCAGCCGACGACAATGACGGCAGAGACCCGCTGTTGCCACACCCGCCATTCGCCCTCGCGCTCGTCCTCGACCAAACTCCTCGATGTCGACCCATCGATCGCATGCGCTATCAACAGAACCCATCAGCAGAAGGCCGGATGGCATGGATAACATTGGACGTACGCGGCGGGCTCGAAACGGCGCGAGGGCGCGTATGTGTACGTCCGACCTCGTTGCGACGGTGTGTAGGAAATGCTGACGACGGGGCGGTTAGCACTTGCACGGCAGGGCACGAACTCGCCTCACCTGCGCCCATCCATTCCCACTCTTCTCGACCCATCGGCGGCCGACGCGCACCCGCCGACTCTCGTGGCCCCTACCATCTGCGTCATTCGTCATGGATGGTGGCGCCCCCTGGGCAAGAACAGCGAAGATCGTCAGTGGGCGCGGCGGCATGAATCCCTTGGGACGTACCAGACCCGATCGCGCACGCGCTGCACCTGGATCGCCGCGAGGCGTGGCAGAACGAGGCGCAGATGGACTGCGAAGGAAGGCAAAAGAACGTCAGAGGTGCGGACGGGCAACAAGTCGTTGGCCCCAATATTATTCTCACTGAGCCGGTGCGTAGCGTTATATGCTCTTCTCCAATTTCTTCGTGCTCATTTCCCAGCTTTCTCTCTTCGTAGACGTCATCATAATTCGGCAAGGCATCGAACCCGGCGCGTCAGGTTGGCGCTGCATGCGGAGCCCTCCTCGATGACGAGACTGCCTTGGGCCCTAGCATCCAGTCGAACGACGACATCGAGAACTCGTTCAATAACGCCTCACTGCGAGCAGCTCGATGCTGCTTAAGGTGCAGGGCGGTGATGTTGATGTCAATCCTCTCGCTTACGGTTTAGGTGAGTACGTTCGTCAGTAAGTTCGATGTCAGTTGCGCTACTGTATCCGGGTCGCTAAAAGGAAATGTTCACAGTGCAGAATCCAGATGCGCCGATCTTCCCTTGCGCACTCGCGTAGGAGAATATCGTGAATCATATCGCATTTCTTTACTTATTTCCGGTCTTGTAGCTCGGCTCATGAATAACTCAATGTACACCGTCACTTCATCCTCATTGGTCGCCCATTTCGCTATTTATCAATCCTGTATCTGATACGACAGCATATGTTCCTTACTCAGAAAGCTACTCACACTGTATGGCCTAGCCATTTTCGAGATATGTAGGATAGAAGGATCGTATTGTGATGGGCGTTTGCCGAGGCTGACGGTAGTGTTGAGATCGATCTCGCTTACAGGTCCGAAACGGGTGTGGGTGTGGGGAGGTGTGATAAGTAAGTGGCGATGCTGATCGCGGTGTTATACTCTTTCGAGGTAGCAAACTCTCGGGTTGGAGTTGGGGAGGGTAGCGCAGTGAGGACAGGAGAGAGAGTAATTATCTTTCGGCCTTCCAGCCAGGTCAACAACAGTGGATTTGCGGTGACAGATTGACTTCTTCGTGAGAAGAGAAGTGTCAATGTCAAAAAAACAAGTGAATGGCTGGCGTCTCTCACTACTTATCTTCATTTAAGTCGGACAGAAATATCTTCGTTGCACGTGAAATATAGTAAATAAATTTTATGGGAGGACTTGTACATAGTAAAACTCGAGATAAGGCAATGAACATTGAAGGTGGGCGAAAAAAAAATCAAATATGGAGCGTCATGTAATGAAGGGTACTGTATTAGTGTATAGGAACACAAATTGTATTGTGTTGTATTCTATTCAATCACTGCTTTGGGCAGTCAGGGGTATGGATCGCGAGTCTGGATTCTGGAGTGGCGAGAGCACAAGCGCGACAGGCGCGACAGGGCGGCGCAAGAGTGGGCACTACGCGGCAGCTAAGACACATTGTGATAGCGACGGCGACAGCGAGTGGAGGCGGGAGAGAGATAAAGGTCGTAAGAGAGCGCCGTGCTTGCACAACCCTCGATTTATCTTCTCAGTTTTACCTCCATTCCACCACGTCAGAAGATGACCCAGTACTTTTCCAACGCATCGCAGAATAATTTCACCAACCTAACAATTTCGCATATCAGCGGAAACACAGTGTCCATTGGCCGCTCGGAAGAATCGAAACGTCAAGGTGATGATCTTCACATTCAGCGACTCGTACATAACATATCTTATGTGGGATAGGCTTAAGACTGCTTCTCGATAACATTTCCAAAGGCGCTTTTCACGATGCCGCCGAGCGAGGCGATCCTCCCAAGTGCCATCCCGACACCCGTGTTGCTCTCCGGGAAGAAATAATGGAATGGATCCAAGCCCCTGAAACGATGCGCAAGCTGATTCTCTGGGTGTACGGCCCAGCTGGCTCTGGAAAAACTGCCATCGCACAAAGCATCGCGGAGGAGTGCATAAAGCGCGGTCTCCTTGCCGCGTCTTTCTTCTTCGGCCGTGCAGCTCCAGGGCGCAATGATACGACACGAGTCATTGCGACTATCGCATATCAAATTTCACGATTCCTCCCCCAGATTGAGAATCATCTCTTCACGGCTATCGAGAACGATCCGACCATCTTTTCCCGCACGCCGGCCGCACAGATGCGCGCGCTCGTCATCGAACCCCTCAACTCCATACTGGCAGCTTTGGCTGGGCCGATTTTTGTCGTCCTGGATGGAATCGATGAAATTGGTTCTGACGCACAATCGCAGGCCACTCTTCTGGCCGTCATAGGAATGGCTATCTCTGAGCTTCAGCACATACCGCTCAGATTCCTCATCGCAAGCCGGCCGGAATATGAAATCCGCGAGGCGTTTGATGGTCCCCTCCTCCACTCTCTCATGCGACCATTAGAGCTCAACAGCCGCTATGACCCGGACGCCGATATCGAACTCTATTTCAACTCCATGTTCCGACAAATCCACGACAAACATCTCCGGCTGGGCACCCGTCTCCCTTCCCCATGGCCATCTGACCGCGATGTCGATCACCTTGTGTCCAAAGCCTCGGGACAATTTATCTTTGCTTCGACGGTCATAAAATTCGTCGATTCCGCTAGGCTTAATCCTGCGCGGCAGCTGGACATTGTCACGGGTTTGTCAGCTGCAGGAAATGAGACACCCTTTGCGCTCCTTGATGCACTCTATCGTCATATCCTCTCCTCCGTGGCTAATCTTCCACAGGTTTTGGAGATATTGATGCTACTCCTGCTGGATCCTGCTACGGATTCTTCGAAGTTGACTGTGGAGCTAATAGGCGAGCTCCTCGGGATCGAGGTCCGGAGAGCCCTCGTCGATATCCATGCTCTTGTTTTTGTCCCACCACCGACCGATGATTCTTCCGTAGTGCGTATACATCATGCTTCACTATTCGACTTCTTAGTGGACCGATCGCGATCCCAAGAGTACTATATCGACAAAACAAAAGGACACGTTACTCTTAGTCGACGCTGGCTGAAGGCCATCGGAAACGACCAAATCTCCACCGATATTTTCCTTTCGACACGTGTCGGAAGCTTTATTTATCATTCTCGCCACTCACCCGCCAATAGCGAAATCGCGGACGATCTGGTCGATTACAATTTGAAGGCAGCTTTGGACACGATCTTCGTTAAATTTACGGATATACTGGAGATACCTTGGATTAACTTCTTCGATTCTGTCAAGCGACAGGTGAGTTTGCCTCATAAGATTCTCCTATAAACATTTTAAGACAACATAATATATTTATTCTAGGTTACGACACCACGGAGAAATTTCCTCGTTAGCGTGAGGCAACGGGTGAGTCGTATAATGGGTACCCCGCAACCTTGTTTGGTAACTTGCATACACTAGTTTGGAGATAGGGGTCGTGTTCTTGCGCGTCTACGAAGAGAATTCTTTACTTTTATTACAGAATGCATTTCGAAATATCCCCAACCTCTCCACGATTCTATTCCCACCATCTTAGCGCTGGAGAATCCGAGACATTTCTTTGACATGGTAACTCGCGCAGAAGGTCTATCATTAGGGGACTTTTACGAAAGCGGCTGCACCGACTCGAATCTCTTGAACATATCGGGCACTCCCTGGTGCGATGGTATTTTTCGGCAGCTGTTTAGGGACCGCTCCTTTGCTGGACGCCGCCATGTACATAGCGGAAGTTATTTGACACTGGCGAAGCAAATCGTCGCTGTTAAGTTTCCCACGTAGGTTGACTTCCAAAAGATCATTGGCATAATGTAATATCTACTGATTCCTCTCGTAGGCTTCCAGGAGGCGGCCAAAGAGTCTTGGTGCGGAAAACCCGCAGCGGACGTCGCAGGATATATGACGACTGTGTCGATATGCTTCGTCATGACTCGGATTCGTTCTCTAAATCGTTTTCGATATTACTGTCCAAAGCTTCGATGGACTCTGATCTTGCGCAGCTTCTCCTCCACGGTGCGCTTCAGTACTACAGACCCTTTCCGGGTGACAGAAACAATCGGGAAAAGAGTGAGGCGGATCGACTCGCGCTGGGCAGCTTATTTTATGTTCAGGTAAGCATCTTTCATTATCGATATAAGTTTCAACGAGCCTTGGGTTAACTGGATGCTTTGCATCGAATTATGTTAGAGATGCGGTTTGCCCTATTCAGAACATACTCACCCCAAAGACACCAATGAATGTGTTATATGCCACTATTTTTTTTGGTGACGGTCCCAACTCAAAACTTCTCGTGGATTAATCCTTTCGCTATAATCGTCTCAGTCCTTTCAAGCTCAGTAAGCGGGAATGCGCACAAAATCCCTGTTCCGCTTGACGTCCTGATTCCTTATAATGTATTATTAGTAGACACGTAGCCCAGATATTATGAAATTTCTCACCAGATGTATCCAATCGTATTGACATGGGCCGTGATGAATCGTACATTATTCACGTATCGTCAATCGCACTTGAGCACCGCTGCCACCTGAAACGTCTGCACGCCGCAGACGCAGCAATACGTGCCACGACCTTTGCACGCGCAGACGGTATAGTGGGAGAACGGGCTTCGCTGCCGCAGGCATCGTGATGCATGGCAACCTGGAACCGATACACTGTAAGCGCCGAATACGAATACATATCATTGCATTGCCTGCCCACTAAGGGAACAACGCAAGCTTCAGGCTTCAAAAGGGGATTTATCACCGGCGATCTCATGGGCAGGTAATGTAGAGTACACACCTTTCTAATAATAGCATCACCCTCATCTGGAATCCCATCGCCGCTGCCTCGTGGATCAGGGCGTATTCCACTGAGTGATTGGACCCACACCAGGTGCCAGCGTTGAGTACGAATGTAGCTGAGTGCGAGCAGAACATACCACTCTGACGACGGACGGCAACATAGATACATCCCCGCGTCGAAAATCGCGCCTGAATGGAATAGTCAGATTAGAACGAGAGCGTCGACATTCTCTGAGACCCAACATACCTTCGTCTCCATTTGCCTTTTAGCACACACGGTCGCCAGCAGGTTACCAGCCACGTCCATTCGGCGTCCGATGTAATAGGACAGCATCATAGCAGGCGTCGACGAAGAACAGCCTTTCCATCCATCAGCATATAGACATCATCGAAATTATGTAGGGACGACTTACCTCAACAGTTCAACACAACGGGCAACCCCATCTCCCCATTCCGGCTTCCCAGTTCATATCCTGCTCTATCCCCACCGCATATGACATGGGAAGTCGACGTCACCGCCCCGCCTCCAATCCGAAGCGTCTCCGCGCCGCAGACACTGCATTACATGCAATGCTCTTTGCACGCGCAGACGGTATGGTATGGAGGCGGTCCAGGCGGCCATCGCGTGTCGTCGAGGATGGGGACGCCCGACGCTCGGCAGTGGCGTTGGCGACGGAAGCGCGGATGGTGCTAGCGGCGCAGGAAAGGGTAGTACAGCGGTTGGTGACCACAGGAGAGGGCGGTCATGGGGTTGTGAGACGGGAAAGGCTTCCCGATACCGGGCGGAGTGTATCGTATCTAGCAGGATGTGGATATCTACGATACACGGCACGGAGAGAGTGAGGACGTCCCTTCACTATTCCGCTCGTGATTCCGAATACGTCTGCTGGGGTGACGCAGCCGAGTTCAGTAAGGACGGTGGATAGGTCAGGAGGGGGCAGGAAGGCGTAAGAGCGTCGTCGGCGGGTGTAAGATCTGACCCATTCGATGACTGACACCCGTAGCTGATCAGCATCGTTCTGAGGTAGGGAACAGACACGTACTGTCAACCGTCCAACCCCCAAGATATCGTCCCACCCCCGAGCTCAGCCGACTCTCCGTATGCCCAGCGCATGTATCCGGCATCAAACACATCCTCCGCAGCAAATGTGATCGCCAGCTGTGCAAGGCGATCCTTCGCCGTCGTCGTCGTCCTTTGCAGGACTCCACAGCGTTGATCGTCTCGTCGTTGCTGGCTGTGAGTTTCCGAGTCGCATTGAGTAAGGAGCATGCACAAGTTCCAACCGTCCACCCCCTAATCGCGCCCCAGCCGATCTCAGCTAACCTTCTATATCGCTCAGCACATGCATCCGCCGTCCAACGCGCCCTCTGGAGCGAAGGAGATCCTCTAGCTGGCAATGGCGCCTCGTCGTCGTCGTCCGTCGTAGGAATCCTGAGCCGGATGTTTCAGCTGATGGTCTCGCCGTCCTCGTGGACGGCCGGCTGTGACTTTCCACGTCGTAACTGCGTAGCGGAGGATGTGCTCGGGCCTGAGTGAACGATGCGGGCGCTAGTGCCGGAAGTCGGCAGGCGGAGAGGAGGGGTGGTGGGGCTGGGTAAGATGTGGGCTGGCTTGCCGTCGCGCAGTCAATGGCGCCTCGTCGTCGTCGTCGTTTCGCAGGAACTTGGCCCGGATGGTTCAGCTGACGGTCTCGGCGTCCTCGTGGACGGCCGGCTGTCGCTTTCCATGTTGTAGGCGTGCGTAGCGGAGGGTGTGCTCGCGGGGGTTGTGTAAACGACGGGGGGAGCGGGTGGGGAAGTTGGAGGGCGGCGTATGCGAGGTGGTGGTCGTGGAGCCAAGTCGTGTGCTGGCCGCTGTACAATTCTCGCGTGTCGGTGCTTCCGGCCCGGCGTTGCATGGGCTGGGTTGGTGGGCGGATGGTGTCGTACCGCGAGCGCGGACGGCAGCTGGATGGACGGGCGCGACGCGGCGAGCGATACTGGACGTGGATGTACTGTAGCGATACTGACACGGCTGAGCCCCTTTCTTCGCAGACAGCGGCTGCTGGATCGATGCTCGTCCTGCTGCGACCTTGAAACGCGCGGAAGCTGCTCGTGGCGCTGTACGTTGATCACTGGAGGGCGGTTGCGCCGAAGTACTCCTCCTGCATGGAAGGCGCGATAGAATATAGCGGTAAAAGGGCGTAGACGCGGCGACGTGCACCCAGGTGGGGGCCGCGATGGGCGGTGGGGCGCGTATGGGGCTGTGTGTCGAGCGCGAGGGTGTCGCCAGTCGCGGAGGGTCCCAGTGCACGAAGGCTGTTAACGATTGGCATGCTCGATTCCGGGAAGACCTGAAGTTGGGGAACGAGCCAGGGGGCATTAGAAATACATGAGATCAACGGCAATACGATCGAGTGCCTACGCGAATACACTCACCGTATTCAGCTACTAGAAGTGCAAGTGGATGTTCGATCTCGCCAGCCCAAATCACCTCGTCCATACTGCTATATCCAGCCCATGCGCAAGGCCAACCGCGCTTGCATTTGGGTGGCCGACCTCCCATAGCGTCTGCCCTTAGATTTCTCGAGAGAACGCTGCGGCTCTAGTGATGATGAAAATGGACGTCTTGGCTATTCGCCGCGTCCTAATAAAACGGTGAGTGATTCCCCTGAGAAATACCAAGTCCTCAACTTACGTGCAACCCCGTATGTCCTAGGTGCGCATCCTCCTATCGATGGTAGGCTGTCCGCTTATGGAAGAGCAGTAGTGAAGCGTTGGCGATGAAATGGACTCCACGGCGACATATGGAGTATTCATCCGGGCAGCAGAGAGGTGGGTGCGAGTGGGGGAATGGCATCTGCAACGGACGAGCGGAGTGCAGGTGAGGGAATATGTGGGTAAGGGCAGAATGTGGTGGGACGAGCGTACCACCATGGTAGAGAGTTCGTGCATGTCGAGGACGTGCGACTGAAGCTAGATGCCGAACTTGCCGCCACTCCGGCTGAGTAACCCGGGATCTTCCGACAGACGTCTAATGTACGACCACCACTTGACCACCACGGCCAACCCGACTCTATCCATCTCCTTCCCATTCTTATGGCCTAGACGAAACCAGGCCAACCAACCTCGTCCATCTACCCCAGATCGCCACGGCTAACATGTTGCGCCTGTCTTCTTAATCCAACGACACGCGCTTTCTAGGTTCTGCCGCGTCTTCGTTTGCACCCACTTTGGCTACCCACTCTCGAATATCCCTGCCTCTAGCTGCGTATGTATATCTATAACGCGACTCGTTTTTCTCATAAGCTATCCATGGAACTTCGCTGGGGCTTTCCTTGGTCGCTGATACGTGTCATACGAACTTTTCCGAGCAAATCCCAGCCCGTATCCTTGCTTTCACGTAAATGTCCACTCATATGACGACGGGGTTTAGTTCCTGGCGTGGGTCAACGCTCCCACAGAAGGGCGCATCTTCGCCGGGCTGACTGGACATCTTTGAGGTGTTCTCTCCCCGTCGCGTGCTCTCACAAGGAATGATGCGTCATCTCGAAGGCGTGGCCATTTATCTGACACGTCTACCAATCGCGCAGCTGTACCGGGCTATGGAATACGCTGCTACTACTGCTCATCTAATGAAGAATGCTACTGCTAGAGCATGCGATGCCGTTTTACGTGAAAAGCAACTCAAATGTTTCTGCATGAGACGGCAATGACTCCCTCACCGCCGAAGCAACTCCCAAAACTGCGTTTTTGATAACATAATAACTTGAACTCCAGCAAGCGACCTCCCCATACGCCGCATGAGACTGGCTGGGAATTACCGCCGTCTACTATACATGTATTGTGTTATAATGCATACTTCAGCTACCTGCACCTACGACGCCAATAAGTATATTATACATGAAGGATCACGCGCACGCTCTGGCAGTTCACTGTGTGCTGACCGCTCCAACCGCGGTCGGTGACAGACGTTCTCGGCCGTCGTGTTCCGGAACAAAATATACAATTCAAAAGGGTATCTCAAGTTCTTTGTCGTTCGTGTACTAGCGCATAATATCGACAACATCTGTGTGCTACCTAGTCGTCAAGATAGTACTCTCCCCACTGTCAAACGCGTGCGCCTCCTACGTCCGGCTGGTGGACGCTGTTCCCCTCGTTTCCGCATCCGCTCCATGAGGGTCAGAGAGTGACAATGCCGCCAACTTCGAACAGAGTGACAAGATCTGCAGAGCCGATGAAACGTAACAAACGTTGAATCTCAGTCTTGTATATGGGTCAACAGGACTGATGGTACGCACCTCGTCAATGTCATTATCTACTTTCCGAGCACCTGGTAGAGCTTCCGGTGTTGGTGATGGTAGAAATGCCGCAGCGTCTGGCTGAGGCCTGTTTTGCCGATCCGAGCTAATGACGACGGAAGCGTCTTCGCATTCTTCGCAAATAATGCACTCGTTGATAGCTGGGGGTGGACGTGATTTAAATATGGTATGCCACACCTCTGGATGGGATCACAGTTCAGATCTAATTAATGAATAGTGAAAATATGTACTTTTGATATTGCTTACCTGAATGTAGGCCAAGCTACCGCGAGCGATGCAGTCTCGTCCTCTTAGATCACTTATATCACAACCACCGTATTGGAGCGCGCGTTCGCGCAACAACGTTGCAAGATCCAAGTCTCGAGGTACCTGGCGGAGCATCCTTGTGAACCAAGAGAATTCCAGATCATCTAGCCGTAGGCGTAAAGAACCGTCTGCGAGGTAAAGCACTTGTTCATTAGGGGGCCAGGGAACAAAAACCCGCTCTTCGAACTTGATTCGCCTATCATCTTCTCTACGTCTATTATGCGGGATGGGTGAGTGAGGCATTATTATTTATATATTGATCAAGCTTACTCGGGTAAAATAGTTCTGACAATTCGATTTGCCAGTGCCAAATACCTGCTGTCGCATATATAGTACTGTTCAGCCCCTATATAGTATCCTCCAGCCCAGCGTTCGCCCTGAAATAGAGTGGAAAAAGCAGCGTCGAGAGTAGAATAGTGGGTGGTGAGATGTAAGAGTGTACAGTCGAGTTTGAAAATATTTTCATACTCCGTTACGGATCCAGTGCAGTCACAGAGCAAGAGGCGGATGATGTCGCCCATTCCTCTGGGATCAAGGATGTCAGCTGGTTTTGTGGTCTGTAGGGCCAAGACGATAGGGATGTAAGTTTGGAGAGCTGGAGGATAGTTTGAAAGGCGGTCCAAGAAAAAGGCATCAAATTCGGCTTTCATCCTGCGGGGAATATCTTCTCGGTCCCCAGTCTAAGTTGGATAGATGTTAGAAGTAATTTGCTCATTAGTTATGTGTCATACAATGGGGAATTTAAATCACTAACCAGTTGTTTGACACATACAAAAAAACCATTCCAAGGAAAGGAAAACATATATGCCGATGAATAAAACTTCGAACATGAGGTATACTGCTGAATCAACAGCTGCCTTAGATCGAGGGGGAAATCATCTGTCAATTCAATGACAGCAGGTGATTTCGAGCAATTATGTATGAAATTGTCCAAACACATCTTCAAATCAAAGGAATATTGGCGATTGGAAATGACCTTCCACCAACACCGAGTCAAGTCGATATGCCCGGGCACCATTATTTTAGCGTGGGTGAGCGTGACGTAGCGTGGACGAGCGTGCGCTAGCGTGCGTTAGCGTGAGTCCTAGCGTGCGTTAGCATGACGTCGTAAACGCCTTTGCGGCCGTTCCGCGTCATCCAAGACTTCCCCAGCCACCAGAACGGGCGTAGGCGTGTCTTAGGCATGCCTGGTTGTATTACGAAACATAAAATAACATTAAACAATATAATTGAAGGTCATTGACACCTTGGGACGACTGTGTGTAAGCGTGGACCAGCGTGCCGCTAATAGCGTGCGCTTGCGTGAGTCCAGCGCGTGCCAGTGCGCTGTCCTAAATCAGTTCTGAGGCTGATCAGCGCCATGACTTATCCACAGTTTCCGTTGCCACCGGAGCTGAGTTAAGAATGTCTCAACTCCGAGTCGTGGTCGAACACAAGTGGTGTTGTGTTTGTCATAGATTGAAAATTTGAAAGAAAAAAAAAATTGGATATACGAGAAGGAATATACTACATGCGCGGCAATGAGTGAATAGGTCTGGGTTGTCGAGCTCGTGCTCGCCATCAGCTTCTATCTCTTTGTCTTTGCGGCGAGTGAGAAAAGCGGGAATGTGTGGTGCCCTGGCATTGTATTTACGGGCGCTTGAAGCATCTGATGCATTCCCGAATTTATCCTTCGTGCTCGCGAATGCGCTAGCGATTTCTTCTTGCGAGGACATATTGCTATTTGTGTGATGTTTGCTGAAAAACTATCCGCTAAAATCCCAGGTTTGTAGAACGAATTAAGTACTCTGATATATTTGTCTTTGGTGCTCATAAGCATGGATAAGTCTGTTTAATTTATATGTATGCTCTCAGCGTGGACCAGCGTGGAGTAGCGTGTAGCGGGAAAGGTAGCGTGAAGTAACGTGAAGTAGCGTGAGGTAGCGTGAGTTAGCGTGACCTAACGTGAGGTAGCATGAGGTAGCGTGGACGTAGCGTGAGGTAGCGTGCAGTAGCGTGAAGGTAGCGTGAAGGTAGCGTGATGTAGCGTGGAGGTAGCGTGGCGTAGCGTGAGTCTAACATGACCTCGCATGAATAACTGAGTATATCTTCATACAAATTAAATGAGAGCAATGCAGGAAATCATGAGCATTATCACTACATCATATATACTCTATTCTGCATAAATGCAATGATTTTCGGTGTTCGGGGAGATGTTTATCTTTGTTTGGTTAAACCATCCAAGTATACCAGACAGCCCAACAAACCTTTTATTCTACGCAGTTCCTTGATCTATGAGACACAGAAACATGACAGATAGATAGCGAATTAATACCTACATTTTTGTATGGATTTATTTCAGTGTCCCAGACCACAAAAGATCTGTTGGCTGCATTGCGGATAACTATGTGTCACAGAAATAATGTAACGTGTGACTGATTTATCTTCTCACTAATTCTGGTCTATGCTCCCGCTACGTGATCCAAACTCTCAGACAAAACATATATTTGGAGAGCATATGATCTACTGGACTCAAATATCAAGAGAAATAATGCTGCAGAAGTGTTTGAGGATAGATAATAAGCATTTAAAGTTCATAAGCTACTAGATAATGCATTTTCTGACTCTCTTGGCCCCAAAAAAATCGGAAACTATCATTTTTACACGGCCAGTGTATCTACAGTACACCTAGTACCGTTGAACCGACTTTCGAGGCCACACAGCGTCGGGATTTGGGCAGACGATGTTTCCTAGCGTGGGCTAGCGTGGGCTAGCGTGCACGTGACTCACGCTAGCTCCACGCTAGCCACGCTCGTCCACGCGAAAATCTAGTTGCCCGATATGCCCCTGACTGGCATCAATATAAAAGTCATGCGACCGAGATTGATCCATTAAAAAGTCATAAAGAGAGGCGTGATGAAAACGTAGCGCTACGTCCTCGCCAGGTGGAGGAACAGATATCAGGGCGTGCATATCCACTAGCACTCTACGGACATCAAGGTCCAGAAGCTTATCAATTTTGTCAATTGTCAAAGCCAAAGTATAGCTGGGGATCAACAACACTAGGGTTGTTAATATCTGAAGAACTTTGGCAGGCTCTGCCACGGAGGAGAGAATGTAGTGATAGAGCGCGTCAAGTAGAGCAAATGGTGTCTTGCCGACTTGCCCTCGAGCCAACAGGCCAAATATAATATCCAGTCGTTCCGCTGGATGATGTCGAATAGAGTCGATGAACTTTAACACCGTAGCTGCGAAAATAAACTGCCCGGAGGCCTTTGATACGAGGCGATCAACATCGCTTTTAGAAGGCCACGGGGACAGGAGTCGGGTGCCTAGTCGGGCGTGTTTATCGAGGATTTTGTCGAACGTGGAAGTGAGATACAGCCTGATATCGTCATCTGGCTTGTAGTCATCATCGAGTACCAGTGATTGCATGAGCAGACTGAGCTGCCCATTGAAGACTTCGCGGATTTCATATTCGGGTCGACTGGCGATGAGGAATATGAGTGGGATATGGCGCAGCTCCTCCGTAGCTGTGCCGATAATGTTCAGAAGATTCGCCTGGTCTTGGGCACTGGGGCCAGCTTCATCGAGGCCGTCGAGGATCACAAATATCGGCTGCGGCAAGGGCGGTAGTGCTTTGAGAGGCTCCACAACGAGCACCTGCATCTGCGTGGCAAGCGCGCGGGAAAAGATAGTCGGATCCTGCTCAATCACGGTGAAGAGATGGTCTTGGACCTGGGGAAGATGGAGAGAGATCTGATAGGCAATGGTCGCGACCACTCGTTTTGTGCTGTTGCGCCCGGCGGCGGTGCGGGAGAAGAAGAAGGACGCGGCGAGGAGACCGTTCTGCATGCATTCCTCCGCAATGCTATGTCCAATGGCCGTCTTCCCGGAGCCTGCGGGGCCATACATCCAAATGATGAACTTGCACCTGGCTTCAGGCGCACTGATCCATCGCATGATTTCGGCTCGGATAGCAACACGAGTATGGGGATGGCATTTTGGGGGATCACCCTGCTCGGCGGCGTCGTGAAAAGCCCCTTCGGAAATGTTGTCAAGCAGGCGTCGTAATCCTAAAGTGTGTGGTTGTGAATTACAATATGAGTTCTTCATTGAACGAAAAATCGTTACCATTACGTTCCGAGCTCCCAGTATTTCCACAGGCATGGGTGATGGTAAAGTTACTGAAGGTCGCGTTCGAAGCATTAGGGAAGTAGTTGATCTCCCTTGATGAGGACATGGCGAGAAGTGAAGTCAAAGGGAGCAAACGATCCGCGCAAAACGACGGTGTTCCCACTGGCGGTGTGTACAGCATGTCATGGAATGCGCTGTGCACACTTGGGTCGTGTCCTCTCACGCAATGCCTCTCTGATCAGTTGAGGCGGTCCTCAATTATAAATACGAACTAAATTTGGTATACGCTTGCCCATGAAGTCGAGCATGCAAATGGGCGTTAATAAGCTGTGCTGCTGCGAACTTGCACTTGGAAATAAAGCCTATGCTTCATATTTATGACAGGCGCCGTGCCCGCGTGTATATGACACCGTGTTGCCTACTCTGCCTGCGTATACGCTGCCGCCCAGCAGGCCCAACCAAAATATTTCCACTACTTGCGTAACGTGCGATATACAGAGGAAAGCACATCTTGGATGGGCGAAGAGATGTTGTCGTAGGTAACGAGCAAGAACTGAGCACTGTAGATAAGTATTCGTGTATTTGAATACGAGGGTAACTGAGGAATCATCGAAACCTTTCCAGTTACACCGCCTCCCATTGAACATGTAGCCCAACTTCCGAGGCGCCACACCCACGCAAAGCATCTCCGCGCCGCAGACGCTGCACTATATGCGGCATTCTTTGTACGCGTAGATGGTATGGTAAGGGGCTACATGCGGCCACCGCGTGTACTGAATGACTGACACCCTCGACGCCGGAGTTGATGATGATGTTGGCATTGGCGGTGAAGCGGCGCCCAGGGGATGGCCAGAGTCCTTCGGGGCTACGCGATCAAGGCGCGGTGAGCCGGATCTGACGTCGCGGGTCTTCACGGTGGCGGGGTGTATCGCACCCAGCCGGGTGTGCGCGACTACGAAAGGAACGTCGTCGGTGCTGATTGGGATGTCGCGGATGTCGGCGGACGTGAATTTGTCGAATGCGGTGCCGAATGCGGAGCTCAGGAGGAGGAAGACCTGCAGTTGGCGGACGAACCAGGGGAGACTAGAAATGAATGCGGTCAACGGAAATGTGAATGATGGCTATGCAAATACTCTTACCGTGTTCAACCACGAGATTCGCGCGCGAATGCGACCTCAGCGTCCCCAGTTGCCTCCTACATGTCTATCCCCTGAACAAGCGCAAGGCCAGCCACGCTTGCGTGTGGACGGCCGCTTTCCCATAGCGTCTACGGATGGATCTCTCCAGGGTACGCTCCGGCCCTACTGGTGACGATGATCAACCTCTTGCCTACTCGCCGCGTCCTGATAGAGTGATAAGTAGTGCCCGTTCAAAATACCAAGCCCATGATTTACATGGAGCACCGTGTTCCGTCGATGACTAGATCGAATGCGGATGTTGATGTTACGCATAAGCACAAGAGCTAGCAGGAACCTCGCGTACGCTTTGAACCGTATAGTATTGTTCTATAACGCCCGAGCGTGTCCGCCTCTTTGAGCGTCTGTGCGCCGCGGATACTGCAATACGTGCGGCATTCCTTGTACGCGCAGGCGGTAGAGTGCGGAGCTGAAGACGGGCGGTGTGGAGTGCCAGCTGAGGAAGAGAGGATTGATCCTGAGTGCGCGAGGAAACGGCGAGGCCTATGTACGATGATGTTGATGGGCAGACGTATTAGCTCGTCAATGGCCCGCCTTTCCAACAACACCAGAAATATCACATCACATCGAAGGGCTGCGGACTCGATGGACACGCTGTAGCGAATAGAAAAGTCAGGATCGCTAATTCCTGGACAGAGATAGAGAAATTCAACGTACGAGACGCCATACAGAGGGTCGACTTCCCCTTTGTGCTCAGCGGTTCAAAGGAGACCCACGCAGGTTCAGCACGAGTCTTATATCGAAACGGAGTCAAAGGCTTCTTGCTTGTCCGGCACCGAGGCAGGTCCGCGCGTCGTTGTAAGACTCGTGTGAAAGGCGAACAAAGCTCGGACACGTATCTCCTAAAGAGAGGGGTTGGGATCAGTGGGATCAGGAAAGTGAAGTGAAAGGAAACATACTTCTTGGCGCTTTTCCAGCGGCTGGGTCTATGACCCCACCTTCCCTAAGCCTATCCAGCCGCACATCCGTTCATGATGTTATCGTCTCACCTGGAGCGCCCCAGCTATCGATTTCGTGCCCCAACCACCCAGACTAGCCACCACACCTCTTCGATCGTACCTTTTTGACGGGTCGCTGTCATCCTAGCGCAGCCGCTATACACGAACTCACTCGGGTACCCAGATCCTTCCAAGACGTTCCGTTGAGTAGATAGGGATCGCGACCCACAGATTGTAGCCTGCATAGGGACCAGGAGTCTGCGGGGTGGGGCGTCCGAGGAAGAGGGAGGACCGATAGATCGACGGACATACAGACGAGATCCCAGCGCTGAAGTTCATTGGGAGTTCACGCCACCAGAAAATGCGTTGTGGTGAGAGCTTGGTGAGAGGCTCGTTGACGTTAGTGGCTCGTGCGTGTGAGAAACGATTTCTGATTCAGACTCCGCGACGAATCTCTTACCGTGGTTCGTCCAGACAAGTCCGCTACCCCATCTCTAACACCCGCAGCTCCTCAGCCAACTGTACCTCCCCTGTACCCGCAGCCCGTCGACCTCGCTAAATTCTTCGCGAACCGCGAAGGACACCCTATGCTTCATCCACACCGAAGTGACGCAGTGGGACGGCGTGTCTAAGGTCTGGGTGCCCCTTCAGCGTCTTCGAAGGGCGCGGCGCCGCTGTCAACAAGGTCGCGCCCTGGCACAGTGGTGCTCGCACCGCACACGCGCGCCGGGCTCATTGTGGGCGTGTACCAGCTTGGCCTCCGGGAGGCGTTAATCGCGCGGCTCGCGCTGACGACGGTCTGCCGACGGGAGAGCGGGTTCCCGGATAACGAGCGCCAGACGCTGGATTTCTTGAGCTTGAATGCGCAGTGGCATATTCTGCCGGCGGCGTGGTTGGCGGAAGGATGGCGTGAGGGATGGCGCCGTTGTAGAACGACCAGGATTCGTGCCTACTCGCGCGATTGACAGTCATACCTATACAGTGAGCTGCAGCCTGCGTTTTCAGGCTACTCGAACTGTTGTATTTGTAGTAATTTGTCAGAAGACATTCTAGAGTGTCGGTGGCAATGTGTATGAATCCGATGATTTTGGACAAGTAGTATGTATGCACAGCACGTTGAGTGGCACGCTCTGTGTGCGCAACCTGTGTACATGGATATCAAGTACTGTCGTCCAGGAAAATAATTGATTTGCTTTGAGCGATCTTTGCCCTCATCTTTTGGCTTCCGCCATGTTCTCAATAAGGGAAGCGCACGCGCTGGTTTCAACAACTGAACATCAGGGTAATAATAATCCTTTCACATCGCGATGAACTCATTTCAACTTCAAGTCATGGAATGGATCAACCAATCCGGTAACTTCAATACAGACAGATATAAGAATCTGAGGCAGTGATCAATCAACAGACCTGGTTATTGCAGTCCTCGATCATCACCCTATCAAAATTCCGCCATGTGCTTATACCTGCGCACTACACGGCATTCGTGGTGTGCAGTACAATCTGATCTCCCTGATAGCGACCAATCAGCATGGAGGGAACCTGGGATCAGCGGTCATTGTGCCAGCTACTAGTTTCTGCAGTGCTTGAGCACTGGCGCTCGAGTACTTAACCTGACTCTGAGCGGGATAGGCACCCGGCGCAACACCCCACCAGCTACAGCGCGGATGTACGCCTTCGATAGATGTCCACCTGCACACCCGCCAGACGCGATGGCCCCGTACATCGACGCAGTGACCTACCCCTACTCCGATAACCAGCCACGGCTGTCCCCAAGCGCCTTTTCGCGATATGACGGTCAGTACATCCCTTGCTATAAGCCATTTTCAACACAGATATTGATTATAAAAACAAACAGATACCCCAGCAACACCGCCCCGCGCGCACTGGCGCCGCGATACGATGAAACGGCCGCTCGGCGCACCACCCAGCCGTACACTCCAGCGGCCCGAGGTCTTTCGCAAAATCCATATCACAGCGTGCACGGCAGCACAACGCGAGAAGGCCTTCCCACGCGCGACCTCTCCTTCGTGGGCGGGGATTCGCGTCCAGCTCTATCTCAGACGCGCTGTCATTACTGATACGGACGTGGTTGGCGCCATGGATGGATGGATATCGGGTCTGCTACGATCACAGAGGTGTCATACCATACGACACCATACCTCTTCCCCGCTGACCGCACCCCCTACGCGCCTGATTCCGCATACATATGCCCGTCGTGGTGCCCGCTGCGTGCCCGACGTCTGTCGCTGGCGCCGTGGACGACATCGCGGAACACGGGTCCGCTTGTGCATCTCAAACCATCTGTGATGTGCGGCACACTTTCGCTATGGAGTTGCAACACGCGTTCGCAAATTTTCAGGAACGGAAAAGGTGTACGTTGCTGGCGAAGCAGGCCGCGGAAGATGCATCATGAGATTCGGACTCTGCGAAAGCAGGTTGGGCGTCTCACGGATGATGGTGATGATGATGATGATTATTATTTGTACTTTTTATATATCGAATAAATGAATTCTAACTTCTATAGTATAGCAAGTAAATACGACATCAATTTAAATTATGATCTACATACCATCGTGCGTAAAATACAACGCAATGTGGCGCCTGCAACGCGCCAGATCAGCCAAGAGGTAAAACACGAATTCCATGAATGCATGGAGCATCGAATCTGCAGTACAGTTGGTGGGGGTGGAGCGTGAGCTGATCTTCCGAATAACCTGAAATAGTTACGTACCGCGGCTTCCGTCTTCCTGTTCACAATACCGCTATTTCGTCCCCCGTCACCCGCATGGAAATCTTCGAATGTAGGCCGTTCTTCAGCGCCAACTTCAACCTCGGAGGGATTGCCTGTCGCCCAACTTACAGCGAAATCAAAACGACAGCCAGGGGCACAAAATTTCAGGTGGAGATCGTAGAAGGAACGCGCGTTTCGAAACCCGAAGGCCGCGGCTGACGCCTATGTACCGTAGGAACTTCGTCAGCCGTACGCACAAGTAAGAAAGCTCGGGAAAAATAATATACCATTCGAATTGAATATCAATGCTCCATAACGCGAGCCGCATATGCTGCATATATGCTGCATTATTTGTACGCGAAGACGGTAGGGTGGGGCGCTGGCGATGGGAGGATGCGAGTCGGGGCATAAGAAGGAGCTGAAGTGGACTGCCTTCGCTTGGGTCGTAGCCCTGGCGTGGCCGGTGTGCAAGGTAGGCGGCGGACGTGCAGATATCTCGCATCTCGATGGCATAACTTCAGGCGCATACAAGTGCGAGAATCGCCAATCCTTGGCTGACGGCCAACCCTCTCTGCTCCACTACGCTGACTGGATTTCAAGAGATGGTAGGACAACGGACTAGGAATGGTGGCGAGGCACCCCCGATTGGCACTGACGGAGTGTTCCCCATCCCGCGGCACTTCCATGACATCGCCCTGGCGGTTCTCGTTGCGTACGTTCGGACATACGTCCGTGAGGCGGGATCGATGTTGACTCGTGCCCACTCGCAAGGGTGTTCGATCCACGGGGGGAGGAATCGCTACGCCAGAGTGTACGTCGATAGAAAGGAGGTCGCCGGCGGCGTCCTTGCCATCGTCCGTCATTAATTGGTGATTGGTGATTGTCCAGCACTCCGCGGCTTGGGGCTCGGCGGAGCAGGAAGGCGCAACGGCGCTGTCGGCGGGCTAAGCATAATTTTTTTTTTTTGGCTCCTCGCCTTTGCCCGCAGACAAGATTTAACCCATTCGATATCTGTCACCCTTATCCGATCAGCATCACTCTCAGGTAGAGCACAGACACGTACTGTGAACCGTCCAACCACCTAGATATCGTCCCAGCCGAGCTCCGCCGACTCCCCGTACGCCCAGCGCATGCATCCAGCATCGAACACGTCCTCTGCAACAAAGGCGGCCGCCGGCTGTGGAAGGTGATCCTTCGTCGTCGTCGTCCTTCGCAGGACTCCAAGAAAGCTTTAATTGGCTGAATCCTCCCCATCGACAGCGGCAACTGGATCGATGACCGTCCTACGGCGACGTTGGAACGTGCGGATGCTGCTTGTGGCGCTGCACGTTAATCACTGGAGGGTGTTTGCGCCGAAATGCGCCTCCTGCACGCAAGGCGCGATAGCATATACAGGTGGATAGGTGCGCCGGCGTGTGACCGAGTTGGGGGCCGCGAAGAGAGGCGTATGGGGCTGTTTGTCGAGCGCGAAGGTGTTCGCACGCCTCGTCAGTCGGGTAGGGTCGTAGTGCACGAATAGCTGCTAACGAGCTCATGATTGGCAAGCTCGACGCCGCCAGAACCTGAGGTTGGTGAACGAACAGACTAGGTAGGTGCATGTACGCCTGCAACTGTGCAAGAGGGAAGGCAAAGGTAACGCGTGACGTAGCAAGACTAGATGCCGAACTTGCCGCCGCCGGACCATCCCGTTTTTCCTCCGACACAATCGACCAAGCTCGAATGTCTGCAACCACCACCAAAGCCAACCTGACCATCTCCTTCCTCAATCTTTAAGGCCTGGGCAAGGCTGTATCCTAAACCAGGCCCACCATCCTCGTCCCTGTTCCCCTCTATGATGAACGCATCGCCTCTTCGATCTATAACCTACTGGAACGTTCTCTGATTCAGAGTCGCAACTGCGGTTTTCCCTTTCAGTTTCCACAGCAGCCCTCGAATACGCACGCAGATCGCCACGGCTGCCATGTTGCGCCCTTCCTTATCTTAATCCAATGACACACTCGTTCTAGGTTCTCGAATGTTGTCCTTGTTTCTGCCTGCGCATATCTGCCGTGCAACTTGTTATCTCATGAGCTATCCGCTGAACCTTAACGTCCCCCTAATCTTGCTTTCACGTAAGGTCAATGCTCCCACAGAAGGGCGCATCTTCGCCGGGATGACTAGACATATTTGAGGTGTTCTCTTTCCAGCGCAGGCTCTCAAAGTGGGTTACGTATCATTTCGAAGATGTGGTCATGTTCTGGAAAACTGTCACCATATGCTCCAGGAATCTGGCTGGATAATGACAGCCAGTAGTGTACATGTTTCGAATTATAAAGAATCCAGCTACCTACACCTACGACGCCCGGTGCCTTCCCCACTTTCAAACGCATGCGCCTCCTACGTCCGGCTGGTGGACGTTGTCCCCCTCGTTTCCGCTTCCGCTTCATGAGGGTCAGAGAGTGACAATGCCTCAAATTTCGAACAAAGTGACAAGATCTGCAGCGCCGATCAAACTGAATCTCAGTCTTGCATATGGGTCTACAGGAATGAGGGTCGCACCTCGTCTAGGTCATCAGAATGGTTGAAATAATAATAGTCGTCTACTACATAAGCCCCTGGTGATGATGGGATAAATGCCGCGGCGTCTGCCTGAGGGTCATATCGCCAGTCCAAGTCATATACGACGGAAGCATATTCGCATCTTTTGCAAATAATGCACCCGTCGGTGCCTGGGGGGTGGACGTGCTTTAAATGTGGTATGCCACACCTCTGACAGGGACCATGGTTCGAATCTAATCAATGAACAGTGGAATATGTACATTTCGGTGTTGCTTACCTGAATGTAATGCAAGCTACTGTGAGCGATATTCTCCCATCCTTTCTTAAGCTCTGTATCATTTCCATGTCCATTATATTGGAGCGCGTGTTCGCGCAGCAATGTTGCAAGATCCAAGTCTTGAGGTGTTTTGCGGAGCATATTCCAAAACCAATAGAAATCCAGATCGTATAGCCGTAAATGTAAAGAACCGTCTTCGAGATAAAGCACCTGTTTATTAGGGGTGTTGAAACCCTCTTCAAACTTGGGTTTTCTTTTATCTTCTTCAGGCCTATTAAGCAGGATGGGTGGCTGCGGCATTATATATTGAATGAACTTACTTGAAAATAATTCCAATTATTCGATTTGCCAGGGTCAAATAGCTTCTATTGCATACATAGTATTCTCCAGCTCGGCATTCATCCTGAAATAAAGTGGAAAAGGCAGCATCGATGTGATGGTGGGTGGCTAGCATTAAAAGTGTAGAGTCAAGTTTGCAAATATTGTCAGACTCGGTTATGGATTCAATGAATCCACAAAGTAAGAGGCAGATAATGTCACCCAATCCTCCGCCATAGAGGTAGGGTAGGGCCAAAATGGTAGGGATGTAAGTCCGGAGAGCTGGAGGGTACTTCGAAATGCAGTCCAAGAAAAAGGCATCAAATTCAGTTTTCATTCTGTGGGAAATATCATCTCGGTTCCCAGTCTAAGTCGGGTGGATGTTAGAGGCAATATGCTCATAAGTTATGTGCTAACTGAATGGAATATAAACGACGAACCTGTTCTTTGACACATTCAAAAAAAGCTAACCAAGGTGAGCTCAACAGATCATTTGAGCCACAATGTTTCTCCAAAAGCTGCCTTAGATTGAAACAGGCAAAATCATCCAGTAGCTCAACACCAGCAGGTAACTTCAAGCAATGATGTATGAAATGGCGTAAACACGTGTTCAACTCAAGTTGAGTGGAACATTGATTGTTGAAAATGACCTTCCACCAACACGAAGTCAAGTTGATATGACCCTGATTGGCATCAATATAAAAGTCATTAGATCGTGATCGGTCCATTAAGAAGTCGTAGAGAGAGGCGTGATGAAATTGTAGCTCAGTGTTATTATCGCCGGGTGACGGAACAGAAACAAGAGCATGAATATCGACCAGGACTCTCCGGACATCAAGATTCAGAAATTCCTCGATTTGATCAATGTGTAAAGTGAAAACCACGTTGTCATTCCTCGGCACAAGCAATGTCAATATCTGTTGAACTTTGGCAGGCTCTGCCACAGAGGAGAGAATGTAGAGGTAGAGTGCGTCAAGTGAAGCAAATGGTGTCTCGCTGGCATGTCCTCCAGCCAACAAGCTAAATATAACATCAAGTCGTTCCGCTGGATGATGTCGAATAGAGTCGACAAACTTTAACACCGTAGCTGCAAAGATAAACTGTCCGGAGGCCGTCAATACAAGGCGATCAATGTCGCTTTCAGAGGGCCACGGGGAAGGGAGTCGAGGCCGGGTGCCCGATCGGATGTGTTTGTCACGGATTTCTGCAAATGTGGAAGTGAGGTACAGCCTGATATCGTCATCTGGCTTGTAGTTGTAATCGAGAACCAGTGATTGCGTGAGCGGACTGAGATGTACATTGAAGGCTTCGCGGATCTCATATTCGGGTCGACTGGCGATGAGGAATATGAAGGGGATATGGCGCAGCTCCTCCGTAGCTGTGCCTACAATGTGCAAAAGATCCGCCTGTGCTTCAGGTGTGGGGCCGGCTTCATCCAATCCATCGAGGATCGCAAAAATCGGCTGCAGCAAGGGCGGTAGTGCTTTCAGAGGCTCCACTATTAGCACCCGCATCTGCGTGGCAAGTGTGCGGGAAAAGATGGTTAGATCCCGTTCAATCGCGGTGAGAAGGGCGTCTTCGAACTGGGGGAGAAAACGGGAGATCTGATAGGCGATTGTCGCAATCACGCGTATCGTATCGTTGCGCCCAGCGGCGGTGCGAGAGAAGAAGAAGGACGCGGCCTTTGCGCATGCCTCAGCGATGCTTTGTGCGATGGCCGTCTTCCCAGAGCCCGCGGGGCCATACATCCAGAGGATGAACTTGCGCTGAGCATCGGACGCACTGATCCACTGCATGATTTCGGCACGTATAGCGACCCGCGTATGGGGGTGGCATTTCGGGGGATCACCACGCTCGGCGGCATCGTGGAAAGCGCCTCTGGAAATGTTGTCAAGCAGGTATCGTAATCCTAAGTGTGTGGTTGTGAATCAGAATATGAGTTTTTCGCTGCAGGAAAAATTTATTATTACCATGACGTTCCTGGTTTCCAGTACTATTATTTCCAAGAGCGACTTCGCCAGGCTCTGTCGTTTCTCCTATACAGATTCCACGGATTAGATATGTACGAGTCTCGCTGAATGTGATGATCGTCACCCTGCCGTTCCGACTCTACTGACTCGGAGCGGCCATTGGTCACCGCGTTTCCATTGACATGCGAAATCGTTAGGTTGCCGATATTAAAGTGTGATGCGTTGGAAAGGTACTGAGTCGCCATTTTCTGAGATGGCGGAAAGGAAGTAGAAATGAGAGCAAGAATCGAGGTTGAAAGACAGAGCCTTGTTATATTAGAGGGCGGAACCCCGTTGTGTGTGCACTGCGCAGCATTCATGTGCTGTGCATATTTGGGACCAACTCAATGCATCCACGAGTCTTTCCCTTGTAGCGTTATGATAGGGATGTTTTTAATCTCATTCAGCTGTGTCGATACGTGCTGTGTCCAATTTGATATCAACATGCGTGGTACTCAAGTTATTGAAAATCGCATTCAAAGCATCATCAGAGTGGTAGCGTGTGCCTCCGTTAATGAGGACATGGCGAGAAGTGAAGGTCAAGGGGAACGAACGACCACGAAGTACCGTTTTCTTCGTCTACGCCGGCTGTGCATACAGCATGTCACGGAATGTGCTGTGCATACTTGGGTAGTGTCATCCCACCAATGCCTCATTGATCAGGCGAGGCTGTCCTTTGTTAGAAGTAGGACTAAAATTAAGGATGGCCGTCGTACACATTGTGACTGTTGAAAATGTAACAACAAATACGAATGGAAGAGAGCCTGGGCAGTGTTATAGAAGATGCCATTGAAGGAATCGGAACGCCAGGAAAAAAAACCAGACAGACACCCGACGCTAGGGAGGGCACACACAGCGCGCGAGCGTATTGTCCAGCGGATTCGGTTGTTGAGGCGGAGGACCCTCATTGCAAAAGGACTGGTCGTAGACCCGGCGTGGCGAAGGTGACTGACAACTCTCTGCCAACGCATACTCCGTAATTCAAATGACTGTTCTTATCACTTGTACATTATCACGCCACGCGTCCACAGAGCACATAAATTGACCAAGTGCAGTGCCAGACTTGAGGGGTCAGACGAAGAGACGCTATTGGAGCAGCGAAAGACAAGTATCAAATGGAGCCTGTCACTCATACCGGCGCCTCGAGCGCTTACGACAGACGCCACCCCCGCGGTATGACGCCCGTTGCAGGCCCAACCGCAACGTTTCCACCACTCGCGTAACGTGCGATATACAGAAGAGAGGAACGTACACGGTGTAGTAGTGGCCTCAGACCCGACTCGCCCGAGCTGACCGCGACTGGTTGTGTTGGATATCACAGGTAGCACAGCATGTCCGTATGTAGACGCGCGCAGTGTTGTGACGAGGAGAGCCTGAATTGCCTCCTGCCATCGCCTGCTTGCCTGGCGCGCGGCTGCTCGACGCGTTCCTGAGCCTCACCAGACCCCAAGCTGCTAGAGCACGCTAGATGGCCTACTCCAATGGTGGATGGGTGAAAGGAAAGGACTTCGTCTTAGCCAACTTGCAAAGGGACGCGGAGGCCCACGCGAACGCGAGAGCGCAACACAGAGCTCAGACGGAGCAAGAGCCAACTGTCTTGAAAAAAACTATGTGTATCAGATATCAGAACACCAAGAGGTATCATCGATATCAGGTGGAACGACTTACATCACCATATACACAGTGTTCCCTGTTCCGCCCCTCCCCAATTGAAATCCAACATGTGGCCCAACTTCCGAGCCCGACACCCACCCAAAGCATCTGCGCGCCGCAGAAGCTGCAAAACATGCGGCGTTCTTTGTACACGCAGATGGTATGGTCGGGGTACAGGCAGTTAAGGTGTATCGCGTCCGCCGGGGTGAGCGCGACTATGAGCGGAAAACTGCGGTATAGCGGATCGCGGGTTTGGGGATGTCTGCTCGTGCAAAGTGGCCAAGGGGGGACCTCATGACCACCTGCGGTCGGTGGACGAACCAGGAGGAACTGCGCTGGTAGGGTCTACAAAGAAGGGTCAGTCATGCCGATAGTGCACATGAAATGCGGCGCATGCTTACTTGGTATCCTAGCTAGTGTGCTTCGGGGGTGAATGCAGATAAGTTTGGGTGTATGTATACTGCAGGGTATGCTAAAGCATCTATGAGAGCGTTCAGCGAGGCGTTAAGGACATGCGCACCAATGCATATTGCTTGTCCACCGCCATCAACCGCCACGTTAGCGGAGTTCTGAGCCCGTCAGCGGAAGGAAACGATCAACGGACGAACGTTAGTTCCACTGTCCCACTCCCACTAGCAAAACAGAGAGCGAAATAGAAGAGATGGCACTATGTCAGAGACCGGGTTTGTGAGCCTTCATTTTGTCTGCTGCGGCTCACATATCCGTGTCCTCGGTCGCGTCAGACCAGGCAAAGGTGCTAAGAGAGCGTTCAGCCGATTGCTAACTCGTCTTCTTGAAGTCGCATCAAAGGCTGTTTTTCCGTCGATCGCCGTCTGTTACGGCCATCCATGGATTCCACGTCGTTTGAAGTTTCCGATGGGAGCGGGACAGTCCTGCAAGAGGTATATCTTCAAAAATTACGGCGTGAATAAGTAGACCAGACAGAGTAGAGTGCAGTGGAAGGGACATACTAATGAGCGGCAAAACGGCGTCTACGAGCCATGCTTCCCAAAGCGCACCATCACCGCCGTCCTTCGCGTTTCGTCCCACTCGCCCTTCCTATCCATATCATCCCCAGTTTCCATCACGCTTGCTGATCCCGGAATTAGCACGTTTGACGGTGCTGGAGCCACTGGAGCGCCTACTGTGTACGTAGCTCCTGCCAGGACGCGAGCCGCGGGATACTGTGGATGAGTGTGATGTGAAGGAGAAAATAAACGCCTTGTGTCCAGGGATAGTAGTTCGTGCTGGGGACTCGGTAAAGGGCCATCGTGGTGGGGCTGGTGGGGGTGGGTCTCAAAAGTCAAAGAGAACGGATTCTCTGTGATGCGGAACTTGCCGGAGCTTGCCGGAGCGGCCAACTACGCACCGACCGGCGACATCTTCCGGCACGTCCCGCTCTCTCTGCTACGCAACAGTACGCAACTCGATCCTTCGACTTGGTCTCTTGGTCTCTCCGTGGTGTTGGTATTCGAACTGCGTCTTCTCGGATCCTTGTTGTGCCTGTTTCTGTGGTGACAAATCTGCTGCGTCACCTCCAGCACATACCACGTACACTCGCGCTCTCATCAGCATTGACGATCCCTGCCTCCACTGCATAGATCCACGCTGTGACGCGTACCTGCGAAAGATTCTATTCTGATGCGCTATACTGGGTCCTGACAAGAAGTGGAATGGCGCTGCATGTGGGCCTGGCAGGTTCGACTCGGCACATTCCGCTCAGGCTCCCGTTACCTCAGGCTGATGTCCGTTTTCTTGCTTATCGTGCATCCCAGAGGGAATATGCCTTGGGTCCACACCGTCTGTACAGCATACGCGCACGTTGGCGTCGTCTTCTTCGTCTGTGACATCCACGCACTGACAGATGGCGCTGGCTCAGGGACACCACGAGGACTTCCACTCGTTGTGGTTCCTCAGCGCACCTTTCTCGTCCACCCAAGGCTTGGCTATTCTTTCAATATTCTCCCAAAATGCGAGTAGAATGTGCCAGAAGACAGATGCGAGCGCGGTGATTTATGTAAAAGATTCACGAATTGCAGACCCCGAGTTTTTAACTCACGTTCTCTGATATGTTTTCCGAGGTAGTGGTCGGCGCCTCTGGAAAATGGGCGTCCTAATATATTGTCGAAATTGTGTGCTACTAGGACACAACCTTATATATATACCATACTATTCTCATGGGGCGCTGCCAAAGCAGTTAAATATCGAATTGAAGCCATCCCAATAGGCATTAATATTTTCTATGGTACGATTTTATCTTGCCCATGTATGCTTTCCGCAATGAAATATACGTCGGTTAACACCCATCAAAAATCTTGCGATATTCATAGTAGTTGCCCGGAAAGAGTCTGTCTTTTGTATTGAAACTTCGCGAAAAAGACGCGTGCATCAGACGAGCAAGCGCACAGAGGGTACAGACGCAAGCGCGCCGCCGCCGCCGCGCCGAAAAAAACGTGTATCCCCACGCCCATGCCTCGTTGCTCTCTTCTAAGCGGTGGCACAATCGCAAACCATGTTTGGAGTCTGCACCCTGGATGTTAGAAAAAGATCTGATTCTTGGTAATCAACTTCCCCCGCCGGCCAGTCCGTTATAAGGATATGTGGCCCAACGCAAGGGCTGCGCCCACAGATCAATGCGTGTGCACCATGGCGCACATCAAACCACCTAGGGGCTAGCTGATAGTCATGTTGCGGATAAGCAAGAGCGCTGCATTTGGGAATAACGAGTGGCCGCGTTCCATTGTATGCGTAGGGATGACTAGTTCGCCTAGGGGGGTGGCACAACGGGAGCGGTAGTTGCTTTGCCATGAGGCTGGGGTGCTACTGCCCGTATATTAAAGCGCTAGCTCGTAGGTGGGGCTGCAGCAATACTACTACTCTATAACACCCTCTCTACTTTCGTCTGCAGACATGAACAACACCGCATGGTCCACAAGCTTCTACGCCAACTCCCTCCAAAATGCGCAGCAGCAATCGCTTATGCCTCTTCAGTGTAGGTCTTTGTCTTTCGAGCTCGCGAGCTAGAAAAATAACACGCACTTCATATAGTTCCTGTGCCGATTTATCATCACCCCATCGAACAACCATTTGACAGAAGGATCGAGAATCCTGACCATCCTAGAGGTAGAGAGGGCCGGAACGACATCTGCGGCGCGCAGGGAATGGGCTACGGCCACTCGCCGAGTTCAGATATCCAGCGTTACGAGGCGGGACCCGGCGCATCTGCATCTCAAAGTAGGTCATTATCTTTCTACGTTCAGAGCCAGACTAATGGCACGCGCCTCGTATAGCGTACGTCCACCCCAACCACGACATCTTCGGCACACAGTCGATGGGGTACGGCCACTCGCCGAGTTTGGAGGCCCCGCGTTACGAGCGACACGCACCTCCTACAGTGTGTGTCCAGCCCAATCCTCGACCATTCGACGGAGGCTTCGAAGGAAGCCTGATGGATACGGAGGTATTGTTCCCGGATCCTGGTAAGTCATCGTCTTTCTGTGAATCAATGGTCAAATACATGTCTAAACGCACATCATAGATCCAGCATTCTTTCAGAAGTGCCTCATGCAATATTACGAGGGGGCATTTGGAGCAATGCACCCACATTCGCCTGCCGCAAGTGACGAGGAGAGCTTCCCGCCCCATGACGAGTCTTTTGACGGATGCGGGCAAGCATCGTACCAGGTACCTGCCCCGCCCGTTCCTCGTTCGACTCGCGCCTTTGCGCCCACACCCACTTATCAACATTGGCAAGGAACCAATGTCGATTCCCACCAAGCACCGGTTGGTAACTTGTTCGACACCGTACCAAATATAGTCGAGCAAAGTGAGTTAACAGTGCAGTCGGTGACGATAGGATGCTAACGATTTTATTTTCTGCCAAAGGTACTACCCAGAAAAACAATCGCTTCTCCAAAGAGGCGATTGTTGATCACAACATAGAGGCCGACCCAATCGCTGGATCGAGCAAATCCGCTCAATCCAGCGCATTGGCAGTGAGGCCGCAAAGCCCGACTAACCGATTGAGTCAACGGTATTTGTGTTTCAATCACCTCTTGAAAGAAGACCATCGCTGATAGGGTATATTGACGTAGGGAGGTCGTGAACCCGGAGGCCGAGGCGTCCACGCGCAACAACAACGACAACAATAACATCATCATGGGGAAGGGGAAGGGGAAGAGGAGGATGGTAGATGACGCACTCGATTCCCTTCCCCCCAATACGGAGCCCGTCAGGCCAGCGAAACGGGGTAAGCCATGGATTCCTGCTACCATGTCCGCAATCTAACGCGCGAATCAGGTCGCCCTCCCGCGCCACCAAAGCCGGACGCGCGGCCCAGTCCAGGAGGCGCACTGTCAAGAAAGAAGGAGGCAGCCAAAAAGAGGGCGAGGCAGAGGAAAACAGGCAAGACTTATCATTATCCATCGCCTCTAGATCTAATCTCACGCGCGTTCCCGCAGATTCCTCGCTCCCCAAGCAGAAGCCGCGTGCTCCCCCGGTCAGAGTGCCACGCCCCGACAACGAGGCACCACCAGCCATCGAGGAGGCGCCCAAAGCGGTGCCTGCGAAACCAGTCAAGTACACGCCCGTGCGCGTATACCACCCCACGATCTCCACCGACACGACGACGTGAGTGAAGCTGAACATCGTCATGAACAAAGGCACTTACAACGTCTCGGTTGCTTTGACAGCACATTCCAGTGGTCTGGAGAAAGGTCCATTCCCATTATAGGTGAACATGGAGAGTGGATTGGGGAGTACATTGTGTTCACTCTCGCGGCCATGGGTTCGGATGGAAGTGTTATCGATGACGATGACGATCGCGACTTTACATCCCGGCCCGAATCGCCGGAGCTGCGGTGATCGCCTCACTTGGCACTTGCCATCGATGCCTGCTTCCTTCGTACGCCTTCCTGATATGCTGTGCGCAGATTGGGTTTTTGAATTTTATTTCATGTATAATAGACGATTTGAATCTGCGTTTTTGCTCTGCATTTATTATTTTGAATTTTACGCCTACCATGCGGAGGACACCGTGTGCCTCATCCACGCCGACGCGACGCAGTGGGACTATCTCCATTGCCTGGGTGCCTGCGGCCATCCTCGCCAGGGGGCGGCGCCGCGTTCAACAAGCTCGCGCCTGGCGCAGTGGTCTTCGCGCCAACGCGGGGCTCCCCGCCGAAGAGCGCATTCCCAGATAACGAGCATCAGACGCTGGACTACCCGAGCTTGAACAAGCAGTGGGATATCCAGCCGGCGGTTGGACTGTGGGAGGACTGGCCCGCGGTGCTGATGCTGTGGTGACGGCGCCGTTGTAGGGGGCGCAGGAGGTGGACGTCCTCGCGCAAGGGACGGACATACCAGCTTCAGTTCCCTTGAATGTGGTTTGGGTTTTGGATTTGTACCAAATTGTTATGGTAATTTGTCAGCAGACGATGTACTATCGTCCCGTAAAAGAATTGTTGAAGTTTTCTCTTCGCCCGATCTTTCCCGTTGGCTTCTGGCTTGCGCGATGCTCTCAATCAGGGATGCGCAGTGACTATGTCCCAAATGCTTCGTTGAAGTTCGAGCGCCATTTTCAACAACGTCGCCATCAATGGAATCGCGCATTTCGCTCGCTCGGAACGTCAGGGAATTAACTATTTCACATTGCGACGAACTCACTGCAACTTTGAGTCATGAAATGTAAGATGGCCACCTTGCACGGCATCGCTGAGTGCAAATCTTGTGAAGGCGCACCGCGCAGGAAGGCGATCTCTGCGCGCTGTTCGCTACCATGCTCATCCATCAGTGTACCTCGGCGCAGGTCTGTTTACAGGTCAGGAATATCTGCAATGACACGCCAAAAACGAACGAAGCTCAAGGACTGTGCGACAGGGCTTGCACTGGCAGAAGAACGGCGAACTGGATCCGGCTGTGGTGGCCACTCGTGATGCACACTGCCTGCGCCAATCCTTTAGCTTCAACACAGGCTGAATGGGTGGAAAGTTCTAATCGAGGCAGATATAAGGATCTGAGGCGCTGATTGATCAACAGACTAAGCTACTACACTCCTTTCAACCGCCGCTTTACGCGAATCGAGAGCCCGCCAGCGGTGCCGCACATCATACGGGGGAGGAGCCTCCACGAGAACGATAACAATGGAATTTGGAGTCTAGGGCATTTATGCGATCAAACGAGAACGAGCGGTGGTAGCAGTTCAGGAACGTACCGAGAAGGTCCAACTCCCGATGACAGGCAGGGAGGCTGAACACGTTGCGCGGGATGGGCAGGACTGGAGTGCGTTATCGATTTCGCAGATGTATTGCTCTTCGAGGCAACTTCGAGGTGCGGCGTTGATAGTCGCTTTGGAGTGGCTATGCGTTTGGACGCTACCCGGCCGGCTGTCGTATCATCTACGTGGCTGCGTCATCGCGATAGCATTCAAGCATTCAGATAGGATCGTTCCATACGTGTAGGCGAGGATACTCGTTCTTCCACTCGTATACGCGCGATGCGAAGGTTCCTTCAGGCGCCTGCAACGCGCCGGGAGGTGAAATTGGATTCACGAATGCATGGGGTATCGAATCTGTTGAACATGTACGGAGTGCAGTGGGTGGGCGGTCGAGCACAAGCTGATTTTCCGAACAAGTACAGCCGCTCCGTCGTCCTGTTTCCAATACCGCCAAATCTTCCTCCGTCACCTGCATGGATCTCTTCAAATATAGGCCGTTCTTCAGCGCTGACTTCACCTCAGAGGGATTGCATGTCGCCCAACTTGCAGCGAAATCGAAATGATAGCCAGGAGCACAAGAGCTCACGCCGTGACCGTAGAAGAAGTAGGGATTTCGGAATCAGAAGACAAAAACACGAGGCCTAGGAATTTCGTCAGCCATATGCGCAAGTATGGGAGCTAAGAGAAAGTAACGTACCTTTCGAATCGTATATTGACACTCCATAATGCGCGAACCTGTCCGAGCGTCTTCGCGCCGCATACGCTGCATATAGGCCGCATTACTTGTACGCGAAGACGGTAGGAAGGGGAACAGGCGACGGAATTGCGTGAGTAGAGGTATGAGGAGGAACTACTGTCGACTGCGTAGTAGGTTGTGGTCGTGGTCGTGGTTGTGGCGTGGTGTGTAAGGTTGGCGGCAGATGCGCGGATATCTTGCATCTCGATGGCGTAGGACGAGGTGCATAGAAGAGCGAGAATCAACAATTTCTGTGGCTGATGCCCAGGGGGCCGCGATAAGGCGCGTATGGGACTTTTTGTCGAGCGCGAAGGTTTTCGTATACCTCTCCAGTCGTCCTAGTGCACGAATGGCTACTAACGATTGGCAAGCTCGACGCCGGGAGAACCTGAGTTTGACTAACGGGCCAGGAGAGACTGAGAAAGCATGAAATCGACGGCAAAATGGACGGCTCTGTGCATGTAGACCTGCAAGAGAGGGAAGGCAAAAGTGACGCAGCAGAGTTTGTTCGCTAGATGCCGAACTTGCCGCGGCCGGATCAGCTCGTTATCCTCGGACCCAAATTCGGATGTCTGCAACCACCACCACGGCCAACCTGTCCATTTCCTTCCCAATCTTTACGGCCTGGGCAAGGAAATATGTCCTGTATCCTAAACCAGGCCCAGCATCCTCTCCCCTCTGCCCTTTTAGGACCTACTGGAGCGTTATTCGAGCCGCGACTGCGGTTTTCCCATTTAGCTTTCACAACAGTCCTCGAATACGCACGCAGATCGTTGGCGTGTTGTGTCCGTTTGTCTCAATCCGACACGCTCGTTCTAGGTTCTGCTGCGTCTTCGTTTGCACCCACTTTGGCTACGCACTCTGTAATATCCTTGCCTCTGTAGCGCGACTCTTTTTCTCACAAGCTATCCGTGTAACTTCGCTGGAGGCTTTCCTTGCTGGCTGATAAGCGTCGTGCGAGCTTTTGCGAGAATATCCCGGCCTCACTGCTCTATAATGTCCCCCTCATCTTGCTTTCACGTCAGTGCCCACTCAGATGACGACGGGGTTGGTTTAGTTCTTCGCGTAGGTCAATCCCACAGAAGGCCGCATCTTCGCCGGGCTGACTAGACATATTCGAGGTGTTCTCTCCCCGGCGTAGGTTCTCACGAGGAATCAAGCGTCATCTCGAAGACGTGGCCATTGATCTGACACATCTACCAATCACGCAGCTGTACCGGGCTATGGAATACGCTGCACCACTGCTCATCTAACGAAGGATGTTACTACTTACTAGAGCATGCGATGACGTTGTTCATGAAAAATCAAGTCAGATATTTCTGCCTGACGGCGATGACTCCCTCGCCGCGGAAGCAACTCCCAAACTGCGCTTTAAATGATATAATAACTTGAACTCCAGAAAGCAACCTCCCCATATGCCGCATGAGACTGGCTGGGAATTACCGCTGTCTACTATACATGTTTCGTGTTATAATGCATACTTCAGCTACCTGCACCTACGACGCCCTTAAGCATATTATACATGAGGGATCACGCACACGTTTAGCCAGTTCACTGCATACTGACCACCCTACCACGGTCCGCAGCATCTGCAGCACGCAAACGGTCGAGGTAACAGACGGTCTCGGGTGTCATATTCTGGAACAAAAATACACAATTCGACAGGGTATCTCAAGGTCTTTGTTGTTCTTGTACTAGCGCATAATATTGACAACTTTTGTGTACTACCTAAGTTGTCGTTAAGGTAAGACCGTGCCTTCCCCGCTTTCAAACGCGTGGGTCTCCTACGTCCGGCTGGTAACAGATGATGCCTCCGAATTTGAAGAGAATGCCGAGGATGGAATTTTCATAGAGCCGCAGAGGCGATGAAATGCCGAATCCAGGTCCTGTATATGGCTCAATGGGAACAAAGACGTGCTCCTCGTCCAGGTCATTAGAATGGTCGCCTACTTCGCCAGTGCATGATGGAGATGGAGCGTCTGGTACTGATAATGGGATAAATGCCGCGGCGTCTGCTTGAGGGTCATTCCGCCAGTCCAAATCGACGACGATGGAAGCGCCGCCGCATTCTTTGCAAATAATGCACTCGTCGGTGCCTGGGGGGTGAACGTGCTTTAGATATGGTATGCCACACCTCTGGCAGGGACCACGGTTCGAGTCTAATTAATGAACAGTGGAATATGTACATTTCAATATTGCTTACCTGAATATATTTTAAGCTAGTATGAGCGATATTCTCCCATCCTTTCTTAAGCTCTGTATCATTTCCATGTCCATTATATTGGAGCGCGTGTTCGCGCAGCAATGTTGCAAGATCCAAGTCTCGGGGTGTTTTGCGGAGCATATTCCAAAACCAATAGAAATCCAGATTGTGTAGCCGTAAATGTAAAGATCCGTCTTCAAGGTAAAGCACTCGTTCCTTAACATCGTCCTGGTCCCAGGATGAACCTTGAAACTTGATTTTCCTATTATCTTCTCCGGGCCTATTGAGCGGAATGGGTGACTGTGGCATTATATATTGAATAAACTTACTTGGGAAGAATAAGTCCGATTATTCGATTTGTCAGGGCCAAATAGCTTCTATCACATACGTAGTATTCTCCAGCCCGGCATTCATCCTGAAATAAAGTGGAAAATGCAGCATCCATGTAATAGTGGGTGGCTAGCTTTAAAAGTGTAGAGTCAAGTTTGCAAATATTGTCGGACTCCGTTACGGATTCAGTGAATCCACAAAATAAGAGGCGGATGACGTCGCCCGCTCCTCCGCACAAGGAGGGTATGGCCAAAATGGTAGCGATGTAAGTCTGGAGAGCTGGAGGATACTTCGAAAGGCAGCCCAAGAAAAAGGCATCAAATTCGGCTTTCATTCTGTGGGAAATGTCTTCTCGATCCCCAGTCTAAGTTGGGTGGATGTTAGAGGTAATATGCTCATAGTAAGTAATGTGCCGTACTGAATGGAATGTGAATCACTAACCTGTTGTTCGACACATTCAAAAAAAGCTTCCCAAGGTGAGCACAACAGATCATTTGAGCCCCGAAATTTCTCCAACACCTGCTTTAGGTCAAAACAGGCAAAGTCGTCTGTGAGTTCAACACCGGCAGGTGATTTCGAGCAATGATGTATGAAATGGTGTAAACACGTGTACAAATGAAGTTGAGTGGAAATTTGATTGTTGAAAATGACCTTCCACCAACGCCAAGTCAAGTCAATATGCCCCTGACTAGCATCAATATAAAAGTCATGAGATCGCGATCGGTCCATCAAGAAGTCGTAGAGAGAGGCGTGATGAAATTGTAGCGCAGTGTCATCGTCGGCTTCGTCACTGGGTGATGGAACAGAAACAAGAGCATGAATATCGACCAGGACTCTCCGGGCATCAAGATCCAGAATTTCCTTGATTACCTCAACGTATAACTCGAAGAACAAATTTCTCAGCACATGCATTGTCAATATCTGTCGAACTTTGGCAGGCTCTGCCGCAGAGGAGAGAATGTGGTGATAGATCGCATCAAGTAACGCAAATGGTGTCTCGCTGCCATGTCCTCGAGCCGACAAGCTAAATATAATATCCAGTTGTTCTGCTGGATGATGCCGAATAGAGTCGATAAACTTCAACACCGTAGCTGCGAAAATAAACTGCCCGGAGGCCTTCGATACGAGGTAATCAACACCACTTTCAGAGGGCCACGGGGAAGGAAGTCGGGGCCGGGTGCCCGATCGAATGTGTTTGTCACGGATTTCTGCGAATGTGGAAGTGAGATACAGCCTGATATCGTCATCTGGCTTGTAGTCATCATCGAGTACCAGCGATTGCGTGAGCGGACTGAGCTGCCCATTGAAGGCTTCGCGGATTTCGTATTCGGGTCGACTGGCGATGAGGAATATGAGGGGGATGTGCTGTAGCTCTGCAGTAGCTGTGCCGATAACATTCAGAAGATTCGCCTGGTCTTGAGCGGTGGGGCCAGCTTCATCCAGTCCGTCGAGGAGCACAAATATCGGCTGATATGAGGGCGGTAAGGCTTTCAGAGGCTCGATTAGCAGCGTCTGCATTTGAGTTCCAGGTATGCGATCAAATATCGCCGGATCCCGTTCAATAGCGGTGAGCATGGCGTCTTCGAACTGGGGGAGAAAGCGAGAGATCTGATAGGCGATGGTCGCAACAATGCGTGTCGTGTCGTTGCGCCCGGCGGCGGTGCGAGAGAAGAAGAAGGATGCGGCATGAAGGCCTCGCCGCTTGCACTCCTCAGCGATGCTCTGTCCGATCGCCGTCTTCCCTGAGCCTGCGGGGCCATACATCCAGATGATGAACTTGCGCCGAGCGTCGGGCGCACTGATCCACTGCATGATTTCGGCACGTATAGCGACGCGCGTATGGGGGTGGCATTTCGGGGGGTCACCACGCTCGGCGGCATCGTGGAAAGCACCTTTGGAAATGCTGTCGAGAAGCAATTTTAAGCCTAAAGTGTGGTTGTGAACATGAATGTGAATTCGTCGCTGCAGGGAAAAATCGTTATTACCATAACGTTCCTGGCTTCCAGTCCTATTGTTTCCACGAGCGACCTCACCAGGCTCTGTCGTTTCTCCTATACAGATACCGCGGATTAGATATGTACGAGTCTCGCTGACTGTGAAGATTATCACCCCGACGTTCCGACTCTACCGAGCGGCCACTGGCCACTGCGTTTCCATTGACGTGCGAAATCGTTATGTTGCCAATGTTAAAATTGGATGCGTTGGAAAAGTACGAGGTCGTCATTCTCTAAGGGAGGTAAAAAATGAGAGGAAGAATCGAGCGTTGAACGACTGAGCCTTGTTATATCAGGCCACGCCGAGGTTGTAACCCCGTTGCGTGCGCACCGCACAGCATCCCGTGCTGTGCATAGTTGGGACAACCTCATTGCATCCACCAGACTTTCCCATGTAGCGTTATGATAGAGATGATTTCAATCTTATTCATTTGTGCCGATACGTGCTGTATCTGACATGTGTGATACTCAAGTTATTGAAAACTGCATTCAAAGCATCAGAGAAGTAGCGTGTCTCCGTTATTGAGGACAGAAGGTCAATGGGAACGAACGACCAGCTGTGCGTACAGCATGTCACGCAATGTGCTATACATACAGCCTCGCTGGTCAAGCGAGGCTGTCCGAAAGCGGACCCAAATTAAACGACGACTATATACGTACACGATGTGATTGTTGCAAATAGGCCCAACCGCAATGTTTCCACCATATGCGTAACATGCGATATGCAAAAGAGAGGAACACATACGGCGGATGCGCGAGAGGACGTCGTCCTAACCAACTCGCAAAGGGACGCGGGGGGACTACGCGGAAGCGATAGCGCAAAGCTCAGAAGGAGCAAGAGCCTGCCTCAGGTATCATCGATATCAGGTGGCATGAGTTACTTTACCGCCACCCCAAGTCCAACATGTAGGCCGACTTCCGAGCCCGCCACCCTCCCAAAGCATCTGCGCGCCGCAGAAGCTGCATCATACGCGGCGTTCTTTGTACACGCAGATGGTATGGTAGGCGTACAGGCGGCTGCCGCGTGTAGCGAAGGACCGACAAGCAAGCCCGACACTGAGTGGGGGCTGCACTTGCGGTGGCGTTGGCAGTGATAACGGCGCCCGGGGAGTTCCCAGCGTCGTCCGTGGGCATGTGAACGAGGAGCGATGAGCCGGGGCCGACGTTGCGGGCCGTCGCAGTGGTAAGGTGTATTGCGTCCGGCGGGGTGTGCGCGACTGTGAGCGGAAAGCTGGGGTACGGCGGATCGCGAGTTTGGGGATGTCTGCGGGTGCAAAGCGGCCGTGCGCGGACCGCATGACCTGCGGTCGGTGGAGGAGCTAGGAGGAACTAGAGGCGAATAAGATCGACGGTAACACGGACGAGCGCCTAAGTGGATACGCTCACCGTGTTCAACGTTCAATCGTTCAACTACAAGAGGTGCGACCAAGCTCTCACTGACCCCAAACGCCTCATATGCACTGGTCAACCACGCTTGCATGCGCCTCTACGGCATCTACAGATATATTCCTCCAGGAAACGCGCCAGTACTACCAATGTCGAAGTTGTGAAAGGTCCAGGTACGCAGTGTGCGCCACGCTGGCAGGAGTACATGGACTGCTGGCCCTAAAAAATGGGAAGTAGTGCCCATCAAAACAAGCAGTCCTTGGCTTACATGCAGCACCATACTTATAGATGACTTACGGATTGTGCATCCGGACAGCAGCAGAGAGGCGGGTGCGGGTCAGGCGAATGCCGTTGCCGCCGCCGGACCATCCCGTTGTCCTGCGACACAACCAGTGCGACTGCCAGTGTCAGCGGACCCGCACGTCGTGTGAGACTCTTGTGGAATAGATCAAGAGATACATCCTGCAGAAGATCAACGGACGAGTTGGGCCAGTAGGAAACAAGAGAGCGAGAAAAGAGAACGCACCATGCGGGTTTGTGAGCCACGTCTTTCTTGAGCCCACCACCATACCTTAAACCTCAACATCTCGTCTGCTGCGGCTCACATGTATGTATCCTCGGTCGCGTCGCAACGCGAAAGCTAGGAGGGCGTTCAGCTGATCGCTACGTCGTGTTTTTGAAGTTGCATCGAACCCTGCTGTTCCGTCGCGTTACGGGGAATGAGAGGCCATCCATGGATCCCACGTCCTTTGATGTTTCCTCCGGACGGGGCCAGGGCGGGGCAGTCCTACAAGAGGTACATCTTCGACATTACGGCGTGAATAAGTAGACGAGATAGGGTAGAGCGCGGTAGAGGGGACGTACTAGTGTGCGGCAAAACGGCGTCTACGAGCCATGCTTCCAAAAGCCCACCGTTACCGCCATCCTTCGCTGTTCGTACCACTCGGCCTTCCTTTCCATATCATCCCCAGTTTCCACCACGTATGCTGACCCGGAAATCAACATGACTGAGGGTCCTGGAGGCACTGGAGCGCTTACTTTCTCTGTAACTGCTGCCAGGACGTGAGCCGCGGGATACTGTGGATAAGTGCGACGTAAAGGAGAAAGCAGTCGCCTTGTATCCAGTGGTAGTAGTTTGCACTGGGGGCTCGGTAAAAGGCCATCGTGGTGGAGGCAAGGTGGAGGTCGTTCAAAGGTCGTTGTCAACTAACAGACGGCTGCTTCTAATCACCGATGCGGAACTTGCCGGAGCCGCGGCCGGACTCGGCACGCGGGCACATTGCATTCTACCTCTCGCTCTCCCGTTTCCTGCTTCGAGTGTCTTCTTGCTCGTCGTTTGTCTCAATGTAAATACGTCGTCGTCTTCTTCGTCTATCTTCTAGTGCTGATACAGCGTTTCAAACCCCAGCTATTGTATGCTGAGAATTTGGTCTTATCTCTCACTCCGCTCAGCAGTCAACATGTCATTGATGATCTTAGCGCTTGATAAGACGGCTTTCGGACAGGCATCGCTGAGGCTGTGTGTGAGGGCTGTTGTAACGATTGTGCCAAATCTCCCATGCACGTGCTCTCGCGACGCGCCTCGTCGCGTCCTTCCTCCAACCTTCCTCCGCACTGTCCGCTGATATTTCCATTCTTATTCTCTTATCTTCTACCCTCCGTTCTCTATGGGCAATTAACCCTTTGTTTCATTTCTAACCCGTTGCCCATCATTCTTATTACTCCTCTTTGTTATCTTACCTAGTCATCTCTACCTTATCTTACCAGTCATTCTTTATCACAAGTCCTCTTTAGTCTATCTCTCTCCTTTGACCATTCATGAATCATGACTCCGATACTTCTAACATAGTATATAAAGTCCTTAAATTGTAACTAGTAAAGGGAGTCAATCCTATAGCTTTCAACAGTTCTAGCTTGCTACCTTCTCTCTCTCTCTCAATCTCTCTACCTCGTGTGACGATTCGTGACTCCAGTGACGCTCCCGTCTCTAGAGTTTTCCAAGCGTCACAGCTGTGGTGTGCGCTTTTAATGTGTTCCTGTGAACGTGTTTGCGTACTATTCGCTGTATTACATCTTCCCTTCCATTTGTAAAACCCTCAGTGCACCGGTCCTCGTCTGAACCTCTGGCTTGGCTATTCTCTCGATATTCTCCCAAAATGCGAGTTGAATGTGCCGGGAGACAGATGCGAGCGCTTAGATTTATGTCAAAGGCTCACGAATCGCGGATCCCCGAATTTTTAATTCACATTCTCTGATCTGTTTTTTGGGGTAGTGGTCGGCGCCTCTGCTAAATGGGCGCACTGATATGTCGTCCAAATTGCGTGCTACTAGGTCAGAACTTTATATATAGAGCACAATATTCTCATGTTCTTCCTGTCCTCCGGAAATCTTATGGTGTGCTGCACATTGTCTGCGCCATTCATATAACTTTGATACAGGCTGAATAAGCTTTATTCAAGGCAAACGTAAGGGTATGAGGCAGTGATCGCGTAAGAAACTGGGGTAACGCACTCCTCTCATCATCATTTTATCAAAATCTGAACGTGTACTTTGGAACCGCATATTGCACATCATTCGTTGTGTGCGATACAGTCTGATCTGATCTTCTTAATACATAGCGCCGGACCATCGTTCAGGGTAATAGTTTGGTATAACATTAAATGAAATACAAATACAGTCATCAGTGATCGTTCCGAGCAAATGGTATGGCAGAGCATTGACTTGGGCGCTTAAGTGCTTGTATTTAAATCGAATGAGATAGGTAGCAAACCACAAGCTACCGCTCAAATGTCTGCCCTCGTTTACATTGATGCAGGTCCACCACCTGCACACCCGCACATTCCACCAGACACGGTGGTCCTGTATATTGTCGACTACCTCTGTGTCGATAATCAGCCACGGTTGTCCTCAGATGCGTTTTCGCCAGAACAAGGTCAGTACATCCCATGCTGTAAACCGTTCACAAGATTTCTCATAGGCACCAACAGACGACGCACAACAATGCCGTTCTGGATACGCTCCAGCAATGGCGGCGCATGCGTACTTGCGCCGTGATACGGCGAAATTGCTGGGCACGCTCGAGGCCCCCCATCCCAGCCTTTCGCTGTATGGACCTGAGGGGTGTCGCAAGGTCCCCATGACAGCATGCATGGCAGAGCCATGCGAGATGAACCTTTTCCCTCCTGCGACCTCTGCCTTGTGGGCGGGAAGTAAGGACAGAGATCATGGCTGTTCTCAATCACTGCAGCCTTCACACCAGCGATGTTCCACCACTCTTCACCTTCACACCCAAAATACTTCCATCATCTGCCTTCCCGCCACTTTCTCCAAACACGAATGTATATTCCAACCCCCGGGAAGGTGCCTATCGATGACACTGTGGACCATGAACCCGTCCGTGAATCTCAAACCATCGCTAATACGGAGCGAACTCACGCCGCCGATTGGCAACTTGTTCTCGCTCTTATTCATGAACGGGAAAGGCTAGCCCTGCTGGCGAAGAAGGCCGTGAAAGACGCGTCGTAAGATTTGGGCGGTTGGATATTGAATCGAATGTATTATTTTTATTCGTGCTTTTCATATTATTTATTATAGTCGGTAGATACGGTATGAAATGGAATCCACCTCTTTTTATTTTTTTTATTTTTTGTTTACGTGGGTCTTGACGGCTACGTAGTATACAGAAGAGAGGGGCAAGGATGCTGCATGCATTAAGTGGGTCATGTTCAACATCGCGTCACAACGTAAGAGGTACTGAAGGACGAATCGACTAAATTATCATTATCGAGGCGCACATCTACCCGCCCACAATCCCAGTCCTGCTATCGACACACCAGCAGGTGCCCGCAGATGCTGCGCACAATCGCTTGGCATTAGGAAAGGCGGCATGTCCTACACCACCCGATCGCGCGACGGTGCCCAGCCGAAATCGACGCTTGATTGGTGCGTTTTGTCAACGAAGGACGATGACCGCATCCGTTAGTGCGCACAGGGCCTACGAAAAACCGGCGAGTGATGCGGATACCGCGCGTTAAACCTTATCCGGGCTTCCCTGATTATCGAGCTGGGGCATGACCACGAAGGGGCATCGAGGACGCCGTCCAGCGTGATAGTCAAGCCTCGTTAGCGGACTCGCATCAAACGCGGCTTGCACGTCCAGTCCCACGCGCACCAGAGCGCCGCAGTACGCCGAGGGGCACACACAAAAAAGGGTAGACGGCGGTAGGAAATGCGCCGACACATCCCACCCGGATAGAGAGGACCTCGCATCAAATTATAATTAATACGTGTTGTACAACGGCCCCGCCAGCCAGTGTCTTGGGCGTGCCCCAGCACCGCCCTCGCGCGGGCGCGCGCGGAGGGATGAATGCAACACGACAGCTGATGCATAGTGGGGATCCTCTCTAGGAGCGGGGCGCGGGCGGGTGTGCGCAGTGCGCGGCGGAGAGAAGCGGAGGACGAGCAGCGCGAATGCAATGAAACAGGTCGCCATCTCCCAGACCGCCCAAGTCACGGCGCACGAGCGAGGATGAGCTCGAATGAGCGGGCGTCTCTGCGGCGATGGCTGCCCCACGTCGCCGTAAATTTGCAGGACACGATAGAGCAAGAGAGGGAATACAGAACATTTCTGGACGATATGGTCCATGCCACCGCTGCTGGCCATATGCCAAAAGAAATGCAGCTGGCAGTGTGGTCGAGCAACGACATCGAAGCAGCCATCGATAATGGAACCAAAAGCACGAAATGCGCAGTGATTCCTCTAGACTCCTGATTCTGGAATTATATGGTGTGAGCGGAAGTTCCGTAGCAGAGACGTTGAATTTCGAAGCAAGGAGGAAGAAAAAAAATCGAAAAGAAAAAGAGCAATGAGGATCATCCGCCATCGGCGTTCTTCACTTCACGAGGGCAAATGCGGACGTGGTTTCATGAAGCGGAACAGTAGACTCCGTCCTCTTCTTCTTCTCAAGAAAAGGGAAAGGCGGTGCAACGAGACGGCTGAGCGGATGCTTTACTAGATAGCGATGCATGCGGCGGGACGAGCGCCAGGACACGACACTTTGAACCGGCAAGGTAGGAATATAAATCAGCCCATATTCGCGAGTTGCTGACATACATACCTTAGCTCGCCTGCCACCTATCGACGCCCACTGCCCCCGCGCTGCCATCGGCCATTTCTGTCGTAGATGCATCGTTCATCGGTATAGGGCGCTGAGGACCCAGGCTGGATGGTCTTCAAGTACGGCCTGCCTAGCAGGCATGAACACGAGGTGCTGCAGTGGAACAACGTAAGAACACATCTTTGCGTTGACGAGCAGCTACTTACCGAGGCCGTCCTCATGCCCAACCATCTCCGTCGTACCGATCTTCCAGATCCATCCTCTAGCGCCACTGGGTTATCGTGTATGCTCGGACTATGAGTCGTGGTTGGCTATGGAGACGTTTCGCGCGCTGTGTCGGTTGAGTTTGCAGCTAAAACCACAGGCGATGAGTGTCTTTGCGCTGCGCTGTCCTTGTGAATGCTTACCTGCAGCGAGTCCAGGGATTACCCCCCGCACTGCGTTTCACTGATACTCGCAAGCTTGTATGTTCTCGAAGTTGAGCATTGTTCGAGGCTACGTGAGGGAGAACCAGCGGAGTTCGGATGGTGCTCATGCGAAGGGCAGGAAGCAAAGAGGATGAATGCAGGATGGGGCGATAACAAGGAAGGTGGGAAATTGTGGAAGCTGGTGACAAACACAACCACCGTACTCATGCTAACAACTCCGCTCTCCAGTTCGCTTCTTGTCTGCGTTGAGTAGTTACCTGCTTCCACTTGGCTGAGTGGGTGCGTTCATCTCCACCGAAGTATCTGATCCTTGCACTTGACCGCTCTGTTCAAACTTCAGGTCCTTCACCCGTTCGAGTCGCGTATACGAAATAAGTTTATGTTAACTTTTCTTGTATTCGACAAGTATTCGAGGACTTCGAAGCAACTTCGAAGGTCGCTATATATACGACCGTACACGGTGCGGATGGGAAATCAATTCTATTATGTCCTTCAGAATCTCAAATCTGAGAAATTTCATACATTTCTTGCAAAGAACTAAGTAGTACAACACTTCGTAACTGTATTCCTGGATATCGAAATCGGAAGCACTATTCAAGGAAACTGAAAGTAGCCGCATATGCAATCATATTCTGGAACCATCGGACCATTCCACCTTTCCTGGCCCTACATCTCCGCCATGGCCATGTTCATCAGGAACTCGCGCCATCCCTCCAGCTCCCACAACCACAGCGGCTGCCGCTGGATGTGCCACTGCAAATTCAAGCTCGGGTAGTTCAGCGTCTGGTGCTCGTTGTCCGGGTACGCGTTCCTGGGGCGGCAGGTCATCGTCAGCTGGAGGCGCGCGATCTGCGCCTGCCGGATGCCCAGCTGGTACACGTTCGCGGGCGAGCCCGCGGGGAGCGCCGCAGCGTTGTGCACCGCGAAGACGACCGCGCCCGGCGCGAACGCGTTGACCGCGGCGCCGCCGCCCGCGAGCACGGCGGCGGGCACCCAGGCCTTGGGGATGGAGTTCCACTCCGTCGCGTCCGCGTGGATCAGGCACACGGTGTCCTTCGCGGGGACCGGGCCATGGGCGAAGGACTTGGCGAGGTCGACGGCCTGCGGGCGGGTCCCGGAAGGAGGTGTTAGCGCCGGAGACGGGAGGTTTTAGAGATGTGGTATTCGACTTACATCGGCGACGTAGAACACGGCGCCCAGTTCACCGCCCGCACTCGCCTGGGGCGGGCGGGGGTCTGCGCTGAAGCCTTTGTACCCGATGAAGACCCTGCCCACGGTCTGCGGCCCTTGCACGCCGTCGCAAGGGATCGTCATCGCCGAAGCGACGAACGCCAACGAGAAGAAAACAGCGATGGTGGAAAGACCTCTGTGCATTGCGAAGTCTGTTGGGATATGAATACTACAACCTGGCGAAAAGAAGATGTTATATACCTCTTCGTCCTGCAGGATAGGAGACCTGTAGCACCCATTGCATACGGGTTGTCGAATATGAGGTCTCCGCCAACAAGTGAATGACTTCTTTTATCACCATCTTGCTCGTCACAACCTTGAATCCGAAGGTATTCTAGTCCTTGGACCATTGATAGTACTAAGTAAGGATGCCGAAACATTCCACAAGGGGCCGTTCGACCCATACATCTGTCAGTCCAGAGTTGACACTGAATGCGAGTGCCTGAATAGTTGACGAAACACATTAGCTGTGCCTAAATAGGCACTAAACATCCTCTATTGTAGGATTCTTCTTAAAATAAGCGCCTATCGCGTACTCCAAACAACCTCTGTCTGCTTTTTGAGAATCATTCAGGTCCGATGTTGGACATAGACCATTCACAATTGGCATCCAGTCCTTTCCTCGAAATACCCCACATCGCCGGCACGTTCAGCTGCATGCTCGGCTCCGTGCATCGAAATGTTATTCGACCAAGAATGCAATGTCGCAGACTGGACTCTGACCAGATAGTCTGGACTCGACCTTCGTAGTTCTGGACAGTCTACAACATGAAGCGCAAATTTCCTGTACCCATGACACGCGCTGCCGATGACCCGCCGAAACAAAACAACGTGTATCCCCACGCCCCACAGCTCGCTGCTCCCTTCGACGCAGTGCAATCGAAAACAGGTTCTCATTTTCCCCCGGAAAAATAGCAAATAAATTGATTATGACGGCTATATCTGAAAATAATGAGTGGCTACGTTTTCATTATATATGTTACAATGACTCTTGGCCTCACGGAGTGGCACAATATCGATATCAGCGACACACAGCATCGACACGAGGATGGTGCGCCACTCCGCTACATGGCTAGAGTACAATGCCTCCCGTCCTTCGATGTCTGCGACTATGAGCGACAGAGCTGCGTTGTGGCTCAATTATTTTCATCGTGTTCGCCCAAAAAGCTGTGATGATACATACAGTTGCTGAGTGTCTGACAAGAAACGACGACGAGCTACACTAATAAAACGAAACATACACCACATCGATAGATGGGTTACGGAACTACCACGGCAAGCGTGATAGTTCGCCTGGAACCAAGGAGTTTGAGGGAAAGTTATCGTATGTCGCTAGCAGGATCTGGAACGAGCTAGCTCAACATCAATATCCGAAGGGCCCATCCCCTCGCCAAGGTACACCGCCGTTGTTCTGCGAACTGCATGTCGGATACATATCTGATTGGATTTTGCAGACGGACCTGCGGTTCGGACCCTTCCCGTTATCACTCCCGGGCTCTTCGATGAGGTCGGGCGTGGCCTATTCGGTGACAGTCGGAGAGGGTTTTCATATAATGTGCAAGTCCCGTACTACGTGGTATCCGGCGCGTTTGCATCCGCACCCGCAACCTACTCCTACGACGCCGGTGGCGATACCCATCGTATACAGCTTCGGAACTCATCCGACTCTGCACCAGACACGAAACAAAGTAAGTTTACAGTAGAATGGACGACGATACGAAGCTACCGGATTTTTAAAAACCCTAACCCACCTGCCGTTCGGACCCTCCCCGTTATCACTCCCGGGCTCTTCGATGAGGTCTGGCGTGGCCTATTCGGTGACAGTCGGAGCGGGTTTTCATCCAATGTCGAACCCCCGTCCGTACCACGGGGACGTATCCAGCATGTTTGGATCCGCACCCGCGGATCCACACTCCCGCGACGCCGGTGGCGATACCCGTCGTATACAGCTTCGGAACTCATCCGACTCTGCACCAGACACGAAACACAGGAAGTCCACGGTAGAAAGGACGACGGTACGAAGCTAACTACAAGGCTGATTGGGCGTTGCAGACGGACCTGCGGTTCGGACCCACCCCGTTGTCAATCCTGAGGTCCTCGATGAGGTCTGGCGCGGCCTATTCGGTGACAGTCGGAGAGGGTCTTCATCAGATGTCGAACCTCCGTACTATCCGGCGCACTTGCATCCGCACCCGCGACTCTATACTCATACGACGCCGGTGGCGATACCCGTCGTACACGGCTTCAGAACTCATCCGACTCTGCACCAGACATGAAACAAAGCAAGTCAAAAGACAGTAGAAAGGACGACCATACGAAAGCTAACGAATTTATTTTCAGGCTGAAGTTCCTAAGTACCAACCATCATGTCCACCTCTACATTGTAGAAACGATTGAAGACAGGGAAATCGGGAACGCTAATCCACCCGCCGGACCGAGCAGATATAATCGATCCAGCGCGGATCCAGCGTGGATGTGGGACTGTACAGCCCAACGAGCCAAGTTTGTGTTTCAATCGTCTCTTAGACGACGCGTTTCACTGATGATAAGATTCATTGGCCATACAGCGACGTCACCGAACGGCGAAGGCGACCCGTTCACGCAACGACTCGGAGGGGAATGGGGTGCAGAGAACCCAGAGAAAGAGGGGGGAGGAGGAGACGCACCCGACCTCCATGCAACTGTTGACGCGCCCGCCAGGGAAACGGAAAGGAAGCGAGGCAAGCATTGGTATTTCGATACTGCGTCCACGATCCAACGAACGCATTAGCTTCGCCAGTCACCAGTAGTGAACGGCACGGGTATCCCGCGGGTGTACTCAACCACACCCGCACCCGTACCCGCAGAACCCTCCACCCGTATGTGAGGGTAGCGGTATCATACGGGTTTGGGTTGCGGGTGTGGCGGGTGTGGTGGGTCTAAAATCCCGTGCGGGTTGACTTTGCGGGTTGGGTTATATTGATACAATTGAAGTAATTTATCTACGGAATAAGAACTATAGTACCTTGGCCCAGCCATCCACCAGCTCGGGCTCTGCTTCTCCTTCTTCAAGATCAGGTTGACAAGCTACAGCCTTAACATCACTGTCTTCAACATACCCAAGGCGGCTCCATGCACCAAGGCACATGAGAGCCCGAGTGGACTGGACAGAGAGCCGGTTGCGGATGTGGGAGAGTACGAGACGGCCTTTACTAAAGACACGCTCGACATCGACTGACGTAGCTGTGATAATCATCAGCCTGGGCGAGCAATAACATTGAGGATGTACATACCAGGAATAGACAGGTAATCGAGGGCCATGCGCGAGAGCTGAGGGAAGGCACCGCGTCGCTCGCGCCACCACGCAAGGACATTATCCACGTGTTCAGGATCTGTGCTGAGGTATTTATCGAGCTCGTCACGCAGGTCTGAAGCCTTCGGGGCAGCGAGTGAAGGGAGGTTGTAGAAGACATTAGTTTCCTTGTCCTAGAGCTTTGTGATTAGCATGTTCGAGTCTTGAGAGCACGAAGATATAACTACGCACCTGAGGGACATCATTGTCGTCGGCATCCATATCTTTGACTACGTCCTTCACATATGTGCGTTCGAACTCGTCGCGGACGATTTGCTGCGCGGTCTTGATCCAGTCGTCATCCCAGCCAGCCCTCTTGAAATAGTCCAGCTTATGACGAGGGTGGAGGACTTGGAACAAGAGCATCAGCATTTTAACACAAAGAGAGAAAACTAGGCGTACCCATAGCGATGCGGTAGATTTCCGAGTGGTCAGACAGGTCGTAGTATCGGTTTAATGTCTTCTTGCCGAGGCTGATAGCGGTCTTGATGGCCTTCGAATACTTTGGGTCGAGCGCACTTTTGTTGAGCTTGAGGTCGATGAAATCCATGGACGGAATCACAGCGTCAATGTTCGGCTTTGACTGCGAGAAAAAGGACGTCGCGTCCTTGAAAATCTAGAGACAGCCTTGTTAGTGATGATGAATATGATCATAAGAAGACGAACCTTGAGAACATCGCGCAGATGTTCAACCATCGTCCACTCATTGCGTGTGAGTTTGTACTTCTCCAAGCTGAGGTCCTCGTCGCCCGTAAGGTTTTGGATGGCTTTGCGATACTCGAGTGCGAAGTTGAGCATGTCGAATGTGGAGTTCCAGCGTGTCGTTAGTAACATCGCGCGGCATCTTCCGCTCGTCGAGCTCGAGCTCCTCCAGGACATCAAACCATTTGGGTAGCAAGATGGTGGATGAGTTCTTGACTGCGTATGCGAATTTGCGCAGCTTCAAGTTCAACATCACGCATCAGCAAACATGACGTCACAAGTGACGCGGCTAGTGACCTCACCTTTACCAACATGAACCGCACTGAATGCGCCGCTTCGTCCCAGCCTTCCCTCTCCTCTGCTGTCAACAACTCGGTCTCGTCTTCCCAGCCCTCAACATTATCATCTTCCTCGTCGTCCTTTCCCTCTTCCACAACGCTTTGGCGCGACAAAGCTTCTTCAACCTCAAGATTAGCGCCGAGCGCGGCAAGCTCCTTTGCAGCTTCGGTCAAGGCGGCGTTGGCGAGGTTTTTGGGCAAATCGAACGGGCGGATAATACTCTTCGCAGTCAAGTTGAGGATGTGGGCAAAGCAACGGGAGCGGTTCGGATTCCCGGGGAAGTTGGGAAGGAGTTCCGCGAGCTCCTGGATCATGGTGTCGTTGTTCGACGCATTGTCGCAGACAACACCCAAGATCTATATGCACTATCGATAGAAGAGTATGTCGTCAGCCAGAGGAACATAGGTTAGACGCACGCACCCCGCCTGCAGCGTCTTACACGCCGCATACGCTGTAGGATATGCCGCGTTTTTTGTACGGGAAGACGGGAACGGCGGGGGCAAGGGGGATGGTATACGTAGATCTGGGCCTGGGATCGCCGCGTGTAGTGTGTCCATCGTGTGATAATCATATGGCGACGGAGGAAGGGAGGAAGTACGGGGTTCTTACTGGGCCCCTCGACATCGACAGCAATGGCGGGACGCGCAGGGGGATATCGTGATGGAACAGGTGGTCGCGAGCGATGGTGACGCTGTAAGGAGGTGTAGGCGTGGAAGTCAGTGGTGGAGAGATGTCAGTGGATGTTAACGGACCTGGTACAGCTCTCGCAGATGACTTTGTCTCCCCCGCCACCCCACGTCAGTTCGCCATCTCAGGCCTTCGAATTTTGGGAGCTGGTAGCCAGCAAACAGCCAATCGATGTTGAGCGCATTGGACGGGGTACAAGAGGGTTTCTCTGTATTCGATACCTGTCCCGCGACGTCAATGGAATGGTACAAGGGAGTTGGTGGACGGTCTCCTGCCTCGGCTACACCGAGAAGGCTGATTTCAGAAATGCTACTTGGCGGAAGGGTCAGGTATTCAAAGGATAGCAGAGAACAGGGGAAGGACATCAGAGAGAAGAAGGATGGGAGGAGACGAAGTAGGAGGCAATGGTGGTAGCCGATGATGGTGGGAAAATATGGGCATCAGGAAATGTGCGGGAAAGTGTGCGTGGCGTGCGTGCGTGACCGTGCCACGCCCAGGCGTTTGTGCGTGGTGTGCATGGTCACGCCCGCCACGCACAGTCCTTTGTGCGTGGTGTGTGCGCGCGAGTGCGAGCTGTGTGCGGGATTGTGCGTGGTGTGTGCGGGGCGGCTTAGTGAACGCTCGGTGTGTCTAAGAGCAATATTTGGAGGATTTGCTTGCGATGCGGGCATGATATCGAGTGGTATTAGACTGTATCGTGTGAATTTGACAGTGCAATTCAAGTGCAATTCTTGCTTCTCGTCTATAGGCTTATATTATATTCCAACACCTCAATTACAGTTTTCACAAGTAGTTAGTATATATAAGAACTGATAAACATGAGTTTTATAAGTCTATCTCCCTCATTGCAGTTTTCGCGCACTGAACAAGGTTATGGGCTGCGTGAGAACTTGACATCGGTGCCACGTCGATCAGAATTGGCTCGTTCAACTTCCATCCCCTTCCCTTCCCACCACAAGCTCTGCCACCCCGTTTTCGCGAACCATGCCACCGCTGATGAAAGTGGCATCGGTGCTGCTACATACCTGATATGGGCAGCTGCGGAATTCTGGAATAGCATTGCTTGTGCAGCTGTGAACCTCTCTTGACCACCTCCGTCACAGAATGAACAAGAACAAGCGTCGCCGCCATCTCGCAAGCGTACAATATCAATGGGAATCAGGGGCTTGGATAGTAAGGGAAGACCTGTCCCACAGGAGATCCGTCTGGTACGTGGCCTTTAATTATTCCTACCTGTTGTGCACTAACCATCCTCTAATACCCTCACAGATCGTGCTGATGAGCACGCAGGTCGCTTCGACAACAGTCGGTGGCGTCGACTTCGACAGATGAGCAGCGGCATCGAGCTCGATGCCCCCGTCGGTGGTGTTGAGTGGTGCCTTGCTCCCGCCGTGTACGCGGTGTGCGAGCTGTGAGTGCCCCGGGGAGGCGTCGAGCACGGTCTCCTCTGCAGTGTATGTGTACAACACGAATGCCGCAGGTAGCTTTGTGCCTGCGTCTGGCACGGTCTCTGTGCGCATCTATATTGATTACAATGTCGTTACTGTAGAAAAAAAAGGTAGTCTTATGATGGACTTTTGAATGATTTTTTCATATGTATTAGATATATACGAGTCCCATGAAACATGCTTTATAACTTCACATATACTGTAGCACGTTTATGAGTCAAAATCACATAGTCGGTGTATTGAATGTACTACATAGACTACAAATATAAATCGTGGTTCTGGGTTCGAAGGATTGTTTGTCTCGGATGCTGGTAGAGGCGGATTCAGTCGTACCAACCATTAGTGAAGGACACTGAATGTTTAATCCGTCTGAATCCTACTTCGCTTGCTCCTTCGAAGTTCAATGCCTGTCGCATCCTCCGCACCTCGCATTCGCTTGGCCGCCGGTACCATTGGCCCAGGTTTTATAACCCTATACTCTTCTTCCAAAAGCATTGTCTTGGCCTTCCCCCTTGGTCTTGCTTTCGGGCGCGGTCTGGATTTACCGTTTAAGGTCGGGTTTACAGTCCGAGTAGGTTCGAATCGCCGATTTGAGATAAACTTCCTCTCTCCAGCCATTCCGGAAGCCGTGGTGTTTAAGAACGAATATTGTTCGCCACCTTGAGTCCTAGGTCCTACAAGTTGTACGCCATGCAAGTAGTCCTTCATGTCAACAATCCGACCAAATCTAAGACCTTGTCGGATGCAAAGAGTATCGATGGATTTCAGAGAGGATGCGACCTGTTCGGCAGGGGTTAAGATACGGATGATAGAGCCATTCTTGGCTTCGGCATAGAGATCATCGGGTGGATCATTGGAGTAGGAAGTGCCGGTGTAAGCTAAGTAGAATATCTGTTCATCGTCACAGGGTTGTCGTCCGAGATATTGCCGTAGAATTGCAAGACGGAATAAGACACTTGCCACATTGGAGATCCAATGCTGTTCCACGAGAATTTTTGCGCCTTTTGTATCGTGCGAGAGATGAGCCAGGAAGGAGTTGATTAAAGACTTGTCCGCTGGAAGAATATCAGGTTCAAATTGCTGCGTGAAGCTGAACTGATGATCAAGTATCATTTTGTTGGAATGGGGTCGATGTTTGATCCAGCTGATGTATAGATCGACGATTGGATGCTTGCGTTCACCTAGCATGATCTCGAGGATTGCTCCGTATGACCCTTCTAAGACTTTGCGGATGTCTTCATTCTGATAATTATGCTTTTCAACGGCGTCTTCTTCAAGGCGTACAGGCCACCGTATTGTTCCTAAAATTTCCTGTGACAATTATCAGTGGGTAAAATATAAGAAACATAGTCATTGCGACTGTACCTTGTTATACGAAAAGAGAGAGTCCCGGTTTTTTGCTTGTAAACACTCAAGGGGAGTAAATACAGATATAGGGCTCGGTGGGTTGTCATGAGTGTAATAAACATTGCCACTGTACCACTCAACATGAACACTTTGAGTAGAGGTCCGTCCCAGAACTTGAGCGGGATAAAACCGCGCAGATGGTATGGGCTTCAGGAGTATATAAGCTCCAAGCCTATGTATGATAATTAAAATTAAGGAGTCATGTTGTAAAACATAAAACTCACATAGCTTCGTCCCATTGGCCTTTGTGAGGATTAACACAGGCAGGACATGCCCAGGTATCGTCGAAATCGGAGTTGTCTGCACTAGACTCCATGGAAATACAGTCTTCATGCCATTTCCGATTGCAAAGAGTGCATGTCATTATGATGCAAGGAATTGGTCGATTCTGATAGCGCCTTGAGACTTCACATGTGTCGCAAAGCTCATACGGCTCGACTGGGTATTTATCGAATTCGCTGACCGCTGGTGGACCATGAGGTTTGATGGAAGGTTGTATAACAGGCAGTGGGATAGCATCCTCAGATTCCGGAGCAGAGTCCGATGAAATATCTGAGACATCAACCCAATTATTTCGAGTAGTAGGCGGCTTCGAAATATATTCGACAGTGCGAGACTTGTAAGGATTGGCCATCCAGTAGCGATCACTGGGCTCCATCTTCTTGAGAGTTGGGTCGTTATATGTCCCAGAGGGAAGTATGTCAAGAGTGGCGCCAGAAAGGGATAAATTATACTGTGTGTCGCACTGTGAGCGTCTCAGAGTATAAAAATGCTGCTGTGCATTCCAACCACCTCGAAGATGATAAAACACTGCAGAAACTCGAAAGCCTTTGGGAATAGAGTGCTGAGGTGAGAACGCGCCATCCTCAATAGATGGGCTACCTTGGAAGACCATGCCATCATAAGTAAAGATTTTTGTGTGGTCTTTGGAGAAATGTTGGGCGGTGAAGTGGTGGTCCGAGTCTCTAAACAAAGCCAGGCCAACAAGATCGTATATGAGCCCATGCGACGATGCTGTTTCCTCAGTTTCAGGGAAGAGGGTATCAGGAATGTCCCAAGGAGCCATGTCTAGATACCCATCGAAGTTTTCGAACTCGATGATGAGTATGACAGGTACTGAAATAACTTGTCTTGAAGGCCATTGCTACGCATGGCATGTACTCGTCCAAAAAAATCATAATCATGATGTAGCTTGAATGGAGCAAAAAAAAAATCAGAATGAGAAAACTTTACTGCACTAGACTAGCAAATCTTATTTAGACAGGAAGATTCAAATCATAAATGTTGAATTTAAACATTTGTATTGAAGTTATTGTATCCTATCTAATCTAACATTATCTATAGTACTCTAACTAATACCTCAAAAACACCCACGGGCAGCGCGCATTGACAATGCGCACGCAGGCATCATTGTCGCCCGCCACCCGTGTGCCCTCACATATGCGCTCGTTGCTGAGGTAGAGTTAGTAGGGAGGCGGGAAGACGTACCTATCAGTGTCGGACCCGACGAAGCGCCGGTGTCATCGCGACACAGAGCCGCCAGTGGGGTGGTGATGTGGCAGTGGCGTTGTGATGAATTGGGGGGGGGGGGGGGCATGGAACTGGCACTGGCACATGTATTGTCCTGTTGACGGCAACGCGGTGGTGTAGGGCGTGGCGGACCACATAACGGTGTTGTGGTAGTTGTGACGTGGCCGTTCATCGTCGCAGCGCATGTGGGCGTCGCGTCGCAGCTGTTTGTTGATGTAGTGGCGGCGTTGAGTTGGATCGTGATGAGTTGGACGGTAGGCATTGTGACGGGATCGCGTGGGTCGTCCCGTCGAGGGTGACGTGGCGAGTCCGTACGCAATGCACGCTGCCCCACATGGCGGGGGTGGCGGCGCCGTGTCTTGGTGTTGTGGTTGTCGCGACGCGGCCGTCCGGTGTTGCGGTGCTGCGGGTGTCACTCCATGGCGGTATACTGAGGCGGGGCATTCGTGAATCGAGAATGATGTGGCGGGCAAGGAGCGCAAGCGGGAATGGTCTCCTGTGGGTGTGGAGAGCAGTCAAGAGCAGTCAGTGGGGGGTTGTCATCAGGTGATGTAGCACCATACCTTGCAAGGGATGCCGCGCTTCCTTCAGCCGCATGAAACACACCGAGCATTTGGGAACTGGGTGGTTAGTAGGCGCTGTGCAGCGGGAATGACGTTGCAACGTACCGATGACGGGCAGACGACCCTCGGTCAATACCCCGCACGCGGCACCCTCTGTATCCTGCTCCTCCGGTAGACTGTATAGCCTTAGGCGGCTGGCTTGTCGGCTTGGTGGTGCACGTGGTGTGAGAGGTGCAGCCATCCCTCGTCGGAGGGGTCTGGAGGGGTGCGTGGTGCGCAGCAGCACGGGAGCGAAGTCTGACAGTGGTGGTGGTGGAAGCGATGATAGGGACCCGCGGAGGGGAATGGCGGTCCGATAAGCGGAGGATGCCATGCGCGGGATGATCCGGCGCGTTTGGCGTAACGAAAGTTGGCGGATGGCCAGTGATAAAGAACGAGTCTATAAATATAGACTCGTAACAATGTCGCGGATGTCAGTCCGCTCTCCTGAGCAAAGTGATTCTCCTTCTTTGGTGCGCCAACATTTGTCTGCTTTGACAGGATCTCGAAGGACAGCAATAAACCCAGTGAACCAGGCTGATAAATCACCTTCGTAGTCGTTGTAGGCCATAGATGAGACAACCAGAGGTCCTCGACATATTGGTGAGCCCAGGATCTCTACGTGTCGACCTTTAGTATCTGAATCACCGGTGCATTCATGTACTTCCACAAAAAGTGTTTCGAAATAAGCCTGGCTTCGGTATGACTTCTTGGCCAATTCGGGCTTTTCGTTCTTGGACAAATGGCCGATCCACACCTAATAATTTTTGGTATAGAGCAATATATTTAAATAAAAGTCGAACACATACCAATAGACTCTCTGGCTCATTAATAGATTGAATGGCACCTTTCTTCTTCAACAACTTTCGGAATCCATCACGCTCAGTTTGGCGCGCCTTAGAAATGACATCACTGGGCGCCAATTCTGAGATCCGGCATTTATCCATGATCTCGTACAAAGATTTGAGGCCGCAAATCTTTGGAATGTCTTGACATCCACTAGCGTAGTCCATAAAATCACGAGTGATAGAAGCAAATATAAGCTCCAAAGACGTGTCAAGCCAGCAAGAATTTTGGCTCCAGGGATAACTAGGTGTCGCCAGAAGAACAGAAGATTCAGGTCGTTCAGAATTATTGACAGTATAGTTGGTAATGAGTGTCTGTTCATGTTTCTTTTTTGAAGGTTGTAAGAGTTCTTTCTTCGTGTCTGGGGGACGGCCGTCATTTTTTTTCCTATGAATAGACTGCGCGTTTGGTGCACGTGAAGCTTTCGATCTCCCAATATGTGCAGCGGTACTCTGCCATGCTTGTGTTGGCTTGTACGCAATTGGTACACCACCTAAGCATATTAAATTAGAAAAACATTAAAGTGCGACCATTAAAAATAAGTTTACTCACGTTGAACAGCGTCGTAAAGCCTTTTATAGTATTCGGAAGTATTCGGAAACTCGAAGAAGAGATGTTAGGCCTTCAAGTAAGGCATGATCACGGCCCACGGCACGATACAGTTTCCAATGCATGGCTTCCTCAGCATTCGTCGTTGAAGGAAGTAAAGTCCAAACCTGCTCAAACATCAGCATTGGTCATTGAAGGAGGTGAAGTCCAAACCTGCTCAGACATTGTTCTTTCTGATGAAAAGAGCATTTTTGCATGTGCAGGGCGCATCCACCAGGCAAGCCAACTCTTGGCCTTGGGAAATTCTCGTGTGACAACATTTGCACGCTTTAAGAACTCTTCATGGTCTGGGGCATCCAGGAGTGATAGAGCGCGAGCTTCGAAAGCAGTTTCTTGGCCAACTCCAACAACACCATGGATTTTTTTGAGCCTGGTGATACTGGCTCTAAAATGCTGCTGGCATCCACGAAGGAGGCTTTCTGCGACCTCTCTGAGATCATCAGAGCTACACACATCACTTCTTTGCATCCAGAATGTAATGAAGGCAGAGACAAATCCATTGCGCTCAGCCTCGCTAAAGTCAAGAACCTATGGTGTTCCAAATAGTTAGAATATAAAGATTCGAATAGAATAACGGAGGCTGGCTTCATGGGCGATGCTGTCGAATAATGCGATGAAATGTAACTCGTAATGTTGGGCTGTCTTGCCATTCGAATATGAGAATATTCCTGGCACCCAGCAACAAAGCTCTGGTGAATAGACAGATGATATAATGAGTTTCGCATCATGATCTGCAAAGAAAGAATGGGTAGCATCGCTGACAAGACCATTAACAGGCCCATCCATTACTGTACTAAACCGACCAAGTCTTCAGCCGATTTATTTGGGACCAAAATATATCATCTCTTCATCTCTTCAAAGTGCCTGAGCCGGTGTGACTTGCCAAAAATCTCTTCATGTATGTGCTGCCGGAGGCAGAAATTTCTTACTATTAGTATGTGATCTCTGATTAATGAGCGATAAAAACTCTTCAAATTATTTTGGGACCGTGACCACTTCAAAAATCTCTTCACTTCAAGTGGCCCTGTGACGCGTGACCTGAAGAGTTGGTCGGTTTAGTACAGTATTCCATCTTTGACGAGTTGCGAAGCCATGAAAGGTGACTGAAGACATATGACTGTAACTTCAGCAAACTGCGAGAAGATAACGAAGCCTGGGTTGTTGCGGCAGAATTTGGTGTACGCAGCAATGAATGAGTCCCCACCCATCCCGGATTGTCGTACAATCTTTTGCTTTTCTTTATTGACGCGATCCACATTTATTAGGCAGTCATTAATATCGGCAACTGATTCTCCTGGACCATTAATGGTTGGGACACCAGTAATCAGTTGAACAGGTCCTGCTTTAGGATGGGCAGTAACAATTGCCTCGAATCGCTCTTTTTCATGAGGCAGAAGTCCAAGAATATGAGAATGTCGGGGATGGGAATGTGGTAGGCCATTATCGTAGTGAACACCATGTGCATAGACCCAAAATCTTGCACGATTGGAACAGAGAACACGAGTTACCGAAGAGCCACAGGTGGTACAGCCTTGAATAATCTGGTTTTCAACCGATTCTTGACGTACATGGGGCCGAAGGACTACTTTGCAGTCAATATTATCACAGATAATAGCCCCCAAACAGTCACGAGTTGTACGCTTTCCTTGTTGCCAAGTTCGACTGGCTTTTCGTCCAGTTTTGTCCCCACCATTATTCTTATATGCCCAGTGAATTTTCAGATTTCCGTTGCAATGAATTCTTCGTTGGTCACAAAGCACTGAAACTTTCCATCTGGCCAGCCATTCCAGCCCTCAGGTGGCATGACGTCCTGAAGTCTAGTCGCAACAGATACACCAGAGATCATCGAAGACGTCACAGATGGTTTGACCGAGGAAATTGCTGTGACACCAGGTACCAGTTTGGGCGCTTGATTGACAGAATATGCTTCGTCGTGCAGACTGGTAGGATTTGGTGGTATAGGTACGAATTGACCATCAGGCATTTTCCGATAGAGTATTTCTTCTGGTGCCATTTTCTCCAGCACTTTTTTGACGGTTGGTTTCTCTGTATAAGTAGGGCATCACAGACGAATAAAAATGACTTATAACAATAGATTCATACCCTTTTTCGATTGTATAACATCGTTTGGAGGAGTCTCCGGTTGGTACTTTGCATAACCTATAAAGTTTCCTTGGAGAAAATTTACACTGGACTGCTGAATAATTTTATTAAATATAATCACACCTTTTGGATCGTACATTAAGATCTTGGACATATTATTGCCCATGTTTGCTGATAGAACAGCATTTTTAGCTGGATCTGGATCACCGTCATCTGGTTTGAAGTATTGATACATGTGTCGGAAGAATCCCTGAGTCGATGTGTGAGATACTGATTGTTCTTTATCATAAGGTAATAATCTCACTAGAACCATGTTTAATGTCGAATGTTGGCGTTAATGGCAATGTGGATGAGATGCAGAGGGAAGGGACAAGAAAGAGCAAGCAAATTTTATTCATCTAATAATCCAATGGCTCAACTTTGACTCCACTTGATTCCACATTCAAATTTGCCTCCGTCTAGGTGCATATTCCGCCGTATCTATTTCAAATCTATTTATATTTACATTTAGACATACAGTACAGGAATTCTTCGTGCGCAAGAGTGTGCGGGGCGCGTGCGAGTCATGTGCGAGAATGTGCGTGGTATGTGCGAGAATGTGCATGGTATGTGCGGGGCGTGCGTGGTATGCGCGGGGTGTGCGTGGTGTGGGCGGGATGTGTGCGTGGTTGTGCGGGAGTGCGCGGGTAGCGAGCGTGGTGGCGCGGGTGCCAAGCCAACCCGCACAAAAGACTGCGCGTGGCATGTGCGTGGCTGGTCACAGCAGAGATGTCACTTGGTTATCAACAGTTTTTCTATGCTCTGTATATATTCTAACATGTAGTTATTCGATTTATAGAGCGAAGAAAGATGTCCCGCACATTTCGCGCACTAATCTTTCAGTCGTGTCAAGCCTTCCAGTGCGTTCGGCAACTCCAGCAGCCGGCATTTCTATGTCAATTATTTTGCTCAGTTACAATGTAAGAATCACTTGTGCCTTAAGAGTTTTCTGCCTATATGAGCTCTGTATACTACTTGAAATATGTTCATAGTGTATTCGAAGGAATCTGGTCGTTGTGGAAAGCCAGACATGTACTAGGTACACCCTTGTGCCGTTCTTGCCGGTGCATGTTATGATGTGTGACGATTATGTCACCTGTCCCCTTTTCCATATTACTCAATAACAGCAATTGAACCGCAAGACTTTTTGCCACAAATGGAATTAATATGATACTTGAGTCGTTGGAATACTGCAACGGAAGGCATATAATTGTAGTAGAAAGCTGTATGAGTAGAACTAACAGGAATTATATTTTTGGTGTATGTGACCAAAATGTCACTCCCGCATCAATAACGGACCACGCACAAACGCCTAATCTCAATCCCGCACAACCACGCACACCACGCACAGGCACGCGCAGGCACGCACGGGCACGCACATTTACCCTGTCCCGGAAAATATGGAAGCCTTCGGCAAACACGGCCAACGTCCGCTTGCTCTTTGTGCTTTGCTGTCGTACAGTGCGCTCTGCCCAATGGCCTTCATGCCGTTTGCCTCTATCACTATCCCCTCGTTTGTCATTCCCAAAGGACCGCCCTACATCACTGATAATCGATAGGAGGCCACCCTCGCCTCCAGGCTCCGAAGACGCGCAGGACAAGGTTGAAGGGACAGGGAAGGCAACCTCTACCTCCCGCTCCGCCCTCTTGACCCCACTCCGAACCCGGCAGTCCTACAGGCCCCATAGTACGTCGCGATCGTCAGAAACACGCAGGGCGCCCTGATCTCGGGCGGGTCCATGCGTGGACCCCTCCCTCCCGCGTCAGTCGCAGTGGTGCAGTCGAGCGCGGTCTCACCGCGCGCGAGGAGCGTCGCCTCCCGATTGCGCTGTGCTGTGCTATGTGCGCTAATCTGATTGGTACGAGTTCCGTTGGCCAGTTGCCTTTGCCGTGAAAGCGCCTCTCAGCGGTTTCCCTTGGCGAAGCTGGTATCTGTCTCTTACGTCGGTCTTTTCGTTTCTGACGTCGTCTGTGTCCAGCGTTCAGCAACCTGCCTGTGTTGTCTGCTCCCGTCTCCTCAATCTTGAGCTCACCTGGCGCCCATCCCGCTCCTGTCCCGCTCCAATTCATGGGTGTGCAGATCCGCGAGGCCTCTTGTCAGGAACTGGGAGGAAGAGAAGTGAGGTATGTCTTCCCGTCTGCCTTCCTCGTTTCCCGTGTTGACAGGTCTTTATAACCCCATTCGCACTTCCGCTCCTCCGTAGATATGCGCGGCCCAGACGCCAGCGTAAGCGCCAAGGGGCATCTTCCACCTTCCTCGAACACAAGATCCCGACGACGGTATGCACGATCCACAGGCTGGTTTCCGATGGGCGTTACCGGTGCTTGTTCCCAAACCGCAGCCTGTGTACGACAGCGCGCAAGGATTATCGTACACCCCCACCCCATGCTCGCGCCGCGCCCGTCGCAGTACCGGCGCTGTTCCGCGGCCCATCCTACTGTTTACATATACTTTCCGGTGGAGGATATCTGGCTCGTGGTGCCATGTGATGAGATGCGCGCGCCGAGACAAGCAGGTATTCCATCTTCACTGGCCCTTCCGTTTATTGGTTCCTCACCTGTATGTCGTCGTATCCTAGCCACGCTGTGTGGCGCTGTCAGCATCGACTCCAGTCTCGTTTCTCTCCCAGAGAGGCTAAGGAGGCAGGGAGAAGTATTCTATATAGGCGCCATACCCTACAAGGGCTCGACGTTGGGAGCGAAGGGATTCGGAAGACTGGCCAGGTAGCTTTGTTAATCGCCATGTTTGCACGTCCACGACCGCTCGCTTTCCGTTTCTACCACACTCCCCTCACCTCGCCTCGCATTTGTTCGTTTGTATGCACTCCGCCCCGTGCGCTGGCGCCTTTCCGTGCACCCGCTCCTACTCGGATCTGCGCGTCTGTGAACACGGACCTGACGGATCCCACTGCTCTTCCCGGGTCAGCGATGTGTTAGTTTATCCATGAGGGAATTCATCTTCGGTTCCGCCTTCACGCTGATACGCCGTAGACCGAATCCTGGTGCTATCGCCACCGTCCGTGCGCACGATCTGGGTGTTGAATTCTGATCCATGCGTACCAGCACCTGCAGCCCGGGCAGCTGTAGACAGGCTCTGTGTGGTATCTCGGGCGCCGTTTCGTTCGTGCGTGCGTGCACCCATGGCTGGGTGGGTTTGGGGTGTTGGTGGACACGGAACCGACGCTGCGTTCAATCCTGGGCGGGGCGCGGATATCTCTACGTCATTTTTATTCGCGTGGAGGACGCTTTCGGATGCGTGCGCGTCTGGTTGGCTGCGCGTCGTCGACGCGCTACTACGGAGGTATGGACGGACAGGCGTGTGTCTAGATCTTGGTCCCGTAATTGCTGTTCCCAACGGGTAACGGGAATCGTGTGCATGACTTCCCGCTTCCAGTTAAGAAACCCTTGTCTGTCCTCGACTGTGCGGCTACGGTCGGCCAAGATATCGCCTCTCCAACGGGGCGAGGGCTGCGCTACTCTTCTCCCTCGCTGTCTGTCCCCGATTGTTCCGGAGGAGGAAGTTGGGGGTGTGTTATCGATGGATACGCGTTGATCTCGGTGTAAGCATCGGAAATTGTTCATGGTCGAACTGCGTTGACGTTATCTACCGGCACTGAGTTGCGATTAAGTGCGCTGAATCATCATCATGCGCGGTTCCAGGCGGTTCTGACCTTTCCGAGCAGTAGAAACCCAGACAGATACCGGGAACGGGGGGTTACTGGACGACGTGCCGTCGTCCCGCAGACCCGGACTTGTCAGAAAGATAACTTCGTCTAAAACGCGCGTGTATATCCAAGCTCTCTTTAAATTTGTCACGAATTAACAAACGCCGACGGCGATTGTTCGATATCAAATTTTCCGTAGAGATGGCTAGATTTCGTTCGATGCCAGACACTGCAGCGATCTGGCAGCGATCATGTACTGTGGGCGCTATAATAAATTAGGACCGGGCATTGGGTTGGAAGTTTGATGCTGCGTTGGGGAGTTGGCTTCTGGTCGGGCATCTTTAGACTTCAGTATGATACGTAGGATGCCGTCGTATTATTGGATATTTGGTGAGATAAGCCAGTGTGGTAGAGTCGCATGATAGGAGGCACTACCGGGACATGAATGTAATTATTTTTCGAAACCTCCAAAATCATCAGTAGTTTCGCAGGAGTAAAAAAAAATCGCATTCTCATGTACCGCAATCAGAACAAACATGATACATATCGACCAAGAATCCAACAAAATACCAATGATACATAATCATGTAAAGGACACATTCAAAGGAAACACCACGATGGGATCAAAGCTTGGCAGCGTCAAGCAGCGCCACACCTTGAACATCCTTGGAAAAAAGCGGAGTAAACACAAAGGAAAGGATCCACAGCAACAAAAGGGGGCAAATAACGGTAGAAACCGCACCCACAACCTCGAATCACAACCGGACAGAGACGATGGTCATTTATTTTTAATCTCAAATCCACGCGGTTTACAGCGGCCAGCCAGTGGCCACCCCGAGCGACATAGTCAAGCGAGCGCCCGCAAGACATGCAATACGACGGAGATATTACGCATGGCGCCAATCCTCTCTGAAGCGTCGAGTTCGGAAGCTGGCACGGGCATGTCCGATGCCAGGTGACGACGACCAACAGAAAAACAGCACGAACACCGCAACACAGATGGCCGAATGCGAGCCCGCCCGTTAGCGCACGAGCGAGGATGCACTCGAATGCGCGGGTATCTCGAAGGCAAAATCGCCTCAATGTTGCCATACCATGACAGCATACGAGAGATAGAGGAACCGTCTTGAATGTCCAGTCTACTGCCATTTGGTCCATGCCGACGCTGCTGGCCATACACCAAGGAAATGCAGCTGGCAATGTTGTCGAGCAGCGATGTAGCTGCAGACATCAATAGATAATGCGAACCAAATAAAAAGAAAGACAAAACGCGCAGCGGTTCCTCTAGGTCTCCAAGTCTGCAAGACGATATAAGCGGGATTTCGTAGCAGAGACGTCGAATGGGGAAGAGAGGAAACTAGAAAAGAAGCAGAAAACGAAAACAAAAAAAAAGAGGAACAACGATCGTGCACCATCGGTGTTCGGGATTACGGAAATATGAAGCGTAGGGACGCCTGGGCGAGGAGGCCTACGTGCTGGCGAAGACGATGAGTGTTCAGACGTTTCTGTAATACCAAAACACGCGATTTACCTCGGCGCCGGCGCCCCCCACAGCGGCCTATCGATGACACCGCTAGCTCTCTCGCGCGTCCTGCATGCGGCAGATGGGATGTCTTGACACGTAGCCGACGTCGGGAAGCCTCCCATGCGAGTGTAATCATTCTTGTACTTGTACTTTCACTCCATCTCCATCACACCGACCCCATGCTGCGGCTACAATGGAAATGGTCGTTCATTAGCGCAGACGCAATGGCGAAGCAATGGGATTGAACTTACCATAGATCGATTAATGACGCCGATCTGCCCTGCCCCGCGTTCTAAGCCATAGCACTTCGTCGTTCTCTATTCGTCTCGCTCGCAGAACCTGTTCCCGAAAGAACGTTGGGCTGCTTGCATGATATCAGAGGTTGGGTGGAGGCAGGGGATCCGCCCTTGATGACACGTAGAATTCCTGTGTCGGTGCGCATACATGTAAGGCTAGGTGGCGGGAGTTGGCAGAAATGACATAGACGAGACGCAATGAGGATTAGGAAAAGGAGACGATGGGACGATAGCAAGGAAGGTGGGAAACGGGAAGCTGGTGGCAAACACGACCAATGCGCAGATGACAACTCGCCCATAGGCTGCACACTGCGCGTCTCAACGGGACGGAGACGTCAAGCTACCGGAAAGCGATGGCGAGTCGGCAAGCGGCGGTGAAGAAGGTGGCGGTGGCAGTGAGGAGCGAGACGGAGGAGACGGAGGTTGTGGATGGGTTAGTAGTCATCGGGCCGCTTGCATTGTCACACGGTCCGCACTCCTCATGAACTCGTTCTTCTATGACGTCTAATACTACTTATCCCTACACCACATAACATGTAGGGCACGTTTTGCACTTACAACTGCCGCCTACCACAATTCGCACTCGCAAAGTCGCCAACAGGATATTACCACCAACAGGACACCGCTGCTCATTCTTGGCTCATTCGATCAGAATCAAATGGGTAGGGCGCTGGCTGTTCTGAGGACGGTTTGGCCGGGCTGCGCGCTGAAACCTCGACGCCAACACTGATGCTGCCGTCTACGGGTGGCGGACGCCCATCCGCGCCGGAGAGTTGTGTGATTGGTGGCCCGATGCAGGCATCCTACGCCGCCACCCGCACCCAACAAGGATGACCGCCGACAAACGGCGAGCCGACGCGGGGTGAGGACGATCAAGCGGGAACTCGACGCGGTATGCATCCTCCGCGCCTTCTTCCTGGCATTGCAACGTTAACCGATTTCTTTCTTCGCGTTGCAGCCCTCGGGCCACCCCCCAGGCCTGAGCGATGATCAAGGCGCGCACGCCCCGGTATGCTGCTGCTCCACTTCACATCCGATGTTGTTCGTGATTGTCAATCGCCCCTTCTGCCTCGCAAATTTACAGCCACCAGGGCCGCCCCCTGTGGCGCATACGGCGGGACACGATAAAGTATTTGTGGGCGGCTTCCAGGGTGAGTCCATTTCGACACCATTTCTTCCGTGTACATTCTTCCATCGCGCGTCCACACCTGGCGCCGGTTTATTTCTGTGATCTTATTCAATGTCACATAAGTAGAATTACATCCTTTATTTATTTTTGCTCCCCAACGTTAAATAGAGTATAAGTGTCAATGAACCCTATGAATCGAACACCCGCCCAGGGTTCTATTCTATACTTGCACACCCGAGTATATAATCAATTCTTAATGAACGGCTTGCGTATATCTATGTATATCCACAACAGCGACGCGGCGGTGCAGTGTGCACTAAGTAAATACCTACTATTAGCCCTGCGCAAGAGGATGACTCCGTTGGCTTCGCCTAAGCATAATACTTAGACGATGATTGTCCCAGTGCATTTTCATATGGAGCGCTGGCAAGTAGACTAAGGGTATGGCACATACAGAGAGGGTTATCGATCAACGTCGTCCACAAAGCATCCGCCTTATGGAGGTTTTAATTTTGAGCCGTTAACTTTCGTTTCACCTATTAGCACCCAGGCATCCAACAGGTGTCCAACAGGCTGCCGAATCAACTTTCGGCCCGGGTAGGAGCTGGACCGCTTGGGCCGAGCATCGCAGATCCTATAAAGTTGTAACACATCGTCCACTTCGCCCTCTATTCTCTTGCCATCATCAGATCACCGCCCTTCTCAGATGGAATCCACACCATTTTGCATTTCCAATGCGCCCACCGAGATACGCGAGTGCATACTGAATTGCCTCCACGACGATCGCACATCTCTCTTCTCGGCCAGCCTTGTGTGTCGCACTTGGGTGCATACGCCGCGCCACCACCTGTTCCATTGGACGCTAATTATGGAAATCTTCGGAAGAGGTCGTCTCATGAAAGACAATGCACGTTCATTCCTTGCGCTCGCCGAATCGAAGGATTGCACGATGCTCCCTGCCATTCGACACATCATTCTCGTGCTCACTGATTCCAAATTGATTGACGATGTGATTCACGTTTTGGCGCGCTCGCCATTGCTTGTTAGAATGGTTTACATCCACCGTTCCCGTGCGCACGCGATATCCTGGAATGCCCGCGCGCTCCCCATGATGCGTGAATTTGCCTTCGATTTTCCGTGGTCAACACTAGATGACGATGCTTGGAGCCTAATCAGATCGTTTTCCGGTCTGCATACCCTCTCGGTGTATAGCACCTCTCTTTCTACCGTCGTGATGCCTTCCGACGTACTCCGCTCACCATTCAGCGGTCTCCGCACCCTTCGGCTCCGATTACGTGCATCGGAAGAGCTATTCGAATGGCTAATCCAGAAAGACCTCAATGGATCGCATTTTATGCTCGAGACACTCGATCTTCGGATTCATCTCTCGTCCCACAATGGTTGGGGCTCGGTATCGGCGCTGAACTCATTTCTCGCGCAAAGTGCGAATACTTTGAAGCATTTGAGTGTAGGAGTGAATTACAGCTCTTGTTCGGAGGACAATTCGACGAATGAAGGTACGTGTTTCTGAGTGCGCATGGTTTGAATAGCTCAATAAATTCGATATCGTAATAGACACGGACATTGATCTCAGACCGTTGGTGAACCTTCATTCCATTTTCCTTCGAACGCATGACTTGAATTCGATTTGCAACTCCCTTGCATCTCTCAACTCTTCCACACTGGAGGGTATCACCATCCATGCGCTGGCCTGGCATTTCGATCGGTGCAGCCAGACCAAACGGTGCGACTGTATTCACTCCCAGCTCCTCACCAAGCTCGCTAGAGTCATCGCGGAAAAACAGCTATCAGCAACGAAACTATTCGACCTCCACATGCCCGAAGAACTCGAGGCGGATGGTCGGATGCCGGAACAATGGGTGGATTGGGGGCAGACAGGAACTTTGAGAATATCCACTGTTGATGACGAGGGCGTGCAATGTGACAGCTTGGACGCCGTTCGGAGCCTTATGCGGCCCTCAACTCGCTAGCATATTAGGACATTCCAATCGAGTTGGCGCGTTGACAGGAGATGTCGCACTCAGTCCGACCATAGACTTCGCAGGGACTGTCGCAGTGCGTCCGTCATGAGTACACTTGACACGCGACTGACACAGCCAAGAGGATGACCAGCCTTGTCGTCGGATTTCCTTTTGACGCAGGCAAGTCGCGCAGACCGATAGTATCTCCGCACCCTTATCAAATTTCACCGAGAATAGCATCCTTTATTTATTTTTGCTTCTCAACGTTAGAATAAAATATAAGCGTTAACGAACCCTACGAATCGAACTCCTGCGCAGGTTCTATTCTATACTTACGGCCGAGTATATATTTAATTCGTATTGAACGGCCTGCGTATATCTATATCTACAAGAACGCGGCGGTGCACCAACGACAGACACACTTTGGACTAATATTAGCTCGCAGCAGGAGGATGACACCTTGCGTTTTGCCTAAGCATTCTACTTTACTTAGACCCACCATCAGCCGACGGTCATGTCTTCCGCTTCGCAATGGGAACACATAGGAACGTTCGCGGACTTGAAATGCAGTCGTTCGTTCGAGACATCGACATCGGGGGGTGATTGGGCCTTGTGCCTGCGACCATTTTAGCCATGAGCGCAACTCTCCATCGGCGGCGTTATTTATTTCTTACTGAGATTTCAATTTCCACCAGGTAAAAAATAGTTCGTTGGCGGGTTGTCGAGGACGCGCGAGCTATATCCTGCCAGGGGGTATTCCCAGTCATTCCCAGATAAATATATATGAACCCGAGGGAAAAAAATGCGGGTCTTCCGCGGCGCACGACTCAAACCGAAACAATAAAAGGATAAAAACAGTGTATTTTTCCGGACGGCGATTTATGAATACAGGTAGTCTAGAGGCTAGGATGTGCGAGAAGAATCGGAAATCGATAGCGACGATACAGCAGGCGGAGCGACTTTATGCAGGCGGGGGTAGGTGGATGAGGGGGCGAGGGTAGGTGGATGAGGGGGAGATACGAGGGGTGGAAATGGGCGAGGGAATGTGAGGAGAGTCCTGCAAAGATGTGTAGTAAAGAACCAGATAGCCACGAACGCGGTCCGTATCCAAGTGAACATTATAGAGAAAGAAAAAAGAAAAAAAGAAAGAGAAAAAAACAACCACAACACACACCACGCCGCCTCCACCGCCGCTTCACCCACACCCTACCCATCCTTCATCCCCTCCTTCTTCCCCTCCCCACCCCTTCCATTCACACTCGCCGGCGACGCCAGGATCCCCCCGGGGCCCTCGTCTTCGCCCTTCCTCTTCCCTCCCATCCCCCCACCCCCGCCACCGCTGCCCGCGCGCCCTCGATCCCCCGCGCCCCCAAACATATCCGCGATATCCCCCCCACCTCTACCATGGTCTGCACCGCCCGGCGGCGGCCCGCCGCGCTCCCACGACATGCTCGCGTCCCGCGCACCCGAGGGCGGAGGGGGAGCGGGGGCGTTGGGGTTGTTCCCGGAGAGGAAGTCGAGCCAGTTGCCGTTGTTGTTGCTGTTGCCGGCGGCGTCGGGGCCTGCGGAGGAGCCGGCGGCGGAGGGGTTGGAGACTGGGGGTGGGGGTTAGTTGTGTGGGGAAGGAAGGAAGGGAGGGATGGAAGGAATGGAAGGAAGGGTGTGTGTGAATAAGGAATGAACAAGGGGAGGGAAAGAAGACGGGTGGAATGATGGAGATGTGTGATTTCGTGATGCAGACAAGCCAAGTGTGAATTCCAGGAAGTACAGTAGTGGGATGGACGAATGAAGGAAAACAAACGATCTGATTACTCACCCGAGCTCGATGGCCCCGAGAGCGCCGCCGCGGCGCCCCCGCCGCCCCCATGCACAGGCCAGTCCAGGCCCACAAAACCCCGGGCCCTGCGGCGCCTGCCCCTGGTGGTGGTGGTGCTGGCTCTGCTCGTCCGCGTCCAGGAACGCCGCGAACGGGTCCCCGCCGCCGCCGCCCGCGCCCGGCCCGCCCGCCGGCGGCTGGCCCCGCATCATGCTGCTGTACATCCCCGGCGCGTCGTACGACGACGAGCTCGCCGTGCGCGCTGGGATACCAAACCCTGCCCCACCGCCAGCGCCGGGGCCGCTGCGCGACCCTGTGGAGGCGCGCGGGAAGTCGGACTGCAGCGGGATGAAGGAGGGCGGCGGTGACTGGTGCGCGGACACCGGGAAGAAGGGCTGGTACTGCCCCGACCCGTGGTGGTGCTGCTGCCCGTGGTGCGCGTGGTGCGGGGCGTACTGCGCCCCGCCGCGGCTGCTTCCGAACGGCCCTTGGCCGCCGCCGCCGCCCTGGTGCGCGTAGGGCCCGCTGTTCGGGTCGCTGGGGTTGTCGGACGGGGAGCGGCTGTGGAGGTGGAGGCCTGGGCGGTGGGTGCGCTTCGGGTCGCGCGGAATGCCGCGCTCGTTGGAGACGAGCAGGCTGGACGCGCTGCTGGACTGTCCGCCGATGCCGTGGAGGGAGAGGGGCGGGGGCTGGGGGATGGAGACACTTCGATGGTTACCGTAGTCCATCTGTGGGCGAGTTCATGTGAGAGAAAAATACGAGAAGGAGTGCCACGTACATCGCCCGTAGCCCTAAGTTCACTGTAGATGGGAAAGGGTGAGCGGGAAGGGGCTAGAGGTGGTCAGAGAGCAACGCACTGGGAAAGTTGACGCGACCGCGTAGAGAAACGTATTCTGCTCTTTGCCCATCGGTAGAACGGCTAACGGCAGGTGATGTCGGTGGCCGCGTGAGGCAGAGCGCGGCCCATATGCATATACATCGAATGCGCCCTCTGGATTGCAGACCGGGAGTGTGAATACAGAGTGATCATGATGAACGATAGAACGAGGTCGCCGTGGCTGCTGTTCGAACACCGCGCACGGACTCTGAATCCGGCCCGAGAACTCCTTGCTTGATCATGCAAGTCTTCCACACCTTCCACCAACACCAACAGCACAACCAAGGCACTTCCATCTCCCTGATTCTTGTCCATCTATGGTTTAAGTACCAGCACTCCACTTCTACTTGCGAGCTGCTAAATTTCGCCCGAACTAGATCACAGCGACGTCGATGTCTGTCACTCAGGCTACTCAATCATCGCCCTTTAATCTTCGATCCATGATATGACCAACAGACCAAGGCATTCGGTATACGGTATGCTATCCATTCGAGCCCTCATTCAAGAGCTTGACCTAACCATCCTATCTCGTCTCTTACAGCAGATGCTCGCATCGATCGCGAGATCCTTCGTCTTCAAGACTTCACCTTCATCCGCCTGCAAGCCGCTAGAGCTTCCAGGATCAAGGCCCCATCTGGCTGAGAGCTTCGGTACCCTCTCTATTGTTGTAGAGCGCTACGTTTACCATTTCTAACCCTGTCAAAGGGTGCCGCCTGGACGCCGAACTCGATGGATGGGGGTACATCATGAGTGCCTTGAGATTTGCTGTCGGTTTTCGAGAACTTTCCCACTCTCTGGAGTCCATCCCTCGCTCGCTGCCGTCTAGTGCCTGCATCCACCATCCCAACGATTCTCCCAAAAGATGGTCAGTTCCACGATCCACCTCTATCTTGGTGTCGACGTTCTCGCCGACTTCGTCAGAGGCCGAAACGGGTGCCCATCCATCGAGGTATCGAATCAGCGCAGCACGAAGGAAAGTTTTAGGATCGCACGACAGTGTTCGGATGGGCAGCGAGCAAGGCTGGACAGATGGGACTCGGGGAGTGGTGGGATGGCGGCCGTGGACGGACGCAGTCGATGACCATTGGGATACTTACATCTATGCCTTCCCTGTGCATGAGACTTGCCGCCGAAAAGATATCTGACATTCCACCCACGTCTATCGCTAAAAGTGCCAACGGCCATTGTGTATCCTGGTATGACCCTCAACGCCGTCATCCTCGTGGCATCTCTGACCAAGTGTCCACGAGCCATCTTGGACTCCCAATCTTCCAGCTGGTACTACGTTGTTCGCGCCAGGAACTACGTCTTTTCTCGCTCAGATTGCAAGCTTCGAACCTTGTACACACCCCTCAGTCCCCTTGATGACCTTCGACTTAGCTTGCGCAGTGTCTGACTCTCGGCCTCGTTGTCGACCAACGCAAATACCACAACATAGCAGCGACATTCGAGCCCAACTCACCTCGTCATCTCCTCCTCCAACCTCCCGGCTGTCATCGTCGTTGTTGGCGCCTCCAGTCTCACTCTCGTGTCTACCACTCTCAGTCTCTGTATCACCTCCGCGCCATCATCCATGCCACTCACTTTCGGTGATTTTTTGTGCTCGCGCTGCGCCGATCCTGGCGTTAAGACCACTGTTTATCAGCTTCACCACGCTATAAAACGTACAGAACGAGTGCTACCCACTAAATAAGATATTAGAAATCAAAGTCTCGCTGGGTAGTAGGTACGCCTTCTATCCGGGCAAGCTGCAGCAATCTTGCCCGCATAACGTCCCTCAAATCCACCACCGGCAGAGGAAGTGCAGATGTGCTCTGTACAGCACATGCGATCCCTAACAATCCGAGCGCTTGTGCTTCCTGAATAAGCGCCCTCTTTTCTGCTACGCTCCAACGGCGCGGAATCAGCACATGTATGGACGTAGGCGGGCGAAACGCGATGACAGGCCGTCGAGCGGGACCTGGTTCGAATTCAGCTTGCTCGGCGGCGCGTGAAGCATCAATGAACAGCTGGAGCCGACGTCGGGCCATGGCAAGGATAGGCCATCCGTGGAGACTGCTCAACTCCAGCGAGGAAAGCTTCGGAAGAAGAGTATATGACGCCATTTTGTTCAGCGTCGCTGCGTCGATGTCCAACCCCACTGGGAGATGAAGGTTCTCGACGTTTGAGATGACCCTAAAGAATTTGGCGAGTACTTGATGTGTTATTTTGCGGTACCGGTATCTGACTACGAAGCTGTTATTTTTGCTACCATGGGGTGGGTAATCATCCATGTATAGCTCCCGAAGTGTTTTGTTAGATGCGCCCAGGAGTTTGGTATACATAGGAAGATCCCAGTCCTGATAACTCGAATAATCATACATCTCGATATAAAGTTTTTGCAGAGCAGGGAGTCGAAGAAGTGAGAATAGGCGGGTATCTTGACTCGGGGAATGCAGCCGCAAGCGCCACATTCGCAGCGCATGCATGGTAACCCGACGCTTCGAGAGTGTGAGACGTGGATGCATAGGTTTTGAAAATCTGACATAGAAATTGGCGTCTTCGAGTCGCCAGGTGGCGGCGTGCAAAATCTTTATGAATATGTCTGGGGGCATCGCCACTGTTCCGAGGTCCAAGGTACTGAGCTGCCCCCATGGAAGATGCAGGTCTATAGGGTGGAGACCGTTGACGAGGTGGAATGTCGCATGACGCAGGCAAGGGGCTGTCAGCAAGGTGGTGAACTTCAGGCAGTCTTCAAGGAGAAAATATAAAATTTGTCTGAGCAATTCGTTAACGAAGCAAATATCGAGGGATTCGAGGATGCTGAAACGACTTTCTCCAATGGTGAGGAACTTCTTGATCTCGTTGTTGCCTTGAACCATACACTTCAGGTTCTGTATGTGGTGGACGTGTGGGATGATGACGAGGTCGACAAAGCTGAACGCCCAGCCGTCGAAGACCGTGTCAAAGGTGATGGTCAACGGGTTTGAGCCGCTGAGGTTGGCGCAGAATTCGAGCTGAAGGAGGAGAGGGTGTGGTTGATGGGCGTCGCCAGCGCTCGCTCCGAAATGAATCTTGTCCCACAAGGCACCCGTTGAGCGAACAACGTCGTACCACCCCTTGCAAACAGAGCTGAGGACATGGCGTGGATGCGATGAGTGCAGCGGCAGGCTAACAGGCTGGTAGTCGCAGGCGGAATAGAATATGGCCAACAGCACCGTGGTCGAAAGTTGGGCGAAGGGGTTCTGGGCGTGTGCTGGCATTGTCGAAGACTGGGGGTTACTGTGTACGCTGTCGCTGAAGGTCGGATAGCAGTAGCGTCTGGGCTTGTGGGGATCGTTGAATGGTCGTTCTGAACTGGAGGAAGGATAGTAGAGTTTGTCAATGTTGGCAGGCGTGGTCAGGTTTCGTACGGCCTCGCGTTCCTGCAAAAAAAAAAACGGCGAACCCTAAATCCTCCACGGTGTTTGAATCAATATCTCCGCATCTCCAATATATAGAGACATTGGCAGTCTCCAATGCATAAAATCGCGCAAATATATCGGAAAGATCCCCAACGGCGACTTATTTAACGCAGAAAAAAAAATAGAAGCCTTGGCGAGAGTGGGAAGGCCAACAACGACGTAGAAAGGGTACGCAGCTGCCCAAACTTGGACTGCATCATTTTTTACAGGTACAAAGAGAGCTCGAATATCCACCAATAATATTCCTTCCCGATGCCCGCTGTCTCTTCGAGGTGTAAGTGTTAACAAGTTGTAAATCTTCAGCCACATTTCCGATTGAATTCTCCCAAGGACAATGGAACGCAACCATGTACAGTGTGATACCCTCACAATAGTCTGGGCACTGATTCGGGTCTGACTTGTACGCGAGATGCACGTTCATAATTCATATGTATTCCCAAGGCTCGAGTCATTTCATTGCGAGTCGTGCAACCGCTTCTTCTGAGGAAGTACTCAAGGGCACAGCGGGGCTTCCTGCTGTAGCGACGTATGTGGTTCAGTAGAATACTATCTTTTGGATCCTTCAACTTGAGGCTAAGGTCCTTGCAGTTATGATCGATGGGAATATTTCTATATTTCAATCGTCTGTGGCATTAGAGTGCCCAAGCAGAAACACGTCTGTGTAGGACTTCATTGACATCACCCCTCCTGCCTCCACAATGTCCACTATCCACGAGTTCTATTCCCCACCATATCATCCATACAACGATTGAAAGCATACGTAACTCAAACCCACTCGTCTGCCTTCCAGCATGGGATGAGACCAACGCCATTGCCGGGCATTGAATGGGTTCATCCGGCGCGCAATACGTACACATAGAGTTCTCGACGCGTAAACTAGCTTCTCAAACATTATGAGTTAACTTGTTAGACCATATCGCACACACGTAGATTCTAGAGTATACTACCCATACATACAGTAGCATTAACATAATGGAATATACCGAGCGAACGAACTGCCTAATCCACCTTTCTGGCCCATTTTCTGCCGCCAGCGGAGGAGGGTGTACGCGGAGGCGGTGTTGACACGCGGGCTCCCTCGCCGAGGATGCCGTAGCTCTAAATGGCGTTGCCCCTGATGTATCGTGCCCGCAGTAGCACTGGCCTCGCATGCGCGGGCGCGTGGTGCTTCTCCTGCTCCTTCTCCCGGATATGGGAGGACGCCTCGACGTCCTCCAGGCCCCGGTGTATCCAGAGCTGCACGCCGAGCACGAAGTAGAGAAGGAGCGCGAGGAGGAAGCCCGCGGCGACGAGGGGGTCGCCGACCTCCTGCGCGGTGGTGAACAGGCGCGCGAGGCAGCCCGCGATCTCATTGAGGACGGCGAGCGCGCTGAGCTGGCTGGTAGAGTGCGCGCGCGTGTTCTGGCGAATCTGGGGGAGCTGGATGAAGTAAAACAGCGGGAGGATGGTGAGCTGGAGGAGGCCGAGGACGTCGTCGGGAACGAGGCAGAAGGCGATGGCGCCCGCGGCGAGGCCGACGGCGGTGAAGGCAATGGTTTGGGAAGGGTGTGTGTTCGGGAGGACAGGGCTCAGGAAGCAATCCGACCGGAAGGTGCGCGGAGCGCTGGGGTGTAAATAAGTATACACGTCTTAGTGTTGACGTTTCACTACTCACCGATGGTGCCTTCACTGTATGTTGCGATGTGGACCCGCTGGGCTATCTCGCATGCTGGAACGGCGGATCGTCAAATGGTATTGGTTGAGTAAGCGTTGTTTGTACCATATCGGTAATGACTTTGGAGCTAGAAACGTAGACAATGAGCTCCTTCGTCCTCTACTGCGAATAAAAAGCTTGCCTTGATTCAGTCCGCGAAGAAGAGATGTTTTTTAGGACCCATGGCGATGTACGGAGCATGTAGGAAAGAGCCGCCGTGGCGCGTTTTTCTCATGCTTGCGAGGCTCTGTTCGAGAGGTAGGGTATCGTCAGGGGTTGCGCGATCGTAAATTAGGAGAAGGCATGACCTTCCAGTACTCATAATAAATGCCGTCTATGAGAGAGTGCGACTGTCTGGGAATGAGAGGATTAGTGATTTGCAGGGATGAGTTTTCGGGCATTTCGTCCGCGCTACTCACCTCCTCAACGGTTAAGCGACTGTCTTTGCATCGAAACACTGCTTCACTTGTGTCGTGCATCCTGAAAGGTGGATATAACGATGCCATACGTGTTCAAAGAATGAACGTCGACGTTGAAGCTATAATCAATAATGGTCGCTCGTTAATAACTGATATAACGGAGAAGTACGTTGAACATACCGACGATCTTGCCGATGATATGTCCTTCTTACTACTCTTTCTCAATCATGACAATTCATCCTCTTCTGGTCGTTAAATTCGCAGATGGAGTACCCAAGGCCGTTGAGCACCGGAGTGGACCATTCCTAACATCGACAACACGTACGAGCCCTTCTTCAATATGACTCCCGTGGCACGCACAAAGAAACTCGGAGGGCAGGAAAGATGACATGGAGAAGATGAAGTAGGCGAGGGAAATTGGGTTGGCGACGGACAACGAACGGGCCAATTAAGGAAGCTTTTGACAAACACGACCAATCTGCTGATGCCGCCCATGCCGAACCGTTCATGAACCGTTCTGACAACGACGTTGCTCTGACGTTTCTGCTGCGTTTCTCTCATGTTTCTCTCCTTGTTTATCTGATTTCCAGTTGAGCCCTTAGTTTGGATGCTGGTTCCTTCGGCCGTAGACTGTGCCTCGAAAAATGGTCTATGTCCTCCCGCGTAGTAGGGGCACGGGTAAAAGGCAGTGTCCCAGCAGTGACGGGAAGTGTGTGCGTGAGAATGCGTGAAGGTGAGTGAGAATGAGTGGACAATGTGTGAAGGTGAGTGAGTAACGAGTGAAGGTGAGTGGGTGACGAATGAGACTAAGTGAACGATGAGTGAGGGTGAGTGAGTGCGTCAGTGAGTGGTTCAATGAGCACTGAGCGCTGAGCACTGAGCACTAGGGCCAAGACCAAGCCGACGACCTTTGTACGGCCTCTGATACTACCTCAGGAGGTCAGACAATGTTAAAATACACGATATATTCACATTTAACTGTCGAATGATAGGTTATGAAAGCTGGATATAATTTTACAGGCCAATCAGCTCTTTTTACAGTACTTATTGCTCATTTAAGCGTTTTTGAAGTGAGGAAAGGGTATATTAGTAGTGCAGTTTACAGTGGCTAAATATCTTCCCCCCATTCTATACTTCGACTAGATTGTATATGAACACTTCAGCGCTTAATACTCAGCGCCCCCGGGCCTTGCATCGTCAGGTTCCCGGTTCCTTCGCACCTCACGCCGACCACCCCGTCCTCTGCGACCTCCGTCGCTAACTGCGTCGCCATCTGCGCCGGCCGCACTCGCATCGGTGCGCCGCGTCGAGCGCTTGTCGTTCGCGCGGTTCGAGGGGAGCACAGTACGTCTGCTGCTCAGGAGAGGGCACCTTCTGCTCACGGAAGGGCGGGCTCAGTACGTCTGGTACTAAGGCACGGCGGTGACGTGATGCGGCAACGCCTCCACGAGTGGTTCCGGTGTTGGTGTTGGTGTTGGTGTTGGCGGCGTCGTGGAACGCGTCCAGCCTCCGCGAAGCCTGCCAGCTAGCGCGCGAGAGCTCGTGCGTCCTTTCCGCCCGCGAAGGCGTGGCGTTCGGGCTCAGTACGTCTTCTGTACGTCCGCTGCTCTCGAAGGGTGGCAAATTGTTTTGAAGATAGTTATATATGAGTAATTACCCACTGTTAGACAGCGCCTAATAAATAGAGAAAGGGCCAATAACTATGTGCCACTTAGTGGCTCAAGCAATGGAATTTGACAATGACCATTGTCGACTCACCGACAAGCGCAAAACAAACATCAATCACAGTCCAAACTTAAATATAATTATTATTCGGTCATGTAAGTGCGAGATTGAGGATGTAAGTGTGTAACTGTGGGTGAAATCCAAGTGAGTGAGTGCAAGTGCAGAAAAAAAAAAAAAGTGAGTGAGTGTAAGTGAAGGGAAAATACAAGTGAGTGATAAGTGCACTTACTTCTCAATAAATGAGTGATATATCAGTGAGGATCAGTGATAGACGAGTGAGGATGAGTGAGGATATGTAAAAGTGCGTGAGGGTGCGTGAAGGTGCGTGAAGGTGCGTGAAGGTGCGTGAGAGTGCGTGAGTGCGTGAGCAAAAGTGAGTGAGAGTGCGTGAAAGCGCGTGAAGAGTGCGTGAGGGTGCGTGAGGAGTGCGCGGTGAAGTGTGGTACGTACGCACTTGTGGAGTGTCCAAGGTTGTATACTCACAACCTTACATGTAATTTGATGTAATTCACACCAATTACACAAAGGGTAACTTAGGCTGTGCTGAGCGCCTCGCAAGCGCTTCGCTTGCCCGACACTTTCCAGACCCAAACCCCTTCATTGACTTTTTGACGTCATTCATCGTGAGCTGTCGCAGTATGCGCCTGCCGGACTCAGTGTACTTAATTGAAGCACACATGGATATCCTTTACACTTATACAGCCTCTGGAGGTAACTTATTTGTTAAGAAAACAGTTTTTGAGGGTAGCTATATACATATAGAATCGATGGAGAAGAGTTATATACTACCCGTATCTCTTGTGCAGTTTTCGCGCGGTGATTTTGCAATGGGAGGTGTTTGGGAGGTGTAGTTGAGACGGTGGGAACTTGCTGCCGAAGTTGCCGGGGTCACTGCCGGCCGAAAAAGTGAGTGACGTGAGTCACGGTGAGTGAGTGTGAGTCGAAAATGAGTGAAAGTGAGTGCACGCACCTTCACGCACCCTCACGCACCTCACTGCTGGGCCACTGCCTTTTCTCATTGCCCGCGTAGTAGTATTCTGGAGTGCTCATCTACTGTCGATTTGTTGCTAAACACTTCACAAAATTACACTGGAATGTATTTGCTCCCTTGTTCCCACTCCTTCAACCGTCAAAACCTAGAAGTTCCTCAGAGTAGTGACATCTATTCTCGGCCTGGCCATTGCGTGTGATGGGTGTATGACGCGTTCAAGATAATGTCGCCTGGAAGAGATTAAGCTACAAGTGCGTACTGATACTCCAGCGTGGTGTGAGAATCACATAGATGACGTCGATGGATTCGCCACTATCAACGTTATAACACCAAGATTCGGCCAATCGTACAATTCACTCACCATGAGCCAACAGCTAGCCTCTATCTTCGTCCTCTCTGCTCTGCTAGCTCGACCCGTTTATGCACTACCCACTCGCCGGAGAAGGACAAGCTCACGAGGAGGGATCATCGCAGGATGTATTGTTGGTGCGCATTTCCAAAGGACCTTGATCCATTGAAACATACTCATGACTCCATTCCCTTAGCCGGCCTTGTTCTCTTGCTCTTCATATCTGTATGCCTCATGATGGCTCGTCGTCGACGTGCTCGTAAATCCACGCCCACGGGCCCTGGAGGCGGCGGACCCACGCAGCATGACCCCAAACCAATGTTCGGCGGCCTATGGGGTCGATCGAACGTCGGTTATAACGGCAAACACGCTGCTGGTCAAGGCACGAACAACTACAACGCGAACGGCGCCCAGCCTCAATCGCAGACGCCCTATTACCCCGACTATTACCCAGGTCAGAATGGGGCCGCCCCGCCTCCTACATACGGCCAAGACGCGGGATACGGGCGCGAATTTGCCGCAGTACGTCATTTGTATTTCATCCTTCTTCATGACGTCGCAGCCAAACGATTCTTTCTCCGACTTCGCAGCCGTCGGGACCTCCTCAAGTTCAGAGTGATAATCAAGGCGCTTACGCCGCGGTGTGTTCCTACTGCAATTTACATTCGTTCGACGTTCGTGGTTACTGATTTTCCTTCTAAAATTTACAGCCACAGGGGCCTCCGCCTGCTGCGCATACCGCTGGCAAAGATAATCAGTTCGTTGGCGGCTTTCGATCCTAATCCGTTTTGATACTATTCTCTTCCGTGAATATTATTCCCTCTTGTATCCATACCCATCGCCGATTTAATTCTGACAATAATCTTTGAATAATCTTTCGCTATATACATGAACATTGTAGTTGTGTTCGAGTTCTGTTAATCTACAGGGATTGTTGCAGGATTCTTGTTGATTTGTTCTACTATTATATAATACAACTCTGACATTCGTAAGCCTGTAACCGCACATATAGCGTAGTACCATAATGTTAGGAGCAAATTACTATATACGTCCAAACAAAATGACATTGTTAAGCGCTCCGACAAGAATTCCCGTTCGGAACCTCTAGCTATTCCATTTAAGTGACGAGTCTTGAATCTTGCACCCACCACAATCGACATGCGCATTGGACGCTTCCCTTTCCCTTTCTGCGAGCATGGGCTCGGCCAAGGTCATTAGCGGTCTTCGAGTGTGACTAAGACGTTTGATCAACTTTGCCCCCTCAAGAAAGCAAGAGGCACGGCATGGGATATACTTATGACGACTTGAAGAAGAATAAGTAACGCTCTGGGGCGCTGGGGAGGCGATTCTTTGGACTTGGATGCGGTGGGAAACAAAAGAGCGATCAGTGGGCCGATAACTTGCCGAAATCGCGAGTGTGGGAACTCATAGAAGCTTTTGACAAACACGACCAATGTGATGCCACCTCCAACTGTAACTGTTACCACAACTGTCCGACCTGTCGTCGCCAACTCCGTCGCCTCCTCTCGGGAAGTCTGCATATGCCCTTATGCTTTATCTCAGCATGCGACGGCTTTGAAATCCAACGATCTTCTTGAAATATTGACGCTACGTTCGACATTGACACAAGCTCCAACGTCTCTTGGCCACTCGCTTTTGAACTTTACCACCGGCCTTTACCGCGCAACTCCAGCGACCCATGTTGAACTCTTTCTTCCCTTGCGAGACCTCTGACGCAGTCGACCAGTGTTTCTGTCTCCACGATTGTACAGGTTCCGGATCTCCTGACGTAGACTGGGGAAGCTGGTATGGTGTCATTGGGCGTCTTGTCTGGTCGCTGCCCAGCTAACGCTTGAGGTGCGCGATTGTTGACTTATCGGCCTTTCACGGGTGGACTGCTGCTGGTGATGCTTGCGGAAGTTACTTGTTCGCACCGGAATTGCAAACTGTCTCGTCTGATTTGCCCCTTTGAGAGTTAGACGGCTCATTCTTAGGCCGTAACCGCCGTAACAACTGGCTATTCTTATTCAGGCAATTGGTACCTTTCTTGAGTACGTTCGCGCTCTCGTATCCGAACATTCGTTAATGCGCTGGGCAGGATAGCGACACAGTGATAGTCGCATTTGATGTTGTCGATCCCGAAAGATTGGGATAGGTGTGTGTTGCTGAGATAGGCGCCGTAAAGCAAAGCGAACAGCAGTACTGGGTGATAGCTCAAGCGCAGGAAGGTACTCGAGGACCTCGTCCTCTATTTTCCCCTTCAGGATAGGACATGGAACATGTTTTCGGAACGATCCATCACATCGTCGTTCTTTCTGGAAGAGGTTTCTTGTACAAAACTGAGGTAGAAGTATACTCTCACCTGCCCATATCTAGTATCGTGTATTCCTGTCCATCGCGCAGTTTGACATAATCCCGTAGACTATTTTGTTGCGCTCTGCATGCTTGAGACATATGAACGTGGAATTGACACTATCTGGGAAGAATGTAGTATGTGGGAAATGTCTTAGAGGCGGTTCTATTATTTGAATCTTCCTTCATCCTCATTGCTCAATCGTCATTTTTTAATCTACCAGCGCTCCTATATTGACACTTACTGACAAAAAGTGAGCATCACACGTTTCAAACCACTACTGCGACCGTCCAGCGCTTCTTGACATCCGTTCCTTGCGCAACATGTCTATAATTGTACCGTGCATATACTCACCGGCGAGTTGCCTCCCGGTCATTTTATTAAATCCTTATAGGAGATCCGCCAAAAAACGCCCACATATATGCTTTCATTTCAGTAAAGGCAAACATAGGAGCAAGAGAAAGCTACATGTGGGCCGTCATACAGCATACGGAGATACAGCATTAATTGGATCCTGCGATTTCCAATTTTTGTCGAATGAACAGTTGATGGAGTGAGGTAAATCTGCATTCGAGGCTTACCTAGACTTCTGTGTTACAGAACCTGAGGTCTTCCGATGAGGATATTCCGTATGTCCGCACTCGCTGTCGTTTGATTTCGGTATACTCATCGGTGGATTCTCCCACCGAGGTGACATGGCTGACATGAAAAATTCTTCAGATGCGCAGAGGGCAGTAGCTCCAAAACTACCTCCTGAGGGGCGCTGACCAACACCCGAGTGTGGTGGTTTTCATGAATCAGAACGCTGGTGCGAGCATGTGAGAACGCGCGACGTCGACTTGTGGTGGGGGTATCATACGGTATATGCGACATGTACACCTTTTCGTACCATCACGACGCACTGTTCAATCTTAATGTCCTTCTGCGAATCAAACACTCTTGTTACATGTGAACCTTGTCCTAGATTCTCGGAAAGGAAGGCGTTGTATGACCACAGCTTGCTCTAGGTCTGGCTACATGATTATTACATGCGTGCGTTTTGATAAGGTCCGTAATATGATTAGTGTGCACTTTATCACCACCCTTGTAACGCTATGCATAACGCGCATAAGTCTGTCTTCTTGCCCTCCTTCTGCGACTCTATTTGTCGGCCAAAGGAGAAGAACGGGCTCCTCAAAACTCATTCGCTCCAACGGTCCGTTCATATGCCACTTTTTCTCTAGTCATCAAGCATCCACTCCTCGGAATTCCGACAGCGTTTGGGTTTGGGCGACAAAGACAGACTCTCCGCATTGACAGTCACTCTGGCTCACCACACGTCTACGTATGTCTGTCTCTGCGCCCCAGCCGCTTCCGGGCTGCAGCGCCATCCGCCTATGTAGCTGCGCGCGCCCCTCCCCCAATCTCCGTATTCCGCGGACCCTCATCGATCGGGCGCACCCGATATGGCAACTCGGTTTACTTTTGGAATGGGTGTCAGTGCGTGCGTCACCGTGACGCGTGGATCCGTTCTTGAGGTTGTCGCTGCGCTTGGCTTTGATTGATGAAAAGTCGGAAGATATGCGCCGAGTGGAGAGGAAGTAAGTAAGGGAATAGCATTAGTCTGTGTCTGTCTGTCTTGTCTGTCTGTCTGCATATTTATCTGTCTTCCATCAAGTAATGTGACGGAGCGCTTCGATCGATAATTCCAGGAATGTATCCGTTGGATAACATTCCACTGCATTGGGAAGACTGTATTATAGTATAGTATATATGCGGATTGCCAACTACATGCATGTGCGCAGGCAGACAATAAACGCGCGGCGCATTATATCAGTGACTCGGACAGAAACCCGATACAGATGACACAGGTCTTCGATTTTGTAATACATGCATTAGTGAGTCAAACTTACCATTGTAGTCTCATGCTTCCCAAACATCACTCGTCTATGTGTCAGTGTCTTCATACCCAAAGCTAGTCGTTAATTCACTTTAATGGCCCGTTCCCATCCCATCGTGCACTGTGCACATACTACTACGTACGCCATCAGGCACCAAACTGTGTAGTGCGGTCCACACATAGCAGTTGGATCATGCAACACACCAGTGTCTGCAGGCGGCCTCCATTTCCTAGCGGCGCTAGCGCGCGTTCTGTCAGCATCCGCATCCCCACGCTGGCGTCATCCCCCGCCTTCCGTCTTCCGTCTTCCGTCGAGCTTAATACGAGGGTAGAGAGGACATATGCACACCCGATGACAACCCTATCGCGCGATGTAGGGTATGACACCGCACCCTCCGCGGCCGTGCTTCCATCTCATGATATTCAGACTACCGCGAACAGGCATCCGTATGAGTAGTACTCGGTTGCGTACATACTTATGTCCGCCGTATACCCAGCAGCGCGCGGAACCTGGCGGGCGGCATACGTGCGGAGGCGACTGGGCAGCCGCGCACCGCCGCCGCCGATGTCGGGGCGCCGTAACTCTTCCTTTACGCGCTTGGCCCGAGCGGGACTGACACACGTAGACACGCTATTGTTCTGCTGCGCGACGGGAGGGGTTGAGTAGGTGTGTTATGACTCGAGTATAACTGACGGGGGGATTGAAGCGGATAGTGCAACTGCGGTCCCGGGGATTGGGTGCATGCGACGGAGTGAGATCACTTTCGGGGGATCTTGTACCAGATTGCCCATAGCAGGTATATGCGCGATATATGCGCGGAATTATATGCGTCGTCGTCCGTTTCAGTATGGATATTATGTAGTATTTGAAATTTCTATTGTTCGTTCGTGTTTTCTATACCAAAAACCGTGAAAGCGAATGTAGCAGTGGCGAGCATAGCAGATACGATCGAGATGCGCTGCCAGCCAGCCTTCTGTTTCTGTCATGGTCCGCGGTACTGCATGCGTCTGGTGTTGGGATCGCGGGAGAAGGGCATACGATCGTGCGGTGGGGGATGCAAGCTCCGTGCAGACATTGATTAGGCCCATCGCTGTATTCTATGACACTAGATTGCTCATTTCGTGTCGGAGGACATAGACGCGCTACATATACATATCCTAAGACCTATGAGCATTGGGATCAGATCAGCGACACTAGGACACGCTACTATGATGAAAGGAAAGTAAGAGCCGTTCATAAGGCAAACGTTGATCATATTCATCTGCGCCATGGCGAAGTAGCTGACGGTGGATGACATACTGCGCGGCCCTAAAAGAACTCTAGGTATACATAACACATGGGCGATAACAACTACCCATTACATATGTCCTATAATAGTCGCATTAATGACCGCCAACGTCCGCACTAACCAGTGTCGCGAATTGGTCGCGAACCAGGAAAGTACAGAGGATGACGGATGCCAGCGTAATGGAATATCAACTTCGATCACGAATTTTCATCTGGGAGAACATCGTTTGGGTACATACATACGGCGATAGAATTATGCTCGGGAATCGACAGAAGTAAGATTTGGAAATTGGAACTGGAAGACGACTGGAAGATGGGCGAACGACCCACCCACCACCCGCGCCAACGCCCCGGCGGCCGTACTGACGTAGCGCAACGGTTCACGTAAGGGACTGTGGTGTGACGTGAGATTTCATTATGGGAGCTGTTGTTCAGATGTTCTATGACCTGGCCGTACGTGGACGTGGGGGTGGCGAATGTTGCGCGCGTTGGGGGTCGGCGCCCCCCCCGCGCGCGCCGACGCACGCACGATCTCTGGCAGCTGGACATGGAGATCGAGGAGACTAGGCCGAATGGGGGGTGGCGCTGGGGTCCCGCGAAAGGGCATGGGCAGGAGGGGAAGCGTGATGGGGCGCGGATGAGATCTGTGCCTCCAAGTAGTCGCGCGAGCGCAGATCTGCATCTGCATCGAGCGCGGTGCAGCGAGAGGGGCGATAAGGCGAGGCAGGCGTGTGACTGATCCGCCTGCGATCGCTCAAATAGGGTTCTGGGTTGCCAAAACATGGCGTCAGAGAAGGTTTCGCGCTTTCCTTTTTTTCCTTTTTCCTTTTTTCCTTTCGACAGTTCGTTCTTCGTGTTCAGCGGGTGGGATTCTGGAACAGTCATATGCATGTGCAACACGTATGGGCTGCTTTCATCTCCTCGGAACGCGGGCGGCGGCGTGGAGTGGCATACAAAGAACGAGGTGGACAGGCGCTGGCCCGGGCAGCGGGCCGCGTGCGTGGGTCAATGTTTGGGTGGACACGTACGCGAAGGGTGTGCGCACAGCCCTGGGAGTGTGTTTTTCATAGGCGAGCGGGAGGACAGAATGAGGAAGGGGCTACTGGAAAAGGCAATGCGCCTCCCAGCGAGCCCATGGTCCGACGACATACGCCTGTCCCCTAAGCATGTATGTGACCCAAGTAGGGACGAGAAGCGCCGCCCTGTTACGTCGACGTATCTAGATCTCGATCGCCCGAGGAAATTGAGGCGTGACCCGAAATGAGAGGCCAACATAGTGTGTTTGGAATTGGAAAGAGGAATAGTTAATGAAGAATGCGAGTCAACTTACGGCATTCGACGATACGAATAGCGGAGTGCGAATACAAAGCTATGGGAATGACATATAAGCGTTCTGTTACTTGTCGACCGAATAAGAAGACTTTACTTAAACCACCAGCCCGAGGGCCTCCACCCACCGACCATGCCTTCCTCCCGTCCCCTGCGTACGTCTCCTCATCGTCTCCCTTCGTCTGCTCACCTTTTTTCCAGTAACCCCCTCAAGCGGAAGGAGCCCGCCTCGGACACCGACGATGCCGAGCCGCCCTCGCCCAAAAGCCAGTGCAAGCCCACCATCGAGCCTACTCCCACCAGCAGCAGCGGTGCCAGCTCAAGCGGTACCGCCACCGGGCCAGGGCGCCCAGACGAATACGAGGCGGGTCGCGTGATCTGCGAGGCCTGCGGCACCGGCGTCTCATTCCGCGACGACGACAGCGGCGGCTTCACCCTCAAGCACTGGGAGGCACACAGGATAACCTGGTACGCGCGATGCCCTCACCGATGCCCCCAATCCCTGACCCCTCCACAGCCCAGCTGCGTCCCAGCGGCCTCCGGCGCCGCCGATCGCCTACGCGCCGTCCACGGACCCGCTCTCCACGCACCTATCCACGGCGCTCCACGCATCTGGGTCCACCATGCCGTCCACCTCCTCCGGGCCCCACCCCCCAAAACGCCGACGGGCGAAACGCACAGAAGAGGAACGCATCGAGTATCTGCGCGCGGATCCGTATGTAGGCCAGTTCGAGGCGTACCGCGTCCTCTGCGCCAGCTGCGACAAGTGGATCCGGCTGCGCCCCAACAGCACCTACTGCTCCATCCCGTGGGACGCGCACCGCAAAAGCTGCCTGGCCAAGAAAATGTACGCTCCCTCCATCATCCCTATTCTGCCATCACTAACTAACTGTCTACTGAAGCACGACCAAGAACCCATACGCGCTCTCCGAGCGCAACAGTCTCTTCGCCAAGGACCCGGACGTGCGCAAGTTCGACCCCGAGCGCCTGCTCTGCAACATCTGCGACCGCTGGCTCTCCCTCCCGCCCGACGACCACCTCGGCGCCGTCCAGCGCTGGCTCTCGCACCGCGCCGCGTGCGGGCGCGCCTCGGGGCAGCCCGTGGACATGCATCCCCCCACCGCACCCGGGGACGCGAGCCCCCGTCTGGGCGCGGGCGAGGGGGCAGACCACCACCACGCGCCCGCGGGCTCGCTCTCCCCGCGCTCGCCGTCCGCGCCCCAGCCCGCAGGCACGCGCCCCGCGGGAGGCGCGTCTCAAAACGGCACGCCGGCCCTCGCGCCGCTCGCCCCCGCCCCACCCTCCTCCTCCACCACCGGCTTGGCGCACGCCCCATCCCCGCCGTCCCCATACCTCCTCACCCCGCTCACCTACGCGCCCGCGCACGAGTCGCGCCGGCGCAACGCGGAGCAGCGCGCGGCGACGCTGCGCGCGGACCGCCTGATCGGGCGCGTGGAGCCGAACCGGGTTTTTTGTAGTTTGTGTGCGAAGTGGGTGCAGCTGAGGCAGGACTCGAGCTATTGCGCGTATCCGTGGGTGCAGCATCGGGGAAGTGTTTGAGGCGGAGGTGGGTGTTCGTTTGTTTTTTCTTTGTGTGCTTGGACGCTGTGGCTGACGGAGTGTTTTTTTTTTGGGTGTAGTGAGAGGAGGAACGCGAAGGCGGCGGAGATGGCGCACATGAAAGGCGCGCCGGGGGCGTCTGCGCACCTCGCGCACACCTCCAGTCGCCGGCCGCACCACCACACCACCGCGCACCCCACGCACCACCAATCGCAGTCGTCCTCGTCGCACTCCGGCTTTGGATATGCGTCCGCCCCGCAGCACCACCACCAGCACCACCAGCAGCGGTACCCCGGCCACGGGTACGGCCGCGCGCACCACCGCGCGGACGAGGACGAGGACGAGCTGATGTCCGCCGATGGCGAGGAAGGAGGTGGCGGTGCGCCGCACGGCCTCCCGCGCTCCGCGAGCGTGTCGGTGTCGGGCAGCGACGACGACGACGATGCGGGCGAGGCCAAGTTCAGGCCGCGCCCCGGCGCCACAGGCGCAGACGAGGACGGCGACGACGGCGCTGTGGACGTGGAGTCCGAGGAGGATGGGCCGGGCGCGGCCGACGCGAAGCCCCCCGCACCGCACGCGGGGCCAACAGCAGCAGCAGCAAGGCAGCGGCGAAGGACGCGCACCACAGCGCCCGCCGCGCGCCCGCACACGCACAGACAGCACGCGCTAACACCGCCACGGCGCACCGCGCGCGGCACGCGCCCCACCCCGCCAACGGCACCGCACACGCCAGTAGTAGCCACGGGCAGCGCGCCGCGCGCGGGCCCGCGCACCACGGGGCGGGTACGGCGCGAGCACCGCGCAGGGGCGCATGGCGCACGCCGTAGCGGGCGGGTCCGCAACGTACCGCCCCGCGTCGTCTGGGCGCGGCGCGCCGTCGATGGGCGTGGGCATGGGTGGCGGCGGGCGCGCGTGGGACGGCGGCGCGGGCGACGACGCGGACGCGGAGGGCGAGCCGGATGCGGAGGCGGAGTGGATCGAGGAGATCGAGGGTGGGGCGGGTGGTGGTGCGGGGCTGGCGATGGCGATGGCGCGCGGTGTGCCCCGCCGCCCGTGGCCCGTTGGGCTTGCGGACCTCGATTCGCCCGCTGGACGGTGCGTTTCCTTTTTCTCTTTGGTTTCCAAATTGATTCTGATTCTCGTATATTTTTTGTTCCACAGAAAACATTTCATCCAGACGTCCCTTACACATCTCTTCAGCACCACATACGAGCCCGCCGACGAGCTCTCTGTCTCCGCGCTCCTCACGTACCTCAACGCCGCGATGCCGCCGGACAAGCACGAGGATTTCGACACCGCTGAGGTTGCGCGTGCGGTCGCGGCGCTTGCTGAGCGCGGCAAAGTGGTCTTCGAGGGCGATATCGTGCGCGTCGTCGAGTGACCGCGGCGCTATGCGGTCGCGTGCGCGCTGTCTTCGCCATGGCGTACTGCCGCCATCCCTGCACTCCGTAATTGCCATGCTTCTGCGCGCTCTTCGACATTGCGCCCTTCCTCCATCCCTGCACTCCGTAATCGCCCCTGCTTCTCAACCTTATTCGCATCGCGTCACGCTTACGTGCTCGAGGAATCCTTCCTTCCTTCTTTTTACATTCACGTCAGGGCCGTCCCAGCAGCACCCCGTGTCAACCGTTGCTGTCGCCGCGCACGGTGGACAGTTCTTCCAGGCCGCCGCGCCTTCCCACTCCAATGTTCCTATGTGTATGTTTTCTGCGGAAACATACATACACCTCATTCCTCGCGTATGTTTGGCGTCGCCGCTGTTCGGCCTTGGGCTTGTTCGCCTCCGACGATTCTGCGTTTGTCATCGCGGAGCGTGGCGTGGCCGCAGCCCACCCTCGTGCGACAGAATTCGCGCCGGCGCGGGTGGAATCTTCTTTCTTGGAATCCCCGTGTTATGTTTGTTTCGTCGTTTTTTGCCGTGGCGTAGCCTTCTTCGGACGCCTTCCGAGTTCCCCGTCTCCTTGTTTGTTTTCATTTTATTCTGAGTCGCCATTTGGGCCTGCGCCCGTCTTTCTTGGACTGTTGATCATCGCTATGCTATGTTATGTTATCTTCTTCGTTACGTCGTTATGTTGTGATGTCTCACCCACCATATCTTTATCCATCTGTACGCCACTGCTCGTCTCATCGTCATCGCCCTTTCATGCCGTTTCATGCTCCCTCGTGGCTTCCCATACTGCAATTCTCCCATTCATATCCGCCGTACCATTGTCTTCTTCCTTCTTTTTTGCACACACCCTCCGTCCTCGCATCCCGATCTGGTCCCCAGCCCCTTGTCATCATCAGCATTAACTCCCCTCGGTCATTCGCGCATCGTCACTTCCGTCCCTACTCATTGATCCATTCTCATCGCACATTAGCCCATCCATCATCACCGCAACTTTCTCGCACATAGCACGCATCCATGTATGTCCCATCTGGCCATCTTTGTTTTCCTCCGCACGCACCTTTCTTGTTCTCCCATCATCGCTCTCGCGCATTTCTTGGTAACCATGTATCGTACCGCATCTACTTACTCGCATTATGTATTTCCGTGAATAATGATCTATTCGGGTTTCTGACATGAAAATGACGCCCCCTGATATGTTCACCCCGCCCGCCGCCGCCCGCCGTGAAGAACCTGACATGTGGCTTCCTTGACGACTACCCCTCACACGCGCCGAGACAGGTCGTGAATTCGGGTGGAGAGAAGTGGACGTGCCTGTGAATCAGGGCGATGCCTGGGCCCTGGCTGGGGGGGTTAATGTTGCCTGATTTTTATGTACTGATGATGCCCGTAAACGAAGATATTTCCTATATTTTCTGACGTGCGGGCGTGAAGGTGAGGCCTGTATTTCGCGTTTCGCGTATGTTATTTCCGGGAAATGCGAACTCTAAGAATTTGATTATGAATCCAGTATGAAAGTAGCATTTCCCTGACCGTAAACCAGATGTAAAATTAACGAGCATGAGAGCTTTTCACAGCTTCCAACTCTTCCATGTCGTGGTCTATCTATAGCTTAATGAATTATTTCACGTATTCGAAAGAAAGCATGCTGTAATCGACTCAAGTATCCTCGAATCTGGTATTTTAGCGGAAAGGACTTGCGTATATGCAATAACCTATTGAGCTCTTTCGTTTTCTTCGCCCCGACCGTCCATGACCCATTGAGAATACATCCCCATTCTTCTTCAAACTATTCCGATTGCAAAGCTGGATGCTCTCCATGCCGATCGTGCTGGTTGAAATAATTCAAATCGTTATCAAATTTGCGCCTGCATTTTGACATGGTCCTATGGAACATCCACTCGAAATACGTGCTCTCCAGACCTAGCTGGGGTGCGACTTTACTCCAAACTCTACCGCGTCAGATACGAAGGCATCAACTGACTTGCTGCTGGCTGCGCTGATCTGTGATCCTTGGAGGACGCCTTTTATACAAGCCCTAATCTATGATTATCCAGTCGGGCGGAACAGACATTGCGTTGGGAATATTTGAGCCGCTGATGAATGAATTTCACACGATATTCACGAGTAAAAAGAACGGCACCTCGGTTCACGACTTCCGCTCGAATGGATACGTATGTCCATTAAAGCGTATGTGACATGTGAGGCCTCCATCGACATATGTCTTCGGTCCTGGTGAGGCCCCGATAGCCCGATGGCGTCAACGCGGAGACGAAGCAAATCAACGAGAAGAATTGGTGATAGAAGCAGCCCGGCGCATAACGAATCGGATGTCGTAGCTGCATACTGGAGTCTGATCTATGTAGACGTATTATGACTCTGCAAGTTGTAGGTAACCATTCCATACTAAATGTCGAGCGTTCAGACCTAGTTCTTATGCAACTTTCGAGTGGAAGATGCCTAGCATGCCAGCTGTAACAATTTCTCCGACATCCCAACCTTTCAGTCAGTAGGCCCACTACATGCGATGTAGATGAATAAGTATCCTGGGGCGTGCGGTAAGGGATTATTTGTCTGAATCAAGAGGTTCCTTTTATAGACTTCTCTGTACTTGTCCCACTGACGTCCCAATTTCGTTGAGCTCAATTCTATTCTATTACTTCTGAGTCCAATGATTCTCTTCGTTCGCGTACGCTTCTCGTAAGTACATAAAAGATTATTGCTGTATTCAGCTCCTAGGTTAAAAATCCAAGTGGCGGTCAGTGCGTCGCGGAGTTAGAGCCTGGTTCGTTGTTGCCATATATAGCTCGTCAGGAATGCAAGTTCCCTCGTTCCTAATTGGTGGATTTTTATACCCAAAATTAACCTAGCCATGCGAATTGAGTGTGTCAGTCCTACATGTAGAACGGCACAGAATATGTTCGTATCCCTTACCGTGGGCAATTTAAGTGCAGCATACCTGTTCGGTCCAACCGCTGGGTATGGGCTGAGTATCCGGTAAGTCATGACGAATTTACTCACCACTTTGTCGGGTTGCTTAATGACCATGTCTGCCGAAGGCGTGATGATTCACTCACAAAATATCCGCGCCCATGTTCCGCAGCAGAATGCCCTACGTTCCTACATGGGTCATAGTAACACATTGGCTTGAATGATATTCATCCGTATACATACTTACGAGCATCTGTTACATGCGTTTTTCTGGGTGACGTGGTGAGGACATGATGGATTTCCCATGAATCAACTCCATTCAGTGAACAAAGTGCAGCATGCACGCTTTGGGTCACTGAATGCTAACGCTCATCATTTTGACGCAGGAAAATGAAACAAAAGATGTGAAGATCGAATCAGGCAAATCTAAGCCTATGCTTCGCGGCGTAGACTTTCGTGGTGCTGTCCTTGATAGCTTGGTGTATCTGCGCGATAAATCATAGTCGTCGGGTTTTGACGTTAATCATCCGCGGCCATTACTACGCCCTTAAGAACCTCTTATTACTCACCTTCATCCGCTACCAAACTTTGTTTTCTCCGCCGATTCATACAACGGAACCTTATGTCGTAATATAGAACGAACATCATTTCCATAGATTCAGAAGACACGACAAATGGTGATGTGACTGCGAAGATACTTCGTGTGGCGTCAGCGCTAGCTTGCAAACGCTCTCTGAATGCGTACTTAAGCTTCATTTTCGTTTGTTTTTCACGGCCGCAAGTTTAATTTTGTTGCGTTGGATATGATTTATTTCATATACTCCAAAAATTCCTTCTGATCGGTCGCGGGTTTGTAAAGACCAGCTTTAGTTTAAATTGCCCATAAGGTTCGTACTGGACGTCCAGCAAGATGATTCTATGAGAACTATCGATAGTCTGTGACAAAAAACTGATAAAATTTCACAAATTACCACATGTTAGACATGCCCACGCAACATTATCTATCGTGTAAACTATCACAGGGGTGTGGATGAAATATGGAGGGTGGCGGCCGTAATATCAGAGATCAAAGATAAACACTATGCCTGTGGGCACATGTGCGTTCGAACTCGCACCGCTGTCCTCCTATATCGCAGGATGATGAGGTAGGGTTGAACTCGCAAAACAATTCCACATATTAACCATTATCCGCCGCTCCGAATTATACTTCTCGTCCGCACTCCGCAGTATGTAAAGGTCAAGGTCTTCCTCCGAAGCATGTAAATCCGCTGAAGAGCGACGAGTACGTACCGTTGACTTTCAGCGCTGAGACATGTCCTCGGAGACTAACGGAGAAGATGGAGTCATTGAGAAGTGAAGTAGTAACGTTACTTCGACATGTGTGTTTCCTTTAGTCATTGTACGTTTACACCCTTCGAGCGGATTACTGAATAGATGGGGGATCTGGTAGGATGAGTGGTCAAGAAATGAGTGGAGAGTCAGTTTCTGCGTTATATGAGAGTGCAGATGAGACGATTGAAACGAACTCATTTGAAGGCAGTAACGGGCGAAATAAATTCAATATTCGAAATGTAGCGTTCAGATTTTTCAGTTAGCTTTAGAACCCAATCCCCCTCTTCGCGAGATGGTAATGGTTCGTATGTGTCAATGTTATCATTTAAATCTACTACACTTCGAATTTATTGATAGGCTATGAGCATCGAGGAGGCAGAACGCTGAACCTTTATGACAAATGCTCAGGGGCACGCTACTTGCGTACGTGAAGAGCGTCAGAGCTGTATTTTATACTACTAGAACAAATCAACATAAATCTTACAATGGTTTATCAGAACTCGGAAACGAAGGCTACAATACTCGTATGCATAGCAGAAATTGTCTACAAAATGGAATACAGAAAACAATCGGTAATGGGTAAGGATACACGATAGGGTAATGTCCACGAGAATGAGCGTAAATGGGTGACTGATTAAGGTTAGAAGCCGCCGTAGAATTGGTTATCTTTTCCAGTCGTATGTGCAGCAGGCGGAGGTCCCAGTGGCTGTAAATTTCCAGGTAATCAATATGAATGATCACAAACGTCGAATATAAATTGGAGTAGCAACGTACCGGGGCGTAAGGACTTTGGTTACTACTCTGTTGTGGCGGTGGTCCTGGCGGCTGAGAACGAACAAAGTCGTTTAGAGTCAAAATATCATGAAGAAGGAATCGCGTACTGGGTTGAATTGACGCCCGTATTCCGCATCTTGGCCATACGAAGGCGGTGGTGCGGGATCGTTTGGACCAGGGTATTCAGAGTCATAGGGTGCCTGCCATTGGGGCTGGGCGCCATTCTGGTGGTAATAATTCGAACCCTGGTTAGGATATGGGCCCATAGGTGTGTTTTGGCCGTTATAACCGGCGTTCGATCGTCCCCATGGACCGCCGAACAGTGGTTTTGGACCAGGCTGCATGAATCCGCCACCGCTAGGCCCTACAGCCATCAATCTCCCAGTACGTCGACGGCGCATCATAATGCAGAAACATAACAAGAAGAAGGCAATAAGGACAGCTGAGAAGACGAAGTCGTGAATACCCTTCGAACGATTGGGAATTTGGGGAAACTTGAAATGCGTACCAACAATAATTCCTGCAATGATTCTTCCCGGTGATCCCACTGTTCGTTGGCGAGTGAATTGTGCATAACTAGGTTGAACTAACGAGGAAGATATGATGAATACGGAGGCCAGCGCTTTATTCATGATGGTGGTTTGCAGAGGGTTCGAACGGTCAGCCTTGGCGAAAGCTTGGAAGCTGCGCACTACTGCGGACCCGTGACGTCATCCACGTGGTGGTTCACACGATGCTGAAGTTTGGCTTAAGCCTTAGGCCTGCCTGAGGCGACACTTCAACGACATACACCTTGCTCCCCTCCTACAGAAGTTCTCGGTTCTACGATATGTGAGCGCTTGAGCGAGGACGAAACGCAAATTATCGGTGAGTCAGATAAACAAATCGCACGATTTCCTGAGTTCAATATATCAATTGTAGCGCCAGCGAACGCTGGAGGTGTTGGTTATTGCACCTATCTCGTATTACAAATCTCGAGCACACATATCTATATCATAAACGTTTCCCTATGCTGCAGCTCGCTATCACCCATGAGGCCACTATTGCGACAATGACGACCGGTCGAATCTTGCAGGCGCGAATGCCAGCTCTTTCCGCCAAGTCTGTTCGTCACCCTCGCCGTTCACAAATCATAAGCACAGAAAGGTGTCATGTGCCATAGGTCAGCTATTCCGTGGACCCCCTGTTCAAATGTCGCCTACTTACTTACTGAACGCTCTATTCCTTCTGATTAGGTTCGAATCCGGTGTCTTTCCACCTGACTTGATCTCCTCAACTCAAACGACCTCAATCACCTCCGAAGATCGCCTGTCTTGGGTGAGATGCGCGGTGGCCTTCCATGAGCGACGCCGCATCTCTGCAGAGAGTTTTTCGCTTCGGCTTTAAATCGGTATGTCGAAAATCTGTTGTATTGTTGCGACCTCGCCTTAATGCTCTGAAGTTTCATCGTCGGACTCAGACGTCTTGAATTCGTCTCCACGATTCTGAGCACGTCTTCTGAACAGTGATATGGTACCAGATTTGGGTAAAACTTGTGAAGTCGAAAGAAAACCAGTCATCCGCTCACTTCACTGACTGGGAATCACAGCAAGTCGGCGCTAGCGCCCGCGCTACGTCGACAACCACCGCCGGCGTCGTCTCAATTTCGGGTAACGACGTGCGCTTGCATTGCGCCCCATCACCTCCGACCACCCACATGGCTATCTCACCCACCTACAGGACAACGACGACGAACAAGCGCTGCTCGGTCGCCGCCGCTTTCAACACCGCGGTGGTATGGCCGCCTCCTCCAGTTTTCTCCCAGCGGCTACGAGGACGAACGAGCACTGCTCGTTTGTCTGCTTATTCATTGGCCACCACCGCGGCCGGTGTCTGTGCGTACTCTACTGCTCGCAGAATCTCGTTGGTAGGGATGCCCACGCACTTACATAGGTGCTTAAACCCAATGCTGACGCTCATTCTGGTAGCGCAACATGAAGCTCCCGGTCGACTTCGCGATCCTGCGCCGTTGCGGATCTACATCGGCCAAAGTGGATCATGTGGGGATTCCGAAGGACGGGGCTGGAGGTCCGGGTAAACTGGTTGCGGTCGTAGTGAAGGTGGATAGGAAGAAGGCTGGGAGGCAATAGGACAAGAGGTTGAATCTCCAACTGTCGGAAATTTTCTCGTAACCTTGGCCGTCGCCCGATCGATCGATAGGAGTCCTTCAGTATTGCAAATTTACTGTCGTTTGCGTTCAATCTTCGTTCTCTCGTTTCCTTCGACGAAGTTTGTGATCCTGTCTGGGTTTATTCACCAATCAAGTGAAAGGGAGTTTCGCTATGAGCTGTTTGTCGTCGTTGCTTGTACTTATTTAGGATGTTGAATAGCAGTTTAGTGTCCAACATTCAGATTCCGTGGGCGGCGAGGAGGAAGGTTGAATGTTCATGCGCTTCCGATGGTGATCGGTTGAACCTCGTCGTCTCTGCTTGAATCAGTGCTCAGCCGAAAAGAGAGACCCTTACCTCCTCTCGAGTCATGCATGCGTAATTGATACGTTGGCAAACTCACTTAAATAATAAGACCAGCGCCGTACTCGCATGAGAACTGTCCTCCATCTTGCTTATGGAACGACAAAACCTCGGCGGACAAGGGAATACGAAACATCAATTCGGTCGATTCTCATTCACACAAAACGCGTTCGGCTAAATATTCTCCAATGAACAACCGATCGCCATGTCCTTGACATGTTCTGGGAGGCTGCAGCACCACATTCAACGCTGCGTTCATGTAGTTCTTTGTCCCTGCTATTGCTATCTGCTTCACAGAGGCATGCATTTCTGAGGACCTGGTCGGCTATTAGGTTCGTCAATGAAAGAGGCTACCTCAACATCCATGACCCGGGTGAGATTTCTCCACTCAGCATGAACTTTGAAGGCTATGTAGCTATTTGATTCTTAGTCATTCGCAAGCCCCAGCGCCGCACAGTCAATTGTCCCATGAAGTTCCAACCTGTGATCGAATGGATATGTTCTCTCATATAGGAGTCATCGATTCATTCCGGACGATGTTCGATAACGCCGGTATTGTGTTGGTTGATCCATGGCCGAAGGATTTACTCGGTGCACCGTGTCGCAATATGGTTCATTAACTGGCGTATTGTCTAAGCGTCAGAAGGAGAAGTTCAGCCGGAAATTGAGCGCCTGTGAAGTCTTCAGAATTTCTATGATATCATACGCCGTTTCAAATGCATTGTCCTGTATGTTTTAATGTCCTAGCGCCTTGCAACTTGAATGTGTTGTGTCTGAGCGTAAAATGAGCTTCGTTAAAAAATGTACGACTCCGTCGCGCTAGCCATGCCTCATGAGTATTACGGACGATGTCATGTCTATGCATTAAATTGGATAAAGACCACCCACGATAGAGAAGCGCAGCAGCGATCTGGGTCGTGAGGATTTGATTAAACCATTCTCTCACTTCCACAGCGATAAGCCATATAACATGACTGAACGCCACCGTTCTTGCTCAAGGTCATGGGTTCTTACCGTATTCTTTGGAAGCTCCTAACCTAGTTTGAGCTACTGACAATCGGTATGAACGATCTCCAATAGTGGCAGTAAGTTGCGTCATATTATATATCTCCCTCCTTCGAAGGACTAGGGATGTTCCCTACCGTCATCTAGTTATCAGGTTATTTGGCTTAGAGCGTGATTCAAAAGGTTAAAGTATACTGCGAAAGAAATGTATTATCGTTTGCTGTGATTCTGTGCAGAGAGGGAATCCAGCAGATGTTTGGAAGCCAAACCATGAAGCCCGATTCTTCTTTATCACTTGGTATGTAATCAGATACTTCCACTGAGTACAATTATATCCAGGCACGTTCCATTCCAGGCGTACACAAGGTAGATATTCTCGTGAGATCTATGGTAAGATGGGAGTTAGCGCTACCCAAAAGAAGTTCTCGACTCACTGGGTCGTCCGTTTCACCATTGGTTGATGAGCGACAAGGCTGTGTCGGCACAGAATTTACTTCTCCCACTTTTTACCAAAAGAAGAGTGGAGATATGGTCTGGATATGCATCGCATGGTATATGCTGACGAGTATATTTCCGTGGCAGGCAGTATAATCGAGCTTGTTTTTACGCTTTGCATTAGCCATTGATCGAGTAATTATTAGAGCAAGTACGGAGGCGCTTGATTATTATAGAACAAATTTAATCGTACCAATATAATCCCAAGCAATGAATACCAGAACGCTACAATGCTTAACGAAGGTTAACACTCCAAATTAGTTCTGTATTGGTTCGAATTCTGGATGAATAATATTTAAAACCTTTGTCTTCGATCGGTTATATATGTATTAAATTTTACCATCGTGCGATCTGTATGTGATCAAACTTATAAGGGACTCTGCGCGTAAATGTGTTCCCGTCGTTGCTCTGGCTTGAGTGGAACGATATCGTTTGCTATGTTAAGGGGTGTGCAATTTCTGTGGTGGAAAGCTAATTCAATCGTTCAACTACTTCCTACCCAAGTCTCGACGGCAGGATGTATCTTGACATGGTAACTTAAGCTTGGCGCGTGCTGATTTGAGTTATTTAATGTTGCGTAGATTGAACACATGGTCCGGTCGTCCTCTGAACAACATATCACATTAACTTGGCGAAGAATATCGAACACGGCTCCGTGTGTTATCTGATACGTGTGTTATCTGATATTAAGTCTGTAGTTCTAACGTACTTGCATGGAATCGGTAATACAATTCACATTCAAAGAACCGAGTTCATACTATCAAAATGAATCCACAATCTGCGCATGACGGCAGGAATTTGTATTTTCCAGCCTATATCCGCAATGTCATTCAGCGTGATGACCAAGACGCAGTGGGACTTAAGGCATTGTATTATTTTCGAGTTGGTAAGCCATATACCCCATCTTAGATAGTTGAGAAAGATATGGATGCTATACTCGGCACACAAAGACCGTGGAGGTCCACGACTTTATGTACCCCAAAGAGGAAATCATGGAGGTAATGGTGCGCCTCGGTGCGTAGACTCATGGCGAGCTATTTTTGACATACAACGATGGCGGATGCAATGTGGGCGAAGAAATCGCTGAACCCTGCGGACTCCGGAGCCGAATCGTGGTGCTTCTTAGATCAATTCAAAGGGATTCTTTCTCAAATTTGGGCGCTATAATAATAATACGGCTATATCGTATGGCTGGATTTTTCTGGGCATGGTTTAAAAAGCCTGGATCAAACAATATATAGCCTGTTAGAATAGAATAAGACGAGAAAGTGTAAGGATTGGGACCAGAGGCGCTTCGATCCGCCACTGTCTTACCTCGGTCGGAAGCATGTTGTGCCCTCGGTACCAATTTGTTGGTGATCACCTGAAGGTGAAGAGATGAGAAGTATTCTCCGTGAACGGATGCACGGATGAACGGATGGCCGTTCACTAGATCCCCCTAGGCCTAGTTAAGTGCATACACAGCGCAAGATGCAAGTCGCAAGCCTCGCGGCTGCATTAGGGCCGCAGAGACGCTAGGTATATCGGACAGAACGGACAAAGATAGTGCCGATTGGACCTACCGCATTCGCATATTCTTGTATCATTCACATATGAAGCTTCTATATCGGTCGCGTCGGATGCAGGTTAAGGTTTTTCTCTATTGATCGATTTCAAACAGATATTGACTAACCTATAATCGTATAAAGGGCCATGTTAACAACTTCTTCAGTACCACGAGGCTGATGTACGTTACAATATATTATTGTAACGGCGCGTCGTGTTACGACCATATGTTGGAAATCTGGCGGTTAGGACTATGGGCATCCGCGACATCCGCAATATTTGCAAATCAAGATGACTTTGCATGGGACGAATGTTCTCGTCACAATGCGGTGCATCACTGGACTAAGGTTAAAGTCGAGGCACGGCAAGTTCCAGCAATCTGAGCGTATACCAGTGTACCACTTCAGCGCACACTGCTTGATCTGTCTGCTCCAATAGACATTCCACACCACAAGCTCGAATACAGCAGGCCATGCGATTGAGGTACGTAAAGCGCCCATGCCAAGAAACCGCCTACCGCCTACATTTTATTTCCCATCATATGCAATGGGCGAGTGATATTACAATGCGCGTATTGTAGGCGTACATATATTTTACGGTATGTATCAACATAATCAAGAAGTACGAGTTTATCTATTTTAACGTGCTATAATTTAATCGCCAGTGTTCAATGAACTATTTTAAATAATTTGAAATTACCACTTTTAATACACTATGTAACCGAGGGGTACGTCGACAACAATAATAGTTGAGGTCAAGAGTCTATTAATACGCTGCACTACGCGAGACGATGGACGCGCTGGGAATGAATTCCAGAGTGCGGTGTGATCTCCGGAAATAACTCTGGACAAGCCTGGACATGCCCATGAATAAAGATGGGTGTAGCGACGACAACGTCGATAAATATCTCACTGTTCGACTGATATGTATACAATACGGATAGCGGTGCAGCATGCGGACGTAGATATCGATGCTGACAGACCTTTAATCTGTGCCCTACTACACGCTGACAGGCGTTCGTTCGTTTCAGGTCGAGCGCAGGCGAAAAGGTGATGCCTCTGCCGTGAATGTGCATATGGCGTCACAGAAGATCGAGGGCCCTGGGGCCGCGATTACGGTCGCTTTCAAGATTCGTTGCGTCCTCGGCCGTGCGCGCGGATAATCTGGGGGCCTTTTCGTGACGTGGGAGCAGTCTGAGTAACGGCTCTCGCTCTGCGGATGCACATATGGCGCGGGGGCTCGCGGGGCGCCATACAATAGCATAGGGAAAAAACGGAATGACAAACGCTAATGCTACACGGACACATAGGGAATGTTCGACGTTTGTAAGTAGACCGTGGTATGTAGTGGTCTGCGCCAGCGGCACGGACAGCTAACCGCGGCATCTGTGCCCTTGTCCTATTCCTGGCAGAATCTTCCTACCGGTTCAACGCCCGCGATCGTGATGACCCCTGCATCTGTACAGTGTACATCACGCCAGATGCGCGGCCGGCCTTCTCGCTCTTCACCCTCGTGCTTCATCCCTTTGTTGCGTAAAGGCTCGCGATGTGAACAGAAACTCGGGGAGCGGGGAGAGGAGTGCCTCGCCGACCGAAGGATACTCCAGCGAGGATGCCTGCCCGATGCGATATGCGATAACGGATTTTCTTCACCATTCGAGGGGAGGACCACTGTATGATCGAAAGCAGTCAGTTCAGCGAACACGCCGCACACAAAAGCTGTGTCCACGCCCAGGATAGGAAAGTACCCAAATATAGGGTAATCGCTTCATCAGACCGTTCAATAATCCAGCGCCAAAGTGTCGGTCGTCATTCGTTCATGAAGGGTGCACCATTTGTTCTGCGACAGAAGTCTATCCGTTACCAATGGCTAGCCACGCAGGCATCTTTTGATTCAATAGAGTTTCCGTGGGAGGACGCCTGCACGTTCTCTGCTCCTGACATCAATCATTCTCTATCGAAGGGATGCAGTGTTCGCTGAACATCCGTATGTATCTTGGAACGGTCGGGAAACATGCGAAACATAAGGACAGACAGATGCATCACCCAGGGATCGGGCTAGAAGCCCCATCTCCCCCGGGCGCGGTCGTCATACACGGATCTCACGATCCATCTGAATACGAACGCATGTCCAAATAAATAAAAAGGTGATGATGGGGCAAATAGGCGCCCCCCGTCTGGAATAGGAAACGCGAAAGAATGGAATGGAAGCCGTATCGTATGTGATACAGATACAGATACATACGAAGTGTCTATCCATCCACCCTCAGCACGCAGAGATACAGCGCGCTGGCACCTGCAGCGCGAACGCAGAGCGGCGGAGATCGCAGATGCTCCATCGAGCGTAAGCGCGAGCGAAGAACACACCTGTGTGAGCGCAGACGGGCGCGGCGACCCGGATGCGCAGGAGAGATCTAGGCGCGGCGAACAGCCCACGGAGCGTGGAGTCGCTGGGGTGCCGTCGCGCTGCGCGCGGTGTGATCGCCATCTCACCCTCGCGCGCCAAGATCGCCGCCGGTGTGCAACGATGGGACGCGTGCCACGCCCGCGCAGGAGCAACTGCATCATTGGGCGTCGATAACAATCGCCAAGGCGGAGCGGAGGGAACGGGGCGAGCGAGGGCAGTTAATTCTAAGTGGAGAACAACGGACATTAGCACGCAGGACGGCACAGTCATGGGACGAAGACGAAATTGAGCAGGACCCCCGAAAGTCCACGGAGAGGTATGTTTTGTGTCAGAATAAAAATCGCTCACCGCAGGCGGAGGTATGTTTCGATTCCGGCCAAAGACCGCCCAATTTGGGCGTGAGGTATGTGCCAAAAACTGAATATTGAAGGGAGGTTTGTTCAGTAATCCGGCCATGGACTGAGCCCTTGTGAACCGACCATCGTCGAAAAATACCCGTAAGAAAAGTGTGAAGAACCACATACCGTCCGACTTTCTTGCTTCCAACTGGTCTGTTGAAGCGTGGTTGTAAGCTCTACACAGATTTATTTCGCCAATTTCGAGCTTTTCAAAACTCTGGGAAACATTTTAGCTATGTTTCGATCGTCCGGCCAAAAAAAATGGACCTACTGACGGCATGTTTCGATAATACGGCCAAAATTCTAGCAAAATCGAATGAATCAATCCGGCTATCGACCGTCGAAATCCAAAACATACCTCTGAGTCTGAATGGACTTTCGGGGGTCCTAATTTAGCCCCCAGCGGTGGATCTGCCACTCGCATCTCCCATGGGCTGGGTGTGTGGGAGCGCAGCCCCCCGTCATGTCAGGATAGCCATCCGAGAGAGACGCCCCGAGTGGGAACGCACTGGGATGGGAGAGCCGTCATTTGATTCCATGATGTGCAAACCGAATGTCTGTCCGCGGAAGAGACGAGACAAAGTGACAGGCAGGTTGGTTGGCGTTGTTGTGGCCGGCAGAACAGATGAAGCGGAGGGAATATGGCAGGAAGCGAACGAGATCTGCGAGGAAAGCTGTCCAGACGCAGCGCAAGAGCGAGTGAGTGGGGGGAGGTCGGCAGGGGCCCAGCCGAGATGACATCATGGGGGAACTGCGAGATCAAGGCGATTGGGAAGGGCTGGGAGCGGGATGCAGAGGGGAGATTAAGCCTGATACGCAACGATGACATGGCACCCTACCCGTGTGCGAAATGCCAGAAAACAGGAGATGATGTGTTTTGTGTTGTGGTGTTGTTTCTATGTAGAAGGGACGTGTGGCATTTTCCTTCGGTGATAGAAGCGAGCCACACGGCGTTGTGGGCGGCTGACCGGTGGGAGAGGTATCTGGGCGATCCATGCCTGGCGTGCGTCAAGGATGCATCGATGATAGGTGATGAGAGCGAGGGCAGGAGAAGCCAACGCGCGCAAACATGAAAAGATCCGACGACAGCGAGGACGGGGAGAGGAGGCTGCTGCGGAGAAGATCAGCACCGGGAGCAATAGACGTGTGGGTGTGGGACATACCATCCAAGAGCGGACGCGGCATGAATTCGGCACGGTAGGCGGGGTGCGCATATTGGGACGCAGGAGCCAATCACGAGGAGCGGACTGGCGGGGACAGCCGTGCGGCAGCGAGGTGCCGAAGCAATACTGCACAACAAAGACTGGTAACGCGGTTGAAAGGTTCAAAGGCTGCCCCGCGAAAGCGCAACCCGTCTCCTCGCCTTCCCCCCAGCAGCCACCATGGGCAGACGCAAGATTGAGATACAACCCATCACGGTCAGTCCCGTCCCCCCCAGTCCCCCGTCTATTCACGTCTGGCCCCTGCCCGCCCCCCGTCCCCTCCATTTATACCCCATCCTCCTCGCTAAACCCCAGTCGCTTACCCTGGATTATACTTAGCACGAGCGAAACCGCTCTGTCACTTTTTTAAAGGCACGCAGGCTCGCGTTTTTATATTCGCTATTTTTGTGCTAATGGCTTGGCACCCTTCGTATATTCTTATCCCTCGTCATCGTTGTCCGCGTCCGCCATCTCGCCCTGCACCATCCAGCGCAAGAACGGGCTCTTCAAGAAGGCCTACGAGCTCGGTGTCCTCTGCTCGGTAGACGTCGCCGTGATCATATTCGGTATTCCGCTCATGTCGCTATACTTGTAACTTGACAGTGCTAACCCTTAGACTTGTTCTATTTTTATCGTCCTCAGAAGAGCGGCCAGGCCACCATGTCAAGCTCTACCAGTACGGCTCCTCCGACATCCACGAGATCGTCGAGAGGCATATCAGAGTGCGTCCTTCTGGCCCGTCCTTTCCGTAATCGATCCTTATCGCCCTCCGATCAGCACGATGGCGAAAAAGACACACGCGGGCCCTCAGACTTCTCCGGCAACACCGCCAGCAAGCTCGACGACATAGGCGGGGAGGACGATGAGGATGTGGACGAGGACGAGGACGCGCCCTCCAGGTCGAAGCGCAGGCACGACGGGAAGCTCAAGCATGCCCCCGACATGGTTACGGGCGGTGTACGTGGCACTCCTCCCCGTGTTTTTCGCTCACATGAACCTCGCCCACAGATGGACTACGGTAACCACCGCAGCGTCGCCATCCCCCAGCCCCCGCCCCTCTCCCTCCACGGCATCAGCGGGCAGTCCAGCGGCGCCTCCAGCCTGCTCGTCTCCAACGAGCGCGGCATGCCGCGCGACCCGAAGCGCACCCACCGCCCAGGCCTGCACCTCCACAGCCGCTCCCCGTCCGACAACCCCAGCGACCCGAACAGCGGGCCCTACGCGTACCAGGGCGGTGGCGGCCAGGGCGCAGGGCCGTTCGGGAGCCGCGGCGGGGCGCAGTACGCCCCGCACCACGCGCACCACGGGCAGCAGCACCACCACGGGTCGGGGCAGTACCAGCCCTTCTTCCCGGTGTCCGCGCACCAGTCGCCGCCGCCCTCCTTCATTCCGCTGCAGTCCGACTTCCCGCGCGCCTCCGCCTCGTCGCGCGGCGGCCCCGGCGCCGGTGGTGGTGGGGCAGGGTTTGGTATCCCAGCGCGCACGGCGAGCTCGTCGTCGTACGACGCGCCGGGGATGTACAGCAGCATGATGCGCGGGCAGCCGGGGGCGGCGGGCAGCCGGGCGGGCCGGGCGCGGGCGGCGGGGGGACCCGTTCGCGGCGTTCCTGGACGCGGACGAGCAGAGCCGGCACCACCACCACCAGGGGCAGGCGCCGCAGGGCCCGGGGTTCGTTGGTTTGGATTGGCCGGTGCATGGGAGCGGCGGGGGCGCCGCGGCGGCGCTCTCGGGGCCATCGAGCAGTGGTGAGTAATCAGATCGTTTTGTTTTCGTTCCCATTACATACCATTCACATTCCTCCATCCCACCCACTACCGTACTTCCTGGAATTCACACCCGGCTTGTCTGCATCACGCATCCACATCTATCCATCATTCTATCCGTCCTTCTTTTCCCTCCCTCTTCCCTCCGTCCGTTCCTTGTTCACACACACCCTTCCTTCCATTCCTTCCTTCCTTCCCCGTCTCCCCACATGACTAACCCCCATCATCATCCCCACCAGTCTCCAACCCCTCCGCCGCCGGCTCCTCCGCAGGCCCCGACGCCGCCGGCAACAACAGCAACAACGGCAACTGGCTCGACTTCCTCTCCGGGAACAACCCGAACGCACCCGCGCCCCCTCCCCCCTCCGGCGCGCGCGACGCGAGCATGTCGTGGGAGCGCGGTGGCCCCCGCCTGGTGCAGATCACGGCCGAGGTGGGGGGATATCGCGGATATGTTTGGGGGCGCGGGGGATAGAGGGCGCGCGGGCAGCGGTGGGGGTATGGGTGGGGGTGGGGGGAAGAGGAAGGGTGAAGACGAGGGCCCCGGGGGGATCCTGGCGTCGCCGGCGAGTGTGAACGGCCGCGGGGGGGAGGGGAAGAAGGATGGGATGAAGGATGGGTAGGGGGTGTGTGGTGGCGCGGCCGTGGGCGGTGTCGTGGCGTCTGCTGTGCGTTGTGGTTGATTTTTCCTTTTCTTCCTCCTTTCTTTTTCTTTTCTCTATAATGTTTACCTTGGATACGGACCGCGTTCGTGGCTATCTAGTCCTTTACTACACATATCTTCGCAGGACTCTCTACATTCCCTCGCCCATCTCCACCCACCCCCGTCTCGCCGACCTCCTCCACCTGCCTGCCGTCCCATAAAGTCGCTCCGCCTGCCTGCTGTATCGTCGCTATCGATTTCCGGTTCTTCTCGCACATCCTAGCCTCTAGACTACCTGTATTCCTAAATCGCCGTCCGTCAAAAATACACTGTTTTTTACACTGTTTGCATTCTATCTGATGTTTCGTTTTGAGTCGTGCGCCGCGGAAGACCCTACTCGTCCTCATATATAATTAACTGAGGAATACCCCTGGCAGGATATAGCTCTCGCGTCCTCGACAACGCGCCAACGAATTTAAATGTACCTGGTGGAAATTGAAATCTCAGTAAGAAATAAATAACGCCGCCGATAGAGTGTTGCGCCCATGGCTAAAATGGTCGCAGGCACAAGGCCCAATCACCCCCGATGTCTCGAACGAACGACTGCATTTCAAGTCCGCGAACGTTCCTGTTCCCATTGCGAAGCCACGACCGTCGGCTGATGGGGCTCTAAGTAAAGTAGAATGCTTAGGCGAAACGCAAGGTGTCATCCTCCTGCTGCGAGCTAATATTAGGCCAAGGGTGTGTCGTCGGTGCACCGCCGCACCGTTGTGGGTATAGATATAGACAACCCGTTCAATATGAATTAATTATATACCCGGGCGTGCAAGTATAGAAAGAACCCTGGCGGGGTGTTCGATTCGTAGGGTTCATTAACGCTTATACTTTATTTAACGTTGAGAAGCAAAAATAAATGAGGGATGATATTCTCGTGTTTGATAAGGGTGCGGAAATACTATCGGTCTGCGCGACTTGCCTGTGTCAAAGGAAATCCGATGACAACGCTGGTCATCCTCTTGGCTGTGCCAGTCGCGTGTCAAGTGTACTCATGACGGACGCACTGCGACAGTCCTGCGAAGTCTATGGTCGGATTGAGTGCGACATCCCTGTCAACGCGTCAACTCGATTGGAATGTCTTACTATGCTAGCGATTTGAGGCCGCATAAGACTCCGAATGGCGTCCAAGCTGTCACATTGCACGTCCTCGTCATCAACAGTGGATATTTTCAAAGTTCCTGTCTGCGCCCAATTCACCCATTGTTCCGGCATCCGACCATCCGACCCGAGTTCTTCGGGCATGTGGAGGTCGAATAGTTTCGTTGCTGATAGCTGTTTTTCCTCGATGACTCTAGCGAGCTTGGTGAGGAGCTGGGAATGAATACAGTCGCACCGTTTGGTCTGCTTGTACCGATCGAAATGCCAGGCCAGCGCATGGATGGTGATACCCTCCATTGTGGAAGAGTTGAGAGATGCAAGGGAGTTGCAAATCGAATTCAAGTCATGCGTTTGAAGGAAAATGGAATGAAGGTTGACCAATGGTCTGAGATCAATGTCCGTTTCTATTACGAAATAGAATTTATTGAGCTATTCAAACATGCGAACTGAGAAACACGTACCTTCATTCGTCGAATTGTCCGCCGAACAAGAGCTGTAATGTACTCCTACACTCAAATGCTTCAAAGTATTCGCACTTTTCGCGAGAAATGAGTTCAGCGCCGATACAGAGCCCCAACCACTGTGGGATGAGAGATGAATCCGAAGATCGAGTGTCTCAAGCATAAAATGCGATCCATTGAGGTCTTTCTGGATTAGCCATTCGAATAGCTCTTCCGATGCACGTAATCGGAGACGAAGGGTGCGGAGATTGCTGAATGGTGAGCGGAGTACGTCGGAAGGCATCACGACGGTAGAAAGAGAGGTGCTGTACACTGAGAGGGTATGAAGACCGGAAAACGATCTAATTAGGCTCCAAGCATCGTCATCTAGTGTTTCCCACGGAAAATCGAATGCAAATTCACGCATCATGGGGAGCGCGCGGGCATTCCAGGATATCGAGTGCACACGGGAACGGTGGATGTAAACCATTCTAACAAGCAATGGCGAGCGCGCCAAAACTTGAATCACATCGTCAATCAATTTGGAATTAGTGAGAATGAGAATGATGTGTTGAATGGCGGGGAGGATCGTGCATCCTTCGATTCGGCGAGTGCAAGGAATGAACGTGCATTGTCTTCCATGAGACGACCTCTTCCGAAGATTTCCATAATTAGCGTCCGACGAAACAGGTGGTGGCGCGGAGTATGTACCCAAGTGCGACACACAAGGCTGGCTGAGAAGAGAGATGTGCGATCGTCGTGGAGGAAATTCAGTATGCTCTCGAGTATCTCGGTGGGCGCATTAGAAATGCAAAATGGTGTGAATTCCATTTGGAAGGGCGGTGATCTGATGATGGCAAGAGAATAGAGGGCGAAGTGGACGATGTGTTACAACTTTATAGGATCTGCGATGCTCGGCCCAGGCGGTCCAGCTCCTATCAAACTGCCCCGGCCGAAAGTTGATTCGGCAGATGCCTGGGTGCTATAAAGTTAACGGCTCAAAATTGGAACCTCCATAAGATGGATGCTTTGTGGACGTTCGTTGTCGAATCTAATGCAGACTGAAAAAAGATTTCGAGGGTATTATTGGAGTCTTGTGGGCTACAAATCAAATTGAAATCTGCTGCCGTGTTGGAAAATCCCACCATCAGTTGCGATTGTTCACCGTCCAGTGTCCACTAAAGCCTTCATCAGACAAAGACTTGACGCCGAATTTCTGGCAATAGGCTATTGTCAAGCAGGCAGCAGCGACATCAGGACTCAAAGTACTCAAATACCACCATACCTATCATAGCCATTGCAAGAACGCTTTATGGGAGAAAAACTTAGGGATGAGCAAGACGAACATGGACAACGAGGGAACCCGAGTTATGAGGGGTTTGTAATCAGCTACAGGCTGTTGAGTGCGAGTAGGATATACATGCAAACTCTGTGCGATAAGCGACAAGCAAGCGTTCGACTTTCAAACGTACAAGCCTGCCAAAAGCCTGCGCGCGCAAGGGCACGCGCAAAGAATTTTATACCGTCAGTTCCTTCGCCTTGATCGATATCCCCTCTGCGTCTATGTGTACCATACCCTTAGTCTACTTGCCAGTGCTCCATATGAGAATATACTGGGACAATCATCGTTGCACGTTGAATATTTGAATCCTGGTTGAATCATCGTCTAGACCAGAAGAGTTGTTCAGCGTAAACCAGAGTCCAAAATAGCGACGCGCAAAGATCCTTATAAGGACCAACGTTGCCATCTCCTTAATAGGTATCGCCTTTTATTGGGCAACAACCGCGGTCTACTTGCCAGCGCTTCGCATGAAAAACACTGAGACAATCATCATCATCTAATACAGAGGATTCAGTGTCGAAGCCCTCTTCTTAGCCAGCGAAGGTGAATCAGGCGACATTGGCGATGTAAGTTCTTTTAGCATTCAGATTTGCAGCCAAATCAACCAACTCCAAGTGACTCGCACACAAAGGCTGTACATTTAATTTTGAACCAGGTATACGGTAAAGCGTGAGGTATCATTAGCGCACGACTTCATCAACGCACGCGGCCGTGTGACTTTCACTCAAACTGCCGCCGCCAAGCGACACGTGCCTCGATGTCGAACACGATATCACAAACCACGACTCTAACTACAAACTTTGACCTACTTTGCGACTCTGACTACTGGTTGCTCCCGCTGCGAACCTCTTCCACATACTCTACGCTGCCATCTCTTACTTCCCAACACTTTCTCCATGCTTGGCCCAACCAGAACGGAAAAGGTTGCTCCTGTACCTTCGAAATCGGACATCAATGCTGTGGCACCGACGGAAACAAGTAGAAAGCTACAGATGGCTTTGTTCGATTGGCGAGAACAAAACGCGTGTCTCAAGTTCAGTCCCGCGCACCTGCAAAATATGGGCTCATACATTTTCCTGTCCAATCAGATTATCTCCGCCATCGTCGAATGCGCCCGCGACGACAGGATTGGGACGGTGGCTCTGCTGTACAAGGAAACTCGGTGGAGGAAGGAGTGGATGGATGAGTTTGGAGAGTCCATACTCTCTGTCGTTCGCTCTTTCTACCCTCCAACTCTCCCGACCGCTACCGCCGCTGACTCCGAGGCGCTGAGGGAACCATCCGCCGCCGAAAACCCCGTGCGCCCGTAAAGTGCCGCGCATGTGGACAGCTCGGGCACAACAGTGTGTTATTCTGCTCTGTTTCTCGTGGTCATTACTCTAATGTTGACGTTAGGTTTAATAATCAACACTACGTGCCCAAAGGAGATCGAAGCACGCTTTCGACGGTTCGAGAATGAACCCGCTCCTCCTTCCCATCCACAACCCCCGTCAGACCTCCTCCATCCCGCGCCTCACTGCCACCGCCACCTGCTTCAAAGCTGCTTGCCGACTCGCCATCGCTTTCCGGTAGCTCGACATCTCCGTCGCGCTGAGGCGCAGAGCGTGAAGATGGCCGAGGTTGACATCTGCGCATTGGTCGTGTTTGCCACGAGTTTCCTGATTCCCAGCTTCCTCCATCGTCCCATCATTTCCTTCTCCGTACCCTCATTGCGTCCCATCTATGTCATTTTTGTAGCTCCCCCTATCTAGCCTGACTTGTATGCGCTCGTACCAACACAATTTTTCTACGTGCCATCGAGGCCGGATAGCCTCCACCCAACCTCTGATATGATGTCATACAAGCAGTCCAACGTTCTCAGCATCTGTCGGGCACGGGTCCCGCGAGCGATACGAATTGAGGACGGCGACATGTCACAGCCAAGAAAGCGGAGCAGGGCAGATCAGTGTCAGCGCGATCTCTGGTACGTCCAACCACACTGCTTTCTCATCGCCTCCGCGCTAAGTTCTAACCAATGGGCATTCCCCATCGCAGCCCCAGCACCCGCCCATCCGTGGACCATAAATTCTTTCTACATCCTCGTCGTCATCTCCCTTCCCAGGCGCCCCTTGAACACCCGGATCCGCATGCGCGGCCTCGGGACGCACCGTCGAACGAATGTCGCCTACTCTTCTTCGGTGGACGACCTTTTGCGTGGGCGCGTACGGGCCCCCCCGCTGGATGCCTATCACCCCACCCCGCCTCAGACGCCGGCCCACCTCCTTGAACGAATCGTATTGCGAGCACATCAAACGCGCTATGAAAGATCTTTCTTTTTTATTATTATTACCAGCTCCATAAATCGAGGTAAGCAATTTCAGTGACAGCGCAGTGCACCGAAGCTCATTATATGATGTTTCAGCTCCAAACTCAGCCGATAGATGGCAAGCGACGCTTCCTCACCCCACTGCGATCCACAGTTTTTCTAGCATAGGCGAATCGAAGGATGTCAGCTCTAGCTGAGCGGCACAACGGAAATGGCTGGGGATGAGGCCGGGCGTCGGTAAGTAGCCACGTGTCAATGCAACGACGGATGTGTACTCAGAATTGTTCTGCTGCAGCACAGGCGCGGGCATGCCTGCTCGGCTAGCCGTACTGGAGGACCGTCACACGTACTCGCGACTCAACATCGTTTGCCGATAGCTCGACGTCTCCGTCTCCGTCCCACTGAGGCACGCGGTGTGAAGCGTATGGCCGAGGTTGACATCTGAGCATTGGTCGTGTTTGTCATCAGCTTCCCGCTTCCCACCTTCCTTGTTATCGTCCCATCGTTTCCTTCTCTGTTTCCTCGATGCGTCCCGTCTGCGTTGTCTTTACCAACTCCCGCCATCCTAGCCTTACATATATGCGCTCTTTTACGGGTCATCGAGGCCGGAGAGCCTCCACCCTAATAATCTTATCCCCCGGATTTAACTTGAATCTGATATTCCCACGGCCTATTTTTAGTCTACTTTTGCTTACCCACACTTGTTTTGTAATGCTCTATGATGGAATGTATCTCAATATAATCCTCTAAGCACAGCTATTTCTGTTTTATCCTCCTTTTTTGTTACATTAATTGGTTCTATTCTGCGGATTTTGGGTCACGGGACTGCCACCTTCCTTATATAGACTTTGGCCTCCAAAAACCCAAATGGGGACAGTGGCTTACATAAACATAAATTGCTGTGTCCGCGGCACATTACAATTGTTTATTTGTCTGTGTTCTGCAGAGTTTCGTGTCACAAGACTGCCACCTTCCTTATATAGATTTTGGCATCCAAAATCCAAATGGGGACAGTGGCTTACATAAACATAAATTGTTGTGTACGCCGCATGTTACAATTAATTATTTCTTTGTTCCAACTCATTTTGTTACCTTGACTTGCCAATGCACATTCTTTTCCTGTATTTTAGTCACCTTGTTTTTGGGTTAGGTGACTTTGTTGTTCAATTCCTTGGTCCATATGTATTGTGGACATCCACAACCTAAATAGAGAAAGTGGATTACATAATCTGGAAATTGTACCGTACGCCGTATGGTGCAATTACCCATGCCCGTGTATCTGTTTCTTTGGGTATGTTGCATGTGACTTTGGTCCATCTTACACTTTTTTTTTGGACTTTTTTTTTGATGTGGAACTTCTGCGTTTTTTGGGGTCCAGGGACGTTGTGCTTGGCATTGCTGTCCTTATTGGGCTGTGGACGTCCACAACCTAAAAGGGAAAGTGCATTACATAAACAAAAATTGTACTGTCCGCCGTATGCTACAATCACTGATGTCATTCATACAGGCATGTTGGGGTGACAGTGATCCATTCTCATGCTGATGAGCCAGGGAGGATGTGCACACTTTTTTTTTGTTAGCTTTGCCGCAAGAATCCTGAAGGTTTGGTTTGGTAAGTAGTAGGCGTTGATTTTAAGAAGTTCTGTTTGCGCTGTGGAGTCGACTCCCTTCATGTAAAATCTGCCCTACATCAACCAAAAATTGTACTGTACACTGTATGCTACAATTACTTTTGTAATGTCTATATTGTGTTGGTTGCCAGCTTTAGGGAATGTTGTGCTGTTCTCTGTACGTTTATTGATACAATGCCTCTGCTCTATTTCGACTTGGTGCTTGGTGGTTTTCCCCATTTGGGTTTTTGGCGTCCACAACCTAAATGGAGAAATTTGTTTGTTTTAAACTGCAAATGTGCTGCTGACATCGCATAAGTCCCTGCCTTCTGATGTATAAATACTGGATGCCTTTTTACTCAACTCTCTGTTCACCCTTTTCCTCCCCCCCCCCTCCCCCCAACCTTTTCCTCGTTATGGCTTCCTCAACATTTCCCACCTTTACCACCGTCTTGGACGATATAACATACAAAGTGGACTCCGATGACCAAGGTTATTATCGTTGTCCCTGCCGCAAACATCAGAATTCGCAACCTCCCCAAATGTACGATTGGGAAGGTATCAATGCCCATTTCACAAGCTGGCTCAATATATCTGTGCAGAAGGTAACTTCAGCACTTTTGCTGGCTTTTCTTTATCTCATATTCGTTTGTTCATACAGCCCTACAACGTTCGGGTACATCTCCTTCTTTCTGTCACTCAGGGTGGACACTTATCTTGCCACTCTAGATCCCATTTGAGATTCTTTCTGATCACCTCATTGACACCGCCTTGCTCAAGCGCTTGGGGTTGGTTGTGAATCGGACTGCCAAGGTGATGATTTGCACCCACTGCCGCATAGTATTGGCCAAGACGTACTGTGGTTTCCATATGCGCAAACAACACGAGTTGTCCATCAGCTCGTCCGATGCAGTCGAGCTTCTGTCGACCTTCCATCAATTTGCACTCTATGACAAGCTCTCCTTGGCACCAAATACCGTCGTTCCTGCTATAGAAGGCCTCGAACCGATGCTCGTCTATACTTGCCTGTTGTGCCCAGCCGCATATGCCAAATTGGATTCTATGCAGAAGCATCATCGCACACACCATCCCAAAGATCCTCGTCCAGAGACATGGCCACAGAGTATGGGGCAGCAACAGAATCGCAGCACCGCAAATTCCTGGTTTCGTGTGTCTACCATGGAATTTCGCCCCCCCCGCACCCCATCTGCGGAACTCGTGGCCCAAATAGAGAATTCTATGCAGGCGACTCTCCCATAGACATTGGTGCATTGGACGCTCGCAATGTCACTCCATGGCTTAGGGTTACACAATGGCACCTGCACACCAAAGGTTACGCTGCCGCTGATTTGCAGAAAATGGTTGCTTATCCTACCGTGGGGGAGCTTCCGCATTTGAAGATGGCCGTGCAAGCGTTTTGGGAATCTGCTTCTCAACTGATCGATGCAACGTCTGTGTTGGTTTTGCAAAAGTTGAATTCGCCCTACATTGAAAAAACGTATGTGATATTTTATTTTAATTGTAGCGTACGGCGGACAGTGCAATTAATCTTCTTTCTTCCAGTGGAATCACCAACACTCCCTTCCATCACCTTCAAGATCATGATCGAGGGAGAGATTCCTATATTTCCCCCGTTGTTGGATTAGTGGCCATGCTTCTCCGTCCCTGGGGCGTGTATCCGCTCCATCTTCCTGTTACAGTTTTGACTGCGAGGGATACGCTCGTCGAAGACCTTCACAATCC